>CM030792.1:53771717-54971717 GCA_018127125.1 Rhododendron griersonianum
CAATGACCGACAAACTATGACAACGAAACTCTTTACGTCTTAAAGAAATCCCTAACCACTCGTACATCAAACTAGAAGCAGCAATAAACCCACATCAATCTAAATAACTTACGACAATTTCTCAAACCATATAAAGACTCCTCAATGAACTCCGCAATCAACTTTCTCATGTCTTACCATTCAATATTGAGCCCCTTTTTATGAGAGAAAAACATTCCTTTTCGGTTACCAAAACAATTTCGAGAAAACTCTCGACCTTCACGGGTCAAGCTCCGTTGATTCGAGCTTGAATAGCCGGAGTCCGTTGATTTGTGTCCAAATACCGGAAACCGTTGATTCGCTCAAGAATAGCCGGAGGATTTTCATAAAAATCCTTTTTCCAAAACCAAATTCTTTTCTTTTCAAAAACTTTGATGAGATCAATCGTTTATTCCCTTTCCAACAGTTACAATCTCGAGCACATCACAGTCCAAACAACAACATGAACTTCCAAAATCAATCATAACTTCTTTCAACAGGAGAGACATTCAACTGTACTTCCACACCTTGCGTTACAGAGAATTCTCTCCACTTGGGTTTCCGTCTTACCACACATTGCGTAACGGGCCCTCTAGAGTCTCCGCATTTCCACACCTTGCATTGCAGGACCCTCAATTCAAATTTATCAACTCACACATACACACGTGCAATACCAATCCATATTCAAAAGGACAACGTTTCCCAATTTTCACATGCTATCATTTATTAACATTCAAAGGATTTCAAACTAATAAACACACTACATTGTACATAGACACATAGCTTAAGTTCACGTTATCCCTCTAGGTCTATCACGATGCCCTATGCCACGTACCGGACCCACAAAGACTCCACGATACATCACCGCCTTACCCCTTGTTATCCATGGTACTCCTATCAACCCCGCGATATGTTCTCCAACCAACGATCCTAATATTATACTTAGACGAGTGCTAAAAGACACGATCGAAAAACGAGCCAATAGGTCACAAGCAAACATACTCGAGAGTGACTCAAACATATTCTAATCATGTAGGGAGTCATAGCACGGAACGAAAACAACTTATGAATAGCTGACAGACATTGGTAGACTGACACACCTCTACTCAAATGGTTATAACTTTTTGTGTACTAAGAGTTTGAGGGTGATTCTAGTGCCAAACAAAAGCTAACTTCAAGACCTTCGATTCGATATAAAGTTTGCACGAAACGGACATCGGACGAGAAAGTTATGACCGTTTGAAGTTGACTGAAACTCAGAAAACGGGCTAAAATGTCCAGATTTGACCGAAACGTGAAACCCAACCTCAAGCACGAAACAAAGCACGATCTAACTACATAAACATCACACAAACGCATAACAAGAGTAAAAAATCCCTACCCCAATGGGTTTTGAGCAAAACCCTAAGTACACCAAGTGTTATTAGCTCGAATCCACCAAAACAAACTCCGCCCAAGCTTCGCTACAAGATCTAGAGAGGAAACAACTCAAAACCAAGATAAACAAGTTAGAATCAACAAGTAATTTAGAGGAGAGAGAGAAAAACGTGATTGAGAGCCAAGGAGTGTGAACAAGAACACAAAACTTACCATTTGTTCACCAAATATGAGATTCATGAGTATTTGAGGTAGAAATCACTTGAATCTTGAAGATTTGAAGTAGAAATCAAGGGGTTTGAGTGAGATTGGAGTTGGGTAGGTGAGAGGGGGTGTTTTCAGATCTATTTCGTGGGTTTGAGTGTGGAAAATGGTAAAGTGAGGTATTTATAGTGAGCTGAAATGCGTGCTGAAAAGTGCAGAAAAATGCAGCAGGTACCGGTACTGGGCGACTCCCAGTACCGGTACTGGAGTCTTCAAAAAGCCAAATTGAGATATGTCTGAACAGTAGGTACCGGTACTAGGCGACAGCCAGTACCGGTACTGGCTAGGCAGAAAATGAAATTTTTGCAACGAACTCTGGAACGAACCCAACTTGATACCAACACTTCCGAATAATAATACAACATCAAAACTAACATTGTACCACACTCAGAGAGTCCAAAACACAACCGGATACGTATATCCGTACCCTCCCACAAGCATACGCACTACTTTAATAATAAATCGACTCTTTTATGCACTAAACAATTTCCGAAATCTAAAATAATTTACGAGTCTCTACACATTGACCCATTTAGAACCCATTAGTTATGAGCTTAATTACACATACCCAATTTGACCCATTTATTTTGAAATCAAACCCAACCCGCCTATTAACCCAATTACACATATATTAAAATTTTAAAATGACTAAAATACCCATATACACGAAAATGACCATATTACCCATATACATCTAAATGACTAAAATACCCACGTCCACTAAAATTACCATATTGGGACCATCGAATCAGGAAGTATTTACTAATTTGAGCCCATATATATATCGGGTAAATGTTTCGGATGAATACACTGATCTTTCCAGTGGTTTGAGAAAATATTTTGACCTCACCTACTTTTGAAACTATTGTCGAGACTTTCTCGTACCGATAAATTAAATCCAATGCTGCTACTTTTTTATTTTTTTTGTTGTTGAGAAATTAAAACTGAAAAATAACATGCATTAGAACAAATAAAGAAGTCTTTATAGATTTTATTAATCACAAACCAAATGTCCGAAGGACGAGAAATACAAAATTTGTGCGATGCCTTTTTAAAAAACTTTGCTCTAAGTTTTGCTACTTTTTCAACTATCTTATGATAATGTCAAAATGTAACAAAGTTTGACCTATAAATGAGAAATTAACATATTAATAACGGAAAAAAAATTGATTGTTAATCGTTGGTGCTTTCTTAAGCTAGATCTGTTTTTTCTTTGGCTTATTTTTTTTGTTTGCTTTTGTTTATTTTTTATTCACTTCATTTCACTTTTTAATCATTTTCTTCTGCAAATTTGGGAGTCAACAAATACACACACAAAAATACATATTCGTAATTGAGAAATAAAAAATTGATGTGGTTAAGGATCGAGGTTTTGTTAGCCACCATATTTTTTTAAACAAAAAGTTTTCATTATATCATGACACTTTTTGCCCGTTACATTGAGATATGAACAATATTTTTTGGACAGTGAAAAATGAAAAGTTAATTAGGACCAAAAAATTGGGCATGGGGGAGTAGTATACTTGGAGGGCCGACATTGTCATTTACTGTAACGTCCCGATTTTCCTAGGAATTTCGAGAGCATTATAAAATAACCTCTTAAGAAAAGTTTTGCTCCTTTAATCATAATTCAGCTAATTAAGTACAGTACGTTTATCCAAAATAGAGGTTTAATTATTACAATCCCTGAACAATTTACCTATATCAAAAAATTCTAACGAATTTATCAAAACAACTTCAGAGCCGACTATAGTATTGTTACGAATCCCAAGCAACACTGGCTCAGTCTCCGCCCCTGTGGTCTCTTCTGGAAGATACTTGTAACGCCCCCAATTTCCGGGTACGTTAAATAAAGACTTTATTGATAAAACCAAATGGAGTCTGGCTCGTTATTACATCATAATTCCCATCAGAGTGCTTTCATTACATAAAGGAATGGAAAATCTAGGGTTCCTATCTACGGCTCCGCTTGTTCCTCCATCCTAGCCAGCTCCTCGGTTCCAAAAGCCTCCAAGGTTTACAGCTTTCCCTGTTCATCTATCAGGTTTGACACATTATACCAGCGTCGCCACCGATATAATATGTCAGGGTCACCAAAGGTAACACCGTGAGCTACAAAAGCTCAGCAGGATAATCCCATACCCGCTAACCCATAACTTAAAGCAACAGGACATAAAAGTAGCATACTGTCTCGTGTAAAACAACACATATATAAACAATAAGAAATTTGTAATGACACTTTCACTATTCATCTATCGTTGGTGTCTGTGACTTTTCTGAGTTTCTCCTACGCGACTCGTCGTAGACCGTGTCACCTTTTCACTTTCCATTTCCAAATCAACATTTCGAAATCGTTTTCTCTTTCACAAACACACCACACAATGGGCAAGTCCGGCCACATTGTGGTTTTCAAATATCATACACGATGGGCTACCACGTCCGGCCACATCGCGGTTTTCAAAATCCACACAAGGGCTTTCACGCCAGGTCCCTATTGAGTGTACGGATAAATCATGTTACTAATGAAGCTACCAAGTCCGGCTTCATTGGTGACACACACACAATGGGCTACCAAGTCCGGCCACATTGCTGCTTTCAAAATCCATTCACTCAATGAGCTGCCACGTTTGGCCACATGAGGGTTTAAAACACACCCAACCTCGGTTCCGCCGTTCTGGGTTCCCGAGTATCCTCACAATGGTTCCGCCGCACCGGGTTCCCATTGGCACACATTTGCATTGGCTCCTCTCCACGGATAACCAAGCCACACACCCAACCTCGGTTCCGCCGTTCCGGGTTCCCGAGTATCCTCAGAATGGTTCCGCCGCACCGGGTTCCCATTGGCACACTTTAGCATTGGCTCCTTTCCACGGATAACCAAGCCACACACCCAACCTCGGTTCCGCTGTTCCGGCTTCCCGAGTATCCTCACAATGGTTCCGCCGCACCGGGTTCCCATTGGCACACAATCACATTTCAAAGCTTTTTCTCCTTTTCAAAACACACACGACTCACATGATGACTCCCACATTGGTCATTATGTAGTTTCAAAAATATTTTACCAAGTCATTGCCTTTAATCACATCCTAGGTGTCATGTTTCTAATTTCCTCGATCTTCGTGTCTCGTATTCATGCTTAGACTCCGCGGTGGGACTTTTTCACATAAATCATTTAATTTGAAATCTTGAAATTAAACTAGCAAGATCTTCCAACTCTATTTTATTTAGCATGCTCAATTTATCCTTGATTTCACATAAATCTTACTCAAGCAATTAACATACAATCTAAGGCATAGTGTCACATGGACGGACACCTTTGGAGTGGAAAACCACTTATGCCTTATCACATATCGAGACAAGTAAATCTAATAATCCTATATTCATGCTCGTAATTCTATTCGCAAAATAAGGTTACTAACTAACATGCATTTGATCATACAAGTAAATACTATCCTTTTTTTTTGTACGAGGGATAGAGTAGAGGTATTCTACATACATTATAAACAATACACATTTCTATCTATACTTAGGGAAAATGAGTAGAGATTAATCTACCTTGATCCGAAACTAGTCGGGGCCGAATAAGCTAGTTGAACAATCCTACGGGTGGTGAAACTCGCAAATCTGGACCAAACTTTGGATGGCAATAACTCGATCAATACTTGGCCAAATAAGGTCGTTCTTGAGTCGAAATCGAAGCTCTAGAAGTGCTCTACAACTTTTGTGAAGGAAGTTGATCCTAGAAACTACTTCAGGTAGGAGAAATATGGTGATAAAGGAGGGGACAGCTTGCTGTCTGGAATCTGGAAAATCCGAATTTTTGCTGAACTTCGGAGGTTTGTTGTTTCTTGACCGATTAGGGTGGTTCTTGGGTCTAATTTGAAGGGCTCGAAGTGCTCTACAACTTTCCCGAAGGAAGTTGGTCCTAAAGACTACTCTAAGCAGGAGAAAAATGCGGATTTGTGAAGGGCAGTAAGCTGCCTGGAAAAAACAGAAATGGTTTCTAGAGAGAAGTGAGAGCAAAGGAGTGAGGTGTGAGTTGAAATGGCAAGTGAATGGTGCTATTTATAGCAAAACTTGACTTATTATCCAAGGGATAAATTTTTCCCTAACAATTATTGTCCAAGGGACAATCTTTGGAAGGCATGGCTTGCTTGTAAGAAAGATCAAAATCATTGGCTATGTTATGTTTAAAGTTGGCTAGGTTTAGGCTTAAGGGCTATGTGATTATGAAGGGTTTTGGTCATGTCTTGTCTAGGAAAGTCTTCTTGCAAGAAAGAAGAACATAATTGGCTAGGATCATGCTTAAAGTTAGCTAGAAAATGGGTTGGCAATGGTAAATAGGCTTAAGGCTAAACATGTAGCTTGTTGGAGTGTTGAATACTCAAGCACACAAGCACACTCTCTCTCCCCTCTCATGACCGGCTCCTCCCTTTCTCTCTTTCTCCCATTTTTTTTTGTTCCATTGTATAGTTACATCTTGTCTCCAAGCATGCCAAAGTCTATCCTAACTTGTCATTGCTATTTTTAGACATAAGGCTATATAATTATGAAGGTTTAGGTCTAGTCTTGTCCATAAGTGTGCCTAATAATTATCACCCAATGGATAATATTTTTCCTAGCAATTATTGACCAAAGGATAAGAAAATAAAGAAGGGCTTTCAAGTTTGAACTTATTGACCAAGGGTTAAGAATTTCCTAGGAAATCTTTATCCAAGTATATGGGTATATTTACTTATAAATAAGCTTAAAGAAGATCTAGGAAAATAACTCTAAAATAATTGGGCTTAAGGCTAACTCTAGGTTTGCATGCATGGCATGACAAATGTTGTTTCTTTTGGAAGCAAGGCAATGACTTGGCTTGACTAGTTTCTTTTGACCAAGGGATAAAAATTCCCCTAACATATATTATCCAATGGGTAAGATTTTTCCTAGAAAGTAAACATAGGCATATTTAGGCTATGATAAATACAACTAAGCATACTTAGGTTTAAGGCTAGAATTCTTAGGGTTGCATGCATGGCAAGGCTAGGTTTTCTATTACTCAAGGGATAAAAATTACCTAACAACTATTGCCCAATGGGTAATGAATTTCCTAGAAAGTGCATATATGCACATGGTTATCATATCTAGGCTTGCATGCATGACAAGGCTAGTCTTACCTCTCTTTGAAGCAAAATGATGGCTTCCTATAGTCCTAGGATTTTTTAAAGAGACTTGTCTAGTCAATCTAAATATTCATTGGCAAGGCCTATTTTTATTAACCAAGGGATAAAAATTTCCCTAACATTTATTAACCAAAGGTTAAAGGAATAAAGAAGGTGGCATGGGCTTGAATGACTAGTCAAGGGTTATAATTATTAATCCTAATGGCCTAAGGTAGGTCATGATTAAGGTTTAAGCTTTCAAAAGGTAATCTTATGGGCCAATGGTTAATAATTTCCTAGAAAGTAAATCTAGGCATATTTAGGTATGCCTAAGTACTAATTAGTCTTATTAGGCCTAAGAAGAGTAATGACATGGCTAAGGCTTTCAAGTGAAAGTATTGACCAAAGGTTAAACTTTTCCTAGGAAACTTTTATCCAAGGGGCATACTAATATAAGCTTTAAGAAAAATTAGAATTTAATTAGGTTGGCCAATTTAGGGTTAAGGCTATTGTTCTTAGACTTGTATGTGGCAAGACTAGTTTACCTCTTTTTCAAACACTATAATGGCTTTGCAAGTACCTAATTTACTAGCCTTATTAATTTAAGTCTTTTATTAGAAAGACTAGTTTCTATTGTCCAAGGGGTAACATTTTTCCTAACAATTATTAACCAAAGGGTAAGGAAGAAAAAATGCCACATAAGTCTTTGAAATGACAAAACATAAGGTCAAATAATTATTTCTATTGGTCTATTGGTTTAATTAGGCTTAGGAGGGTTCACAAGGTTCAAAGATGGTCAAAAAGGTCCATCTAGGGTTAGGGAAATGTAACTAAGTGAAATGGTAATTAGGGTTTGCTAACTAATCGGTTAAAAACTAACTATACTTGCCATGTAGGATTTCTAGCCAAGAATTAAAATTTTTAAGACCTTATTTCAAATACTAGGAAAATATACAAGTACTTTTATAAGCATACTTGTCTTTAGAAAATGACTATATTGTCCGATGCGAAAAGATAAAATTTTAAAAGTCTCAAATCGGATTTTTAGAAATTAAAAGGAATTTTTAAAGCAAATCCAAGTAATTAAAATAAAATTCAAATATTTAATGAAATTTTTATTTACCAAAAATCAGGGTCGTTACAATACTGGTCTGCTACGGGGTCCACTAGTTTATCTGCAAAAGAAATCTGGCCAGCATGGGGCCAGAGTACTCTGTACCGTGAGTGATGAGATTCACCCGGTGGATAACCCTAAACCCATTAACCCATAACATACAAACAATATCATAACAAGGAGTAAACAGATGCATATAATAAAGTCATGGCAAAAATTAGCATTTTATGAATTTTTCTTGCCTTTAGTGAATTCTAGATTTCTCCACCATGAGAAATACTCCTCCCGAATAATCACAGAACTATGACAACTCCCCTCTCCTTACTTGCCCAGCCAGGGGTCCCAGACGAATAAGACCAAACTATATGTCGGGTCAAACTCGGCTGTACCATCTCACAGGGAGAAAATGAAAGAAACCAGCCAACCGCGAGAAATGATACCCATACTCCGGTTTCACCAAATAAAACCATTCCCGGTAAATACCCGGAGAGTAAATTCTACAGTGCCATATTCAGGATTCGAAAACATTAACCACCGGTCTTTAACCACAAGTGCTGATTCCGCCGACCATAACTTCAGGAGCCACCGGGCTCTCGGCCACTTTGGTTGTCTTCCGACCGTATCCGTCACAACAGTGACCATCAACAGTTCACTTTCCCTAGGTTTTTACGTCTAATCATTTATTCAAGTCTCGAGTACCACCCAGTGTGCCTATTGTCCAGTTCTACATTTGCGGAGCATATGCCAAATAATATCGAATCAAATAACAATCCAATTATCTCAATACATCATCACATTTTTTACAACTAACAGAATTTCCAGATTCCTTATTACGATCGTTAATATTTTATTCTAAAGTGATTAGATAACTAATTTATTAACTATGGTGATAACTTAGCAATTAACCATTTTACAGTATAGTCAAATTGTTATTACAGCAATTTTAATTTATCAAAATAACTAATTTCATAATTTTTTGTTTTCTTTCTAGAGATTCCTTTTCAATCCTAATTATTTATCGTATTTCTTGATAATACTAATTTTCTTAAATTTATATAATACGCAATTAAATTTCACCTTATTAACTTTATATATGTAAAAAAGATCTTTATATACTTGTTTGTAACTAGTGAGATGGACAACTTATTAGTATTAAGTCTAAATTATCTTTATTTCTCAAACTTAGGTTTTAAATTCTAAAATTCGTAGTTTTACTAAAATAACCTACTAGTTGATATTGACATAATATTTTCCATACAAAGATTTTACGAACTTATATTTTTCTTAAAGGTTGGATTTTATTTACTAATGAGATTTATTGATTATCCAAACTTTATTAATAATAATATTTCACATTGTCTAAAAATACTAGATATGTACTTTTAATCCGATGAAATCATTGATACATCTCTTGATCATTTTCTTGTCTCCAAATCATGCATCACATCACAATAACAACTTTCGCAATCCTCCAATTTTTAATCAACAACTAATATCATATTTAATAATAAAAAAATACGAACATGCTAATTTAATAAATGGAATGGAATTAAACAAATCCAAGTACACCGATACGTAAATGCACGAAACTGAAAAACTGTTTTCTAGGGTAACCTTGCGGATGCAAGGTGGCTTTGGTTCGGACTTGCAAACGCGAGTCACGGTATTACGTACGTAATGTGAGTTCGGGTTTTGGACAATTTCGACGGAAACTGAAATTTGAGTTTGGGGTCAATTTGAACCCTCACCTAAGGTCTTAACTACTACAATATACTTAGGCCCCGTTCAGTTGCCTCAACGGAGCTGACCAACATCGATGCAAATGGAAGAATGATCGAATGAGAGAGAAATGCAACTTTTTTGAAAAATATCTTTTGAAGTTTGGCTCACTTTTATTAATCGACACTTGGAAAAGACTACACAAGCGAACAATAGTAAAAGCCCCAGTTCGGAGTGGTCGGATGTAGAATCCTATTATGTTACCACTCCGTTCTTCAGCAGCGCGGAGCGTACTGTTTTGACAGACTTTTTGAAAATTGTTCATCCATGTATTAATGTCCAAATGTGGATTAATGCAATGGTCCCCAACGGAGTCGCCACAGTGGGCACACGCCCCAAAATTTTACATTTTTTGCATATAAAAATGGGTGCGCCCTTTTCGTCGGAAAGCGCGGCGAAATGCTTTGCAATTCAGAGTCGCCACTCGGGTTTCGCAGATAGTACCCAAGGAACCGAACTTAAAAAACGTTTGCCACATTGTTTGATTTTTGAAAAGGCTTGTAGACTGGACCGTCGTCACCTTCGATATCTGAGGTTCGGGAGCCAGGTTACGAGTGGGGAAGGGTTTTATGGCACCCCTGTTGCGGCCTAGAATATATTTTATTTAATTTATTAATTATTTTGGCCATTATTTAATTGGGTGTTATGGTTGGGTTCCGACTAATTATTTTTGCGTACACAATGGGTGCAATTGCTGATATTATAACTATAGGGGTATGAGCTTAGTTAACAATAGTAATTTAGTTTTTACCTAAGTTAGAATTTTAGATATTTTGTTTAACCAGAATGGCTATAATTGTGGGTGCTCGTGATAAGTGGATACTACCTAAGAGCATCCACAGTGGAATAAGCAAAACAAAAAATTGTTAAAGTTAGCAATGTTGGATAAAAAAAGTGCTCACATTGGAATAACCAAACCTAGCAACCTCTTAACAACTCATCAAATTTTGACTCTTCAATAATCAAAACTAGCAATGTTTTGTCAATAACCAAATTTTATCTCTCAATCAAGTACACCAACATTACACAAAAATCTTCTCTCTTTTCCATTCTCTCTCTCTCTCTCTCTCTCTCTCAAAACAATGTTTTCAAAAAATAATTTTAAAAAACTGTAACTTTCAGATTTTTTTTTCAGAAACTTTTTTTTTTTACAGAAAACAAAATTTTCAAAATTTTTAAAAACTGTAAGTAAATAAAGTGTGTTTTTCAAAAAACTATTTTTTACACAAAATCTGTTTTTAAAAAACTATATTTATAGTTTTTAAAATTTCAAAACTATTTGTGTAAATATAATTCTTTCAAAATTTCCAAAATTGTATTTACAGTTTTTAAGTGAACAAAGTGTGTGTTTTTTGAAAAACTGTTTTTTGTTTCGAAAAACTATGTTTCTAACATAAATTGTTTTTTCCCTTCAAAAACCGCTTTTTCAAAAAATATGCATGAAATGAAGGGAAAAAGTTTGGAGGGCCCGTTGGTTTTGATTATGGGCAAAAAATAACCAATGTGGGATTTAACATTGCTAACTTTAGCAACTTCTAAATGGATAATCAAAATCTGATGTGGCATGTTTTGATTATTCATATTTGCTTATTCCACTGCTGATGCTCTAAGGCTATATCTATAAGCTGAGTAGGGTTTCTATCGTATTGAACATATCATTCTGAGGAAAACAAAAAAAAAAGGGGGGCGCAGCTTCGAGGGTTCTTCGAGTTCAATTCGAGTATTAATTCTTTCAACTGGTGGTCTTGGTTTTTCTAAAATAGGTACTTTGCTCTCTAATTGGTTCAGTTTCTTTCTAATCTACATATATGTTTTAGTCTGCACCGAGTTCTCCTTCTCGTGAAATTATTGGGTGTGTTGGGTTTGTGGCAAGGCGAGAGGGAAGGTGGTCGGGTGCTATGTCGGTTTGTGCGTGGTGGATTGACGAAGATTGTTAGATGTCCTTTTGATATATTAGCAACTAATTCGCTTTCTATTATATCATTCAAACTGTGTTTTTGTGTTTCGTAGTGGGCTGTTGTGGTGGAAATTGGAGGATTAGGTAATGGTTAATGACTAAAGAAAGTGCAAAAACTAGAGTTTAGAACAGAAAGTTTGTCGTGGTGCGAGTGGGAAATGAATGATTTACTTGGACTTAGGTTGGAATTCTGGAAGGGAGAACAGGTGGCTGCATGGGAGACATATTGTTTGAATTCGAAATTAAAGTTTGGGTTTTGTATGGTTCTCGCGGATTCAGTGAGTTAGTTCTAGGATTGGTTAATTCTAATTTTACATTAGCCCAAATTCAGTTAGTGATAATATTATTATATGATTCTTTGTTCAGGTTAGCATCTTTTTGTGTGTTCGAGTTGCACTACTTTTTGGATCCAGGTGAGTGGTTAAGCATGTTATGTACTTGCAAACTTTCCCGTATCCCTTAAATTATTGTTTTAGAAAATTAATGATTGAAATTGGGATCATGTATTTGATTTATTTGGTCCTTGAAATTGGCATGCGGATTGGTGAAACTATTTATTGTTCGGATAATCTTTTGGTGAGAGCTTTGTGGATATTGATGGGAACATATTTTGGAAGTCCAGGGAAATTAATCCTCTGTGTGCGGGTGACTCTGGCCATTAGGGAAGAAACCGGATTAGGCCGGTGACCCTAATGCTCAACGGTTGTTACTAACCGGATCGTTCTTAGGGAAAAGTGATGTAGAACACGTGGAGGCCCAATTCCATGATCAGTTGGACCGAGCCAAGCCCCGGAAGACTAAACGGTGTTTAATTTTAGATTACCCAATTTGGCAAAATTCGGTAATCTAAAATTAAGGAAGAAGTATTGATCAAGACATTCAAGTTATGGGAACTTTTTATTCTCTAGTTTTATTTTTAATTTATGCCACTTGTTTTGGCAACTTTTGTTAGGGAATAATAATAGTAGGAGATCTTATTTAGTGCTGCCTATTTAGCACGATTTTAGTTTCCTATTTTCTAGTTTTCCTAGAGTTTTTATTTCCTTATTTTGTTTTGCTTGGTCCTTACTCCAAGTTGTATTCTTGGTAGCCAAGCATTACCTTATTAGCTAGGCCTACTACTAGTATAAATAAGGGTGCAACCCTCCTTGTTATTCATTCAATCATTCAATAATATTCAGACTTTTGTCTTTCTTTCTTGTGCGCAAGATTTGCTCGTTGCGACGAGTTGTTTATCTCGTCTGGACTAGTACGCTAACTAGTCTCTCGTGAATTCCGCTGCGTCAAGTGGTATCAGAGCCAGGTTTTTCCTGGTTCGATGGCACCAAACACAGATGAAGACACACCCATTGACGTTGGTCGTGGGCTTACTGACCTAAGGAGGATGGTAGAGGAGCAACAAACACAGTTGACCGAGATCCGTCAGGATACCCACACTCAGTTCGCTGAGATCCGTGAGATGCTGTAGGGGTTGACTCTACAAGTCCGACAAGGGCCAGATAGGGTTGCGGAGGATCGCGCGTTGGGATTTGCCCATCTCCAACCTCGTAACCAGGATCGGAATCGTGCCGGAGGATTTGCCCGAGGCGCAACCGGTCGTCGTCAGATGGTAATACATGCTGAGACTGAAGAATCCGAACCTGAGGATAATGAAGAACAAGAAGACTGTCCCGTCGGATGACAACAACATTGGTTCGATGATTACCGCATGAAGGTGGACCTTCCCACGTTCAACGGTAATTTGCAGATGGAGGAGTTTCTTGACTGGATTTCAGAGGTTGAGAGGTTCCTTACTATGATGGAGGTTCCTGAGTCGAAGCAGGTAAAGATGGTCGCTTATAAACTAAAGAGCGGCGCTGCAGTTTGGTGGGACCAATTGCAGACGAAACGACGGAGGCAAGGAAAGGCGTCTGTGGTGACATGGCGCAGAATGAAACAGCTTATGATGGAGAGGTTTTTGCCGTCTGACTATGACCAATATCTGTTCCGGTCATACCAGAACTGTTCGCAGGGATCCAGGTCAGTTTTTGATTACACAACTGAATTCAATCGACTCTCAGATCGTAATAATCTGAGTGAGACTGAAGATCAGCGGGTAGCAAGGTACATGAACGGGTTGAAGCCTTCAATTCAAGAGAGGATAGGATTGCAGCCTGTTTGGGAAGTTGACGAGGCCCTTAACTTGGCAATTAAGGCCGAACAGATGGAGCGTAAACCAGCCAATTCAGGGTACCGTCGAGAGTCGTTTGTTCCTGCTGCGGATAAGGGGAAAGAGAAACAACCCTGCGTTTCAACCTAAGGGTGCAGTTGGTGGTGGTCCTAAATTTGGAGGAGCTAATCAGGCAGGTAGCTCCAATAACAGAAACGTGGCCAAAGCCCCTAATCCATATGCCAAGCCCTTTGGGGATAAGTGCTTCCGGTGTAGCAAGCCCGGACACCGCTCCAATGAATGTCCGGATCGGAAGGTGGGCCTGGTAGAAGAGGGTGGCGGAGAAGATGGACTTGAAGAGGATTGGCCAGAAGAAAATTCTTATGATATAGATTATGCAGAGGAGGACGGGGAACGAGTGAATTGTGTGGTGCAACGGGTGTTGTTCGCGCCGAGAGCAGAAGATTCCAGTCAACGTCATAGCATCTTTCGGTCAAGTTGTTCCATCAATCAGAAAGTATGTGACTTGATCGTGGACAGTGGGAGTTGTGAGAATTTTGTGGCAAAAAGACTAGTGGACCATCTGAAGTTGCCAACCGAACCTCATCCTTCTCCCTACAGCATCGGTTGGATAAAGAAGGGCCCTACGATGAAGGTAACTGAAATCTGTAAACTTCCTCTTTCAATTGGGAAAATTTATAGATCTGAAGTTATTTGTGATGTAATTGAGATGGATGCTAGTCATGTACTATTAGGTAGACCCTGGCAATTCGATGTTGATATTGTTTATAAGGGTCGTGACAATACTTATAGTTTTAATTGGGAGTCACGTAAGGTTGTTATGGCTCCTTCCAGTCATAAGGAGCCTGCCAAACCACTTAAAATAGAGGGGTCTTCGTTTCTAACAATTGCTAGTTCCGAAGCTGAGTTTGTGACAGATTTCAAGGAGTCGGAACAGGTTTATGCTATGGTGGTGAAGTCTCTGGTAGTGGAGGAAATGGACAAAGCAAAGATTCTGATAGTTCCTATACCTAAAAAGATACAAACCATTATTGGAGGAATTTGAGGAGCTTGTTACTGATGATGTGCCTAATGAGCTCCCTCCAATGAGGGATATTCAACATGCTATTGATTTGGTGCCTGGGGCAAGTCTGCCCAATCTACCACATTATCGGATGAGTCCGAAGGAGAATGAGATTCTAAGGGAGAAAGTAGAGGAGTTGCTGCAGAAGGGGCACATTCGGGAGAGTCTGAGTCCATGTGGTGTTCCAGCCTTGTTGACGCCAAAGAAAGATGGGAGTTGGCGTATGTACGTGGATAGTCGGGCCATCAACAAAATAACCATCAAGTATAGATTTCCAATTCCTCGCCTGGATGATATGCTTGATATGTTGGATGGGTCGAAGTGGTTTTCGAAGATTGATTTGCGGAGCGGGTACCATCAGATTCGCATCCGACCTGGGGACGAATGGAAGACAGCATTCAAAACTAAGGATGGCCTGTACGAATGGTTGGTTATGCCATTCGGCCTTTCTAATGCGCCGAGTACTTTTATGCGGGTGATGAATCAGGTTTTGTGGCCTTTCACTGGAAAGTTTGTCGTCGTTTATTTCGACGACATACTGATCTATAGCAAGTCCGAGGAGGAGCATGTGGAGCATGTGCGCCAAGTGCTGATGGTGCTGCAAGAAAATAAGCTGTACATTCAACTCAAGAAGTGCAGTTTCTTGACTCGCAGCTTATTATTCTTGGGTTATGTGGTGAGTTCTGAGGGTATTCACGTAGATGAAGAGAAGGTTCGAGCTATTCGTGATTGGCCAACGCCTAAATCTGTTACGGAAGTGAGAAGTTTCCATGGATTGGCCACTTTCTATAGGCGATTCATTCGAAATTTCAGTACTATCGTAGCACCAATCACAGAGTGCTTGAAAAGGGGCAAGTTTCTATGGGGAGGTGAAGCGGAGCAAAGTTTCGCGCTGGTTAAAGAACGGCTTTGTACTGCACCAGTATTAGCTGTGCCTAGTTTTGAGAAGATTTTTGAGGTTGAGTGTGATGCTAGTGGAGTTGGTATTGGGGCTGTTTTGTCCCAAGAGAAAAGACCGGTTGCTTTCTTTAGTGAAAAACTGAGTGAAGCTAGACAAAAGTGGAGCACTTATGATCAGGAGTTCTATTCTGTGATTCGTGCTCTCAAACATTGGGAGCATTATCTGATTCAAAGAGAGTTTGTGTTGTACACTGATCATCAAGCGCTGAAGTTCATCAATAGTCAGAAGAAGTTGGACAGTATGCATGTGCGCTGGGCTACGTTCTTGCAGAAATTTCCGTTCACTATTCGACACAAGTCTGGGGTGTCAAATCGGGTGGCTGATGCGTTGAGTCGTCGAGCTAATTTGTTGGTGACCTTGGCACATGAGGTTGTGGGTTTTGAGTTCTTAAAGGAGCTGTATCTAGAGGATGAGGACTTCAAAGAAATTTGGGCAGTATGCGTTCAGAACCGGCCTGTTAGTGACTTTCATGTTACTGATGGGTACTTGTTTCGAGGCAATCGTCTTTGTATTCCCCAAACTTCTTTAAGGGAAAGCTTAATCCGAGACCTTCATGGCAGAGGGTTAGGTGGACACTTAGGGAGGGACAAGACAATTGCGAGTTTGGAGGAGCGCTATTTCTGGCCACAACTGAAGAAGGATGCTGGGAATTTTGTGCGACGGTGCTACACTTGTCAGGTATCCAAGGGTCAATCTCAAAATACTGGTCTATATACTCCTTTGCCTGTGCCTAATAATATTTGGGAGGATCTGTCTATGGATTTTGTGTTGGGACTGCCTCGTACCCAACGAGGTGTGGATTCTGTATTTGTGGTGGTTGACAGGTTTTCAAAGATGGTGCACTTTATTGCTTGTCGAAAGACATCGGATGCCTCACATGTGGCTCGGTTGTTCTTTCGAGAGGTAGTTCGGTTGCATGGGGTGCCACAGTCTATTACCTCTGATCGGGATGTGAAGTTCCTTAGCCATTTTTGGGTGACTCTGTGGAGGATGTTTGGAACTTCGCTGAAGAGGAGTTCTACCGCACATCCACAAACTGACGGACAGACTGAGGTGACTAATCGGAGTTTGGAAATTTTGATTCGCAGTATCTGTGGCGACAAGCCGAAGCAGTGGGATCACGCTTTACCGCAGGCTGAGTTTGCTTTCAATAGTGCAGTTCACAGTGCCACGGGAAAATCACCTTTTTCCTTGGTATATGTGACATCTCCAAAGCATACAGTGGATTTGGTTCATCTCTCGCGGGGTCCCGGGGTTAGTGTTGCAGCTGAGGCAATGGCTAAGCAGGCTCAAGAGGTACATGAGCAAGTAAAACAGAAGCTAGCTGAGACTAATGCGAAATACAAGAGGGCTGCAGACAAGCGCAGGCATGAGAAATTGTTCAAGGAAGGGGATTTTGTGATGGTGATCTTGCGCAGGGAACGGTTTCCAGTGGGGACCTATAACAAGCTGAAGCCCAGGAAGTATGGTCCATATGAAGTTCTGAAGAAGATTGGCGACAATGCTTATGTGATTGATCTTCCTGATTCTATGAAGATTTCAAAGGTTTTCAATGTAGCTGATTTATCTGAGTATCATGCTGAGGAGCCGTTGTATCCAGACTTGAACTCGAGGTCGAGTTCTTTCGAAGAAGAGGGGACTGATGTAGAACACGTGGAGGCCCAATTCCATGATCAGTTGGACCGAGCCAAGCCCCGGAAGACCAAACGGTGTTTAATTTCAGATTACCCAATTTGGCAAAATTCGGTAATCTGAAATTAAGGAAGAAGTATTGATCAAGACATTCAAGTTATGGGAACTTTTTATTCTCTAGTTTTATTTTTAATTTATGCCACTTGTTTTGGCAACTTTTGTTAGGGAATAATAATAGTAGGAGATCTTATTTAGTGCTGCCTATTTAGCACGATTCTAGTTTCCTATTTTCTAGTTTTCCTAGAGTTTTTATTTCCTTATTTTGTTTTGCTTGGTCCTTACTCCAAGTTGTATTCTTGGTAGCAAAGCATTACCTTATTAGCTAGGCCTACTACTAGTATAAATAAGGGTGCAACCCTCCTTGTTATTCATTCAATCATTCAATAATATTCAGACTTTTGTCTTTCTTTCTTGTGCGTAAGATTTGCTCGTTGCGACGAGTTGTTTATCTCGTCTGGACTAGTACGCTAACTAGTCTCTCGTGAATTCCGCTGCGTCAAAAAGTTCCACGGGCTGCCTACTCGTGGTGACTCTAAGATTCGATATTGGATCCAATTTTGAGATATTTATTCACTGGCCTTTGGTACTATTTGGTATTGGTTGTGGTTCCCCATTGTTGTTGGAGATTGGATTGAGATCACCATTGAGACTATTTGGTAAATGATTTATGGCCTTATTTGTTGGTTTGATGCACACCTTCATATGCCAAAATATGTCAACATGACAATCTATTTTTAGCAATGTTTTGGAACTGTATTATTATACATGCTTTACTACTCACTGAGCTCGTCAGCTGACGGATTTATTCCAACTTCTTTTTCAGGAAAGTTGGGAATATAGGCAAGAACTCTGGCGGCATCTTGGGGATTTCGTTTGTTGACCTCCTTAGGGTGTCTCATCCTAGCTTAGTGTTTTATTTCATCGCTTCCGCATTGAAACATTTTATCAGACATCCAGATTCTAGCTTTTATTACTGTTGGATCACTGGATATTATTTGGTTCATGGGATGTTTTTGGCCCATTCTTTTTGTGAAATTTATTGGTTGTGGATGTTCTGAATAAATAAAAAGTGGTTGACTGTTTGGTGGATCTTTACTTGGGAGTTTTATAAAAATTTCTTTTTAGGCTGCATGTTCTACAAGCTTTGGTCTTGTGGTTCATGGCCGGTCACTTCTCATTTTGGGGTGTGACAACTTCTCATTTTGGGGTGTGACAACCCCTCTCGTCCAATCCGGAGATCAGTCTCTACTCGGGCATTTTGTAAAACGTTTGCATTTTTCTCTCATTAATCATTTTCAGCCAGTTAGGGCGGGGGAACCGTTAAAGGGGATTAAAGCTGTAACACGTTTGCATTTATATGTCAAAATGTGATGTATGTTTGATGTTTGATCTAAAGAAAGTATAATAGATTGAGAACAAGCTCATGTGAATGTCTTAGATAAACTGGAACATCCTGACCTAGAGTGATGCACGCAGGAACGATCCTGTATGCACTGGCCGAGCCACTGCATACAGAAAATACCTGCGTGCGCCACACTAGTACTGGCGTGTGCCGGTAGATCTAAGTTCACAGCTCTTGCAAACTGAACCAGTGCACACCCAGGACAAACCACGCTGTTATATCAACAATAATATATGGTTACAGACAGCAGGATAGAGGATCCAAAGAAATAAGAGAAAACAGCACCCCATAAACGGTGTGGGGAGGTGAAAAGAGGCCTGGATTAGGGATCCATGCAAGGGCCAAGCCACGGGGTGGATCCAACTACCGTACGCCAGTGTAGTAGGGCCGTACGCCAGTTAACCTCGCACCCAGTGCTTTGGCTTTGCACCACCTGAGCTCTGGAACATGACCAGAATAACCCCAGAGACCATACTAAGCAAGAAATAGTAAATAAATAACTACATGGTTCTAGCACAGAAAACATTAAACTGGTTATTATCATGCTATAAGGTGATCTAAGGTAAAAGAAAGCAGAAAATCGATGATCGGTGATCCCCACGCCAGTAGTGCACGTACTGCCATGACTTGCATACGGCATTTATGAACTGGCGTGCGCCACCTCTCACCACAACGATCTTTGAAGCTTTGCCAGCTTTAGGTGTCACGCCCTCGATTTTCAACATAAATATTAAAGTTTTCTATAAATAAAAATCCTCACAATAGTACAAATATTACCCAAAAGCCATTTCAATTTCCCTTGTTCGCAAATCGTTTCCAAACTCCAAGGCATTTCCAAATTTACATCATTGGCCCAATGGCCTAAAACCACTAGATCACGTTAAAAGAAAGTTAAAAGTTTACAGGAAATCCTTCATTTAATAAAAAAAGATAATAATTAAAATAAGATTACAATTTCTTCATCCGGAGACAAAGTTCATAAGAGATGCAAAATTAACTCTCTGAAGTCGCTTTCAAAATGTAGGATCACATGCAAGCACAGCAACCCATGTCACAGCCTCTGACTTGTACCTGAAAAATGATAGGTTGAGCTACACTAGCCCAGTAGAAAAATCTATGCTAATTTTATGTGCATACGAGAAGACAAGTGCGAAAAGAAGGAGATCACAACAATAGACAATAGTAATTAGAGCCAAATATGAATGTACGACATAGTCAAGACTTCTAAGAACTCAAGGAATTTCTCGCATTAACCCTCTTTTTCTTGTGTCACATCTCATCATTTAACACATCTCATCATTTAACACATCCCTACGATTAGATTCCGTTTATAGCCTAACGTGTGAATGCCTATACCGGTCTTCCTCAACGTGTCACACTACGGTGGGTCATCTATGCCTCTTTGGCAAACACTCTACCAAATGAAAAATCGAACGACAGATAATAATAAGAATAGCGTAGTTAAAATCCCACTCGAAACCCGTTACCACAAGTCACCATACACTGCAATGATATCCCAAATTCTTCGTTCAATACAACCAACATCGCCCTTAGAGTCACCACGGCTTTTCCCGGGTCTTTTCCCTAAGTCGAACCGGAAGAGAGTCACCGTGGCTTTACCCAGGTCTATTCTCAAATCCGCAAAGCAGTTGGGTCACCACAGCTTTAGCCTGGTCTATTCCCTCTTTCACAGCGTAACAGGGTCACCACGGCTTTACCCGGGTCTATTCCCGCATTCACAAGGCACTTGGGTCACCACAGCTTTACCCGGGTCTATTCCCATAATCACAACTACTCACGATGTAGATTTGTCGATACGACTTCATAGCAGGGTCTAATATATTGCAATCATTAAGGGGGCAACACCCACATACCAACGAGTATAACAATTACGCCCATCTCGATCGCATTAACATAACTCATATCAATAATAAGTCGTCACGTCACCATTTCTAACGTTAGTTTACCGATTAACCACTTCACCTTGCATTTTCCATGATCGTCATCATTTCACAATTATTGTTCATGTGTCCTCGTACCACATTTCAATCAACACTCATCCTAAATTCATAACTCAACCTTTTTGCAATATTTTAGGTCTATCGAACTCATTCTTAAGTTGTGACAACTAACCACCCTCCACTTCTATAGTCCTAACTTTTTGTATACTTAACCTGCCAATGTAATTTCGGTGGCAATTAAAAGATGACTTCAAAACCTCGAAATCGATATATCATACGCTCAAATTGGACTTCGGACGACGAAGTTATGGCCAGTCGAAGTTGGGCAAAAACCCAGAAAATGACAGCAACAGCAGAAAAACGAGGCAGCAGACACACCTTCACTCCTACGATCATAACTTTCTGTGTACTTAGAGTTTTAAGGTGATTCCAGTGGCCCTGGAAAGCTGACTTCAAGATCTCGAATTCGATATATAATTTGTGTGTTTTCGATATCAGACGAGGAAGTTATGACTGTTCAAAGTTGGAAAAAAACTCAGAAAAATGGCTGAACAGTGGAAAACGGGACAGCAAGCAGATTTTGGGGATTTCAAAGGAATCCAACAACAAATCTCAAAACAATGATCAATAGCAAGTCTCAAACACTATATCAACTCATAGACACATAAAATTAGTTAGATTTCCCTACCTCAAGTATCAAAGCCGAACTCATGAGATCAAACAAGCCCTAGCCTCCAAAACTTCAAAATCAACCGGTTCCTCCTTCCCCGAGCTTGACCCACGAAATTAAGGCTCAATAATGCGCATAGAAGGTAAAATAGAGGTGGGTTTGTGTAGAGCTTAAGTGATTTTGATGGGTTCTTGAGTGAGAATGGAAGAGAGCCGAAGAGAGATACGTGAGAGTTAGAGAGAGAGCCGAGAGATAGAAAATGAGAAAGAGGAAAGCATTCCTCTGGAATTTATTGGAAGACCAAGGAAAAATTATCTCCTACTTCTCACACCACACACTCACACATGCACCTCTCACACATTTACCCTTTTATCCTTTCAAGAACACGCCGCACCGTAAATCCACACCGTCTATCTCAACAAGTCGTACGTTTACAAGAGAAAAATATGGCCTCAAAAATACGGGTCTCTACATTAGGGCCAGGACTGGTATAGATTACCAGCCTTGACCCTGCCAGCCCCCCTCAGGGGTCAGAACAGATAACAGTAACAAATGTGGTATACCTTTGCTAGAGCTTGATGGATGGTTTGAGCTTGAGCTTGAGACTTGAAAGTTGGATGGTGAATGTAAGGATGTTATGGATTGTGGAGAGTTGTTCCCTTGCTTACTTTTTCAATGGATGAAAGAAAAACAATAGAGAACAAGAGAGAAAGAGGAGAAAAAGACTTGGCTCCTTAATGGTGCTAACCCCTTGCAAATGAATGCAAGGGGGTATTTATAGGCTAGAAGACAACTGAAGAGGGCTGGGATCAGTTGGCCACTGAGGCTTGTTTGGCTTAAGGGAGCCTCCCATGCATTCAATGCATGGGACTAGTTGATGGGTCTTGTAGGAGAGGGGGAAACGGTTCTAGACGAAGTAATCATCAGGGGAGCTGTAGCTGACGTTGGGTGGCCAAAAAAAGTCCCGCATTCATGATCGCATAAAGTTGATTTGACAGGGCTGGACTGGCGTACGCCAGTTCTATGCCTTCGTGCACCAGTAAAAACTGAGTCAACGGTCGATGACTGACACGTGGCAGTTTACTGGCGCACGCCAGCATAGAACCAGCGTAAGCAAGTAGGGTTTTGCTGTGGTCATCTGGTTCTGGCTTGAAAGGTTCGAAAGTGGGGTTCGAAAAGGATTTGAACGAGGTTTGGGGCACTCGAAGCTCAAACGCACCAATAAACTCAGGATGCTCTTGACCTTAGTCATCATCGGAGAATCAAAGACCGTAAGTAAACTAATCTGGACAGTTCAAAATGGGGTGTCTACACTTATCATCGATCTTATCACCGAAATCTTCCAGAACGTTCCACAACAACCACATCCGAGGGACTTCCCGAGTGAATAGGTTACCGAACGCCAACACCTCCACCCGAACAACCGAAGACATAGAAGGAGAAGACGTCGTACCGAGTGAATGGGATATTTACCGAATGTAAGGAGGAAACGCATGCTCGGTGGAGCAACCGAAGCTCAGCGAACCATCTCAGGCCCATCCATCGTTCGGTAAAGGACAGATGACGTGTCAAGGTGTTTTTCTCTATCCTAAAATGGACTGAGACAACTGAACGATGGGTCCACAGAGCGACCCTTTGAACCTTAGGATATTTCAGCCCACTACACATAGCAGCACAGTTTATCAAAAAATAAAAATAAAATATATATATATATATATATATATATATATATATATGGGCCCTATAGATTTGATCAAAGCAGCACAGCTTTTATCGGTCTTTACTGTTCACTTTTGGTGCATAAATATTTCAAAGAGGTGGGAGAGGAAGAGAGGAAAGTATAGAAATCCAAGAGTAAATTACTGATCACAGTCTGCTTCAGATATTGGTTACGACATTGTCAATTAACAACTTAGCTCCCATTCATACTTGATTCTCAAATTATCCACATTGCAAGACAGTTTTATAGTTTTTAGAACAAATCACATGTCGCTTTGGAACGAAATAAAAGAATGAAGATCAACTCGCCTAGAAAGTTACTTAGCTATGCCATCATGAATCTATTACACCACTCCCCAGTTCAGAAGCCCTGAAGAAACCATTTGGTTTTGATATGAAGGAAAATCCCACCAAGGCAGCCACTTTGGACCCAAAGGATAGAACTTGAACATTAGAACATTGTAAGCAGTACAACAATATACTACTAAAAGCCATTTTAACTTCTAAGAGTAATGCTTTGTTAAACGTTGCTACTTTAGTCATTTTCATAAAACAAAAGACCGTTAATTACATACAATCGATCATATCTTTATGCATATAGATATGTACTTTACACGCTCACGCATGGAGAAACTTTGAATACCTGGTTGTACAAGCGAGCACCCCAGTCCTGTTTGTCAGAGACATTACATTTGAGGAGATCCACTCTAGTTGCAGCAACCACCAGGTTGCCCTTCCAGTATGCATAAGCCTCCCTTTCCATCCATCTCTTCCTCTTGTTCCCTTCTTTTAGTTCCTCTAACAATCCTTCCCATGGCTTTATATTTATCTCTGCCCTACAAGAAATACTTATATTATTAAAATATTCCCTCCATTGAATACCACACATCCAAGATATCTAACCCATAAAAATATATCACAGGTATGAATTTAGAACCGGACCCAATTACAGCACAGTGTCTATGTCCAAAAATCAGGAATCATCCCGAGCCCAAAAATGTGATTTGAACCATTCTATCTTCTATGTAGAGCTTGACGCGTAGAACAAACTTGTAAAAAATCAAGTCAGTTGGATATCGGTAACTCAGTGAATGAACTACATTTTTGGGCAATTAAAAATATTTGGAAAAAAATATTGTGAAAAAATGTGCTTTGTTCACTGATTTACTAATCTTCGATCGACTTGATTTGCTGAAAGATTGTTTTAAGCATCAAGTTCTACATAGTGAACGGTTCAGATCATATTTTTGGGCTCAGGATGATGCCCCTTTTTTTGGCACAACCACCCTGTCAAGCTCTCCCATTCCAAAGTAAGATACAAGGACCTCACTAATTTTGATTTCTCACGTGGACATTTGGCAGTTTGTAGCCAAATTTTGCTATTTTGACCCCACCAAAAAAAAAATCTAAATTCATAAAAACTATAAGCATTCTTTTCTTTTCTCTTTTCAAGAGTTCGTACTATTATAAATGAGGCTATCTATCATGCATTTTTTGAAAAATATAACAAGTCTCTGGGACCACTTGTAAAGCGAAATTACTCCGTATAAATCTACCTTATAATTAATTGACCTCCTAATTCAACTAATCCTTTAGATAAGCAAATGAAAGAATAACTTGCATATTCATTTTTGAAAAATCTTGATTTCGCCCCTAACTATCACATCTTCAGAAAACAAAACCAATTACTAAAGTTGAATTACGTGGTGATATAGATCCAAAAAAAAATCAGTGGCTTCTAATTTTTCTAGAAGTGCAAAGTGCCAAATGCCGGAAAAAAATATTTTTTCTACATTAGTTAACTTTCGCTTACCATTCCCAAAACGACCAATCGGGAAAAACAATGTCCAACGTGGCATCATCTCCGTAATACAGGAACAATGGAGGCGGGGCCATCGCATTGGGCCCGCTGTAATCCACCGCTTTGACGACCAGCCAATCCACGCAATCAAACATCAGGTCCAAATCAGGTATTTTCCCAGGGTACCTCCGTAACAACTGTAAGATTCCCCACACCGTAAAAGCATCCCTGGTCTGGAAGGCCCCCACATATCTCTCCACGTAAGCCCTTCCGTCGACTATCACCAGCCTGAAGTTGGCCGTATTCGGGCCCTCTGCACCATGTCCCTCGTGATCCCCGTCTTCTTCCACGGACGTAGATCCTCGTGGATCCAATGGAAGTAATCCGGACACGTGGCGGGTGGGGGACGGTCCCGATCATCTTGGGAGTGGAAGAAGTACGTCCTTTGGGTAATAGATAGTTCGCCGGGCAAGTTCGGATAAGGTTACTGGATGTGCAGTTGAGTGGTATTTGGATTTTTGGCAGGGGCTTTTTGGGGATTTCGGATGGGTACACATGGGTGGTTGTGGTGGTTAGGATTGTATTCAGTGTGGGATTCCCCAGCAATAGACTGCATGCAATAGCGACAGAAGTCAGATACTGACAGTATCTCCGCCATTGGGTTTTGATACTGCAGGGGTGTAGTTCATCCCTTCGCATGCATCTCATCTCGATATTGGCCTTACTCCAGTATTTTCATAATCCGAGTTGTTCGTATTTTGGATCTTGTAGAGATGCTTGTCTTTGTCAAAAATCATTTCAAGTACATCACCTGAAAAACATTGATCCGTAAATTGTGTTTTGCACCCTCCTAATCGGGCTGAGAAAACCCCCAATTTTTGCATCTAATTAAATGCGTTTGGATCAATCATACACTTACAGATGTTCGATCTAAAATATGAACAGTTAAAATATGAACGGTTAGAATTATGAAATTAAGGCCGATACTGGAATGCAAATGTTCATGTTCATTTAAAAAGAAGTAAGTGCCACAGAAAAATGCACACAAACATACAAGCACTTCCCACACACTGCACTGTGATTTTAAAAACTCCTAGTAATTTACTCATTCAAACATTTCCCGCTCCGAGAGGGATCCAACAGGCATATACTACACTGCAGCATTTTAGCCGTCTATTTCAGCAATTAATTGTTCAGAATTTAAAAAATATATATATACTCTTCTCAAAAAAAGTATTTTAACAAAATCAAACAATTGAAAATACTCTTCTCAAAAAAAGTATCTTAACAAAATCAAACAAAAAAAGTATTCGCGAAATGAGAAGGCGGATATATGTAGTTTATTCGATCTGATGCTACAGACATTGAGTTTAAAGGACCATTATTGAAGGACTTTAATTCGGCCCACAAGCACATGCACCAGTCCGAATAGAATAAGAGGAAACATTATTCAGTACTTCCGGAAGCGAAGACATGCAAGTCATTCTCTCCTCTTTTCCTCACGTACACCTCATTTCTCTATTTAAACATCCCCCCCCCCCCCCACTACACTAACCTTTGCCACACACACAGTCTCAGTGCAAAGTTTTCACTTCTCTGCAGAATATAGTTTGTGTTACTGCACAAAGTCCTCTTAAGTCAAGTCATTTCCAATGGCTCCTTCAGGAATGGTGAAGCTTGCCTGTGTGGTCCTCATGTGCATGGTGGTGACTGCACCCCATGCCCAAGCTGCCATAAATTGTGGCAACGTGCAATCCAGCTTCCAACTCTGCCTCCTCTACCTGAGGAACGGTGGTGCGGTTCCGACGCGCTGCTGCAACCGAGTTAGGTCCCTCAACAGTGCGGCTAAGACCAAAGCGGACCGCCAGAGTGCCTGCAATTGCCTCAAGTCTGCTTATAACCAAGTTCATGGTATCAACCCCGTTTATGCTTCTAGCCTCCCCAAAAACTGTGGTGTCAATATTCCCTATAAGATCAGCCCCAACATTGACTGCACCAAGTATCTCTCTCTCTCTCTCTCACACACACATACACAATGAATACCATAAATAAATAAAAAAAAGTCGTAACAAATGAGCCAAAAAAATAACTAATGGAATCATAAAAAATGTATTTCTTCACTTTTCAATAGTAACAAAAAGTAACACTATAGTTCTCCCACATTAGGCTATTTAAAGTCTAGTGTGGGAGAACTATATATACCTACGTAGATAATTATCATGGTACGATGCACTCAAAGAAATTTCATTGAAACATGTCAAGGCTGAGTAGTGAAATTTTTCTTGGATCAGATTGAAGGGGATAACTAACAAAATTGTCTCTGTTTCTGTGGTTATTTGTCATCTGTGTTGCAGGGTGAACTGAGCTAGGAGGAAAGAGTGAGATTCCTGCATGCCGCAGGATGAAGCTAGTAGTTAGCGTCTAAATAAAGATGGGGATGAAGTCCATTGTGTGGTTTGGCACTTGAGTGAGCGAGTCTCCAGTTTTCATCGTCCAAGTGTGTCTAAGGCCCCGTTCCAGAACGAATTTTAAGTCCTTATTTTTCAAGAAGGCAATTTCAAGCTCAAAAATTATGAGTTTATTGAAATCTAAAAATATACAATATGAATCTTGTTTGAAAGATCTTGATGAGATCTTTTATACGATGCAAAAAAAATTAAAAAATTATTTCTCATTTACATTATTTTTTAATTTGAAAATGTGAAATAAGCTGTTTATTTCTTAAGGAGGTTTCTGGAACGGGGCCTAGTCTCTCTAGTCCTAGCTGCAGCTCATTATCATCTAGTTGGTGATTTTAGGTTGCACATGTTATCTGTAACCGCTATTTTAGTAATGCTTTAGATGCATATCTCTCTCTCTCTCTCTCTCTCTCTCTCTCTCTCTCTCTCTCTCTCTCTCTCTCTCTCTCTCTCTCTCTCTCTCTGCGCGCGCTCGCATGTGTGCACGAGCGCATGTACAAGCTCTAATATGTGGAGAGGTGAGCAACAGATAAATGATAAAGGCTTTTATCCAATCCTTAATTATTTGACGACGAGTAAAGAGTGCTAAAGCATCCAACTCAAAATAGAGTGAGAATGATTGAAAAGACTGCACAAAGATCATACAATATTAGTTTATGGGGGTTGATCATGAGATGATTTGCGACAAACTAATAGTGCAACTGTGCAAGTGCATAAATAAATAGAGAGGACCCCAAGAAATAAAACTGGATATCACAAAGAAACTTTGCCCAAAAAATACACTTATAACACAAACAAATGTGGGATCAATATAGAGTGTTGGCCAACAATCTTTGGAAGCCTAACTGATCTTGTGTTAAAGATACCGAACTCAAAACAATTAACAGTATGTGAAGGCCACCAGATGATTTGTCCGGTTGTTAATTTTATGGTCCCGAAATTAGTCGAGGTACGCAAGTTGGCCTAGACATCCATTTTAATACTCCATGTGTGTGTGCGCGCGCGCGCGTGTGAAAGCCAATCCTAATTTGTGAATGCTGCTCTAACACTCACTCTGCAAAGAAATGGAAATGCACTGGTCCTCCTAGAACTTGCAATCAGTGTAGTTCAAATCTATCAAGCAATAGCAATTCAAATCCAGCAATAAGAATAAGATCATCGATTTTTGGTGTCTAAATTGTGATGGTAAATGTCTAAATGACTAGCTCAAAATTCGGATGAGCCAGATTTTGGTATGGTGGTCAATAAAAACAATTCATACTAATGTTGAAGTTACTTTTAACCCTTTTAAATAATGTCAACGTATATTTCTTTTGGGCGTACTTATTCATGTATACCAACATGACTGACGGGAATTCGCTTCATCAAAATTAACATCATCTTCACTAAGGTTGCGAGTTGCCTTGTTATAATGGCATATACATAAAAATATCCACGTATCCATGCTAGGCCACAAAAAGTGTGGAACCTAAAATGTCGGCAATATTAGTTACTAGTACTAAATACCTTATTGGCGACCTAACCTCCCATGAATAGTGGTTATTCCGAATAGACACCCTAGTGAACTTGGCTCCTTCAATGATCGGTACTAGCTCACTTGTTGAACATGCTATGGCAATTGAGAGCCTCTCTTCTCCGAGGGAGGGCTGGGCTAATGGGCTTTAATCCTAAGCTCAATATGCCAAGGTTGTTGGACCAGTTATACTATATATCCTGGTCCCACTAAAATCTCTCTGTACACTCACTAAATGAAATGTACGAATGGCAAGCATTCATTTCATGTTATAGCTAGGGTGACAACACATTCAATACTTTTCCAGGTCTTGAATGCAGATCAACTACACATACTGCCCCACATTTAATTGACCGGACCATCTGGTTTGCCAGATCTAGATTCCGTATTTGTAAGAATCACAGTCCGGTCAATTAAATGTGGGGCAGTATGTGTAATTACAGGGGACCGTTTGGACACCTGGAAACTTGACAAGAAAATGGGTTCTGCCCAATAAGAATCACAGTTCATACAGGGAAGACTGATTACTCTCCAACCCATATTTCGCATGTGTCAGAATCACGGTTAATAGCCCCAAGGTTAGTCCTGCGTGGATAGCCTGTCTTTAACCGGACCGGGGAGAAAATTAGTCGATGTGCATGGAAGTTGACCCGGACAACCCCCACTGTCGAAACAAAAAAAAAAGAAAAAAGAATCACCGTTAATACAAGGAATACAGATAACAGGGGACTGTCTGGACAACTGGAAACTTGACAAGAAAATGATTGTCTGCCGTGCCCCTCTCCAACCCATTTTTCTAAAACAGATACCTCAATAGTACAGCTTGTAGTTCCAGAAGTACAAATAGAGAATAATATTATCCATTCCAACTCCAATCTAAATCTAAACTTCTATTTCTATATCAAAAATTTTAAAAGAACAGCACAAATATATCTCTCTTTCCCCTCCAAACGTTGAAATTTGACATTTTTTAACTTTTACAGAGCCTAGGCTTATGGATTTCCTTTTAAAGTACTGATGAATGTCTTCTTATTAAAGCCAGCTTTATAGGAGCAGCGCTACAGCCACCGCACCAAAAATGCAGTGGCTAGCCGTGTGGGGCCTACTCCGGGCCCCGCACAGATGATCCGATCCGTTCAATAATTTTAAAAAAAAAACTGAGTGGGCATCAGTAAACATCAGCTCAATCTGATATGTGTAAGTGCTCGGATCAAGCTTCTCATCTTTGGAAAATCGGGAAAAATGGAAAGATTGGTTTTCTGGCGTACAAAAAGATGAGAAGATTGATCTGAGCACCGACACATATCGGATCGAGCTGATGTTCCGCGATGTCCAATCGTTTTTTTTTAAATTATTAAATGGCTCGGATCATCCGTGTAGGGCCCAAAGTGGGCCCCACACGGTGTGCGGTGGCTGGCCACGCATTTTGGTGTGGTGGCTGTAGACTTTCTGAGCTTTATAGTGGTAATTGAGTTTGCAACGTGTGTGAACCTTATCTATTTGGACTCAATCCTGAACTACATGGGCTGCTAGGTTCTGTGGCTTAAACAATGGGCCTGAGTTTGGATTGTCAGTCTGCATTGCCTAATTGCAATGTCTGGTTCCAGGTCCCCAGATCCACTCTAGATGTCAATAACAGCTTGCAATATCATCCCAGGCCACCTACGAGAAAACTTATCTAAACGAGACTTTGAATGCAGAAGAGATTGAGAATAAAGAAATGTGCTAACAGGCCAAAAAGATATCTAAACGCCGAATGCCCGCAGGAAAAGCACCCGTATAGATTCAAGCTCAAATAATAGACCAAAATTCAGCTATCCATAGATCAAGAAGCTTATCTGGTAGAAAAACAAATGGAAGAACAAGGTACCCGATGGGAAAAGATGTGAATAAGTGGAGAAACAGAACACACCAGCAGAAAGATAGCTATAACATCTGATTATATCTACCATGAGAACCAACTGATGCCGTCCATGGGATACAAGTACATGCCCATTTCCATATCATAGAAACACAAAAGCAGGGAAGTTAAAACTGCAGTAAAATGCGGCATCAGAAATCTTGCCTCTACTAACAATGATTCACCGCCTTGACAATAATGATCAGCATTGGATACCAAATCTTGAAAGAGAGATAATACTCGAGGTTGTTAGACCCATCTAAGGTACTCTCCATTTCTTGATCAATAGATTTCTTTTTGCTGAGCGAAAACACAACCAAAACATTTACCCGTGAGCAATTAAGTTATGGTGTAAAGGGCACTTCCAAAGTCCAAAATCTCGTACAGTCGAGCAGCGCATGTGGTGAAAACTGAAAAGCAATGAACGACATTGTCACAAGTCATCTCACCCCTGCATGAATCACATAAATCAGTACACATAAGGTTCCTGGTACTGGTAAGAGGGTGTAAAGTGTAAACCAAGAAGTAAACTCTACATTATGAAGTGGTAATAGAGACGCATCTCTATTTTGGAATGAGTCTCTAAATATAGAAATCTAAAGTCAATATATAAGTGTGATTGGAGATGCTCTTAGGCAAAAGGCACGGAGTTCGCTACAATGTATGCGAACCATATCTGTTTGCACTCAAGCCTGAACTAGAATTGGGCTGCTAGATTTTGTGGCTTAAACAATGGACCTGAGTTTGGATTTTCGTCTGGATTGGCTAACTGCAATGTCCGGTTGCTGGTCCCCAAATCACTCAAGAAATCGAAATCGGTGACAATTTGCAAAAGTTATCGCATTCCCAATTCCCAGGACATCAAAGGAAAAAATTCTAGGAATCTTCTAAAGCAAAAGACATTGAAAAAACAAAAAGTGTGCTTACAGGCCAAAACGAGATTTATTCGCTGAAAGTTGCACCCAGAAAAGAGGAAAACTACCAAGAACAGATGTAACGCATTCACCAGTTTACATTCAAGCTCAAATAACTGACTAAAATTCAGCTATCCACAAGTTAAGAAGCTTGCGCCAGTAGATAAACAAATGGAACACCAAGGTACCTAAGGGGAAAAGATGCAAATTCTTTTGAAGAGTGCCATATTGTCTTTCTTGAGAAGTAATCATCTCCAGAGCAAGTGGAGAAACATAATGGACCACCAGCCGAAAGATCACTATTACCCCTGATGATATATAAAAGACTACCAGTACCATACATGAGAACAAACTGATGCCATTAATGGGATACAAGTCCAAATGTTGTCGTTATCATAGAAACAGCCAACCGGCGAAATTAAAACTGCAGTAATATGCAGCATCCGAAGTCTTGCCTTTGCTAATAATAATCCGCCACCCATGCCAAAAGAAAGACTTTGTGAAGATCATCTTTCAATGGATACAAATCATGAAAGAGCCTTACAAATTTACAATAGTCGAGGTTGCTAGTCCCATCTCGCGTACTGTCGATTTACCGATCAATAGATTCCTTCTAGGCTCTAGCTGAGCCAAAAGAAAACTACCAAAAAACTTTTCCTCTAAGGGGCAGTTCCAAAGTCTGAAATATTGTAGCAGTCAGAGCAGCACATGTGGTTAAAAAAGATCAACTATTGTGAAAAGTCTTGCCACCCTGCACGAATCACATAAATCAGTAACACCACCATAAGGTTAAATGGTAGAAGAATGTAAGCCAAGAAGAATTGAACTCTGAATTATGAATTGGTCCTACTCTGCTTATTTCAAGCTGAATCCACGCCCGACTGGCTGTTTCTAAAAAGCTCTGTATAAGTACATCCTCACCTCACAAAGTATCATCAATTGCATGCATACCCACTCTTGAAGTTTCACTGATACATCAACGCAAAATCCAACGAATTACCCATAAACGCCTACCTGACTCTAAAAAGCGGTGCTGGACATAACTATCTGTTGAACAAAGCAGTTCCACCAAAGGATGTGGTAAATTGCTTTCCTTTGATTCTGGTCCAAAAGAATGGAACAAGAACGCCCTTCTTCCAGTAATTTTGGCTCTTTGCGGCAGTGCAATGATAAACTTTTTTCCCGCATCTACAATTAGGACCCTAAGATTGGGGACTAGATGGGTTATGTTATGTTGTTGTAGTACAATTAGGACCCTAAGATTTGCTGCAGAAACCACACAGCTGATAACTTTAACTTTCCATACCATATACAGGGGCTGCAGATTGCTAGAGAGCACATAGGCTTTACCCCCAAAGCAGAAGAGAGGACAACGAAGAAACCAGAGAAAGAGCAGATGTGCACCTGATTGCAATTCTTGCCTTCGGGTTTGTGTCCACGTATGCATCCTTGCTCCTTGTAATATCCACTATTCAATGCATTTACACGCAAAACCATAAATTTTTCTCCCACATCAAACACCGCAGACTGGTTAACCAAATCGTTTTCAATGGGACTAGTATAGCCCTGTAAAGCATGAAGACGAAGCAGAAACCGATGTTGCCAATGTACATGCTAACCAGGAAGATCATGAGTTAGTGCAGAATGTTCTGCAAAGAGAGAAAAAGATGAACAGATTGTAGAAGCATTGTCGATGTTTAAAGCATCTTGTTCTTTTCAGATATACTTTAATATTAAATATTTGGGCGGTGCTATTTCCAGTTGCATGTTTCCCTTACCATTTCCATTGTATGGTGAACTCTGTTCTTTTGTTGCATTGCCATCTTCACCAAGTACTAGTCTTTCTAGTCGAGACACAAGACTATTAGCAAGTTGGTTTTCCTGTCTCAAATCCTCCACTTCCTTTCTCAACTTGTCGTTTTCCGTTTCAAGTGTGGAACATGACAACAGCTGATTTTTAAGAACTTGATTCTCTTTCCTCAGCACATCAATCTCTCTCTTCAATTTCATATTCTGCTCTCTTACTCTTAAGTAATCCTCATCATCCTCCTATAAAACCAATTTAATATTCCCCTTAGTACGGGAACTTTATATATGACGTGAAAACAACATTCGACGAAACTCACATCACTAATGATAATAGGTGAGGAAGAGTCTGAAATTGTCCATGGGTGCTCCATGCGCACTCCTTGCACCTTTGACTCATTATGAGACGTTTCTAAAATATCCTTGTTTATAATCCGACTCGTTGTTACTTTGGAAGAATCTTCCTCAACTCCATGGAGTTCTTTTGCTATATCCCTTTCTGATTTATATTCCATTTCAGCAATCCATTGACCCATAATTTGTAGTCTGGTTCTCCCATTATTCGCCTGTTAGAATAATAAACTACTATCACAGAACTATTCTCCATAAGATATTAGACGCACAAAAAGGAAATAATACCTTGTCAATCGAAACACTAAATCTCTGAGCAGCAAGCTCTTTGCCATCGCTTTGTGCCTCTAATAACTCCTTGATTGTATCCATTTTTGACTCCTCAGAAGTTAGTGGAAGCTTCCACACTATCTGGACAGATCGAAGAATATGCCACCAATCGAGTGAAAATAAATTCTTAACTAATTTAGTAAAGCATCGCCCACTATCAAAGTGAATAACTGCCATAGATTCAAACACAATCAACTCATTATCCTCTGCAGTCAGCTCAACCGATAGGGATATATGCACTGTGGTTCAAGGCCCAAAAGCATTACCCCATTAAAGTACCGTAACGGAGACAACAAAAGCATAGTAAGTGATGATTACAAATACCTGATTCTTTCCTAGTTCCTTAAACTTAGAGGCGAACCACTGTCTCTGACGAGACCTGATACTTCCCCATTGGCAAGCACGGGGGAAAGTCATAGGGAAATCGAGCAAAGTAGGCCGACCAATATCTATATGCTCGTAGGACCATATCTGCTCATAGTAAACTTTAAATGTGAGTAAGATAAAAATAAGGACCAACTACTAGACAATATCATCTTGATAATATAAGTGAAAGTGCAACTAGATATCCTCATGTTCTGACACTTCTACTTCTGACATAATACTACAATCTCCAGCATCAATGACACATCAATTTAAACACTATTTGCTTAGGCTTCACTAGTGGAAAAACAAGTCAAAGGATCACTGGGTAAAAAAGATGTTTACCGGATTAGTCGTACGCTAGCCTATGGCAGGTGAAATTTTACAACAAAAATTTCTGAAGTAACCAAGTGCTTAGCAAGACTGTAGAGGGTGTCATTGGAAACTCAAGAAAATGATCAAAGGTAAAGAATACATTGTGTGGTTTGTGAAAGTAACTCAACCATAAAAGTTAATGGCAGTGTAAAAATTATATCAGAAGACATGGACACTTACTTGAAGGAAAATAAGACAACCTCCCACATATTGCACATTTGTCTCCCTTCTTTTACACAACCAGTCGACTATATTTTCAAGAACAACAGCACCCCATGCACAATGACAAACCTCATCCAAATCCTGGAGAAGAGAGAGATAGTGGGAATCCATCTTTCCATTTGTGTTTGGAAAAAGTATTGTCCCGAAGGTGAACAATAAAAATGACTGAATAAAATCATTGTTTACAGCTTCGCCTAGGGAGTCTAGTCTCTCCTCAATTGAAGCAATTGGAATCTTCCTATTCCAAATTAAAGCACCATATTCTCTTTCTAACTCTGTGTATGGTTCACTTTCTTTCAGGACTACAGGTTTACCAGTCACCCATAGACCAAGAATTAGTACCACATCCATAAGGGTCATGGTAATCTCCCCGGGAACAAATACAAAAGCACGTTTTTGACAATCCCATCAGTTCAGCTAGAAGATTTCTCGACAATGATTGATATGGCATCTGAATCCAGTGTTTGAACCCCATCCCCTTTATGGCCGTTTTCTGGTCGTCAGACAATTTTTCTACCCTTCTGACAAAAGGTTGTAAAGAAAATCTAGTATTGAAGTTACGAACCTGCAGAGAAGGACATTCAAGGTTCAGTGCACTTGTACACCACTATGTGTGTGTAGAAACATCAGACAAAACTTGCGTGATTCTGCAGTGGTATACAATACTTTTATTATACTACAACCCTCTCCCAAGTTTGAATGTTCTTAGATGCATAAGTTCTAAAAAAATCAAAACTTGATTCCACTGGTTATCAAATCTGTCAGATTTGAAAAACCACGTATCTGTCCTCTCCACATGAGCTCTCCTTGAAAGATTCTTCATTCATAGAATTCATTCCATTATATTGGACCTATCAGTCAATTACCACCCATAGTGAAATTTCGTATGAGAATGTAATCAATTTTACATAAGCCCAAGATTAAAGGTAAAACCCTCCCACAACATACAAGCAACAATTTAGCTCTTAGCACAATTTCGACTGAGAGTCTCTCTTTCTTTCTTTTTTGAATCGGAATTCAGTGGAATTTACATAAGAGCAAAGACTAAAGGTAAAATCTTTGCACAACATACAAGCAACTAATTGTCTCCACTGCTTAACCAGTACAGCAGAGGTGATTTCCCTGGGTTATTGAACTAAACCTAGGCTTAAAATCCATGGAGCCAGTGTAGCGCTGATTAACCGAAGGGAGAAGGTGAATTAGTGCTGATTAAGTGGCGGTTTTTCCCCGTGTGAAAAGACAATGCAACAATCTTTGTCAGTAAACGTAAATGAGGAAAACAAACTAATCGATGACTTTGGAAGGGCAAAATCACGGCATACAAATACCGAAATGGGAAAAAATATGAAAATACTGAAAATGCAGAGAGGAAGAAGAAGAAGAAAAAGGCACACAGACACTGTCGTATAAAGAACCAGAATACGAGATTAAAAAGAGAAGAAAAATAAGTACCGAAATGGGTTCTTGTTGTAATCCAACGGAAGATCTGCGAGTCTTCATCACCATAGAGAAACTTCTATCAAAGATCAGGAAAGAAGATCAAGTGCTTCTTGAGGAGCAACAGCGTTGAATTGCAGAAGCCTGGGCAGTGAGCCCTACAGAGAGAGAGAGAGAGCTGGTTATCAGAGGAAGAACAGCCAGCCTTGGCAGTTTGCACACCCAGTATTGACGCTTGTCAGGGAAGCTATTACTACTACAGTACTCGGTATCGAAATTCAAAAACATTTGTGGCATGAGCAAAGGGAGCGAAAACCCACAACTAATTTTTCCCACAACACAACTGGGGCACTGAACTTGAACCAGAAGGAAAGCAGCACAGCAGACATTAGTCTGGGCCGGGAGAGGAGGGGTTCACCTTGGACCTAAATTAGGAAACCAAATTTCATTAGGGAAAATGACGGTCAATGACGTGTTTTGATAATTAATACCCGTCAAGGACATTCTGAAAACATTTGTTAATGCTGAAAATGTCATTGGCGGGTATTATCAAAACACGTCCTGGGCCGTTATTTTCCCAATTCATTATGCTCTTAAGTACAGTGAGGCCCAATACAAATTCTCATCTATTGATGGGCCTAAAATCACTCTTTTTAGGGAAAATGACGGCCAATGACGTGTTTTGATAATTAATACCCGCCAAGGACATTTTCAGCATTAACAAATGTTCTCAACATGTCCTTGGTTGGGTATTAATTATCAAAACACGTCCTGAACCGTCATTTTCCCCTCTTTTTAGAACATGTGAAGTTAGGAGTAAAAACTTCATATGAAAAACTCTAATTGGCAAATTCAAACTTAAGCATATAATTTTTCAGTAAAAATACTTGTTAATGGCTAGTACCAAATTTGATAAGGAATAGAAAGAGTCGGGTGAGTTTTAAGGATTTTTTTACTCTCAAATTTTGAATTTGAAAAAGTAAGGGCTAGAGATGCTCTTAGGCCTTGTTAGATGATCGGTGTAACGGAGTAGGTCATAGGTGGGTTTCGATTAGCAATGAGCAATGACATGCGAAAAGTCGGCATTTTGTTGGGGTAGACTGGTAATACAATCCAACCAAAACAAATACTATAACTTTTTTCTAGTTAATAATTTTAGCAATTGAGAACCCAATTCGTACTTTCTTTTATAGTAATAATTCCCTCTCACTCTTCAACCAAAACAAATACTCCAGCTTTAACAATTCCTACCTCCAACCAAAACACTGACTTTAAACCCAATCCTTGCCTTCTCACTAGTCACTACCAATTCTCTTCAAGCTAAGTCACATACTATCAAACAAGGCCTAACAGTTAGTAGTCCAACCAACAAATCGCAAACACGTGCCGCTTTCCCCTGCCTTGAAATCTCGCGCTAAGTCTCAAGTTTTGCGTCTCTTCACTTTCATCCCAATCTATGAAAGATTGTTTAATTCGGTCCGCTCATGTCCTATTTGATTTGCATTTTTTAAGTTGCCTTTTTTCTTTTCCGAATCTAGTATCAAAATTTACTATTATAAAAGAACATATTTCGTTTAATTTTTTTTTAATCAATTTTTTTCTCCTTGTATTGAGATTTGATGACCCAAACAAAAAGGGTCAGAGCGTAGATGAGCCAAACCTACTAAAAAGAGCTGGGAGTTAGATCGAATGAAGACATGGAAAATTCTTAGCAAAAAAAATTAATGAAGGCATGTAAAATGAGTAATAAGTTACTGATCTAGAGCACCACATGGCTCTACCTAGAAATACTACTATTTTCTAATCCCTTCTTGCTTTCCTTAGAGTAGATTGGCATGTTGGAAGGATGGACGAAACCATTATTTTGAAATACTCAAATACCCTTGTTTGCATGCGGTTAGCATATGGTTGGGTAGTGTTGCTGAGGCTGTTTTGGTAGTTTTGCAGCCTCTGACTGGTGTTTGGGGTGTGCAGACCTTTTTTTTTTTTTTTTTTACTTAAATGGGTTTTTGTATTTTCAATGTTTTCCTTCCATGTCCTTTTTCCCTTCTTCGGTTTATGCTTTGAGTTTTTGTGTGGGGGTGCTTCGGTAAAGTTGTTCATAGATTTGTTTCGCAGTCCCCAAACAAAATCTGTTGGGTCAGGAATTGAGATATATATTCTTTTTTTTTTTGGGTCAAACGGAATTTAGGAATTGAGATATATATTCAAGTACGAAGATTTGGGGTAATTTCAAATCAGAATCTCTATCTCTATCTCTATCTCAATCTCTCTATCTCTATCACTCATCTGCCTCACAAAATCCAGACATCTCACACAAAATCCAGACATCTCACACAAAATCTATACACACACTCTCTCTCTCTCTCTCTCTCTCTCTCTCTCGTGAGGAACAAAGTAAGAGAAAAGAGGTACCTGGTTTGGCGAAGAATCGCCGCAGCGGGTGAGGAAGAATCGGGTCTTGGACGACACCGTGAGTTATAAAGATGGTATCGGCAAATTTCGACGTCATCCGGTGAGTTTCGAGCGTCACCGACGAGGTCGGCTACGATTGACTACCTCTGTCTTCAACCCAACGTGTCAAATCGCAATAAATCAGAGAGAGAATGAGGTTGCAAGGTCGATTTATACTCAATAATCAAGCATTCCATCTTCGTAGGGATTGTAATCTTGGTAGAGAGAGAGAGAGAGTAACAGAGAAGAGAGGAATTAACAGAGGTGTAGACGGCAGAGGAGAGAGAGATGGGAGTTGCAGATGAGGAGGGAAGGGGAGTAAAGTTAGAGAGAGAGTCTGGAAAATGTTTGGTTTTGCCCCAATGTGTTAAAGAAAAAAACAAACCGAAAAAAGAAAAGAGAAAAGGAAAAAAAAAGAAACAAAAATGAATGGGCCCACCTGAGCTAAAGAAATGGGCAAGACTCACGCCCTCTACACATTCCGACCCTTTCTCTCTATTTTCATCCCGACGCTGATGTGACAGACGTCAGCAGCTGGAAAAAAAAAAAACGCATGAAATTTTAATTTTCCCTCCAACCCCAACCATTTCAGCATTTCCCCCAAACCAACATCTGCAAAACGAACAGAGAGAGGGAGTGAGGAGGAGGACCACCGGCGACATCCACCACCACCGGCAAGTCCCACCAGCCTCACCCTCCACTTCCGGCAACCACCACCAGTGGGAAAAATCTCCTGGGCCCAGCAACGACACCACCACCGGCGCTGTTACCGACAACTAAGGTCTCGTTTTCTCTCTCTCTCTTTGGGTTGTCGATGACCCCTACGATTTAAGTCAATTCCAGCCTTTAATTTCTCTGTAACTTGTTCAAACCCAAAAAAATTAGGGCTTTTGAAATTAGGGATTTTTTGTTCGAACCCTAACTATAAGATTCCTGCTTCTTATATGCATCAATAGTCAAAGATTTCTGCTTCCGATATGCAATTTTTTTGTTCGGCCATCATCATTGTATTTAGTTGGGCTTGAACATTTGGAATTTTTGGTTCGGTCATCATCTAGTTCTAGCATGAAATAAGTTTATCATATCTCCCTTGTTTTGGTTCTTTTTGGAGTAGCTAAAAAGTATGTAAGTTCCATGCTTGATCTAGAATTGTAATGACTACAGTGACAATTGATGTTTTGATTATGATCAGTTCTGTTTTGAGAGTAGCCTAATTTGTTCCTTGAGTAACTGCAGTGCAATCTACTTGTATGCTAAATGGTTTGAAAGAAGAAAAAATGCATGTACTAAAATTAGGGTTTCTTGTCTAACTGAAATTAGAGATTTTGTTTAACTGAAATTATTGATGCCTATTGGTGAAAAAATTAATTTTGTTGTGAAAATGATGCATGACTTGGCCCTCTTTTTTTATCTCAAGAAGTCGTTATTGATTTGGTGTCCTATCTTGTGATAATACTTATCGACCTTAGTTAATTGTTGAACATGTAGGTGATGTTTCCGATGTCGCCAGATTCTGTTCCTTCGACAATGCCTCCTCGATCATCAAATCAAGATGAGATAGATACTAATGAGAAAGAGGAGGTATGGAGTGAGTACAATGGAGATGAAGAAAAGGTATTGAGTGGTTCTTCTAAAAAAGAGTGTGATGAGATATGTACTAATGAAGATGGAAAGGAGGAAACAGAAAATTTTGAAGATAGAGTTGAGCAACCAAATGAGGGAATGATATTCGACACACCAAATCAAGTTGGGTTCGTTCCGGAGACCGTTGGAAATTTTCACTTTTCTGCCTAGCCAGTACCGGTACTGGCTGTTGCCCAGTTCGGTACCCACTGTCCAGACTTTGATCAAATTGACATTTTGAAGGCTCCAGTACCGGTACTGGGAGTCTCCCAATACCGGTACCCGCTACGTTTTTCTGCAATTTTCAGCACACTTTTTGGACTTCTATAAATACCCCCCCTCCCTTTGTCATTTCTCACTCCCAAACCCATGAAACACACCTGGAAACATCCCCTTTCACTCACGGACTCACCCCACTCCAATCTCACTCAAAACCTTTGATTTCAACCTCAAATCTCCAAGATCCAAGGGTTTTCTTCCTCAAAATCATGAGATTCTTGCATTCGGTGAACCAAGGGTGAGTTTTGTGTTCTTGTTCTCACTCCTTGAAGCTCTATCACGTTTTTCGCTCTCTCCTCTCGATTATTTGTTGATTTTTGCTTGTTATTCATGTTTTTGGGCTTTATTTGCTCTAGATCTTGTATCCAAGCTTGGGTGAAGCTTTTCTTTGAAGGATTCAAGCTTATTGCTCTTGGTAGACCTAGGGTTTTGCTCAAAACCCATCTTGGTAGGGATTTCTCTCTTCCTCTACATGTTTTGTGGTGACTATGTGTGATTTAGATGTTTATTTGCTATATATGGTTGAATAGAATGTTTTATGGCTGAAGGATTGCATATTCTTTGATAGTGGTATTTTGGTAACGAGTGCCATGGTCCATGAGCTATATGTGTCGTATTAGATAATGTCGATGTGTGTGGAATGAGTTTATGGCACTGGTATCAATTGTGACAATAGTGTGGTTGTTGTTGTTGTGAAGTGAATGGGGGATTTAGTGTGACGCAAGGGGTGGAAACACACGGTTCGCAAAGGGTGGAGTCTATTGTGACGCAAGGGGTGGAAACACAATCTCACAAGGGGTGGAAATTCGTTGGAAGAAGTGTGCGTGTGTGTGTACGTATGGGTTTGTGATTGGGAATTGTTATGACATTTGCAAAAGGGTATTGATGTGCATTATTTGGATTTGTCGTTTAATTTGATTCGCCTTTTCTTCATGCTTATCATCTCATTGCATGTAGATTTTGTAGAGAATTTCCTACTTGGCTCGTGTAGCTCAACAAAATCCTTCTTTTCAAGTTATTGTGCCAGGCAGTAGCTTGCATTGCATTGATACTTTGTGTGGAAGTCATTTTTGGAAGCTAACGAAGTCTAGCTATTTGATCATCTTTGTAAATCATCTACTTTTGATGAATTGTAACTAATCCCTCTTAATTTCTTTTGACTAAATCGTCTATAATTCAGTAACTCGCTGGTACTTGTATTTAATTTAATTTGAGCCAGCGTGCCAATGTTGATTATCTAGAAACTTGGGGACTTGATTTGTAATTAAACAGATGGGAACTCATTTTGGGTAATATCTATGTTATGCGAAGATCTTTTATTGAAATGGTTTATTTATTTATGTTGAAAATCGAGGGCGTGACAAAAGGAGAAAACGTGTGTCATTTACCGTTGATTTTAATGGTGAGACCAATGAAGCCAATTGTAATTGTCGATTGTTTGAGTCTAAATGAATGGTGTGTAGACATCAACTGATAGTGTTCCATGATAAGGGAATTCAAAGAGTACCTGACAAGTATGTCTTGAGAAGATGGAGAAAAGATGTGAAAAGGGTCCACACCAAAATTTGAATCAACTACGATAACTCGTTAAGGACAATTGAAGCACGTCGGTATGACAACATGTGCAATCTCTTTAATGAGGTTGCTGATTTGGCAGAGGATTGTGAAGAGAAGTATGCTAAGGTGATGGGACGGCTACGGGAGTTAAAACAAGAGTTGGTTGAATCTTCAGTTATTTGTGGAAGTAATATGGTTTCTGATACTCCTAATGATCCATTTTCACTTGGAGATGAAGTTCTAGCTTCCAAAGAGAGTAAGATCATCCTTGACCCGGAACCTCTTCGTCGAAAAGGGACACCGCCGTCTAAAAGAAAGCAAGGTTTTGTTGAAAAAATTGGTAAGAAGAAAAGAGAACCAAAAAATAAGACATTGTCTAATGAAAAAGCGAAGGTATAAGTTTATATTCATTTGTTGCTTATTTTATGTACATATACCTATCTTGAATGCTTAGTAGTTATATTGTTTTACTAAATTCAGGAGGTTGAGGAGATTGCGGATGCCCATATGTTTGGGACACAAGAGAGTGTTGAAAATGTAAATGTAAGAAACTTTTCTTTTTGCTAAGTTTGTACTATAATCCATTTATTGTGTTTCATGTTAGACTTTATTGTTTTTTGCCAGAGTTACCCATGCTACATGGGGCAATTTCTGTGGCCCAACATGACGCCACATAATATGCGACCAACTATGGCACAAGGCGGAGCTATCCTCCCATTTTCTCCAAGTATGGCACAAGTCGGAACCATCCTCCCAAATGTGACACAAGGCGGAGCCTTCCTCCCAAATATGGCACAAGGCGGAACTGGAGCAGGCTTTGACCAATTTTTTAACAACTTCCCAACTTCACAAAGCAACATGCCAAGTTTATTCAATAGTGAAGTTTGGCGAGGACAATCAAGTATCACGAGTAGTCAAGTTTGGGGAGGAGGGCAATCAAGTGTAATGGAAAGTCAAGGGCAGGGTTGGAGAGGAGGACAAATCTCTTTTACAGAAATGTTGAATGCAAGGGATAACGGCAAAAAGTAGAAGACTTGCTTGTTGATGTAGGGAGTTTCTTGTATTTTGTTGGAAACTAATTTATAATGTATGCATTTCAGTTTTTGCTTCATGGTGTGAATCTGGCACTTTGTTATTTTTCTATTGTTGTATTAAATGGAATCTCTGGTATGCAATGGAACTCTTGATCCGTATCTCAAGCATGTCGGACACGGCTCCGTGTCCTAGTTAATGTTTGTTTGTACTTTTAAGTTTAATGCTACTATTGGTGCAATGGAACTCTTGATCCGTATCGCAAGCGTGTCGGACACGACTCCGTATCCTAGTTAATGTTTGTTTGTAGTTTTAAGTTTAATGCTACTATTGGTGCCTCTGGTATCGCAAGCATGTCGGACACGACTCCGTATCCTAGTTAATGTTTGTTTGTAGTTTTAAGTTTAATGCTACTATTGGTGCCTCTGGTCTTGGTCTTGTGGATGATAGGTTTTTAGTTTAAGCAGATATGGATGATAGGTTCCTAGTGTTATGCTGCTTTTTTTTTTGTTGGTTCATTCTGAAATTGTAACTTGAAGCACATGGAAGTATGAATGTAAAATGGAAGTATGGTTTTTAGCACCTAGAAGTATGGAAGTAATGCTAGTTTATAGCACATGGAAGTATGGTTTTTAGTTAAGTATAGACTTGGTAGAATGTAAAAATAAATCCCAAAGATAAGTTCTGAAAAAATTTCGGCAGAGTCTCCCCTATTTTTGGTCCTAGCCCGACGTCTCGCGTCTCAGTCAGTACAACAACAATAACAATAGGAATAGCATCAAGTTACGCACAAGCCCATGCCAGGCATTTCTCATTCTACCACCGAGGCATTTCTCATAGGGGCTGAATTCAGAGCCCTATGAGGAGTTTCCTGCATTTCCTGTGGGAGTGGAGAAGGCCGGGCGGCCTTAAGTTGTGGCCACAACCGAGGAATTCTGTCGTCGCCGGCGAATACGAGTGATTGGGTCTCGGGCCAGCATCACGTTGCTTGATCGCCGCCGTGTTTGGTTGATCTTGTCCCAAGTCCAAGTGATGTCGTCTCCTCCAGTGGCCTTCCAGTAGACATTTGGCCTTCCGGTAGACATTTGGCCGCTGTGTTTATTTAGGTGAGTTTGAATATTTTAATTGAGAAGAAAGTGAGAGTAAAGAGCTTGATATAATAGATATTTTAAAAGTGGGTAGTTAAAGTAATAAAGTGACTTTTTGAGGTGTAAATTGGTCCAAAATGTAGAAGTCTGGTGTGGATACTCTAACAAGTGAGGCAAAGGGTGTGAGGTAAATATCAAGTGTGAGTATGTGATATTTGTATCTCACTGTTGTAATCCTCATTGTTATAGTAGAGTTGTTCTCTCTCCCGTGGACGTACCCAATTCTTGGGAACCACGTATTTTGATTATGTGTTGTTCTCTTGTGTGTGATTTATTTTTTGTTGGTAAGCTTCCGTTGCGTTGTGGTATCAGAGCATGAGAGTGGTATCGGAGTGGAGGGATTTTTTATTCCCACATAAAACGCTTGATCTGTAACGGTCCGAGTTTTTGAGTAACAATTTTTATTTGCAGATATAATTTTTTGTTTGTTAATTATAAATAAAAAAATTTATGCCGTCACACAAAATTTTATTCCGTAATCGATTGCGTGTGCGCTCGTGCCTGACGAGTAATTTTCCTTTTGTGTACTTTGGTTGCACTAGAAAATCTTTCCTAACCAAAAACTAATTTGTCCCACCCACATTGTTTCCTCATTACATGGCCTTTTTCCACCGAATTACCCATCCAATTTCCCTAACAAATCTAAACTAACTGAAGCAAACATGATACCCTTTTAAACATCTTCCACCTAACTTCCCCATGTTTAACCATTTTTGTCACATCCTTTTCTCTAACCAATAAGAAGCCGACAACCATCTAAGAAACCTTCCTTTAGCTCCCAAACAAAAGTATTCAACCTACACTATATTACCCAAGAGATATGTACTCCTCCCTATGTTACTCTTCCTTCTTTCTTTTCTTCATTTTATCAACACTAGCACACACACACACTGTGCGGCAGAGGAGAGAGCAGCGAGAGGAGAGGGAGAGGGAGAGAGAGAGAGAGAGAAAGAGCAGCGAGAGCAGAGAGAGACCGTGAGAGGAGAGAAGAGGAGCCGGGTCACCTCCAACCGTCCATCACCACCACCACCACCTCCACCGGGCCACCACTCCTCCATTCTCCACCCTCCAGCCGCTGCTCATCTTTCTCACCAACCAGAGCAGCCGCCGCTCATCTTTCTCACCAACGGGAGCAGCCACCACCTTCTCCTCCTTCCATCCCGGGTCACCACAGCCGTAGCACCGTCACCACCGAGCTCTACCGCCGCTCGGAACCGCCACCGAAATCTCTCTGAACCCCGTTTCATCGGACGAGAGGTAGTCCGAACTCACCTCCCTACGTATATTTATATGTTGCTATGTAATACTCCCTCCGTCCCATAAAATTTGGCACTTTCACTATTCCAACCCTATGAAAAAATTAACTATATCTTTTAATCCGTAATATTTTTTATAAGCAATATGAATCTTGTTTGATAAATTTTAATTTGTTCTATTAAATAAAGTTTAAAAAATTACCTAGAACATTATAGATTGAAAGGTATATGCAATTTAAAAATGGCACGCATCCCTGAAAATGTCAAATTTTATGGGACGGAGGGAGTACTATAAATGTTCTGGTGTTGTACGTTTGAAGTTTCGTTGCGATAACAAGAAACCCGAATCAAACCGTAAATTTTCGAAAAAGCTCGAAATTGGAACCTTAAATCGCTGTGAAAAATTAATTAAATGTTCGGCCAAGTTGGTTGTTGCCCAGTAGTGTCACGACCCTAGCCCACTCCTAAAGGCTTTAGCCACAGAGAAAGTCAACTCAATATCAACTTTTTTGCTGTGAAACAGAGAAAGTCAACTCAATGTCAGAGTGTTCAGCATTACTTTTACCATGTGCACTAAAATGACATTTTTACCATTCTTGTTGTTCCCAGTCCCACCTCATGTACTCGAATACCCAAGCACCCGTCCTTCGAACGTACAAATGCGGGCTAAACTCCAGCGGTGGCCAAAAAGGCATAGATGGTCTGCCTTTGACCAAATTAGAGAAGAGATTAGTTTGTTTTATTTTTATGTGTGCGTAACCTAACCCGAACAACCCTTACCATCAAATCCCAAAATACACATTTTAGACTTTTTAGTGGTATAGAATACTGTCCGTTTCTCTCTCTTCCTCACTTTTCTGCATCTCATTTTTTATTTTTGTTCTAAAAATGTTACTCCACTATTATACATACTAGCGTTGTATCCATTCGATACATGGGGCAACAAAAGAATGTCCACGATGTGTGTTTTTTTTCATTTTCGTACATCGAACGGCCACAACGCTAATTTTTAATCGTATATCTATACCAACTTACATTACTTTTTTTTTTTTTAACGGCAACCACATTTCACACAATGTTAATTGTTGTGGTCCAACTTGGGCTAAGATTAATCATGAAAACGTTGTTCAAACCTAAAAAATAAAAATGGAGATCTAGATACAAAAAAGTGGAAACGTTGTTGAACCGAACTTCTTACTTTAATCAAAACCTAGAGACAAAAAAGTGAAAACACTATTAGGAGAGACCATGTGGAAATATTCAAAAAATCAAGGAGGCCAAGCCGAAAATGTACATGAATGCATGAAATGTTTTAGCCTTTGAGCGGTTGATGAGAATACAACCCAAACGTTGTAGCAAAGAGAGCAATCAATTACTAATTCGGTGTAGTTGGTGGACGTAACCTCTTACTTTCAAAATCCAAAAAACAAAAAAGTTAAGATACCATTAATTAGGACTGAGGACTTGGGGAAAAGTAAAGATACATACATGCCGAAGCTAGGGTGGTGGACTTATGTTTTCGGCAATTGCAAATATTCCTCTTCTGGGACATGAACGTGGTGGGGTGTGTTAATACGAATTACTTATTTATACAATAGTTATTAATGATGACACACCTCATCCCCTGTCACTTATTCTAGATACTGATTTACACACCATCCTCTACCACTTGAAAACATTGATTATTAATTTCTACATCATCCCACTATCACTTAAAAAAATGTTGATTCATCCACTATTACTTAAAAAACTACTTCTTTTTTTGTCAGGCGATATACATCAGTGAGGGTTAATGGAGAGTGTTAGGATTAGCAAGGGGTTCAGAGGCTATCCATAGCCCTGGCCCCCAAAGGGCCTGCCCCTACGGGGCTCGAACCCAAAACCTTTCACAAAAGGGAGGCAATGACTTACCAATTACACAAAGCAGTGGTTGTCACTTAAAAAACTACTTACACATCATCAAATATCAATTAAAACAATTACTATCACTTGAATACTATAGCTAAATTAAAGTATTTTTAAGTGATAGTGGATGGTTTCTAGATGAGTCTTCATGATTCAGTATTTTAAGAATACGTGATTGTGGATGATGGGTAAATCTGTAATCGAATTTTTTTTAGAGGTTATAGGTGATGTATAAATCAATATTCTTAAGTGATAGTGGATAAAGTTCCCGCTATCACTTAAAAACTAATTACACATCATCAACTATCACTTAAAACTACTAACCACTATCACTTGAATACTATGGGTAAATTAGTAATCAGCAATTTTTAAGTGATAGTGGATGCTTTTTAGATGAGTCTTCATAAATCAGTATTAGGAATACGTGATAGTGGGATGATGGGTAAATCAATAATCGGTATTTTTTTTAGTTGTAATAGGTGATGTAATCAGTTTTTTAAGTAATACTCCGTAGTTGAGTATTTTTATGTGATAGTGGGATAAAGTCAGTATTTCTAAATGGCAATAGATGGTGTGGAAATTGGTAATTAGTATTTCTAACCTGCTATTTATTTGGATATTACTCCCTTTGTGTCATTTTAATTGTTCCCTACAGGGTTCTGTGCATTTTCAAACTAATTTTTTTATATTTTTATTTTTATTCTCTTACACCAAATTAAAATACTTAATGAGCACTTTAATTTAGTATAAGTGCCTTGCGGTGAGACAGGTGTAATGTGTTAGGGTTTTTTTTTTTTTACTGTTTTAAAAAAATTAAAAATCTAGAAATTAAGGATTTGAGGTTTGGAGGCTTTTGAGGCTCAAATATATTGATAGATTCATTTTTTACACAAATTATATACTCAACACTACTCGTATAAATCTACTGAATGAGATCTATATTGAATATAAAATTATTTAAAGCTAAAATTTTAATTTTTCAATGTAAATTTTATATTATTGTGACTAAATTTTAGGGGAGTGATTTTCACATCCCTATTTTTGATATTCAAACTTTTTTTTATTGTTGAAAGTGCATGTATTTTTTTGCTAAAAGATGAAAAAACAAAATATAAACAAAGGGAGTGTAAAAAACATTTCTAGAGTTTTACACTCTAAATTTTTGCATGTTTCAATTGTTAATTGTCTATGTATAAAAAGTAAAGATGACTTCTTCTTTTGTGTCTTTATTCAAATTTTTTTCACATTGGTTAGTTTTGCATCAAATTTTTTTGACTAATTAATTCATCTCGACGAGAGAAATTGAAAAAGTAAAATGTTATGATCGAAACTCATATTATTTTGAATAGAGATAAAAAAAAATTAAAAAAATCTTTTTTACACAGAGTTGGGAACTGGAAAGTACATATCCTTTGATAGTTGTCTTGTGTCTGAACAATAAAAAAAAGAAAAAATCAAGAGTGTTGCATAATTAACTAGTGCATGGTGGCGCTGGATAGCCGGAATGTAAAGAAAATTATTTTTGATTTTTTACTCTACCCATGTAACGGACAAATATTTTTTTCTCGACCTATGTAACTAACAAATGAATTTTATGGCTTTTTTCTAAAATGGTTGTTTAATTCTGGGTTGTTTCAAAATTTGTCAAATAGTATAGCCTTCTGAAACAACCCAAAACAGCCATTTTAGAAAGAAAAAAAATCAAATATAATTTTTTTTACCTAACTTCTAACCCCTTAAGGAAAAAAAAAAAAGCAAAAAGAAAAGAAAAAAAAATAAAGAAGTGGACACTTACAGTTGTCAGTATATGGTACTCGTAGTATCTTTTCAGATGCGTTTGCTGTACGCTCAATTCGGACTGGCACTTGTATTGGTAAATACAAAGAAAGAACTTGTCAGCAAAAACCAATAGACCCACATAAGAACTAAAGTACAAATCTGATACGAGGTTAAGGGTACCCTTTAGCCTGACCGAACTTTGTAACACAGAACTGGGGCGTATATACTCACGCATGCAAATTGGAGGAGAGGGTCTTACCATATTGGAGTAATAATTTGGTGAGAGATTTGGTTTGGTGGGTAGTGAATTAATGGAGGGAGATTCGGAAGCGAAAACGGCGCCGCTGTTGGCGGTGGCGGGGAAGATGCTGGGAGGAAGCGGGCGGCGGAGCAGAAGACTGAGTCGGGGGTACTCGGTTAACTCGTTGAGACAAGAGTTTGTGTCGAGGATGCCTGATAAGCTCCGAGCTGCTGTTGATCTTGAGTCTGTTTCCCTCGTTGATTTCTCCAAAACCTCTGCCTTAACCCCTGGTCTACTCTCTCTCTCTCTCTCTCTCTCTCCGTGTCTGTTTCGTTGTTTTATAGTATGAATTTTCGATGTATTTGTACGTTTATAATTGTTCTCGTCGAGAAGTACCCAATCTCGCAAGAATTGAGAAAAAAACAACCAAAAAAGGCCGTCAAAAACTCCCTAAAAATATTGTCCAAAATCACCCTTGGTGAGAGGGTACCACAAACCGGAGCCTCTTCCAGTGCTGTTTTGTGCAAGTTTTTGCACAAAATAGCTTTTTGATGGTAGAAAGGATATAATATGTAAGGCATAATGATCACAAAACTCACTCTCTATCTTCACCCTTTTTTCTAAACATCTCTATTTCCTCTTTCATACTAAAAATCATAATCTGGCATTTCCTGTTTATAGGGGAGAAAGAGTACTATAAAAAACAAATTGCAATGCTAAAATCATTTGAGGAAGTCGATTCTGTGTTGCAATCTGATGAGATTGAGGAAGACCTGGAAGAACAAGCCCAACAGGAAAGAGCAATGAAGATATCTAATTATGCAAATGTTGTACTCTTGGCATTTAAGGTGAGTTGTGATCATTTGTTTGGAATTTGATGATAATTACTGAGTTCGACCAATCGTTTTAATTAAGCCTGATGCAAGATATGATTCGAGATAACAATTCACTTTGTGGATTACTCTATTTTTTATTTTTTTTGGTTTATTCCTCTCTTTTTTCTTAGTGCTATGCTCCTTTAATATATTCTGTACCAACTCTATATTGGCACTTTGTTCTGCAGATTTACGCTACAATAAAGAGTGGATCAATGGCCATTGCTGCATCGACACTGGATTCCTTACTTGATCTTATGGCCGGCGGCATACTTTGGTTCACTCACCTGTCAATGAAGAATATTAATATCTTCAAGTATCCTATTGGGAAATTGAGGGTGCAACCAGTAGGCATAATCATCTTTGCTGCTATTATGGCCACACTTGGTACGTAATATTTTATTCGCACCCAGTTCCCTTACAATGGTCAGATTTTCAACAGTCGGTTATTTAGAGGCTATGCATTATCTTGATCACCATGAGAGGGAAATTGGTCTTCTTCTCCACTTTTTTCCCATTACAGAATAACAATAACATTTGTCTAGCTTAGCCCAATAAAAAGAAAAGACAATAACATTTGTCTAACAGTATGATATTAGTTGTTATATTTACACGTTTTTATAGGCTTTCAGATATTGATCCAGGCTGTAGAAGAACTGGTTAAAGATGAGGGTTCTGAAAATCTGACCACAGATCAATTGATATGGTTGTGCACTATTATGCTTACTGCTACTGTGGTAAAACTTGCCCTCTGGCTTTACTGCAGAAGCTCAGGCAGTGACATTGTCCGTGCCTATGCAAAGGTATGTTACAACAATCTTGATCTCAATCTTGCTTTTTCCCTTTTGGTTGTATAACCTTTTTGGCTTATGTTTACTGTCAGGATCACTACTTTGATGTGATAACAAACATAGTGGGGTTAGTCGCTGCAATTCTTGGTGACATGGTGTACTGGTGGATTGACCCTGCTGGTGCTATCGTCCTTGCATTTTATACCATCGCTAATTGGTCAGGAACTGTTTTCGAAAATGCAGGTAGCTCCTGCTTCCCTCGTCTTGATATTTTTGGATCTGCTAGTAGTCTCAATTTCCGAATAACTGTAAAAGAAGCAATAGTACGTTTCTTGGTTTGGCTCTAATACCTTTCTCTCTATCTATATTTATTGTGTCCATTGTATTGAATCCCTGTTGCATAATCATGTTACTGATATTTGGAGTATTATCTCCACTTGATGCCTTCCGGCTTTGATTTAGGGGCATGGTTCTATAGTTTAATGTTCCTTGAGTTCCTTAATTTTTGGAGGTACAGGAGGGCTGGCATTTTAGTGGTAAAACTTTCAGAGAGCAACCACTTTGTTTTTTTTTTTTTCCCCCCTGATCCGCAACCACTTTGTTAAGGTATTGTCAATCAATGGTTAGGTCTGTCTTCGTTCTTTCATTGCCCATACCCCCATCGACTGGGAATTACATGGATATTGTTATTGTTGTTCTATGTCCACTTTGGTAATGACTAGCTTTAAAGCAAATTCTATTCCTGGGGATCTCTAAATGTTGCCATAACTGAAGGAAAGAGAATTGACGATAGAAGGTAAGGTTGGTGAATTTCATACTTACTGCCTTCTAGATTTGCTTGTACTTGAAACTGCAAGTAGAACAAGAATACGGTACTGATGATGTACGTTCTGCTGAATAAGGAGAATGGAGACTATAAGTTGTGATATTAGAGATGAGGAAAAGTGTATAGGGTGTTAATGAACCCTTATACATATACCTTTATTTATATTACTCTGGAGAGTTACACATACATAAGATAGACGATGTAGGACAAACCCACTCTCTCTAATAAACACTTCTAACACTCCCCCTCAAGTTGGAGAATAGATATCACAAAATCCCAGCTTGTTACATAAAAATTCTAAACGAGGTTTAAACAATGATTTGGTAAAAAAATCTGCTATCTACATCTGCTATTTGAGCACCTATGGACACAAAAGGCATAGCCAACACACCACCATCAACCTTCTCTCGAACGATATGACAATCTACCTCAATATGTTTGGTTCTCTCATGAAACACAGGGTTCAAAGCGATTTGTATTGCTGCCTGATTGTCACAATACATAGGAATGGGTAACTGCACCCGAAATCTCAGCTCCTCAAGAAATGATCTCAGCCAAACAACCTCACATGTAGTATGAGCCATGGCACGATACTCTGCTTCTGCACTAGACCTTGCAACAACAATCTGTTTCTTACTTTTCCAGGTAACTAAGTTGCCACCAACAAAAGTACAGTAACCAGTTGTTGAACGTCTGTCAGAAGGTGACCCTGCCCAATCTGCATCAGTAAACGCCTCAACACGCAAATGACCATTGGAACGGTAAAATAAGCCACGTCGAGGATGAGCCTTAAAATACTTCACAATACGAATACAAGCTTCCCAATGTGGAAGACAAGGAGCAAACATAAATTGACTCACCATACTAACAGCAAACAAGATATTAGGACGTGCATTGGTAAGATAATTCAACTTATCAACCAAACGACGATATTGGTTTGGATGAGGAAATTCCTCCCCCCGATCAACGCAAAGTTTGACATTAGAATCCATCGGAGTCTCCACATGTTTGGCTCCCAGCAAACCTGTCTCCTCTAGAATATCCAACACATATTTCCTCTGGGACAAACTAATCCCATCCTTGGACCTTGCTACCTCAATATCCAAGAAATATCGTAACTTACCCAAGTCTTTAGTGTGAAACTGACTATGTAAGAACTGTTTCAACTCACCAATCCCTTTCTGATCATCTCCAGTAATAATAATGTCATCTACATAGACAATGAGCAATATTTTCCCTCTAGCTGACATAAGGGAAAATACAAATTGATCTGATTGACTTTGACGCATGCCAAACCTCAAAATAGCCTCACTAAACTTGCCAAACCACACTCGAGGAGATTGCTTAAGTCATAAAGTGCCTTGCGAAGACGACATACCTTATGATGCTCCCCCTAAGCAACAAACCCATGTGGTTGCTCCATATAGACTTCCTCCTGAAGATCGCCATGGAGAAAGGCATTTTTTACATCAAGCTAATACAACGGCCAACCAAGAGTGGCGGCAAGAGAAATAAGAATCCGCACAGAGCCAAGCTTGGCAACAGGAGAGAACGTTTCAGAATAATCAACACCATAAGTCTGGGTGTAGCCTTTAGCAACCAGGCGAGCTTTATGACGCTCAACAGTGCCATCAGGAAGATACTTGACAGTATAGACCCAACGACAGCCAACAGTAGATTTCCCAGCAGGAAGAGTAACCAACTCCCATGTGCCATTAGTATGAAGAGCAGACATTTCAGCCGCCATAGCTGTCCGCCACTTAGACCGAGATAATGCCTCCTGAATAGTTTTAGGAACAAAAACGGAGGAAACAGTAGTAGTGAAAGTACGAAGGGATGGAGAGAGATGAGTATTAGAGATAAACTGAGAAATAGGATAAGAAGTGCTCGATAGATTAGAAAAACCATATTTTGCCGATGGACGACGATTCTCACGAGTCGAATCTCGAGGAGCAAGTGGATCCGACAACGGGGGAGAAGACGGAGGTGTGGGCATAGAGAGTTTGGCAGACTGGAATGGTTTCGTAGGCGGAGGTGGTGCCTGAGGCGGGGTTTATGCTAGAGGCGGAGGTGGTGCCTGAGGCGGGGTTTATGCTAGAGGCGGAGGCGGTGCTGATGCTGGGAAACGACAAACACCAGTAGGAACAACCATAGGTAACACAGACTCAAGTGTAAGAAGATCATTGGTAGTAACAGGGTCCGAGTAATATGGCAATGACTCATTGAACGTGACATCAGCACAGACAAAGTGACGATATAAAGTAGGAGAGTAACATCGATAGCCTTTCTGAGTGTGTGAGCATCCCAGAAAGATACACCTAAAAGACCGAGGATCAAGTTTACTCTTATCAGGATCAAGAGCATGAAAATAACAGGTGCACCCAAAAACCCGAGGAGGTAAAGAGTGGAGAGGCCGACCGGGAAACAAGACTGTATGGGAAACCTAACCACCTAAGACTGTAGAGGGCATACGGTTGATTAGATAACATGCAGTGAGAACGGCGTCACTCCAATATGACTTAGGAACTTGCATTTGAAATAATAAGGCACGCATAACCTCAGACAAGTGTCGAATCTTGCGCTCAGCAACTCCATTTTGTTGTGGAGTCCGAGAGCACGACGATTGGTGAATAATGCCATGATCATCGAAAAACTGAGAAAGAAGATGGTGAAAATATTCATGGGCATTATTGGAACGAAATATCTTAGCACAAGTATCAAATTGATTTTTGACTTCCATGTAAAAAGTTATAAAAACATATTTCACTTCAGACCGCTCTTTCATTAGATAAAGATATGTAAGACGAGAAAAATCATCCACAAAAATAACATAATACTGAAAATCAGAAACACTAGGCGCATGAATAGGCCCCCAAATGTCTGAATGAACTAACTGAAAAGGACGCGACGCACGACGCTCAACCCTAGGTTCAAAAGTGACTCTACGGTGTTTACTAAACTCACAGACCTCACAAACCAACTTATTAATGGAACGACAGTGCTGTTGGTATGGAGACCCTGATGTCTGAAGTGCTACTGGTTAAGGAACAGTCAAGTAATATAGGCCACCTTGCTCAATGCCCCCACCAATCTTCCTCCCCGTCTTAAGATCCTGAAAAACACAGCCATGATGAAGAAATGTGACGGAACAATTTAAAGATTTTGTAAGGCGGTTCACAGACATAAGATTAAACGAGAAACGAGGAACATGTAATACAAATGACAAAGTAAAAGAGGAAGTGACAGGAACTGAACTAAAACCAGTAACAGCAGTGGTAGAACCATCAGCCAAGGTAACATGAGATGTTCTACCAACCGGTTGTTGATCAAAGAAAGCAGATGTCCTAGTCATATAATCTATGGCTCCTGAGTCAATAACCTAAGGAGAGGAAGAAGAGGAGGCAACACAAGCAACGGATGAACCGGTCTAAGCGAGTGTAGTAGTAGAGGATCCTGTCGCAGCCTGAAATGACATAAACGCTGCTGAAATAGCCACACTATCGACAGAGAATTGAGTAAACTGTTCAGTATCCTAAGAGATAGCAACCTGATGAGCTTGGGGAAAGCCGTGAAGATTATAACAGAACTCCATCGTATGATTTATTCCCCAACAATGAGCGCAAAATTTCGAATCACGGCCGCGACCGCGGCCACCTCCCCCTAATATGCGACCCCCATGATTATCAAAACCAGAGTCACGGCCACCAAAGCCACGACCACAACCTCCAAACCCAGAATCACGACCGCCAAAGCCACAACCACTCACTCCATAATTGTGGCCACGACTACTAAACCCAGAATTACAACCGCGACCACGACCATGGCTGATAGAGAGAACAGAGCTGTCAGAGATAGCAGAAGACAAAGCAGAATGACCAGAAGTCGGTGCAAAAATAGACAATGACTGTCGGAGATGACTGAATATCTCGTTGAGGGGAGGTAAGTCACGATTTTTCAAAATCTGATTACCCACAGGGCCAAAAGTGGATGATGCACCGGATAAAAAACGAGTAACCCTCATGCATTCACGCTGGCGCCGTATAACCTGAATATCAGCAGTAAGTGGCTCACATATATCTAATTCATTACAAATGCGCCGAAACTTAGCATAATAATCCTCAAAAGAATCATCACCCTGAGATATATTAAAGAATGACTGATGAAGATCATATGTGCGACGGAGATTATCGACACCTGAATACAACTCCTTTGCCTGTGTCCACACCTTTCTAGCTGTATCACAGAACATCAGCTTACTAGCAACCTGTTCCGTCATACTATTCCATAACTCTGAACGAACACAGGCATCAACAGCTTTCCATGCCCTATATGTGGGTTCAGCAGTAGCAGGAGGCTCATCAGTCAAGTAAGAGTCCTCAGACTGACTCATATAATACACCTCAACAGCTTTAACCCAAAGAACATAATTGCCCCCATTTAATGGTGAGGAGTTAATAGGGGGCCTCTCGCGAGACCAAGAACCACTCGATAAGCTACCAACAAGAGTAGAACTAGAGCTAGAAACAGTACTAGAATCAGAATCCTTCTTCTCAGACATTCTACCGAACAATGGAGGGGCAATAACCAATAACTAGCAAACAACCAGTACGCAACCAAAACAATACCAACCAAACAGAATACCAATAACTACTGATCAACAAAATCAACTAATATACTAACATCGAACCAGTCACCAGACTGGATAGGTACCCTATATCAGCAACCCCAACATAACAGATTCTTCACAACCACCAGTACACCACACCACATGACAGAGATACTTGACAAGAACAACATAAAAAATAGTTACCAGAACGAGAGAAACATTAATGGAAATTGCAAAGACGAGAAAACAGGGGCTGGTGATGCGTGTCAGTGCATGAAGATGTCGTCAGAACAGTGATGAGCAGTAACAGTGCACGATGAACAGTAATCGGTGAATAGTTCGATGGTGAACAGTAATCTATGAACAGTGTGTGGGAAATAGTAATCGGTGAGCTAGGGTTAGGGTTAAGGCAGAGGCTATGATTAGGATTGTGATTTTAGGGATTATGTACAGAGGCTAGGGTTTAGGCTAGGGTTGTGGTGGTTTAGGATTAAGGTTAAGATGGTGGTGTATTAGGATTTTGGTGGTTTAGGATTTAGGGTTATGGTTTGGCTCTGATACCATGATATTAGAGATGAGGAAAAGTGTATACGGTGTTAATGAACCCTTACACATATACATTTATTTATATTACTTGGGAGAGTTACACATACATAAGATAGACGATGTGGGACAAACCCACTCTCTCTAATAAACACTTCTAACAAGTTGAAAGTATTCGTCGTTGGAAAAAATTATGATTGAGGAATTTAGGGGGGAAAAACTTGCAGGGTACCTTTTTGTGATCCCTTTTTTGCATATGGGCAGCATTCGCTTAGTGTGTGGTATCTAATATATTTACTTACTTATCAAAAGAAAGAAAAAAAATCTTAATGTCTATTTATATAGCTGATAAAATATTGAGATAGAAAATGAAGGTTGAAAGCTTCATTGTTTAAATTACTTCCCGTTTACTTGCCCCAATTTCTATTTTTTGTGACTCTTAATTGAAGTTGTGGACTTCTTGTTGCAGTGTCGCTTGTGGGACAGTCAGCTCCGCCCGAAGTCTTGCAGAAATTGACTTATCTTGTCATAAGGCATCCGCAAGTAAAGCGTATTGACACAGTTCGAGCTTACACTTTTGGCGTTCTGTATTTTGTAGAGGTATGTGGAAATGGTAGAGCTATCCTTGTGGTTTTCGTTTTACCAATAATTAGCTATACTTATAACTTGGATCTGGATCCTCTCCATTTGGGGGAAAGTGGAGATCTCCATTTCTACTCATAAGGTTGCAAAACATCATCAAAATCCAGTGGCAGGACAGGAGGACTAGATGGGGCAGCTGCCCACCCTTTTGTGTGTCAAAAATTCAGTATTGCATGGGTTTTGTATACTCGTTCCAATTTGTCGACTGTGAATATTTATAGATGGCCCCTAAAATGCGACCTATAGCCTTCACATTTTTTCATGTACCTTGCACATTGGTTTGAGGCTCCTCGAAGTGGTTCCTTGTGCATTGTTAATGGTTTCAATCTACAATAGTACTTCATAAGAGAATCCTCTCATTTATCAGTACGCATACTCGGTAAACAAATAATATGCTTGTGGCTGATAAGTTTACCCTTAAGCTGAATAATGCCCCTTGCCCTTATTCCTGGCTCCACCACTGTCGAAACCAAGAATTTTTAACACACACACTCATAGATATCGCTTACTAATTCAGTCCATTTTCTTTTAATTGATGAAACAGGTTGACATTGTACTTCCTGAAGAACTACCCTTGAAAGAAGCACATACCATAGGAGAGACACTGCAGATAAAGTTAGAGAAACTACCTGAAGTGGAACGGGCATTTGTTCATCTCGATTATGAATGTGAACACAAGCCAGAGCACTCTATTCTCAGCAGGCTGCCCAGACACCAGGATTGATGTTTCAAGTTAGTGACTTGGATATATGCACCTGAATTTGGGTGTGACAGTTACACTATCCATCGTGGTTTCACTCACCAATAGGCATCCCCAAATCGGGCGGGAGACACTTCGTTTTTTAGTATATTATGAACCATAGTTTGGGGAAGGGATCAAGACTCGAATCGGGTTGGGTACACTCTATGCGAGGAAGCCATGCGATTTCTAGTTCCTGTTTTTCTGTGGTAATACCATGCGGTTGCATCCGATGGCTAGTCGATATACTTGGTTTCTTTGATAGTGAACAACTTTTTTGGACTGATCAGGGATGATTTTCTATAAGAGGATCTACGTCATCGTTGTTGCTTTCATATGGCTATGGTGTTTAATAGTAGGTGTTCATGGAAATCGGTATTCATCCAGGAAGTTATGTATCACGTAAACAAGGATTTACATATGAATCATCTTCAGCAAAATAGATCAAGTGAATATGATGTAAACTACATAAAGACGATTCGACAGCCAAACTACAAAATTGCCGTTCACCTTTCCATCTCCAAGCATGCGGTACATGGCCTACAGCCATTATGTGCACAATTCATGCCCTTTCCATCTCAAAGTCGGGACGCCCGTTACTTGCATTTGTGGAAAGTAACAGAGAAGAACAAAATTAAGAGGATGATAACAAGGAATTAGAACTGAAGAAACTAATACAATTAGAGGTGGGGAATTCACATGACCTGTTAATACGACATGAATCCAACACAAAGAGGCTTTGGGTTGACTACTTTTTGACACGAATATGAATATGGCACAACCAGACAACACGAAAATTAAACGGGACGATACAAGAGTTGGACTCGCGTAACTCATTATAGCCACGAGCAAGCGTTTAATTTTCCATGTCGACCCTTCAACACACAGACTTGAAACACACAGACTTGAACACGACCTGACACAGCCTGATGCGCGACACCAACTATATGCCATGGTTTGCTTATTGTTGGTTAATCTTTTTGTCGGTTATCATTTATGCGATTATGATGGTATAGGAAATGTGTTCATTTATTCATAAATTACACAAATTGTTCGTGTATAACATTTCTACATGTTGTAGTATTTATGTACTCCTACATCTTAAAGATTTTTAACTAAAGGCATTAACAGTGACAACCCGAACACAACACGGTTTTAAGTAGATCGGGTTAGTAAGTTGTGTTTTGACAAGAAATTCGAAATAAACAAATTCAAATACGATATGGCACGATGCCATTTGCCAAATACAATTTGAAAAACATCTTGCAGAACACACACACACAAAAAACCTTATTTTTTTCTTCCTTTTCAACAGTTAAACATGAGTCTCTATATCGGGAAATGGGACCTTAATGGGACAAAATCTAACACTTCCCCGTGTAAACCCTAGTTCGCACATAGAGAGGTAAACAATTGATTTATAACTTGGGAATTACTATGAAACAATAGCAAATAGGCACACACAAAGGGAAAATCAATCAAGAGAGACTTGTCCAAAAACTTTCGAAAGCCTAGTTACCATACCATGTTAAAGCATCCAGCTTACAACTAACCAATGGACAATGAGTGGAGAGACCACTTAGGCTCGTATATTGGTATTGGGTATTATAATTAAAAGCTATTGGACTGGCAGCAAGGATAGGACCAGGGGGTCTAGTGGCGGCGACCGCCACGACAAGAATTTTAGAAAATGCAATTATTATATGTAAAAAAAAAAATTATGCCCAACTTATATAGTCTTGCCACCACTAGATTTTTTTAGTATACATTTCGCCACTGTTAAGATAAAATCCTGGTTCCGTCCTTGACTGGCAGTACCAACCACAAACGATTTAGGGTTCAAAGCTCAACTGACTTTAACTCTCCTACTTGAACTTCAGCTTGTACATTTTACCACATCTAAGGCAGTGTTTGAGTCATCGAAAAATGGTAGAGAAATAAAATATGTATCAACAAATCATGTGGTTGGTAGATGGTAGAAACTTGGAAAGATTGCACCCAAGAAAGGGAAGTAATCGGAAAACGTAAAGCATGTGGTTGGTAGATGGTAGAAACTTGGAAGGGCTTCCCCTTCTCTATTCAGTGATTCAGTCATTAGGAGCAATCTACCACTTTAAGGATAGGGAATTGAAGGGGAAGAAGGGAGATGTCTACATTTCTTTCACCATGCTTAGTCTAAGTAACACCAATCTCTCGGGAAAAAGATGAACTACTAGTTGGAGTTTGTCCCACATTGGTTAATTATCTACTCCAAAAACTAGTATATGAACCTGGGCGGCCTCTCCACTCTTAGCCAATTGATTTGGAGTTGGATGCTTTAACACCTTTTCTATCCAACAAGAAACAAAGTAATGAACAAAACCAGAAAAGAGAATTAACATGTACTCACAAATTATAGCACCGCTGCCCAGACAATTCCGGCACACTGGTCTTCCGTCCATAGAAGTTGCCTTTGACTCAGAAACTGAATTGCCAATATTTATCAAAACCATAGCTGAACATAAACAACTTCTGACCCGGACACCGTACCAAAAAAAAGTAAATAACAACTTGTCTGTTAATATTTCCTTTGCATTGTCAGGTGACATAGGGGAGATGCTACCTAATGGGGTGGTTAAAATTATCGATAGGAAGAAAAATCTAATTAAGTTATCTCAAGGAGAGTAAGTTTTTTTTTTTTTTTTTGATTAACAAATTTTACATTAAACATGTATGGGCCAGGGATCGAACTCGCGATCACGTGCTCCTAAAGCGCGCGCAACTGACCACCGCACCACATTAGGTTAGTTAGTTAAGGAGAGAGTAAGTTGCTCTTGAATATCTGGAGAAAGTTTATTGCATCGCCCCCATTGTTGAGGATGTGAGCATCTTCTCTTCTTTATGACTTGATTGTATAGTAAATTCAATTTGTTTGACAATCAAGCGTTCTTGGTTCAAAGGTTCGACTCGCTTCTTTCCTTCATTCAGTCCAATGATTTTCTCTATGGAAAAGGGACTTATACAAGTCATTCCATGTCGTGCAGGGGAAAATCGATATCGATGAACTCTATAAAAAGTTGTCGAGAGGGAGAACCGCTATCTATTGGCCTATGAACTATTCATCTACTTCGTTAGCTAATACCGCGTGCCATAATTTTAGTTTATAGCAAAAGTCATGCCATTTTTCGGATAAAACAATACAGTATTTCTGTGTATACTTTTCTGAATTTGTTGGCCCAATTTAAAGAACTATTTGAGATATTTGCCTGGCTTCGGAAAAAAATACAAAAAGGTATGCACAAAAATGTATAACTTTTGTTGCCATTGATTCATTGATTAGGATTATAGGACAAATGGAGTTTGTGGTAGTTGCAAGTTTTCTCAGTTGATGTATGTATGGGCCTGTTAAACTGAAAAGTGAGCTCTAACCTACTGATAGTCAAAGGAGGAGTATACGGGATGGTGACCGTGTCGTTTCGTGTCAAAAATATATTTATAAAACCTTGGAGTTAACTACTACTCTGCAAAATAGTGGTTAAAACCGAGTGTCGATCCACATGGATAGTATGACTAAGTCACTATAATTTTGATTGATTTTTAGATTAATTCCAAACAAAAAGGGGAGTTGATTGGTTTTGTAAGGTCAAGTTTTTATTTGGCAAATCTCATGACAAAAATACATTGATTTGTATCTTTTATTATTGAGTTGTAACTTATTTATTTTCCTTTTTAGAGTGTGTTTAGAAAGTGGAAGGAAATCAATCATATTTTGTATTTGGGAGTTAGAGTTTGTTAAGGCAATAGGATGGAAAGAAATCAAGGTGTTCAAAGGAATTTCGTGATTATACCAGCTTCTTAAGGAAAGAGGATCGTGGGATCAGTGGCGTGAACGTATGGAATTGATTCTCAGAAATAGGGCTCGAGCAACTTCCGTAAAGCATGAACCAGTGCTCAAGCAACTTGACAGATTTCTTCTATCTATTTATATGCGGTCCATTTGGGATTTCGAGGATTGAATATATTTTGTGCCGCCTCTCTCTTGTTCCAAATCAGAAAAAAACCTAAGGGGGATTGTGGCTTGTCTCTTGGAGTAATCATATGATCCGTTGATCATCAGACTTTCAAATTAACTCCAAGAGTTCTTTTCGAACTTTGATTCTATTGAGTGAATCATTCTTCCGGTGGGTACCGACGGTGGATTCCGTAGGTTATTGGAAGTGTAAGGACCCACAATTTCAAATTTATTAAAAGATTTAATCGATATTATAAATGAGGAAGATATGAAATTTGTTGAGTTTATTTGATTTGGGGTTAATGTGTTAGAGTGTTATAGTTGAGGGGTTAGTGTGTGTGGTGTGTATATAGGTGTGTGTGTGAGGGAGTAGGGAATAAAATTCCCCCTTTCCTCTCTCTCACTCTCCCGATCACTCTCTCTCGGCTCCCATCTCTCACTCTCACTCTTTCTCTTGCTCTCACCCAAAACCACCTCAAACCTCCACAAAACCACCATAAACCCTTCATCCCGTCACGCATTGCAGCGCGTATTGCTCCGGGTTGAGCTCGGTGGAGGTGCTTTTCGTTCGAACTCGAAGATTGGAGCTAGGGCTTGGAGATCCTTTCAAATTCGTTCTTGAATCTTGAGGTAGGGAGTTCTAACTCTTAATATATGTTTATGACTCGTTTCTCGTAGCTTGATTCTTGCCATTGATCGTGGTTATTGTTGTTGATGTTGTGGTTGTTGAGAAACCCATTGAAATCTGCAGAAAATCTGCTCGACACCCTGTGTTATCGATACCTTACCCATTGTTATCGATAACCTTGTGCTCCAAAACCCAGAAAATCACTTGTTATCGATACCATTTGTCCTTGTTATCGATACCCTTGCGTCTGGAGAGCTTTTTAGTCAAATGGTATCGATACCATTTGACTAGGTATCGATACCTTTGGCTTAGGGACAGTTTTACAGCTTTTTCTAAACTTCATCTTTTTGACCCCCGATCACTTCCAACACCTCTAAAACACTTTTAAACCGTCTCTAAGCTTGGTTGTTCGTCCCTTGATGATCCGTTGATCGTTTCTACTCTTTAAACAATCGTCAAATGTCATTTTAGCTTCGTTGTAAATGAGAAACGTACCGTAAAGCTGGTTAAGAGTACCGTAGGCCATATGGGGTGCCGTAGTCAGTATTATGGGTAGACGTGGGCATGTCTAGCACGATCTCTTGTCCTCTTGATTCGTCGAACTATTAGTTCCCAATGGCGTTTGTTGTTAAAGGTTTAAGTATCGATACAGGCGAGTCGTACGTTATATAATACTAGGGGTTGGTAGATTACTTAGAGCATAATGACATATGTGGGGTATGATATGTGTTTATCCATTAGCCAATGTTATGATATAGTTGATTGTTTAGAATGCTTGGAGTGAGATCCATGTTGTGAAAGAATTATTTGAGATGATAAGATAACTTGCGTCCTCATGACTTGTCGAGTCTTTCAATTTCTTGGGCACTCGTCCTATGAGATTTAAGTGTGGAAACCAATGAGTAGAGTATTATCGGATTATATATGAACGTAATACATTACGTACGATACGGACTACATAAACTAATGAAAAGGCATGAACATGTATATTTGTGGAGTTACATAAAGGTTGATTAAAGTTTTGTGGTACAAACAATAGATTGATAATGAAGTTGATTGTGAAATGACGGATGGTCGGTTAAGCGATGTGCGTTTCCGCTAACCAATGATTATTATTGATTGAGGGAATAGACTCGGGGTGACCCCACGCTGAGGGAACTAGACCCGAGGTGACCCATGAGATTTGATGATTGAGGGAATAGACTCGGGGTGATCCTACGCTCGAGGAAATAGACCCGAGGTGACCCAAGTTATTATTATTATTGAGGGAATAGACTCGGGGTGACCCTACGCTCGAGGGAACTAGACCCGAGGTGACCCTAGTGATTATTGATGGGAAACACTTGATTTAAAAGAAAGAAAAGGTCGGTAAACAAGGGATTTGATAATAACGAATGTGGACACAAGAATGATCATAGTATCGTACAAAGAAGGATAAGATGAATAATAGTTGGCTATAGTCTAACGCGGATGGACAAGAGTCTGTTAATGTATCTAGTCTAAGGAGTAAGCGGCTAGTGACATTCTGGTAAAATCTGGTATTCTTTGATCAAGGTGTCTAGCTCGTTGGCAATCATTCGCATTTTTTTGCGTATCTGTCTATTCTCACTCACTCTTGGTGCAGGATTCATTTCATCTTCATATAGTTTGAGCATAGAACTCTCTACTGGGCACGTGTTTTGCTCAACCCTATCTTTCTTTCAGGTACACCCGAAGATAGTAACACGAGGTGCTTGGCATGCATTTGACTTCAACCCTTTTGATAGCTATTGCGGAAAATTACTTGGGCATCATTTTGTAAAACTCTTGGGAATGTAATATTAGTTTCTAGTATGACTATCATCTGACATGGAGGATTGTAAACCCTAAAACTTCATTTCTATTATGTTATTTGGATCGTCAAGCTTGACAAGAAACTTTGAACTTAATTTGTAAATATGGGAATGAACCATGATTTGGGGTATTATATGTATTATTGTGAGGTATCGTTTAATTGGAAATCATTATTCTATGTTGAAAATCGAGGGCGTGACAACTTGGTATCAGAGCATAAGTTTAGAACACCTCGAGACCGTGGGGAGACTTTTAGTCTCATGGGTTCAAAGTCACTGCATCTTTTTACAAAACCATATGTGTGCTTGCATGAATGAGTTAGTACATTGATATGGCATTGCATTTAATTGCAATAGAGTGGTGTAGTGTTGTTTTCCATGCTGGAAAGGTCGGAGACTTGCTCAATATAGCGGTGTGGCTAACGTCGATGACTTTCTTTCTTATGTTTTCGTAGTAAGATGTATTCGAGATATGAAGTTAGGTGGGGTGAAATCGAGGATCGTGATTGTCAGGGCCATAGTGCGTGCATGGAGGACGGGGTGAGTCAGCATACTAGGGATGAGGTAATGTTCCCTGAAATTGTTGAGAGCGTGAATGGTGTTGAGGTTTTGAAGATTGTGCAGATCGGTGTGAATGCGGGGGAAACTAGACGTAGAGTCGTTAGTGCGAGGTCATCCTCAAAGAGTGTTGAGAGTTCAGAAAAGAAGAAACCTAGGATATCAAAGCCAGAGATTCAGGGTCAGCAGGACCTTAAGCCACCTCCTCATTTTAGGGCACCGGGAGTTCGCCTCAAGCATCTGATTGTGTGTTATCGATGTCGTCAGTCTGGCCACATACGTTCTCAATGTCCGTGGCGTGGAGGATCTTGTTATACTTGCGGCGAACTTGGCCACATGGCAAGAAATTGTCCTCAAGGATTGGGAGTACCTAGTGAATCGAGCTCCATGCAGCAGCATAAACGTACACCGAAACAATAGACGCAATTCCGTAGCTAAACTAATTCCTTCTACTCTCTAGCTCTCAGAAATACTGGTTGTTTGAGGTATCTTCTCTTCTTTGTTGTACAATCCGCCCGTTATAATACTTTTGATATGGGAGTATTTCATCCATTAAGAATCATCTCTTTATTCATGTTCAGAATTGAAAATCAAGAAATTTTAGTCCTCGCGTGTTAAAAACATTGATAGATCATATACCGAGATTAGAGGTTAATTGTTCCATATTGAAGTGTTCCCCTTGGCCTCTTTGATTTGCTTATAGTGAGATTTGATCTGATTTGGACAGGGATTGGTTGCAACCACGATGGGTGGCGATTTTATGAACGTGATCTAGTGAGAGTCGTTTCTTTTATTATCCTCTTTCATTGGCCTAGCTGAATAATGTTAGAATTGTATCGTAAGCTATCCCTGTGAAGTCTGTTGTGTTGTTGACCTGTCATGATCCTTGATATTCAAGTTAACTATTATGCTATCCATTCCTAGCTTTTCTTGGAAATATCCAAAATCTTGTGGCGAAGTATCATGTGATACTCTTACTATTGATATTGACGAATGTTCCTCGTTCCCTAATCGAGGTCGTATTTTGACATCATCCTGCATGAGATAAGTTCTCATTGGTCAGTTTAGATTCCCTTGATGCGATTATCACTTTCGTCGTTTGCTTGTAATCGTTATTCCACGTGAGTATTTAGTTTGCAACCTCAACCTATCAAACTCAACCTATGGTCACACACTGTTTGACATACGAACTCGTTGGTACTGCCAATTTAGACTTTGTTGCTACCATTATCAACTGTGATGTCAACATTCGTTCTGATTCTTTAACTATGAAATCATGTGATTTGGACTTGTATCCATTTCGTATCTGTTTGCTGCCCAGACCTATTTGGTAGGATTGGACATCATTGTTACCTCTAATAATCTATCTGCTAGAACTTGTTACTCTAATATAAGTTCTTGTGTTGTAAATGGTGTTAAATCTTGTGGTGACGTATCCATTGAAATCCATCTGTTGGTGTCGGTCAATTTGAATTCACTTGTTATGGTTCCTCAACTCTAAAGGCATGTGATTCGTTCTATAACGTTCAACCTCAATCTATTAGAAGCCTTATCATTTCTGACATTGGACAAATCCTGATCTCGTATCAACTAGTTTATCAGAGGTCTGTTTTACTACCTTGTAGCTATCTGTAGTATCGACATCGTTCAGTTGCCAAGAGGTTGTTCACCGACTCCGTTGACTTGTAGAGCGATAGAAAGGTTATGAGTGATCATTCCAAGATCCTTTGGATCATCATGAGATTATGCATTGAGTTTGTTGTCTAACCGCTTTAAAGATTCCTTGTGATCTCTGAAATTCGGGTACCTCGTTATTGTTCTTTGAAACCCTTTGATTGGCGCTGCTAGAGTTTTGGAGTCTGTTCTTTTCATTTGGGATGTCAACTGAATTCTTTTCATAATCTTGGAATTACTCAACCTGGTGCGAGAAATTGGTGCGGCTTTTGGAAAAATTGGTAAGTGTTCTAGGCTCGCTAGATTTAGTATTGAGGAGGGCGGTGAAATCTATTCGCTAACGATACTTGGAAACTCGAGGGAGAATGACTGAGCAAATTAAGGTAATTCGTCAGACATTGCTAACCGCGTGAGGTTGACCAAGGGATTACGCCAACTGCCATCTTCATCCATGGCCATTCGAAAGGAAATTGTAGGTTTCATAAAGCATCACCGCGTTGGAGTTTGTCTCGTCTTGGGCAGAAAGGAAGTGTTCACCACTAGAAGGATAGTTTAAAGTGTCGGATACGGTGTGTGTTTTGGATAGCCAAGCGACTACCGATGAAATCCACTTGGAAGAGGCGCTTGATCACCGCCCATTCTAAATGGAAGTCTCGAAGTGTCAATTGGATTATCGGGTTACGTTCATAGGCAAGATCTTGGCGCTTGGATAGATAATCGTATATGGAGATTTTTGCGATAAAAGAGGAACCTAGAAAATTGCGTATCGTTTGGCATTGCTGCCGAGACTTTTGGGCAGTTGTAATGAGTTATATATACGAATATTGAGGAAGTCTAAATCGAATCCATTGCATGTGATAGAAGTGTCCGAACTTGAGCTAGAAGCCGACGTGTCCCGCGGTGAGAAGCCGATACGTATCCTTGCATGGCGTGATCAAGTGTTGAGGGGTAAGACGATACCGTTGGTTCGAGTCATATGGAGTAATCAGGGTAGCGAGGAGTCCGCGTGGGAAAGAGAGGACGAAGTTAGAGCGAAATATCCGCACCTTTTTCCGGAATGAATTGATGTGAGTGCTTGGATTCGAAGTTTCATGCTATTTGACTTGTTGCATAATATTGATGGTTATACTTGTGGCATATCTATGTGGAGCATGTCTTAGTTGAGTATTGTTATTTAAATTTCGAGGACGAAATTTTTTCTAAGGAGGGTAGGGTGTAAGGACCCACAATTTCAAATTTATTAAAAGATTTAATCGATATTATAAATGAGGAAGATATGAAATTTGTTGAGTTTATTTGATTTGGGGTTAATGTGTTAGAGTGTTATAGTTGAGGGGTTAGTGTGTGTGGTGTGTATATAGGTGTGTGTGTGAGGGAGTAGGGAATAAAATTCCCCCTTTCCTCTCTCTCACTCTCCCGATCACTCTCTCTCGGCTCCCATCTCTCACTCTCACTCTTTCTCTTGCTCTCACCCAAAACCACCTCAAACCTCCACAAAACCACCATAAACCCTTCATCCCGTCACGCATTGCAGCGCGTATTGCTCCGGGTTGAGCTCGGTGGAGGTGCTTTTCGTTCGAACTCGAAGATTGGAGCTAGGGCTTGGAGATCCTTTCAAATTCGTTCTTGAATCTTGAGGTAGGGAGTTCTAACTCTTAATATATGTTTATGACTCGTTTCTCGTAGCTTGATTCTTGCCATTGATCGTGGTTATTGTTGTTGATGTTGTGGTTGTTGAGAAACCCATTGAAATCTGCAGAAAATCTGCTCGACACCCTGTGTTATCGATACCTTACCCATTGTTATCGATAACCTTGTGCTCCAAAACCCAGAAAATCACTTGTTATCGATACCATTTGTCCTTGTTATCGATACCCTTGCGTCTGGAGAGCTTTTTAGTCAAATGGTATCGATACCATTTGACTAGGTATCGATACCTTTGGCTTAGGGACAGTTTTACAGCTTTTTCTAAACTTCATCTTTTTGACCCCCGATCACTTCCAACACCTCTAAAACACTTTTAAACCGTCTCTAAGCTTGGTTGTTCGTCCCTTGATGATCCGTTGATCGTTTCTACTCTTTAAACAATCGTCAAATGTCATTTTAGCTTCGTTGTAAATGAGAAACGTACCGTAAAGCTGGTTAAGAGTACCGTAGGCCATATGGGGTGCCGTAGTCAGTATTATGGGTAGACGTGGGCATGTCTAGCACGATCTCTTGTCCTCTTAATTCGTCGAACTATTAGTTCCCAATGGCGTTTGTTGTTAAAGGTTTAAGTATCGATACAGGCGAGTCGTACGTTATATAACACTAGGGGTTGGTAGATTACTTAGAGCATAATGACATATGTGGGGTATGATATGTGTTTATCCATTAGCCAATGTTATGATATAGTTGATTGTTTAGAATGCTTGGAGTGAGATCCATGTTGTGAAAGAATTATTTGAGATGATAAGATAACTTGCGTCCTCATGACTTGTCGAGTCTTTTCAATTTCTTGGGCACTCGTCCTATGAGATTTAAGTGTGGAAACCAATGAGTAGAGTATTATCGGATTATATATGAACGTAATACATTACGTACGATACGAACTACATAAACTAATGAAAAGGCATGAACATGTATATTTGTGGAGTTACATAAAGGTTGATTAAAGTTTTGTGGTACAAACAATAGATTGATAATGAAGTTGATTGTGAAATGACGGATGGTCGGTTAAGCGATGTGCGTTTCCGCTAACCAATGATTATTATTGATTGAGGGAATAGACTCGGGGTGACCCCACGCTGAGGGAACTAGACCCGAGGTGACCCATGAGATTTGATGATTGAGGGAATAGACTCGGGGTGATCCTACGCTCGAGGAAATAGACCCGAGGTGACCCAAGTTATTATTATTATTGAGGGAATAGACTCGGGGTGACCCTACGCTCGAGGGAACTAGACCCGAGGTGACCCTAGTGATTATTGATGGGAAACACTTGATTTAAAAGAAAGAAAAGGTCGGTAAACAAGGGATTTGATAATAACGAATGTGGACACAAGAATGATCATAGTATCGTACAAAGAAGGATAAGATGAATAATAGTTGGCTATAGTCTAACGCGGATGGACAAGAGTCTGTTAATGTATCTAGTCTAAGGAGTAAGCGGCTAGTGACATTCTGGTAAAATCTGGTATTCTTTGATCAAGGTGTCTAGCTCGTTGGCAATCATTCGCATTTTTTTGCGTATCTGTCTATTCTCACTCACTCTTGGTGCAGGATTCATTTCATCTTCATATAGTTTGAGCATAGAACTCTCTACTGGGCACGTGTTTTGCTCAACCCTATCTTTCTTTCAGGTACACCCGAAGATAGTAACACGAGGTGCTTGGCATGCATTTGACTTCAACCCTTTTGATAGCTATTGCGGAAAATTACTTGGGCATCATTTTGTAAAACTCTTGGGAATGTAATATTAGTTTCTAGTATGACTATCATCTGACATGGAGGATTGTAAACCCTAAAACTTCATTTCTATTATGTTATTTGGATCGTCAAGCTTGACAAGAAACTTTGAACTTAATTTGTAAATATGGGAATGAACCATGATTTGGGGTATTATCTGTATTATTGCGAGGTATCGTTTATCGGAAATCATTATATTTTATGTTGAAAATCGAGGGCGTGACAGGAAGGCTTGAGCGATTCAAGGCAGCGGCGGTCAAGCACTGGGTGCGGTGAACGAGTGATTCGGCAATCAACCTTGGTCAACCGAGAGCGATTCTAGGTTGTAAGTATAGGTTTGTTTGTAACCGTACAATGAGTATAGTGTTTTGATTCCTTCCCGTGGTTTTTTCCCGTTTAGGGTTTTCCACGTATATCTTTGCGTTCATCTTTTTATTGCTCCTCGTTCGTTTGATTAGCTTATTTATCAATTGGTGGATTGATTAATTAAAAAGATAAAAATAGCAAATATTTATATACCTAGGCGATCTAGGATTTTTCAGGTTTGATTGTTTTGAGAACTAAAAGAAAGCAAGTAATTAAATGTTTGTAAACTGATGAGAGAAATTTCTAGGGTTTCGAATCCACCCCGACCACATAACTAGGCTATGTATAGGTTAGGGTTACTTATCTGAATCAAAAGGGATTATCGCTAGGGCTTGCAAAACCCTATTGATAATCATCAAGAAAATATTACTGTAAGTTGTTAACAGGCATGGATTATCCTAGAGCACGGACTGTTTTACTAGCACAACCCGTCTCTTTCACGGACTGTTCAATATCACAATTCGTCTTACGAGCATAATCCATCTCAATTACCCAAACACAAGCATAGAAAACCATTGAATAACTAGGTATTTGAGAGCTAGCACACAAATACACAATAGATTGAAAGTATTGAAATCATTTCATTCGATCACAATGAAAAGGGTTCTTAGTTACTCAATCGATTTGAATAAATAAACATAAACAAAGTCACTTGAATCGGGACTTCATCTTCCCCTAGATTGAGGGGTTCAGCCGGCCATTGGAGTAGGAGACATCGAGGTCTCTGATGCCGTGGCCTATCCTATTCGCAGCCTCTGTTCTTCCTTTTGTATGTCACTCGTGGGCCATGCAAGCCATATATTCTCCTGAAATTTGACTTAGGAGTCTAATTATTATTGTATCTAGTCCAATTCAGTCACATAAACAAAAGCCTTTGGGTCCACCAAGAAAATAATGAGTTATATGCCCAAATAACTAAGCGGTAAATCCCATGCTCATTTTGCTATATAATAATGTGCCGAATAAATGCTAGTCAATCTTCGCGGTAACCCTCCGTAAGACCTTTCAATTTGCATGTTTTCGCACTCATCGATCTCCAAGGTCTACAAACATCACAAAACACTAAAATATACCAAGTAACAATGTAAACAAACCGACAAAGCGTAGATTAATCGGATTAAATAGGTGCTTTTCAGCACCTATCAGATGGTCTCCACCATCTCGGGGCACCTTCAAACTAAACACAAACGGTGCCTTCAACTGCGCTTCTCGGAAAGCTACCATCGGAAAGCTACCACGGGGCCGAGATTGATTCGATACGATGATGGCAATGGATTACCAGGTTGAATAGGGACATGCGAGCAAACTCTAGTCTTATGGCAGAAATTTGGGCCTTGAGGGGTGGATTAATTGCAGCTTTCAATAGAGGAAAATATTACTACTAATGCAACATAGCAGGGTTCGATTCTTCCTGGAGACAAACCATGATTTAAGTGGGGGGCCATGGCTGTGGGTTGCTGTGCTAGTCTCTCCCGAGATTTGAATTGCGCAGTCGGGTCCAATAGTGGCTCAGCTGCAGGGTTGTTCCTCGGTTATAAAAAAAAATAAAAATATTACTACTAAATTGGATGTGGAAGTGGATGCTCTTGCTCTTACCCAAGACTTGTATCGGTCTAATTTCTAATGCACTTATTATTATTATTATTATTATACCATAAAAAAGAAGAGGATGCTTGTAATAGTACTTGTTTCCCAAGATATTTGTACGTGTACTATTTTAAGGCCATTGCAAGAATTAAATACTAGGTTTTCAGGGCAATCAAAATTCTGCTTCTTATTTATGTTTGTGTTCCTCAAAATTAAGTATTGAAACAGCCAAAGGAGCTATCGAATTTTAGGCATCAAATAATTGCCCCTTTGGATGGTGGGTTTTCAGGAGAAAATAAAAGAAATGAAGGGGAAGAGCTTTCTCTCCCTTGTTTAAATGGTTAAAAAGGTGAGAAAGAGTGAGAGAGAGTGAGAATCAAGAACCCCTTATGGAGTCATTTTTGTTTTTTTACTACTTTTGGTAAGATTTGGTAGGAAGGGAAAGGTGAAAGCCTGACTCTATCCAAATGAGATGGTGAGAAAAAATAATCCTTTCTTTTCTTTTCTCATCATTAAGAGAAGGTTGTTGATTTTGTCACTCCCTTTTTTGTTAACGTCACTCCCCTACAAGTGTATTTTTGGTGCAAAAATACACTTGCAGGGGAGTGGCGTTAACAAAAAAACAAGAGTAGCAAAATCATTTCCCTAAGAGAAACCCCCTTTCTTTTTGTTTCTCACCCAAGTAGTGGCTGTGAGGCAGTAATTGAAAAAAAGGATGCAACAACCTACGTCAACTTTATGCTGTGTTTGGATTGTATTTTGAAAATTTTTTTGAAAAATAGTTGGGGTAATAAGTGGAGAGAGATAGAGAAAGAAATGTTAGAAGTAAGAGAAATTTAGGGGAAATTTTTTGGAAAATTCTTTTTGAATTACAAAGAGAACAATCTCTCCAATCTAAACATGCACCAAACCTATGGATACCGGCCCAAGGGGTCCCGAAATGGCATCGACAGGAACGCGGGGTCTACTCTAGGCCCCGCACAGATGATCCGAATTGTTCAATAATTTTAAAAATTAAAATCGAGTGGGTTTGTGAAAAATCAGCTCAATCCGATATGTGTAGGTGATCGATCCAAACTTTCAGTTTTTGAAAAATCGGGGAAAAAATGGGAAGATTGGATGAAAAATGAGATGATTGAATCAAGTATCTACACATATCAAATTGAGCTGATTTTTCACAAGCCCACTTAATTTTATGTTTTAAAATTATTGAACTGCTCGAATCATCCGTGGAGAGCGTGCCCGTCGGTGGCTGTAGCAGCCTCCCTAAACATGAATGCCAAATGAAGCACACTAAACGTTGCACCTTAGGGCAAAATACTGGAGTACTTTCTAAGCAACAAAACAAATCAAGTAATCTCATTTAGAGAGGAACGGACCTGAGTACTTTTACCAGGACTCGGCGTTCCTGCAGTGAGTTGAAAGCACTGCAGGTTTTTGGGTGGGGGGGTTTGGCCAATTCAGATATGCATCAAAACTACCCCGTTTTGAGATAAGAAAACTGCAGTTCACAGTCCAAAACAACGTCGTTCTGGAGCATTTTGGCCTTTAACAGAACTCCCAAAACTGCTCCCAATAAAAAAAAAGACTCCACTCGTTAAATTCAACCAAATTCACAGCTTTCTCATAATCTGTGACAATTGCTTCTAAACCATAATAATGCCAACAATTATATATTGCCAACATATTAAAAATGTCAAAATACATCATGTTTCACCACCAACAAATTGATAAAATGTCAAAATACACTATTTTTCACCACCAACAAATTGATAGTCAAAAATACATATTTCATCACTTTTCAGTCGAATATTTTTCAACAAAGACGCCATGTTCCCTCTTCAAAAACCAACTCGAATGCATCTCCCTCTTCATTCACATTCTAGTTTCGTCGGGATTGTTGCGGAGCACTAATCAACTCAAAAAAATAATCATCTTGCAAGAATGTCTCATCTCCCGTCACCTAAAAGAAATAAGAAGATAAGTTGAAGCAAATAAAACAGAATGAAATTATACTACAAACCAAGAATGTATTATAGATGTCTTACACACCTCGAAAGTTTGTGGATGGAATGATGTTTGGGAAGACAAATTAGATTCGCAATTGATCATTTCGGGCACATGCGGCATTGGAACATCCTAATTCACAAGAAAATCAACAACATATTCTTACAGAATGTAAAAAACAAGAACTTGAAATAAAGTAGTTAAGCATTATTTGTTAATACCTGATAAAGACCGGTAGGTGTGGCAGTAACTTTTTCCTCTTTCCATTCTTCTCATACCAAGGTTTCAAACGCTTACCCTTCCGTTTGTTAACTCCGGCTTTCTTCTTCAAACCATTGACTCCTCGAAACCTAGAATCAATCACCTCTAACTGTTCATTTCCCTCATCCATAGAGTCTCCCACCTCAAGCAACATTTTATCCACTTTGGCACACATGTCCTCCACTCCGGTGGCTACGAACTCATATGCAGCTTTCAATTCACACGATCGAGCACACAATTTGACCATTTTGGGACAAAGATTCCTATAACGCGTTGCTTTTGCCAATTTAGGATCATCCTCCTCCACGCAAACTTTGCTATCCTTAGATACACAAGCTTTTGCGTCTAATCTCCATCGATGTAATATATAACTTTCGGGAATTTCCATAACACTCATTCTATCAAGACCTTTAATTGCATGACCACAAAGAATTCCAAAGTTCTCAAATTTTCGACAAGTACAATGAACCTCTCGACAAATATTATCCCCAAACTCATCCAATTCAACACTACCCGACACAAGAAACTCAATATTTCCTCCAAACTGGCTCTCCAAAGACTTTTTTCCATGCAAGCCGATCACACACTTGAATTCTCCTTCAAACTCATGGTGTTTTTTCACTTTACAAGAAAGGGACAAGTCAACCTCATCGTGGAACAAGTCAAATAGAGGAGGAGTATAAAATTGTGCAACTTGAATTAACATGGGGGATTTTTTCAACTTTTGTTTTGGTAGCTTTTCCCTGGAATCAAATATAGAATCAATTTCGTTATCCCGCTTCTCCATAACAAGTCTATCAAAATGTGTAAAAAATTGAACAATGTCATGATCAAACTTCACAAATTTCTTTATCTTTGCATTTAGGCTCTCACTAAGTTGGGTGCTTCGCATTGCCGTTGTGAACGACCACTTCATGTATACATGTGCCCACTTCTTTCTAATATCCCAAGTTTTCTTCATCCACATGTTATCTTGCAAGTTGTATTTTTTTATCAAAGTTTCCCAACCTTCTTCTAACTCTTGTTCATCCTCGTACCCAAAAATGCAAGTATTGAGCTCTTTCCCAAAGTCTGAATCATCCTTGAACAAATGGCCTAAATGCTTTAAAGCATTTTGATTGAGGTGAAAAGTGCACAATCCATGAGTAACGTCGGGCATGACAATCGAAATTGCCTTGGCCATTGCGGCATCTTGGTCTGTGAATATGGACACGGGCTTTTTCCCCCCCATTGCATGCAAGAAGGACTTAAATAACCATTCAAAAGATTCTGAAGTTTCATCATACAAAAGAGCCGCACCAAAAATTGCCGTCATTCTAAAATGGTTAAAGCCGGTGAAAATAGCAAGTGGCCGACACTCTTTATTTGTTTGGAATGTTGTGTCAAAAGACACAGCATCTCCGAAAAGTCCATAATCTATGATCATCTCATGGTCAGCCCAAAAAATATTAGTAATCTTTTCCTCAATATCCAATTGAACGTCATAGAAAAAGTAAGGATTTTCAGCCGCTCGAGTTTGAAAGTATCCTAACAAAGCCCCAGCTTCACCATATTGTAAGCTCCTCTGTCTTCTTGCACGCAAGTAACTTTTATGGTCGTTTAGTGTGAAGCCTACGTTTTCCCTCCCCCCAGATTGGGCACTAATAAGATCATGTGATGCCTTAACCGATAAACCGCTATCGACGGCTAAGTCGATATTTAGAGCTTGTGCCTCACGTATCCTTCTTTGAGAGCGCAACAAAAAAGAAGTTTTAGGATCATGCAAAATGTGATTGTGATTTTCTTCAAACGTCTTCACAAACCATTTTGATTTCTGTCGGTTAAACGCTATGTACATGAACGCCATGCATTTAGTTCTTGTCTCCCTTTGAGGTTGTTCTACCACTAGGGACCGATTATCCTTCTCTCTCTCGCCTTCCTTACTACAAACAAACTTCCGATTAATCATTATACCATCTTTTTTGCTGTTTGTGCAATAACATCTTCTAATGCCAAAACCCGTAATTCTTGCATGATCATTGTAAAACTCATATGCATCCTCCTCCGATTCAAATTCCATTCCAAGAGAAAGAGAGTAATCTTTGGACAACTCTTTCATAGTCTCCTCAAGTCCAGTACCACCTTCCATTCTAACATAAAGTCGTAAACATTAAGGTTAAAAATCATATTCTATAAGTAATTGTGCAGTACTAATAGTCTACAAGTATGGTTAGACCGTACAAACTAAAACTCTTTATTTTTTTGCTTCAAAAAGAATATGGGACCACAAGCATCATTAATCAAGGGAGTGCATTCAAACAGGACTCCATTCAAACAAAAGGCCAAATAACCCACTCCCAAGGCTCTTACCAATGGAGTAGTATAAGAATAAATCATAACTAAGTATAAAATAATACCCTCTTATTTGGCCACTCTTACAGGAAATCATCAAATTCTTTATCATTCGTCTCTATATTTTATTTTGACTTTCAATAGAAAATGATTTTCTGGATCCAATATCTTTTCTGGAATTTCAACCCAAAAGACAAAGTTCATTCTGAGAATCGAAAGGATACACTATATCAATATACAAAATGGTAAGATCGGGGCTAGCTTGACCGTGTTTCTTTTCCAATGACGAACTGGGAAGACCTTCCGAGACCCGAAGATTTTGAACAACTCAACAGGTTCATATTTTGTGCGAGGAAAAATTATACTAATGACCACCGAAACTGAAAGAATGGAGATAGAATCTTACTGGTTTGGAGAGGTAGGAGGTGCACCATCAATGGTTGCGGGCAGCGTCGGTGGTGCGCCATCAACGGTTGTGGGCAGAGTCGGTGGTGCGCCATCAACGGTTGTGGGTGGCGACGGAGGTGACGAAGCAGTGTCTTTTGGCGACGGCAATGGAGGAGCGGCGGGGGTCGAGTTGCACGACTGATCTGGGCAATCGTCATCCATAGTTGTCGTTTCCATGGTTGTCGTTTCAAACTCTGCCCTAAAAGAATCGTAAATATTTGGGAGAGTTTTGGCGGCATATTTGAGGGGATTAGGGATCTTAAAACGGCGTAGTTTTGATGCATATCTGAATTGGCCAAAACCCCCCCCCAAAACGACGTCGTTTTGGGGGGCTGCAACCTGCAGTGCTTTCAACTCGCTGCAGGAACGCCGAGTCCCTTTTACCACTGCCAGTTATTGAAGTCATCACCGCCTCTCCGGATGATTTCGAAAATATTTGGGTTCTTTCGGAATGTTTCGGATCCCGCCAAAATGTTTCGGACTCCACTAGAAAGTTTTGGGTCCCTCCGGAACCTTCTTATTTCGATGAAAGCCTTTGGATACATCTGGATTCTATCGGAAACTTCCGATCCTTAAAACTCCTAGATTTCTCCACCATCTTCCCTCACCCTCTACAATTATCTAGAACTTTATTGTACTCATTCCGTCCCCTTTTTAAAGTCCAGTATTCCATTTTGGGCTGTCCCTTAATATGTGTCCATTTTGTAAAGTTAGTGGATAAAAGTTGATATATTTTCCATTTTGCCCCTAAAAGCAAATTCTATTTTAAAAAATTAGTGAGTAAAAGTGTAATGATGATGTCTCCATAGAGGGTAAGTATGGGAAATGAAGGTAAAAGTTGATGTGAAAAGTGTAATGATGATGTTTTCTTAATAATTGGAGTTACGAAACAGGACACTTAAAAAGGGATGAAGGAAGTACTATGTTACGAGTCTATATATAGGGGTGTTGGTGTCATTTGTATGTGTGTGCAAAGAGTGAGTGCACAAAGTATGTGAGAGTGTTACCTGTGTGTACCTTGAATGTGGTGTTGTACCTTGTGTGTACAAGTGAGTATTTAATGAAAGTGTATTGTTTGGTGCAACCAAACTCAACAAGTTTCACCAACCATGCACAGAGTGTGTGAGAGTGTTACTTGTGTGTATTTTGAATGTGGTGTTTTACTATTCCGATCGATAAAAAAAAAAAGGATGTGGTGTTGTACCTTGTGTGTGCAAGTGAGTACTCCCTCCGTTCCAAATTGAGAGTCCCTTATTCCATTTTGGGATGTTCCAAAATGATTGTCCCTTTCCAAAAATAGAAGTGAAAATTTCATAATTTTTCAAAAGTAACCCTTTTATTTGAATTCAAATGGTGCAAAATAGGTAGAATATAGGGGTAATGGTGGAAAGTAGGTATAATGATTGCATGTCTCCTAAAAAAGTTGAAATTTCAAAGAGGGACTCTCATTTAGGAACGGAGGGAGTATTTAATAGTAAAAGTGTATTATTTGGTGTAATCAAACTCAACTATTCTGTTCGTTTTGGAATTTTGGATTTGTAGGTGATGAATGTAGAGAAAAATAGAATAATGATTGAAAATAGGAATAATGATTAGAGAGAGATAGATAGAAAAATGAGAATAATGATTTGAGAGAAATAGGATAATGATTAGAATACAAAATACAAAATCCAAGACCCTTAAACAAATGGGGTCAACGGTGATCAGCAGTACATACCCTGCACTCTTCTCTCTCTCTCTCTCTCTAAAAGTTAAAACCCTTTCTGCCGCCGTCGCGGGGGAGGAGGCCTCCGCTTCCCTCTCCCTCCTCCCCCGGTTCGTACCCTCTCCCCCTCCTCGCCTCGCTCTCTCCCACCGTTTGGCATCCCGTTCTCCCAGTTTGGGGCGTCCGTTTCGTTGGTCCGGCGTGGCCCCCCTTGCGACGGCTCCGTCCGGCGTTCAATGGTGTCCCACAGTCCGTTGGCCAGCACGGCGATTTCAGATCTGTGTTGCTCGGGGCCGACGCCGTGGTAATAAGGTGTGCGGTTGTTGGGGTTAGGGTTTCTTTTTGTTTTCTTGTTTTTCCGGCCGTTTTGGCTTGGTTTCTACCGGCTGGTCTCCCCAGTCCGGTCTGTACCGGTCTTGTGCTCTAGATCTGGTGGGTGTTGGGTGAATAATGTTAGTTAGGGTTTTGGTTGTCTGGCCGGAGTAGAGGATGTCGGTGGTTTGGCGGCTGTGTTGGTTGTGTTCTGGGTTCTCTCGGCATCGGCTGTGGTTGTAGGTGGAGGCTGTGTCGGGTTTGCCGGGTTCAGATCTGGTACTGTTGGTCGGCTGCGGCTCTCCCTATTTTGGTTGGTGGTCAGCAGCAGTTTTTTGCGGGTTGGGATGTTTATTCTTCGGCCGCCGTGGACGCGTTGAGGCTGCCTGAGAATTTCCTCGGCGCTGCTTTGGCCTTAGCGCCCGGAGCCTTGCGTGGCAGTGAAGGCTTGCCTCGGAGACTTCACGGAGGACTCCACTGCTCTGGATTGGGTCACTAATCCAGTTCCGGCCGACGGCCCTTGAGGCATGTCCTTGGGAGCAAATTTCTCCGTTTCGCTTGTATTCTGTTGTTGTCATGATTACATCTGTGCTTTCTGTCTAATGGTTTGTACTAGGATCTGTTTGGTATCTCTCTGCCTAGTCCCGGACGGGACTTCTATGTCGACACTTGTGTCGGCTGCTTTTGCAGGGTGTCCTTGAGTCTGTAGCCTGGTGTGCTTTGTGCAGTAACTCGTGTCTCGAATTTAGGTAATTTGGTATATTCCTGTGTTTTGCGATGTAATCTTTGCCTTCGGATATGAATGAATGAATGTGACATGTTCAAAAAAAAACAAATGGGGTCAACAAGTTTCACCAACCAAGATTAGGGTTTGGTTGGCTTTAAAGGCTTCGAAGAACTCCTCTTTCCGGACCCGGCGTTCCTGCAGTGACTTTTAGTCACTGCAGTTTGCAGCCCCCCAAAACGACGTCGTTTTGGGGTATTTTGGATTCCATGTGTTCAAATTACTTTTCCTCCCTCCTGACACCTCCTGACACATGTATGCAAATTGCGTTTTCCCCCCTGGCACACCACCCCCGACCCCACCCCCTCTTCCTGCTTAACTCCGCAACCTAACCTCTTAGAAAGGCTTGCACCCGAGCATAGGGCTAGGTCGTTGATAGCATAAATACCGGAAGACCGGATCGTTCCCACAGAGAAATCTTCTTCAGCGAACTTGGATTAGGTGTAAAGTATGGAGTTTCGGCTTTCAAGCGGCCAACTTTGGTGTTTGATTCGATAACGAAATTAAGTTTGGAAATAAACTAGATTAAGATGGTTGAGTCAAAGGGATTGATTTACCCACGACTTAGCCATAAAACGGTTTCTTCATCTAACTCATGTGTGGACCGAAACCGTCCGGATTCCACTAGAAGAATTAAAACTGAAGACTACTTGTAACTTGATTCAAAGCTCTAATTCAAATTGAACTCATTTAACGCAAGTGAGAGACGAAAAAGGATCGTTCGCACGCGTAGGATAATTCAAGCACGTAGCATAAGGCGATAGACCTCATTGATCAAAGAAGCCACCGACCTCATGATCAAAGCTAGACATCATGAGTTTAATTTATTCAAAACCTTGAGATTGAGTTAAAGTTTAGGCGAAACCATTTAAACGACTAATCCATGGAGCAAACCTCACCCCGTGACCAAACCGATTAACTACTCACTCATAGCAAAACGACTAGAAATTATGCTAGGAAGCGAAAACATAATTAACCGATAGAAACGGAAATAAACTTGATTTCTATAGAGATCCAACAAGTAGTTACAACATTAACAAACGGAAAATTAACATACGAACTAAACTTACTTGAGTAATGAAGCTTGAACTAAGAACAACAATGGAGAAAAAAAGACTAGAAATGAAACTAACCTAGAGCATAAGAGTAGATAATGACTAAGGGGGAGAGAGATGAGTATTTATACAACTCAGCCTCTCTCTCCACAAAATATCCCGAAACTTGCCAAAAGTGGCAAGTATTCCATAAATGGAAAGTCCAAAAAGCAGCAAAAATCTGCAGAAAAGAAGCCGTATCGATACGGCTAAAAGCCCGTATCGATACCAGTTCTCTACGGGGAATTCCCAAAAGCTCTGTATCCAACTGGTATCGATACAGCCAAAATGGTTGTATCGATACCACAGTGTTATCCCTGCATCCTGGCCCAGCTTCAGCAGGCAGCTCCCAGCAACTTCCAACTCCTCAGGACTTATTTTCATTCTCTAAATTTAAGTAAAGACTACATTTTAAACCTTTCTTTTACCTTTTCTTTACTTTAATTTTATTTAATGAAAATATGAAAGTACCCCCCATTTGGAAACAATGGCATTACCAGAATTTCAAGATTCCAATTAAATCAAAATGTCAACCCCCCACTTTTAGTGTAAAATGAAAAACTGCACATTTTCCTTAAGACGAAATGGCTCAAAACATGACCTTGCTCTTTAAATAAAACCTTGTAACTTTGTAGTTACTCTTAGAAAAATTCAAGGATCAATTACCGCCATTTTTAATCTCGAAAATCAGAACTTTTTCGGAAAGTCATTTTTCCATACTTAGACAGATTTTAAGGGGCCGACAGGGTCTTCGGGTACTTGGAAGCACTTGAGCTGTTCATGGCGTCAAACTACGCCTTATTTGCACGCTTTACCTGAAACACAAGAAAACACACCTTACGTGCACTAACGCTATAAAAGCTAAAAAAACATAAGTAAAAGCAAGATAGAACGGGACTAGTCGCACCAAATATCTACAATGTTGGGTGCTCATCACACCCCCCAACTTGAACGATGCTATGTCCTCATAGCATGAAGACAATAGAAATGAAAGACAAGAGAGGGAGTAAACGTACCTTCCAACCAACTCCTCACGCGATTGAACGAGTCATACTTTTCTTCCCATTTCCCAAGCAAGAAACGGGTGGCTATACCAGACCATCAAAAGAGAAAAAGAAAAGAGAACGAAAAAGAAAGAGTTTATGTACGTTCAGCCAAACGCGGGCTCCGAACATTCAACATGCCTGCAAAAACCAATAGTAGGAACATAGCATGCCACCCCACATTCTTCGCCAAGAATTGAATTCGACCATTCCACAAGAAAAGATACTTAGAGTAAAGCATATGCCGAATTCGTTTCAAAAATTTAAGCTCCTTTAAGCACATGGCCCAAACTAAACCAATTTTCAGACTGTTGACAAAATCTACAGGATAAGAATGATAAAGAAGTTTAAAGTCATCAACACCTAGAAAATCAATTTGTTCTACGCCAACAAAATTCGAATTCTCAAGAGTAGGAGACCTACTCTTGGTCTCATATGCATTATCTTGCTCTTCCCACAAGGAGTCCATAAAAGGTTCCTCAATTAATTCGACTCCAACGAAGTCTTGCTTCGCACAAGTAGGAGACCAACAGTTGGTCTCAATCTTTTGGTCTCGCTCTCCTAACAAAGAGTACAAATAATCCACCTCCTCGTCCATTTCCTTAACAGTGAGTAATTTCCCCAATGGGTAGATGCCATAAGGAGAGGACACTTGATCTATCGTGCTCACCACAAGAGCCGGTTCCTCACAAATAGGAGACAAACTGTTGGTCTCATCCACGGTCATCTCTTCAGCTATGAGATGTTTCTCCTGCGGAGCCTCACACATAGGCAAAAATTCAAGGGGAGGGGAGGACTCAAGGGGAGAGAGCTCATCATTCCCTCCAAACGCTGAGGAGTTTTCGGAATCCAAATCAGAATCGTCAATAAAGATAGATTTCTCAAGAGGAGAACAGTGGATAGTTAACTCATCACCCCATCCAGACTCCGAGGAGTCATCAAAATCTAAACCAATGCTTCCAACAAAGTTAAATGGCGCAATTTTTTGTTCCATGGCATTCAAGTTGGTTTGTGCAAAATCATTAACAAAAATCGGTGACTCACTTTCCTCATGCATGGCATTTGAATTGGACTCTAGACAATGTTTAACAAAAATCCGAGATTGCAAAGTTTGAGCCAATCGATCAAAGAAATTGAAGGCTTCAGCGGGGTTTTTATCAAACAGTTTTCCTTCGCACAACACATCTATGAAAGCATGACTCTTTTGAGAAAGTCCATCATAAAAATAGTTAGCAATTTGGAAACTATCATAGCCATGATGCGGGACCGCATTGAGCAAGTCCTTGTATCTTCCCCAACATGCATAAAATGACTCATTCTCTCTTTCAACAAAGGTTTGAATTTGTTTCTTGCGAACCCACGTATAAAAAATGGGAAGAAACTTTTTGTAGAATTCATTTATCAAATCAACCCAAGTCAACACAGATTGAGGGTTCAAGGAATTGAGCCAAGTTTTGGCATTATCCCTTAAAGAGAGAGAAAAGAATGTCACCCACGCGGACTCTGATTTCACAATGGCACCAAGGGTCCCAAGTTTGCCCTTGAAAAGTGCAACATGTTTGTAAGGGTGTTCGTGCTCCATGCCATGGAAGCGGGGCAACAAATTGAAAAATTTCATTTGTATCCTAAATATATTGACGGCAGGAGCGGTGGGGGCAACTATGCGAGAAGATGGATAAGCATAAGCGGGATAAGAGTATTCCCACATAGGCATGGGGGCTATTTCCCCATTTGCCGCCTCCATTCTACTAGAAAGATAAGACATAAAGTAAACAGGCTAGAGGGGCTATGCCGCCACCTCTCTCAAAACAGTTCCGTGGGGTTATGCCACCACCACGTTATACAAACAAAAAAAAGAAAAAGACAATCGATACATAATCTCGCTTCGTTACACCTCAAGTCGATATGAAGATCGGTTAGAGGTATCCGCAAGACTATGTATAAGTTGCACAAAACAAAATAAAACGGGATACTTACAATGGTTTGTCGAACCTCCAAATAAGCTAAAATAAGAGATCCCCGGCAACGGCGCCAAAATTTGCTTAACTCCGCAACCTAACCTCTTAGAAAGGCTTGCACCCGAGCATAGGGCTAGGTCGTTGATAGCATAAATACCGGAAGACCGGATCGTTCCCACAGAGAAATCTTCTTCAACGAACTTGGATTAGGTGTAAAGTATGGAGTTTCGGCTTTCAAGCGGCCAACTTTGGTGTTTGATTCGATAACGAAATTAAGTTTGGAAATAAACTAGATTAAGATGGTTGAGTCAAAGGGATTGATTTACCCACGACTTAGCCATAAAACGGTTTCTTCATCTAACTCATGTGTGGACCGAAACCGTCCGGATTCCACTAGAAGAATTAAAACTGAAGACTACTTGTAACTTGATTCAAAGCTCTAATTCAAATTGAACTCATTTAACGCAAGTGAGAGACGAAAAAGGATCGTTCGCACGCGTAGGATAATTCAAGCACGTAGCATAAGGCGATAGACCTCATTGATCAAAGAAGCCACCGACCTCATGATCAAAGCTAGACATCATGAGTTTAATTTATTCAAAACCTTGAGATTGAGTTAAAGTTTAGGCGAAACCATTTAAACGACTAATCCATGGAGCAAACCTCACCCCGTGACCAAACCGATTAACTACTCACTCATAGCAAAACGACTAGAAATTATGCTAGGAAGCGAAAACATAATTAACCGATAGAAACGGAAATAAACTTGATTTCTATAGAGATCCAACAAGTAGTTACAACATTAACAAACGGAAAATTAACATACGAACTAAACTTACTTGAGTAATGAAGCTTGAACTAAGAACAACAATGGAGAAAAAAAGACTAGAAATGAAACTAACCTAGAGCATAAGAGTAGATAATGACTAAGGGGGAGAGAGATGAGTATTTATACAACTCAGCCTCTCTCTCCACAAAATATCCCGAAACTTGCCAAAAGTGGCAAGTATTCCATAAATGGAAAGTCCAAAAAGCAGCAAAAAATCTGCAGAAAAGAAGCCGTATCGATACGGCTAAAAAGCCCGTATCGATACCAGTTCTCTACGGGGAATTCCCAAAAGCTCTGTATCCAACTGGTATCGATACAGCCAAAATGGTTGTATCGATACCACAGTGTTATCCCTGCATCCTGGCCTCAGCTTCAGCAGGCTCCCAGCAACTTCCAACTCCTCAGGACTTATTTTCATTCTCTAAATTTAAGTAAAGACTACATTTTAAACCTTTCTTTTACCTTTTCTTTACTTTAATTTTATTTAATGAAAATAAGAAAGTACCCCCCATTTGGAAACAATGGCATTACCAGAATTTCAAGATTCCAATTAAATCAAAATGTCAACCCCCCACTTTTAGTGTAAAATGAAAAACTGCACATTTTCCTTAAGACGAAATGGCTCAAAACATGACCTTGCTCTTTAAATAAAACCTTGTAACTTTGTAGTTACTCTTAGAAAAATTCAAGGATCAATTACCGCCATTTTTAATCTCGAAAATCAGAACTTTTTCGGAAAGTCATTTTTCCATACTTAGACAGATTTTAAGGGGCCGACAGGGTCTTCGGGTACTTGGAAGCACTTGAGCTGTTCATGGCGTCAAACTACGCCTTATTTGCACGCTTTACCTGAAACACAAGAAAACACACCTTACGTGCACTAACGCTATAAAAGCTAAAAAAACATAAGTAAAAGCAAGATAGAACGGGACTAGTCGCACCAAATATCTACAATGTTGGGTGCTCATCACTTCCCCAGGAATACCCCCAAAATATCCGAACCTATTTTCTGTTATTTTTTCTTTATTTAATTAATAATGTTTATACTCTGTATCATATTTCTTTTTTATTTATTTAAAAATATTTTAGTGTTCCGATTTTCAATCCGGTTAAATCGGTGGAAAGATCTTGTTTTTTTTATCATTTTATCTTCAATGGTCATAATGAAATTTTGGACTCGTAGAATCAAATATCTCTTAGGGCTATTCAACGAGAGATAGCCCTAAGAGATATTTGATTCTACGAGTCGGGTCGGGCGGTTTGGGTTTGGCTTGACCCATATTCGACCCAACCCTAAGAGATATTTGATTCTACGAGTCCAAAATTTCATTATGACCATTGAAGATAAAATGATAAAAAAAACAAGATCTTTCCACCGATTTAACCGGATTGAAAATCGGAACACTAAAATATTTTTAAATAAATAAAAAAGAAATATGATACAGAGTATAAACATTATTAATTAAATAAAGAAAAAATAACAGAAAATAGGTTCGGATATTTTTGGGGTATTCCTGGGGAAGAGGGGGTGGGGTCGGGGGTGGTGTGCCGAGGGAAAACGCAATTTGCATACATGTGTCAGGAGGGAGGAAAAGTAATTTGCACACATGGAATCCAAAATACCCCAAAACGACGTCGTTTTTGGGGGGGGGGGGGGCTGCAAATTGCAGTGACTAAAAGTCACTGCAGGAACGCCGGGTCCCCTCTTTCCGGTGCCCTATAGGAAAGAGTCCTCATCTTCTCTAATATCTCATAATGTCTTTGCAAGTACGGCTTTCCATTCCATCGATTTATTTTTTGTGACTTAATAATAAGCGGACAAACCAAACTTAAGGTGGGGTTTGGGCAACCCAAATGTCGGAGCCGACACTGCTCGGATCCAGTCCAATCTCCAAATGACCAGTTTGGTCTAGTTAATGGCTAGGATTAACTCTACAAAATCCAATGGTTCACATCATGCCATGTCAAGTCTTATTTTTTGCTCTAAAAAAGTCACGTACAAGATGTCAACAGGAGTCAATGGATGAATTGTAATCCTCCTACAAGAATAATTTCAAACTGTGGTATCCCTTCACTGGCAAGTGATTATGATGATGTTTCTTCTTTCAAAGGCGAGTAAATCCTCTCCCTTTTTCCCTTTTTCCTGAACTACTTTTTGACATTTTGTTACCATTTGGATAACAGTAGGACAATCTTCCAGCAATGTACAGCAATCTTGCTGTAAATGTGATTTCTCCTGCTTCCCCCTAGCCCCATCCACAAGCGGATCAGTGATTTCCAACATTGCCGCGGTTAGTTTTGGCAGATTGTTATTTAGTTTTTTTTTTGTGTTATTATTTGGACATTGGGTCCTTTGTATGGTTATGAATATATGTTTCCGTCTCCTAAAAATCACATTTTTGCGATTTTAGATCACGGGTTTACTCTCTGTTCTTTGTTCGTTCCTTTTATTTTTAAGTAAGGCTAAGTTCCGCTATGGGCATTTCGGATTTTTTGGGTTTTTTTTGTTTTGTCTTTATTCAAAAAAAAAAATTCCGCGTTTGTTAGTGTTGCACCTATTTTGGATATTTCAGAAAATATTTGGTTAAAAGGCATAATAACTTTTTTTACTTTTCTGGTTCGTCTTGACGAGCCAAATTAACAATTTGCAAAAATTAGACGTAAAATTAACAAACGCAAAAAAAAAAAAATTGAATAAGAACAAAACAAGAAAAAACCCTAAATTTTTTGCGGAACTTAACTTAAGTTTTAGGAGTAATTTGTCTCAATGCACATCCCAAATGAATTTTCTAAAGCAGTGTTTGGATAACGACTTTTTGATAATTGCAGATTAGTGTTTTCCAGTACAGGCGTGGATAGGAAACATGATTGAGACACTTGTTTGCCTTTTTTCTATGGCACTGATGATTAAAGTAGACCAAAATTAAACAGAGATGGTGTGCATAAGTCAAAAAAGTAAAAACTTGATTAAAAAAAATGTCTTTATTAAAGTGGGAGATTAAAAAACTTTCATTTTTACGGCTTCTAAACAAGTAATTCTTCACTTGTTCCCATGTTTATGACTTTCATTGCCGTAAAACATGTTAATTTAAAACATGTTTTTACGGCTTCCCATGTTTATATTATAGGGTTCAAGACTGCTTGGCTTTTGACTAGTCTTTTGGCCTTTTTCGGTTGTGGGTTTAGAAAATTTTTGGATTTGGTTTTTGGATAATGAATAAAGAGAGAAAATAAGATAATAATTGGGGATATGGGTAATGAGTGGAGAGAGAAATGAGATTAATGATTGGATATAGGGATAATAAGTGGAGAGAGAAATGAAAGTAATGATTAAAAATATAGGTAATTAGTGGATTTGGGTTTGGAAATTTTTTTCCAAACCCGCAACCGAACAAGGGCTTAATGGATAATCTCTTCTGCATGTCTCCTCTGCATTTTTCTTTCTTATTCTCTTCTCGTGTTTTTCATTCCTTCCACCCCTTTAGAAGGACCCAGGGATTCTACGGGGTGGATCCCTGGAGGGTGCTGTCCGTAAGTGTTTTCAACGATTCGGATTCAAATACAATTTTTTCGGAGAAGGGTAAAACTCTTTTCCGGAAAAATTTTATTTGAATTTTGAACCGTTCAAAACACTCACGGATGGCTGTGATACACCCTACACACCCCTGTAGTGCACCCTGCACTACAGGGTTTCTGCCCTGTAGAGTCCGTGAGTGTTTTCAACGGTCTGGATTCAAATGAAATTTTTTTCGGGAAGCCTTAATTTAAAGAAAGGAAAATTCTAGCATCAGCTAAGCCCTAAGTGCGATGGATAATAGGTAAAGAAATGTCATCGATGTCTGAGAAAAATTGATTGATATCTACGTAAGTGTATTAATATCCGTGAGATATGTATTGAAATTCAAACCTATTTGAAATTACTTGCATATTATTCATCGCCTACCGGTCTGAGGTTAGCAAAGAAATGACTCAAAATTTTAAACTCCTTCGCTGTGGCAACACATGGTAACCTAGCTAAGCAATGTAAAATTGATCAGGGGGTTTTTCAAGTAGGTTACCTGCAGATACCAGGTTCTTCAAAAACTTGACGAGGGCTGTTTAAAAGGCTGAATGAACCGAGCAGCCTTGTAGCTTAATCAAAAGTGAATTAAAATCTCAATGAGCCTAAAAATAATAATCCAAATTTGATTAATTTGATCTAACGAGCTTTAATTGAGACAATCTCAACTAGATTGAAATTTTTACATATTGGAGTATATACTGAACAAGTCAAGCTTGTTATAAATTCAAAGCTTGATTTGAATTTACAAGCTTATAGTTTAAAATTTGTACAAGTCTGCAGCTTTGATTGGTTTGGGTTTTGAAAGAGGTTTTTTTGAGTATTGAGCGGAAATAGAGATATAGAAAAATGAAAGCAGTAATTTAAGAGAAAACTTATTCAGAATCGCGCAGAGAGATGGGTTGGTTTTAGAGACCCACGAACATAAATGAACACCGAATTAACTTTTAATGAGTCAAAACGAGCTCAGATTCAAGTAGGTTGTTTCATTAATCGACCATACTTAAAACTCACATCCCACCACCTTAGAGCATCCGCAATGGGTGTGTTATATTTGTGTATCAAAATGTTTGTTAAGGTATGTGTTAGGATAAAAAATGGGTCCCACAAGTGTGTGTTAACTTAGGAGTGTGTTAGGATATATATGAGTACCTCAATGGGTTAGTTAGGAGTGTGTTAACTCTTTAATTCTATAACTTTTACAATGGCTATATCTGTATTGAATGAAAGGCAACGGCTATAGAAAAAGAAAGTAACGGTAAGTTACTTTGCCCTTTGGTGTTCAAGCTAACGGTAAGTTTTCAAAAAAGAAAGTATTGTGAGCATTTATGTTTTATGGTTCAAGGTTGAATTTATGGAGATAGGACCCATTTATTGTTTGTTAGCTTGGTTGCCAAACTTGATAACCATGCTAACACACTACTAGATTTAGCACACTCTAATACACATGCATTGTGGCACAAAAAATATATTTTTGTTTGCTAAGTCTTAGCACATACAATTAACACACTATTAAGCACACCCATTGTGGATGCTCTTATTAAGAAAAAGTTGATGCTATCTCTATAATAAAACATAAGGGTGTGGGGACAAATTGTTGGAACGGTTTAGATTCATTTGATCTAAAGGCTGTAGTGCATCCTCCTACTTATCGGTTAAGTGCCCATGATTTTCACCTAAATCACACAACTGCCATCCCCTTCGAACCGAGATGCGTAGTGTCGTAGGCACGGGGTAGCACTAGTTTCTTAATACAACATAATACTTGGAACAGTACTAGTTTGGAAAAGTCATACTGTAGTTGAAAGCTGGGTATGTTGCTAATTTAGAGGAAATCTTTTCCGTTTAAATAAGAGTACAACCCATCGTTGAAAGCCTACCATAGATTAGTGGGTAAACTGACTAATTGGGTGCGAAGCAAATAATTAGTGTAACACTTTAATTATTAAGTACTTGTCCCTTTTGGAAATAGCCAGATCCCAAAAGGAAAGGAAACCCATTACCCACGCCTACAAAGTACAATCCCTTGAGATAAAAGTCTCACTAGTAGTAATTAATTTACCTCTTAATCTTATGTTTTCAGAATCCAAAGCAAGCGTGTACTGACGAGATCATTTTCAAAATCAAAAATTAAACCGAAAGGCCTCCTTTGCTTTCCCCCCGTCACTGATTCCATTAGTTTAGAGATAATCACGACGCATGGTAGAGATTAAAACCCACAGTAATAATTATTCACAGAGGAAGGAAAGGTTCTTTTTACCAGGCCCTAGTAATGATGATGCATGACTCTTTTATAGGAGTATATCCAAAGGTTTTGAGAGAAACTATTGTTCATTTTTAAATTTTAAGTGGAAAATTATGCATTTATTAGTTTTGCGTCAATTTTTTTTTATGAATTATTGATTCGTATAGGCGAGAGGAATCTAAAAAGTAAAAAAATATGAATCAAACTAAAAAAAAATTCATTAAAAAAGTTATTGAAGGAGTTCAACTTTGTAAGTGGGGTGTAGTACAGTTGGTGTCTCCCTTATACTCTTATGCACATGGACAGAGTTCGATTCCTGTAAGCACATATCCCCCTCTCTAAAGTTCTCTAGGATAGAGTAGATTAGGATTAACGAATGACAAAAAAAAGAGGAGTTCAACTTTTGACCACCTTCTTCTTCTACCGACTGATCTCTTTGGGCCAAAGATTCTTGGCAAAGACTATGGGTATTTGTGATGTTTAGCTATTGTTTTTAAATTTTTTGTCAATATTTTTAAAGTTAATACTATCTGTTTCAATGAGTGGTTTCAAAAAGTGTTAAAATTTGAACCGGGAAAATAAGATTAATGCAAAATATTTTAAGAAAAAGAAAGCAATGCTAAGCACAAATGGAGTAAATTACGACAGAAGAGAGCAAACACAATTTCATTTTGAACTCAGGGTGTGTTTGCGCTAAATTATATTTTAATTGACGTATGTGAAAGAGAATAATTTGTCTAAAAATTTGTGAAACGCCACACAATTATTTTGATAACCTCAATCTCAAGGGGCTTGACAAAGTGAACATGAAAAAACAAATATTCCGTAGTAGTTGTGGTCGCATGTTTGAATCTCATGTAGATGGTAGACATTTCAAACCTTGGAATCACTATGCCTTGTTCTCTTTACTTTTCAAAAAATTCTTCCTAGATTTTCCTTACTTCTAACATTTCTCTATCTATCTCTTTCCATTTATTATTCCTACTATTTTTCAAAAAAAATTTCAAAACACAAATCAAACACAGCATAAAGAATTCTCACCGTCGCTAATTTCGTAACTTCGTAATGTTAAGATGCATGCAAGTTGACACAGACATTTGATCATAAATATATGGGCCCACACGAAAGAAAAAGAATACTACTCCGTAAGTTTGGAAAAAAGGGACCTAATAAAGCTCACGCCCTGAACCCGTGCCCCACCCCCACCCGCCTCTCTCTGTCACTGAATGACACTATAGTAGACTACTAGGGGCACCGGCTCCTCCCCACATCATCAACCACACCACCTCTCTCTCTCTCTCTCTCTCCCCCCACATCATCAACGAGAGCTGTTAATCACACCCCCCCGTGTCAGGGGGGGTCTGACACCGGACCAGCCATTTCCCGTTTTACCCCCATCCACCTTCTCTCTCCCCGCTTTCCCTCTCTGACACCGGGAGTATTTTATTTTATTTATAAAATTTTAAATACTAATAACTTTTTGTTCACATATTTTTTTAAAATAAAGTTTATATTTTTAAAATCTACTCAACGAAACCTATCAAACGAGTCTAATATTGATGATGAAATAATGTAAAACGGAAAAACTAATTTTTGTGATAGTTTAAACTATCTAAAGAGGTTGAAAAATTAAGTGTTCCAAATTTCAATCCGTTTGAACAGGTGGAAATATTTTAGTTTTCTGATTATTTTATCCTGAATGGTCATAATTAAATTTTGACTATAGGGCTCTCGTTGATTAATCCTAAGAAAGTCGTAGAATCAAATATCTCTTAGGGTTAATCAAGGAAAGCTCTATAGGCAAAATTTAAGGCTGCGTTCCCGAACCCTTCTTATAAAATAAGTTCTTATTTGCTCACTTCTTTTTCAAAAATAATCCAACCTTCTTATTTTTCCCAACTACAAAATTCCTTCTACATTTTCAAACTCAAATATAACATAAATGAAAAAAAAAAATTTTTACACCGTATTAAAGATCTCAATGAGATCTATCAAATAAGATCCATTGTGATAGGAAAATTATTTGCGTAAACACATGATTTTTGAGCTTGAAGTTGCCTTTACAAAAAGAAGACTGTTTTTACCAATATGGGGGCCAGCGGAGGGAAATCGGTCCGGCGGCCGCGCCGGGCCTTCTCCGGCCACCGAACGGCCGATCCGAGCCGTCCAAAAATTCTATAAAAAAAAACCAGACTCAACGGCATCCGAGGTGTGTAGGGTGCTTGATCCGAGCATCCCTTTTCCGTGTACATATGAAGTTTCAAATGTACACGGAAAAGGGGTGCTCGGATCAAGCACCCTACACACCTCGGATGATATTGATTCCCGCGCAAGCCCCCTTGGTTTTAATTTTTAGAATTTTTGGACGGCTCGGATCGGCCGTCCGGTGGCCGGAGACGGCCCAGCGTGGCCGCCGGACCGATTTCCCTCCCGCCGGCCATACTACCTAATGGTGAACAAAAAATAAGTTCTTATTTTGTGGAACACACCTTATTATTGGACAAAAAATAAGTTCTTAATATTTTTGTGGAACACAGCTAATTATGACAATTTAGGATAAAATGATCAAAAAAATAAAATCTTTCCACCGGTTCAAACGGATTGAAATTTGAAACACTTAATTTTTTAACCTTTTTATCCCAAAAATACCAATAACCGATTTTTTGTTATTTTTTTAATTTAATTTATAATGTTTATACTTTGTGTCTTTGTGTCTTTTTTATTTATTTAAAATTATTTTAGTGTTCCGATTTGCAATCCGGTTCAATCAGTGGAAAGATCTTGTTTTTTTTATCATTTTATCTTAAATGGTCATAATGAATTTTTGGTCTCGTAGAATCAAATATCTCTTAGGGTTCATCAACGAGAGTCCTAGAGTCAAAATTTAATTATGACCATTTAGGATAAAATGATCAAGAAACTAAAATCTTTCCACCAGTTCAAGCGGATTGAAATTTGGAACACTTAATTTTTTAACTATATTTTTTAACATATAAACTGTCTAAAAAGGTTTAAAAAATTAGTGTTTCAAATTTCAATCCGTTTGAACCGGTGGAAAGATTTTAATTTTCTGATCATTTTATCCTAAATGGTCATAATTAAATTTTGACTCTAAAACTCTCGTTGAATAACCTTAAGAGATACCGTATTTAATTCTACGACTTTTTTAGGGTTAATCAACGACAGCCCTAGAGTTTAAATTTAATTATGACCATTTAGGATAAAATGATCACACAACTAAAATCTTTCCACCGGTTTAAAAGGATTGAAATTTGGAACATATTTTTCAACCTCTTTAGACAGTTTCAACTACGTAAAAAATATTTTTTTTTCATTTTACATTATTTCACCATCAATATTAGGCTCGTTTGATAGGTTTCGTTGAGTAGATTTCAAAAATATAAAATTTATTTCATAAAAATATGTGAAAAAAAAGTTATTAGCATTTATAAATTTATAACAAAAAAATCAAATGAGAGAGAGAGAGAGAGAGTGCTGGGAGGGAGAGAGAGAGAGAGAGAGAGGGGGGTAAAAGGGGGAAGGAGGGCCGTGTCAGGGGGGGTCTGACACCGGGGGTGATTAGTAATGGCCGGTGATTAGTAATGGCCATCATCAACACACCACCTCTCTCTCTCTCCACCACCTCTCTCTCTCTCTCCATATCTAATGACAATGGCCCGGAGTAATTGCTCCCAATACAAACGTTTTCCCTCCGATGGGCTTATGTCGAGCTGCTCTTGATCTGAACTCCGAGCCTGTTTCGCTAAGGAAAAAGTAATCTGTTTCGCTAAGGAAAATAAGTAATCTGTTTCGCTAAGGAAAATAAGTAGTAGTATATATTTTACAAATAAGTACATATTTTTTAAATAAGTATTTTTTAAAATTAAAGGTGAATTATTATGAGAAAGTAACATGTATCGTAAGTCGAAAAATAAGAACCTTTGCGGAACGGAATCTCGAAGGTGAAAGGAAAGGAATTCTCTTGTTGACATTGACATTAGGTTGTGTTCTTGTTACTCTAATTTATTTGTACAGAACTTGTTTCGGTATTTTTTAACTTTTCATAATTTTTTGTTTAGCTTTTCATCACTATTTTTGGGATTAATCGTTTGTTTCGACGAGACAAATAAGAAAAGTATGAAAATGGACCGATGTTAAAAAAAGTTCATACAGTATGAGACAATATTTTAGAAAAAAAAGATAGCTGTTTGATACTTTTTTCGTCTTTAGTGAACTTTTTTTTAACGCTTGGTCATAATTTTTTCCTTTTCAGACTCCTCTTGTTGAGACGGATGATTAATCCAACAAATATAACGAAAATTACAAAAAAAACCCGAACAATACGACAAAAATTAAGTATAAACAAAAAGAAAGAAAATCATGTATAAGAATAAAATAAGAAAAAGCCCCAAAAATCTTAGCGAAACTTAGTCAGAAACTTGAGTCTCGGTTCAATGTCGTAATTTTTTTTTTCAAGATAATAATTCAAAATTATATCAAACAATATTCAACTCACATTATTTTTAGTAATAGTTTTATGATTTCGATAGTTAAAATGTACCGGAAAAAAGACCCAAAAAAGACGTAACTGGACCAAGGATCTATGTCCAAGTTTACTCCAAGACGAGATCCCAGAAAGCGTGAGAATTGAAAATCAATTTTCAAATTTCCCTGTCCTCAAGGCTCTAACACAACACAGAAGGAGCAAAAAGCCCATTTTCATTTTCCCAACAACAAAATTGCTCTGTTCCAAGCCTCTTTTCAAACTTCATTCAAACTCACACCTCACGGCTCCACCCACACAAGAGATCTTTTTTTTTTTTTTTTTGTTCTTCTGGAACACTGTCACGTAGTATTTCAGGTTTCTTTTTCGCCACATACCACGTAATATTATGGGGTTCGTATACGTAGTACTCCAGGCATGTTCGTTTTGGAATTTGAGAAAGATTTGAGAGGTGATGAGTGGAAAGAAAATAGATAGAGAAATGAGAACGGTCTTGCTATTGTCAGCGCACTGGGTTGACGATAAGCACAATAGAAGACAAGGAAAACACGTATTTTTTAGAGATGGCCATCTCGGCCAACCCGTCCGTATTCGATCCGTTATCCGTCCCGAACGGATCAGATTTTTCGGGTATCGGGGCAAATTCGGATTTATTTTTTAAAAAAAATTCGGAGATCGGATCGAATTCATAGGTAAGTCTGCCTCCGATCCGATTCGCCCTGAATCTGATCTCCATCCCCGATCCGCTCCGATCTGTCCCCGAATATCCGAAAATCTATTTTTTAAAATCAAAAATCCGTCTCCAATCTGTTCCCGAATTCTCTTTTTATCAAAAATCTAATTTTTTTTTCAAATTCAGATATCCGAATCTCCGATCGGATCTCCGTTCTCCGTTCGGGGCGGATTCGGAGGTCGGGTGGAAGGTTCAGATTCGGATATGTCAATATCCGCCTCCGATCCGCCCCGTTGCCATCCCTATATTTTTGTGAAACTTTTACACTCTTTAATACGCATTCACTCACTACTATTATCAGTTCATTAGGCTGATTTTAGAATTTTCCTATAACAAACATATGGCCAAGTAACATAATTCGCATGGGTGGAAAGCATTTTTGAAACATATCTTAAAATTAAACTACTAAAATTTGTAAGAACGAAAATTGAAAACGAAAGCGTAATAGTACAAGATGGAGAGCAGGAGCAATGTCCTAGATGTCTCGAAATAGTTAATTTTTACACACCACTCACTCTAATCATGTCACCTCATCCTGTATGAACCCATCAGCTCAAAAACCAAACCAATCAATCCCCTCTCTCTCTCTCTCTCTCTCCAAGTCTTCTCTCCCTTGTCCCTTTCTCCAGCACCCGGTCCCTCTGCTTTTTCTCCCAGAAAATCAAAACCACTGCGACCTCCTGCCTTCCTTAACCTGAAACCCTTTTCCCTTTCAAACCCATCACCCATTTGCATTTTCCCACTGCTACCCTCTCTCTCTCTCTACAATCTGCATTCCCCCATCTGGCTCCTTCCCCACCAATGGAATCCCCATCCCCAATCCCAGAACCCTCTCCAAACCCAACCCCAACCACCCCTCACAAGAAAACCCTCCTCACATCCCTAATGTCCGCCGCCCGGTCCCACTCCTTCCGCGAAGACACCTACCTCGTCTCCAACCTCAAACCCTCCGAGCAGAAATCCCTGCAAAACCTCAGGCAAAGCCTCCAAACCTCCACCACCAACACCCCCTCCATCTGGGGAATCCCTCTGTTGGACGACGACGAGAAGTCCGACGTGATTCTTCTCAAGTTTCTCCGGGCGCGAGACTTCCGGGTCCAGGATTCCCTCCAGATGCTCCTCAAGTGCCTCCAGTGGCGGTCGGACTTCGGAGCGGACGGCATTCTCGATGAGGAACTTGGGTTTAAGGAAATCGAGGGAGTTGTGGCTTATATGCAGGGGTACTGTTCGCTTATTAACATTGTTATTATGTGCATGTTTTCTTTATTGTCCAGTTGGAACTTATGAAAATCAAGAAGATATTAATTTTCAATAAAGGAAAATGCTAAAAAATTGGATTTGTTTGGAACTTAAAGAAAGGAAAGTTAGATAATTTTCCCAACTATTGTCTGATTATAAGAGAAAGATGAGAGAAAACAACAACTTCTAGCATTGTGAATCGTGAAATTCCCCTCTTATTTTCTTTCAAAATCACAAGGGGGAGTTTCTTGAGATGAAAAGGGAGTTTTTTTTCTCATTAAAATATCACCATTTTTTTTTTGGGTCAACCGGAAGATCAAAATATCACCATTTGGTAAGAAAGAGAGAGGATCAATAAAAAAATTTCATTTTGGTACTTTCCTTTCCATTTTTCGCCAAATTACTCAATCCAAATGAGTGATTTGGAGTGAAATTCTACTTCTTTCTTCTCCTTCCATCAATATCACTCCATCAAAACGGGCTGGTAATTTTCTCTTATTTTCTTTATTTTCCCTGAGTTTATTTAGTTTTCTTGGTCACTAAAAATATTGTAATAAGTATGAACAAAAAGCTCGGTTCTTGACAATTCACATTTTTTTTAACAGGTACGATCGAGAAGGGCACCCTGTTTGTTACAACGATTACGGGGTTTTCAAGGATAAGGATCTGTACGAGAGGGTTTTCGGGGACGAGGAGAAATTGGGAAAGTTTTTGAGGTGGAGGGTTCAAGTGCTCGAGAGAGGGATCAAGATGCTGCATTTTAAACCCGGTGGGGTTAATTCGATTATTCAGGTCACGGATTTGAAAGACATGCCCAAGAGAGAGCTTAGGGTCGCTTCTAATCACATTCTCTCCCTGTTCCAGGATAATTACCCCGAAATGGTCGCCCGTAAGGTTATCTCATCCCCTCTCCTCTCTCTCTCTCTCTCTCTCTCTCTCTCTCTCTCTCTCTCTCTCTCTCTCCACATGGAGTATCTATGTGTACATATTTGTGTTATGTGTGCTTCTTTATTACTCGTAATTTGTTTGTTTGTGTTTGTTGGAGAATATCCGGCCCTTGATCCTACTTTTGTTCAACTTTTGAGGAATAGCTTCAATTACAAACTCAGATCTAAAGTATAAATTCGAGTTATTGTTTCATTAACGACACTGTTGAAAATTAGAAGCAGAGAATAATAGTCTTGCAAAATTTGAGTCTTTCTTGAGTTAAAACAGAGTACAAACTCTATCTAATTTAAGTCCGAGTGAAAGACTGAAATGGGTTTCGGAGATTTTTACCTAGATTTTGATTCTGAGTGAACGAAAAAAGGAGTAAAAATTGAGTCTCGATTTTAGAGATGGTTTTGTATAATTTGACTAAAACTCAATTTCTAATATAAGTTTCGCAAGTTTAAGTACAAGACTGAAATGGGTTAAGCAGAATTTTACTCCGATTTTGATTCGAGTAAAAGATAAAAGGGTGAGGGCTGGAGTTGATCTTTATTCATCACATTTGAACAAACTCTCTGATTTAATTCTTTGGTGGTTTCTGGTTTCAGATATTCATCAATGTGCCATGGTACTTCAGTGTCTTGTATTCGATGTTTAGTCCGTTTCTGACTCATCGGACTAAGAGCAAATTCGTGATATCTAAAGAAGGCAATGTTGCAGAGACTCTGTACAAGTGAGTACATCCTATTTTTCTATCGAGCAATCATACAAACGCAACTTTGAACCACAACTCTGGACGCCACTCCGTTCAGAGCCGTTCGATGCATGTGAATCCACATAATATCCAACGGTTTCTGACACAGTTGTGTCTGGATTCCTTTTCTATGTAGATAGATGCAGATTTTTGTATAATTTGATTAAGATGTTATAAAATTGCTGATGTTCTTCTTTTGTTTGTGTCACTACGTATTTGTTTGTTTATAGATTGTTTGGGATCTGGGCTTGTGGACTGTTCTTGGTTCTTTGTTTTGCCTGTTTATTATATTTTTCACATTCGTGGGCTCTGTTTTTTATTTTTCCCTAGCTTCGATTTTTTTTTCTTTTTCTTTGTTTACTTAATCAGTTAATTGAAGTGGGTATTGTATTGTGATTAGGTATATTAGGCCAGAGGACATACCGGTTCACTACGGTGGTCTGAGTCGGCCCAGTGATCTACAGAACGGTCCACCAAAACCAGCATCCGAGTTCACCGTGAAAGGAGGGGAGAAAGTGAACATTCAGATCGAGGGCATTGAGGTTCATTTGATATTATCGTCCAAGTCGCAAACTTTCTTTCATTTCTTTGATTCTACTATACGAGTTTTCGATCCTTGGGAAAAGTTTCGTTCAAGAAACGCTCAACAGCACTTACAAATCATCAAGATTATGTGCAATTCCCAGAAGTACTCTTTGGCATTCTTGCTATCATGAAATATTCTAGTGCATTGCTAATTTGGGTGATATTTTACCCAATTTAATGGGCAATTTAGCCATCGGGCTTTTACCTTCGGGTATTGTGAAATGAATTGATTGCCTGTTCAAAAAAAGAAATTCAATATGATTTTCTGCTGATGTTGGTTTATTTTGGGTGTAATTAGGGTGGTGCCACAATAACATGGGACATTGTGGTGGGCGGATGGGATTTGGAATACAGCGCTGAATTCGTGCCAACCGCGGAAGGCAGCTACACCCTTGCCGTGGAAAGACCGAGGAAAATCGCCGCTGCCGAGGAGGCAATTCACAACTCGTTCACCGCTAAAGAAGCCGGGAAAATGGTGCTCTCGGTCGACAACACCGCCTCCTGGAAGAAGAAAGTCGCAGCCTACCGATACGTAGTCCGCAAATCCGCAGCCGTATGAGCTTTAATGGTAACGAAGGACTCTGTGGGCTTGTTTTGCATCTGGTTTTTTGTTTGGTTTTGTTGAGAGGGTTTAAGTAATGAAATAGTATGAACTTGCGAGTATTCATGTGAAAATGGTGGGTGATATATATATTATTAGCCTGGTAAAGAAGAAGAGTCAGCTTCACTTTGCTTGTACTTTTAGATCATAGATTTGGCCATCTTTGTCATTCTTTACTGGCACATTAAAATGAAGGCAAGGGTGTACCCGATCCAAAAAACAAAAATCCTAAGTGAGGTGATTACTTAATAACATTTGAGATTTCTTTACTCATTGCCAATTGGTTTTGAGATGGATATAAAGTTTCTATATGAGTATCAGAGCGGGGCCTATTTCACTCCACATTTTAAAAATTTATAATCCACATCCCATTATGACAGACTAGCAAAAAAAGATTGCACGATGATAGGACCCAAAAATGGCTACACGTGACAAATCTCAAACGCGGTTGCACGTGAGAGGGATGTTAAGAAAATAGAATCACTTAATAACATTTGGGATCTCTCTATTCATTACCAATTGGTTTTGAAATGGAGGTAAAGTTTCTACAGGTTACAACAAGGTCACCTTTTAAATGATGGAATATGTTTTTTGCCCTTTATTTTTTGTTATAAATACGCTTCAAGATTGCAATTAGGCCCGGTTATACTAAGTTTCTTATTTTTTGAATTGAAAATGATGTATTGTGGAATTGAAGAGGTACTGTGTCGTGCAATATGAGCATGACAATGAAATGTTTGGAGTGCATTTATGAAAGGTGCAAGTGTTTATTCGTCGAGATGAACAATAATTTTATTAAAACGGTCCCGCTAATAAATGCCCTTGGGGTATTAGTTTAACCCGTAATAAATGTAGCAAATTTATATTTACAATAGCCCACATTAATTGTTTCGTAATCAACAACCATTAGTTTAGAGGAGCTAAAAAACATTAATTGCATCGGTGATAGACCATAATATTTTCCAATAGTACCCTCTACTCAGATGCAATTAATTGACCATTTGATATTATCCAATAGTACCCTTTGCTCAAAACGAAATTTATTTTCTTATATTATTTTTTTAAGATAAAAAAAATGATACATAAATAGGAAAGAATAAAAACTCTAGTTACAAAGAATGGGATGAGAACTACTCCTATCCTCCTCCTCAACCTTACTAAAACTTAATGAGGTCAACAATTAAACCTCATAAAAAACAATTCTTTCCCACAATTGGCTGTCTATAATATCCTAGCCTCTTGTTCTTCATCATTTTTCCTAAAATTTTGAATAGGTAGTTTTTGTAGTATTTTAATTTATAAAAAAAAATTATTTAGCTTTTTGTCTTAATTTATACGATTAATCATTCGTCTCGATGTAGAATAAAATAAAGTATAAAAATATAGATAAAAGTTAATGTAAGACGATACATAAACAAAACTATCAGCAGCTAGTATTTTGTTCATCTTCAATGAACTTTTTTTTGTTTTTAAAAACCTTTTACTTTTTAGACTACTCTTATAGAAACGGATAATTAGTCAAAAAATATATAGTATGAAAGTAATAAAAATTCAAAAAAAAAAGACCTGACAAAAATACCAAAAAAGGTACAAAAAAACTCAGTGATTTGATATGATAAATATATTATTATATCTAATATAAAGTAATAAAGCTAACATAAACCTTGACTTTAATTTTTAAAACCAAAAAACAACTAATAAAAAACAACGGTAGATTTGGCATAATAAATATTTGGTCCTACTACAATTAGTACTAATAGTTGAGACCCCTCGTTTACCGAATCTACAGTATTAACTAACCTTGGAAATAAAAGGTTGTTTGCTATTCTTATAATAATTAATGCACTATAACTTGTGCCCCAGGGGCATTAATTAACATTTGCCTTATTAAAAATGACACGAAAATAACAATTGTGGAAAATAATATATAATAAAGGTTAAATAATTAGGATTTATTAATTAAGGTAAAACATTCCTAATTGTCGAACGCTGATTGCAATTCCAATCCCTCAAACGCCGAAATGTAGACATCCTTGAGCCAAGCGACTTTTGGACTAACGAGATCAGTAGAGTACTTAGGTGTCCGGAGAAAAGAGATTAGACGTTCAACTCCTCTCTCAAGTCTCGTTTGATAACGGTGATAAATGGATGAGATTTGTATGGATGTGGGATTAATATTGGAATTGGTAATGAGATAGAATTGGTAATGAGATAGAATTGATAACTTGCTTGTTTGTTTGAGATGAAATTATGAGATTATTAATATCATATTTGTTTAAGATGAGATTAGATGATGAGATTGAATTAATAGAAGAGATTGGTAATGAGAAATGATTGATACTGATAAGAGGTTGGGATGGAATTACCAATAACATCCCCAGTTCGGATCATTTTTGGGAAAACAAACAAGGTATTAATAATAGCCCACTCTACCAATCCAATCCCAACCCCTTGGAGGGTTATCAAACGGAGGCTCGAAGAGTTATCCGTTCTAGAACACCTTCTTAAAAAATAAGTACTTATTTGACATTTTCAAACTCAAAAATAATATAAATAAATAAAATTTATTTTTATTTTTTTTGCACCATATAAAAGATCTCGATAAGATCTATCAAATAAGATCCATATTGCTAGAAAAATTATTTGCATAAACACATTATTTTTTAATTTAAAATTATCTTATTAAAAAATAAGTACTTATTTTCAGTTCTGAAACGGGGCCGGAACACCCCCAGCGTCCTCTCACGCCCTTTTTCAGTATGGGAAAAACGCAAGGAAAAGACAGCCTCATCCGGTGGTGACTTTTGCGGTTGCTAATCTGAACTACGTTATAGATCATACTGACTAAAAAATAAAAAGGTAAACAGCCTTAAAATTTGCATGCCTTGTCTTATTAAAAGGGGAAAAAAAAACTACTCCAGTAGGAAGTAATAAGGCTAAGTTCTTATGAACTTAACTTAAATTTAGAAATTGTTCTTATGTGAATTTTTTTTGTATTTGTTAGTTTTGTGTCAAATTTTTGTGAATTATTGATTCGTCTCGACGAGAGGAATCGGTAAAGTAATTTTTTTTTTACTTTTATCCAATTATTTTGAGTAATAATCATTTTTAGCGCAAAAAGTGACTTTTTTCTTCTAAAAAGTGGTTAAAAGTTAAAAAAAAAAAATTTACTTTTCCGATTCCTCTCGTCGAGACGAATCAATAACTCACAAAAATTTAATACAAAACTAACAAATACAAAAAAAATTCAAATAAGGATAAAATTATCAGATTTAAGTTAAGTTCATAAGAACGCAGCCTAACCGTATGGAAAGTGATTTCAGCAATCCATTTTCTCTAACGGTACTCGTCTTTTCTCTCCATCTTCATCACCTAATAGACACAAATAGGGGTGCCGCTGGGAGAAGAGTAGTTCTAGGACCACACCCAAATACATACCCATATACTAGAGTGTGCAGTGTATGTAACCTATACACTTTTTTATATGTATGAGTGTGTATTTAGGTGTGTAAAGTGGATGTGATTGTAGAATTATTGAAGACATTTTATGTGACGATTTTCATATGATGGTGGTGTGTTGTTTTGGTTTGCCTTTTTTTTTTATCATTGGTCAGTGTTTGGGGTAGGGGTGTTGAAAGGGACTAGCTACTGTTTAACTGGTCCAAAAATGTCTTGTTTTCTACCTCTGTTTCTGGCTCTCTGCCTTTTATTTTTGGGGATACGCGAAAGCGGAGAAAAAGTGAGGAGTCTTATTCTTTTCAAATTACAGTACTAGACTGCTCTGTCCTGTTGGGTTTTGCTGCCATATTTTTCTCTTACTACTCCCATCCCATGATTTTGAATTTCCTTTTGCGTTTATAAAAAAGAAAAGAAAAAGAAAGGGTGTTCACGGGCGATAGCGTGCAGCAGCAGCAGCAGTGGCTGTTCAAAAATGTGGAGACATGGCGTGTTGTCAAGCGGTGATGATCTGAAAAAAATCGCTGTACCTGATTCAGTCCTCTTTAAACAAAAGTAAAGTTTCTTTCGGGAATACTTATTTTAGACTGTCCGCTGAAAACGCATCGAGTCGAGTTTTGCAGCGTTCGGGCTCGATCAAAATTAGATGAGCTTGAGATTGAGACGAACGCATATATGATAATATGAATGACCCGAAGTTGGATCACAGTCACGAACATATACGAGGAGTAATTTCACTTGGCAAATTTGTTTGGAATCCCGCACATAAGGAGTGGTAATTTGGTGCCTGGGGCACGGTAGGTGGGTGTCCCAATTCCCATGACCGGGGCGTTGAATAATGTTTCCTCATGTAGATGTTGATATGGGTACAAGTGAGCGCATATGTTTGTGATTTTAGATTTTTTTGAATTTGTTAGGCGTTAGCACATTTGACGTGTACACGTGTATTTAAATGTTATGAAATATTTCGTACGTGTCAACTTTAGAGCATGTACATCAGTCCATAGCCAAAAATGCCAGTGAACAGTACACAATTTTAATTTTTACCTACTCACATATCTTTCAACACTACATCAATTCTATTTATTTTACCTATTCTCTAATAATATATCGTATTATTTCTTTTCTTTTCTCTTTTTATTTTTATTTTCTTCTTTTTCAAGAAAAGTACAGAGGAGAGAGGGGGGAAGTTTGGTAGATAAGTAATATTAAATGGTTTTGCTCATGAATAGTTGATAGGTAAATATACCTATGAACTGTAGCTGGAGGTGTTTTGCCTTCGGTTTTACCAAGTTTGCTGTATGGGTAGTTTTTTGATTTGCCTAGCTTAAATAGCTTAAAATCAGTGTTTACCTCTTCTGATGTACATGCTCTTAAGGCTTGTTATTCTTTGATATATTTGCTAAAATACATAGTCGTTTGTTGGAAATCAGGCTGCAAAAGCCTCGCCTTCAAACTCGCTATAGTAGTTTAAGCTACCGCTCCTTGCTTGATCTGGCAAGTTACTGTAGACCCAAGAACCAATGTGTGGTGTTTACTACCTGTTTCTATTTCATCTTTTATCACACCATCAAGCAAGCAAGTGGTAGTACTGGTATAATAATAAGTTATACCCTCCCTCTCTCTCTCTCTCTCTCTCTCTCTCTCTGCACATAGTCATTGATTAGGGTGCCAATTTGTTTGTGAAAGAAGACTCTATTTGGGTTTGTAATGCTGACAACGTGTTCTATAACTGCAAGGGTTCGACTGAGGGGGCTTTTCCGATGATGAATACTCCAGTTTTGAAAAAGAATTTGTTGCAATTAGGGCTGTAAGTGAGCCGGCTCGTTTAAGGAGGCTCGACTCGATTAAAGAGGCTTGTTTAGTAAATGACTAAGCTCGGTTCGTTAAGGCTAGAGCCGAGCTCGAGCTCAAGTTTTTTGCTCATTAAGTTAACGAGCCGAGCTCGAGCTCGCCGAAACTCGGCTCGGCTCGTTTACACCCCTAGTTGCAATTAAGTTGTTAGCTGTTTTCAATAGTGAATAGGTTGCTGAAAAATGTCAAGTTGTTTCGGTAACAACTTGTAGATGGGTATGTGAGTGAAAAAGTTATTGAGAAAGAAGTTGTTGTTGACAAGTCGGTAATTAGTGTGAACAATAAGTTAAAATGCCAAAACTTATTGATCAATATGAATAAGATGGTAAAATGATCTACGTTTTTTCATCAAAAATTTAGCATGGAAACGCCCCCTGAGTTTTGTGAGAATCCCTTACTACTGAGTTGAAGTAGTATTTAAAACAGAAAGTCTAGGGGCATAGATTGTGCATAGACGGGTCTTCAAGGTCCCCCCCACCAACGATTCAAATTGTTCATTAATTTCGAAACAATCTTTTGGAGTGTAACATAACATATTGTTGTTATTAACATATTTCTTGTTCTTCCACCGAAAGAAATACTAACATTTAATACAAGGATTTGACTCACGCACCATATTAGCTAGTACCAATCGAAATGTTGCCATTTTGACCAAATTGGATGCCCGAGAACTCTAGTTTTGTTTCTGCTCAAATACCGGTCTAAATATCAGTTCATACCGGTAGGTACGAAAATATTTTCAATTTCAATATTCAGTGAAATAAATGCATCTTTCACGCAATTTTTTTTTATTTTACAAAACAACACTAATATCGATAAATTCATAAACCATGCCGGTATCTCATCGGATGACCGGTAAAAAAAACAACCCGATACTTTAGCCAGCACGGTACTGAGAACCTTGCATCAACTTGGATGCTAGACTTCGGATAAAGATTTTAAAGATGGAAAAATGGATACAAAAGGGTGTAAAATAAAAGAGGGCAGCAATCATAGTACGTACGAGAGAGAAGTGGACAGACTTTAATATGGAATCTTAGGTTTGGTATGGTTTTCTTTTCTTCCACGTTTGGAAGAGCTGCCTGCAGCTGGTAGTACTGTTCTACTTTTTGCATTTGAACAAAAATGGAGGTGAGTTTTGTACGGTTGAATTTGACGTCCCTGCTGTACTGTCTCTCGCATGGGGAAACAGCTAGAGGTCCCAATTTGGGAGAGAAGTTAAAGCTTCAGATTCATTCAATTCAAACTTCAACTTCCCAGGGTCAGCTTGATTCATGGATTCTTCATTCGATTTGGGTCGGGTCGGGTCGAGTCAGCAAAGAACGATTCACGGGTTTTTAGAAGATAAGAGCATCTTCAATCCATCTCTATCCCGGGGAAAGAAAAAAAAAAATCCATCTCTATTTGGGCACCAAAACTCCATTTCAGACAATTCATGCCCTCCAACCCATCTCCATTTCGGACAAATGAGAAAGCCAGCTTTTCCGGGAAAAAGAGCCGAAAAAGCCAAACTTTGTACAGTGTGTCACTGTCAGAAGGCTCTCTCTCTCCTAATTTTGCCGGGAAAGCCAATAATCCACGGGGATTATTTGTCCGAACACCACCTCAATTCTCATTTTCCATATTTGGAAGATCACCTCCCAAATGGAGACCCATCTCCATTTCTCTGTTTCACTAATATTCTATTTACTTCTTTTTTTTCTAGAATTTTTTCAATTACATATAATTTTTACATTACGCATCTTTTTTCTACAAAATTGGTATTATTGGAAAAATAATAATAATACCTTCAAAATGAGTCTAATATTAAGTATATGTAAATGCATTTTGAAATAACATTAAGGCTCCGTTTGTTTGGACGTAAAATGTTTTCCGGTAAAATGTTTTACCTATTTTCAGGTGTTTGGTTGTTTAAAAAATGAGGAAAACATTTTACATGTAAAACATTTTTCATCAATTGGATGAAAATGACTTACCCTTAAATCTTCCGTAAGTTATTTTCCGAAATGAACCCGCTACCTTCTACAGCAATTTTCACTGCTCAGTTTCCTCGATCGTTAGTCCTGACCCATGTTCAATTCCAATAATCTCATATCTTTCCACCGTTTAAGCTCTCCATCTCTCTCTACACTATTTTGTTGATTTCTGAAAATATTTTCAAGTACCAACCAAACACCGGAAAATAAAAGTTTAAAGTTTGTTTTCTGAAAAAACATTTTACATCGAAACAAACGGAGCCTAAATGTAAATTCAAACCATTTGAACTCATAATATTATTTTTTATCATTTACACTATTCTGTCATTGCATTGGTTTGAATAATGAGTTGCAATGAGAAAACAAACAAACAAACATGCATCTAATGAAAGGAGGTGAAAAATGGAGAATTGGGTTAGAGTTGTTGATTCTCGAAAATTATTTTTGAATAGAATATATTTTTTTGAGTCTCCAAAATAGAAAAAGAGTAAGAGATGGGTTGGAGATGCTCTAAAAAAGAGAGTTTTTTTTTTGACATCAAAGAAGAACTTCATAGATAAATAAAGAGTCAAAACAAGAAATAATTTACACCCAAAAACTGAAAACAAAACCAACAAGAACTAGAAGATTACAAGAAACATAAGGGAATACAACAAGCATAACTAAGAAAGGCAATATCCAAAGTAAAAAGATTCATCGAGACGATTAACTGATGTTGAAAGGATAGGAAATATCCGCTTCTGAATGAATCCTGGTAGATGCACGGAATTTTGCCAAAGAATATGCTTGATGGATTCAGGTACGATCACATATTGATAAACGGAAAATGTGGACTAGAGCGGAAATAGGATCATAGAGGAAGCATCACAACCAAAAGATGCCACGACCACCTGCAAAGAGATACTACAAGCGAAAACATATATGAAAAAAGATAAAATGGAAAACTCACAGACTAGTGACAGAGAGACCGACGTTGTGAAGCTCGGAACAAATATGGATCAGTATAGCTATCTTCAATAACATGCTCTCGTTTACGCTTACTTCGAGCATAGCCACGGTAGGTTGGGGAAGGGTTTGAAACATCCCCGTCCACATGCCAAACTCTTGGTGCCTGGATTCGTTTTGATCTCCCCGCACTAAAAGCCACAACCTGCTGAGAGTTGGGTTTCTTTTTCCTTTGAGCCTGAGCTCCAAAAATATGAATTTCTTGCAATGTAGCTGCCTCAAAGAGTTAGGGAGATGTGACAAGGGATTCTCCTGATGCCATATCATTTAAATCCATAGAAGAATGTTCAAGCAACTCCTCAACCAAGTTATCCTTCTCATTAAGCATTAAGTTATTCTCCTCATTAAACGTGGGACAGCTAATTTCTTCAAGGCATGCATGGTACTTTTCATCCAACGAGTCGACATGCATATCATCTCGATCTATCTTCCTTAAATCGACCATTGATAAGCTAGGATAATGGTAAAATTTAAAAGGCTTACTAAGGTGTTGATTTTGTAGAAGTTGACGATCTACGAGGAGAAAGTTTCTGCCCAAACGAACCACTGCCTTTTTCTTTTTCTTTGGTTTTTCGAAAATGAACTTATGCATTACACCCCATCAGAACCTTGATCCGCTTTGTTCACATTTGGTAAATCTTGCCATGCCATCTCAATTGGTTGCCCAAATGGTTGCTCAATCTTCTTATTGTGTATGGTATTTGACTTCACATGAATCTCGTCTGGGATCCGGCCAAGAGGAGATGAGGATGTGTCATGCCTCCGAGTTATTTTTGATGCCTCACTCATTGCCACTTTTGCCTTCAAAGGAACATCTTGTGGAGGATTCTCCTCCGTCTTTGAAAAACCACACATAAGGTGGTCAAGTAACTCAAGACGCACCAGGCCTTCAAAATCATCATTGCAATCTTCAACTAAATGCTTGATTGAGCACTGAAAATCCCCTGTGTCAAAGCACGAAGGTTGTCCGAGAGAAGATTTTAAAAGCTCCATATTCAAAGGATCAATGAATGGACTCATGTCTTCTAAACGAGTTGGGGAAAAGCAGTCAATTTTTCCATTTCAAGTGAAGGTATGGCTGCATGTTTTCCTTTTTCCTCTCTAGTGTACTTCTGGATAGCCATCGTTGGTCTTGGACCAAGAAATCCTTTCTTCATCATAATAAGAGAAAACCTCGACCACCCGATGAATGAGAGACCAAACAATAGAACATACAAACAAGAAAACCAACGATGAACAAGTGACTCTAATCACAAGAAAAATGGATTTGGATCTGATCAAAAGATGCAAGCACAACCCAAATCCATTTGGGAATAGCAGTTGAGGTCAATGAACAGGGGAAAAGTTTCTTGTTCTATTGAAGTGACTCAATTTGATTTCACCAACTCTTTTTCATATCGATCTGTTCCTGCATGTTATGATGATCGCGTCCGAACATTAGGAAGGGGCATCGAGCTGACGTCCAGACATGGTGGTGGACGTCCGGCAAGCAATATTACATGCTCCCTCCGTCCTATTTTCTTGGGACCTTTTGAGAACCATTTCACGACCAATAAAGTCTAAAGAGAGTATCATTGTCCCCAATAAGCAGAAAACTTTCTGCTGTTTAATCATGAAATTTGACGGCATGGAAACATGTCACAACCTTTTTCAAAATTGGAGACGTCTGTTCAAGCTTCTATGTTACAGTAATAACTCTAGAATTAATCAAGTTACGCGTAGCTAGGGGTGGCAAATAGACGGGTTTGGACTAAATTGGGCAAGTTGTAAGTGGGTTGGGTCTTTAATGGGTCATTGACCCATTTAGACCCATTAATTATGAGGCTAATTACCCATACCTAGGGGTGGCAAATGGACGGGTTTGGGTCAAAATGGGTAAGTTGTAAGTGGGTTGGGCTTTTAATGGGTCAATGACCCATTTTGACCCAATAATTATGAGTCTAGTTACCCATACCCCAGCCCGACCCATTTATTTAAAAACAAACCCGACCCGCCCATTAGCCCAATTACATAATTATGAGTCTACTTATTTTTTGTCTTTATTCAATTTTTTTTTGCATTTGCTAGTTTTGCGTCAAACTTTTGTGACTTATTGATTCTTCTCGGCAAGAGAAATAAAAAAAAGTATAAAATTTTGATCGAAACTCATGACGTTTTAAAAAAAAAAACAAAAAACAAAAATAAGTTGTCTTTTGACTTATTTTTCATCTTTATTTAAAAAATTATGAGTTCCGATCAAATTTTTTTATTTTTCCATTCCTTTCGTCTCGATGAATCAATAATTTATAAAAGTTTGACGCAAAATTGATAAATGCTAAAAAAAATCAAATATCTGTCTGAACGAAATTGTCATCTAGAGTCTGAACGAAACACAGATGAGAGAGAGAATATTTGCGAGTGTGGTAAGAAACCGTGGCCGAATTCGACAAGTTCCATACAGTCTAAGGGCATTTCCGTACATAAAACTTTACATTCCCAATTCTACCGCTCTCCCAAGATAGAGAGAGACCCATGAAATGCGAAGGAATTTTGCAAAATAAATTACCTGGGATTTTTTTGGGTTGCAGAGAAGTGAATAAATTAGACACTGTAGTTTAGAGAGAGAGGAGGAGGAGGAGGAGGAGGAGGGGAGAGAGAGAGAGAGAGAGAGAGAGAGGAGGAGGAGGAGGAGGAGGAGAGAGAGAGAGAGACATAGATGAACAGAGAGAGAGAGGCGAGAGAAATGGGTTAGGCGAGGGAAATGGTAGACATACCTGGGATTTTTTTTTGGTCATGTTCATGACTTATTGGATCATTTTAGTTGACCCAATTAAAACCCAATTAAGACCCAATTAATAAATGGGTTAGATGGGTTGGACCCATTCTAACCCAACCAATAAATGAGTTGGGTTGGGTCTATTTTTTAGTGAATGAGTTTGGGTTGATTAATGGGTTTGGGTTTAATTTGCCACCCCTACCCATACCTAACCCAACCCATTTATTAAAAAACAAACCCGACCCGCCCATTAGCCCAATTAAATACTATATACTAAAATTTAAAATGACTAAAATACCAATGTACACTAATATTACCATACTATCCCTCTACTAGTAAAATGACCAAATTACCCCTGTACACTTAATTACCATATTACCATCGCTTTTATCTGTTCTGTACTTCCTTTGCAAAACTATAATAAGAAACATTTCTTTGCAGGTGGGTAAATACATAGACTAAGGGGTTATTCGGCTAAATAAGTTGAATGGCTTATTTTTTTGTCCTTATTCGAGTAATTTCTTCACAATTAATGGCAGGTGAATTTCAATCCTTCACATAACTCACTTTCAAGTTTCAAGTAATTCCCGTTCGTAATTTCAGTCGCGTGATTTCAAGCATAAACAATCTGAACCAATTATACGAGTTTAATCGAGAATGACAACCTTCCTCGTGAAGTTTGAAGTACTGGCGAAAGCTTGAAAAAAAATTCAATTGCGTAGTGCTTGTATTTGACCCCAGACGACGGGTGAGCGTGTTTCGTACTGTATTTTTTTTTTAACTCGGCGAAAGTTAGTATTGTTGGATTAATTAGATTAGCATCCTCCATGCCGTTAGACCAAAGGCCTCTTAGCAGTTTCGTTCCTATGACATAGCTCATAGCCAAGGTGTTGCTGATAGTATATGACAGACAGTAACGTCATACTCAAAGTTGTTAATTTCATACCGTACCGGCCGAGATGTATCGTACCGGCCAGAAAACAAAACTAGGTGTTCCGTTCCGGCTAAAATACCCCTCTGTTCCGGGTGTTCCGGCCTGTTTCAGGCGTTCCAGCATGTTCCGACTGTTTTCCAGATTCCGTCCGGTACAGAAAACACACAGGTTCAAAGGTTTTGTGCAGTCGCTCCATGACCTCCAGTGGATTTCTGTACATTCCGGCAACAAGTTTTGTGCAGTACACGAGACAGAGATTAGAGAATCAAAGCTAGAGACATGTTCTGTGTTCTTCCAGCGTGAAATCCTTATGTTCTGGCATGAGAGAGAGAGAGAATCACGTGTTGATAATGGGAAACGGGTAGGGTAAATGGTTTTTTTTGTTGGGTTATACTCATGACTTATTGGGTCATTTAAGTTGACCCAATTAAAACCCAATTAAGCCCAATTAATAAATGGGTTAGATGGGTTGGATCCATTCTGACCCAGCTAATTAATGGGTTGGGTTGGGTCTATTTTTTAGTGGATGAATTTGGGTTGATTAATGGGTTTGGGTTTAATTTGCCACCCCTACGCGTAGCTGACCGAACACCCAGTTTATAAAATGACAGTCGCATTGGAGTGTCTAGTGGGTAGTAACTTGCGCAACATAGAAACCAAGGACAGTCTCATTGGACTCCAAATTGTACACATTATGTGAATTGTTTGGCTACAAGTATTGTCTGCTGCCCAACTGTATGGAGCTTGTGGCGGTTACGTCGTCTACAACGGAGGCCTTTTGTTGCACCACCAACACCGAGGCCTTGCTCTTGTAATCGGAAGAAGTAAGCATGTCTCCAATCACTCCCAATTCCCTAACCTCGCACCACTGTGATAGTCCCATTAGGAGCGATAAAGCCTCGTCGCGTCTTCTCCCCACCAGCATAAGATCGAATCCTTCGCTCAACGAATGAAGCACTTCTGCTGTCTCCGGCCCTTCGCTAACTCCTACGTCTTTGTACACCGCCCTACTATTGTCCGCGTGAATGATTCTGAAATCGTTCACTGCGTTTAGATCGAGTTGGGTCTCTATCAAATCGAATTCCTTGTGTCCGATTTCGTATATCCGAATGACTGTGATATTGATGTTCGGGTGCTCTGCCATGCGAGTCCCGTATGCCAATGCTTCGCGATCATCGGGCCCGCCTATGAAAATAACACACACATGTAAAGCGAACCATGAATCTGACATGGTTTTGGGGGCGTTGAGAATTCCATGGGCTCGGTCAACCAGGATCCCGACTGAGCACGAGGCCATCTGCAAGACTTTATTTTGCATGACTCTCAGTGCAGGGCTATCAAACTTCTGAAATGGGATGATCACAAGGGATGTAATTTTCTCAAGCGCCAGGGAACATATATCGTCGTGGATTGTAACGAAAGGCGCAATGGAGGTGAAGCACTGCACCGCGACAATCCCTTGGTTGCGTATCTGATACTGAGAAAAGGCATTAACGATGCGATCGCTTCTAGCATTGGAATGAGATGTTTTGTTCGTTTGGTGGTTGATGAGCAACGGCATGGCTTGTCCAACAAGCTCGACGAGCTCTAGGACATAGACCCCGATGGGGCTAACGCTAGTTGGGTTCGAGGCTTCAAGGATGTTGATGACGGCGGGGACATTGTCTTCGTGACAGATACATGCCAGGATTCGAAGCTCGGTGTCGCGTCTAGAGTGCTGGATTGTACGTCTTTTGTAGGCCATGTTTTTTCTTGATGGGTCGTAGAGGGATCTCACTAAAGGTTTGATGATTCCAGCTTGTAGAATTGCCATTAGTACCATGATGCTAAAGGACTCCTTTGTAACATACTGCACCATAAATGAAGCATAAATATTGTAGGACCCTTCATTATCGTAAAAATTTACGTTGAAATAATCTTTCATGCAGAATGACGTGATATTTCGCTGTCCATTAATTTGGCCGAAAAAATTAAGAAATTTAGTGTTACGGTAGGATTTTCGATGATGTACATGTTTGGAGTTGATTCTCTTTAGAAAAATTCTCTACATGGAGCAAGTTCCATGGAGCAACCTTCCAAGCCAAATTTCAGTGACCATTTACCCTTTGGATGCTCCAAAGCATTGCTAAACCAATGGCTAAATGAATGGTCATGTTTGCCAATGGCCAAATTCTGGCCGTACATTTTTCTCCATCTCGATTGGACTCAGGATTTGAACTTTTACGGAAGAAATTCAAAAGAATAGCATTCCTTGTATTCAAGCAATGATTGTTAAAAAAAAAAAAAACTTTTTAAATATGGTAAACATGTCAAAATTTATCATTTGAATTACCGATATGACAACTAGCATTGGAGTCGTAGTTCTTACCTTATGACTCATGGCTTGGCTGAAAAAGGAAATATCAATGAAACCTTGGCAACTCATGAGGAGTCCGACCAAGAAAGCGTCAACGACCGGTAACTTTCTATAAATGGAAGGCACCATGGCCCCGACAACCTTTCCCAAAAACGCACCGAGTATAAAAAGCTCCACTTTCCCAAAATTATTCAGAGTGATCCCATAGACATCGACCTTGAGTCCAATATTCACAATGAAAGAAGGCAATAACACAGCCGAAACAAACAGCTCGAGCTTGTCCATCAACCCCAAGCCCAAAGGTGGGCCGCCGGGTACTGCCATGCCCAAAAATATGGCCCCCATTACCACCTCGATACCCATCACTTCGCAGTATAAAATGCCCGCGAAAACCATCAGACTCAGGGTGCACACATAATGTTCCTTCAGTGTTTTCCCTGTTATAGAATGAGCGTTAAAGAGATACTCCTACAACGATTACAACCGTTCTTATTGCTTAGTAAGCAAAAACAATGTAAAGTTGATAATTAGTTGCGTGGAGAGGTTCCAAATGTTATTAAGTAATCACCCATTCCACTCCCAAGCAATGTGAGAGACTCTATTTCCTTAACATTCCCCTCACGGGCAGCCGCGTTTGAGGTCTGTCACGTGTGGCCACTTTTTGGTCCTATCATCGTGCAGTCTTTTTGCTGGTCTGTCATCGTGGGGTGTGGATTGTAAATTTTTAAAATATGAAGTGGAACGGGTCCCGCTCTGATATCATGTAGAAACTTTATATCCATCTCAAAACCAATTGGCAATAAGTGGAGGGGGATGTTAAGGAAATAGAGTCTCACATTGCTTGAGAGTGGAATGGGTGATCACTTAATAACATCTGGGACCTCTTCACTCATTGCCAATTGACTTTGAGATGGATATAAAGTTTCTACAAACTGAGTAAATTCAGTGTACATACCCTCGGGGGTTCTCTTGATCATCCAAAACATCATCGGACGACAGAAGCACATGATGAAAAACACGAATAATAATCTGCAGGACACGGTCCCCACCACTCTCTTCGATAAGCCGCCGCCTTGGCGCGCATCGTTCACGGTTCTCACAACCACTGCAAAAAACCCCGAGCAGAGGGTGCTGATCATCGACGATGACAGAGCGAGGCGGCCTAACTCCGAGTTAAGGAGCTTAAGCTCTGTTAGGATACTGTAAATGCCGTGGAAATTAATCACGGATTGGAAGAAAGAGAGGGCATAAAGGGAAAACTCAAGGTTCCTGTCCATGTGAACATCTGATCTCAGGAACACGGCCAGAGATCTTGTAATGAGCATTGGGAGACAGAAAGAGGTTATGCCTATGACAAGTGATAGGCCTCCTGCTTTTTTTATCACGGTCACGTCGGTTCGCATTCCGACTAAGAAAGTGAAGAAGAGGATGCCAAGTAATCCGCAGACGTCAAGCACAATCAGCGACTCTTTTGGGAAAATCCTTCGGTAGAACTCTTCATTGTGTCCCAGAAACGAAGGGCCTAAAGCAATTCCACCCTGCGGAAACAAAATCATCACCAAGGGCATTGGATTAGCACAAATTGTAACGCATAGGATTGGCAAGATCTGGTTGAACATGTACTAATTAATTTGTTGAACATGTACTAATCATCACCAAGGGCATTGGATTTGCTTCGTTTTGTGCTTACACCTCGCTAAGGACACCTTAAGCCGTATCAGGTACCAAAGTCTTCGAGCCATGTCTTTAGGCACGGGTATGCGCTAGTTCCTGTATAGGCTAAGACTATCGTATCACATCATCCAAGTGGGTCCTGTGTTTGGTCTACAAGGGCAAACTGGACAAATCTATTTCATAGAGTGGATTGAAGAAACTTTGGTCTAAAAACAAGAATAGCTCAAACTAGAACAAGCTTGTATGCTACTTAGCTATGAAAAAAGTATGGACATTGAAGCACATATAAATACTTGATCACAGGATCATGCTAACGACAGCCAGCTGAACTGTTGTTAAGGTGATCAAAGTCCTGCTCAATTTCGAGGCACTTTTTTCACGCATTCAAAATCGAGTTGAAATCTTTGAAATCAATCACTCTCGTCTCGCCCCAAGTAACACAAACAACGTCCTCGAACCACGGTACCACTACGTTCATATTTGAAATGAGTGTAGCCCCATTCAGGTACCGATACACTATACGTATGTGTCTAAAATGAGTCCAGCTCCCTTCAGAAGGAAAGTAGGCATGCATTTTGTGTTTTACCGATACGTTCACGTCTGAAATGAGTCAAAAGTCCCATTGAAGCGAACGTAGGTATGCATTGTGTGATTTACCACCAGTGTTCATATTTCGTGATCGATTCAACGGCTACATTTGTTGACGCGAAAAAACACAAGAATGAGAATAACATAAAGTCAAGTAATTACCAGGATGTCAGCAACAAAAGTAGGTTGTCTGAATGGCTTGAGGAGCAAACGGAATGTTGCAGACAAGAAAGTAACTAAACCAAGTTGGACTAACAAAATCGGAAAAGCGAACTTGAGGGGATCATCTCCAAGAAAAATACCCCTAGACGCCATTCTTAGATCAAATTCCACGCAAAATGATCTTTCGTCTATTGACAACATTGAAGCGTTTGTGAGACTCGAAGAACCCGAAGTTCCTGACATGGTTTCAGTATCCGGAGGTGGTGATGTCGCCGGAGAATGGGAAAGTTTTGGTTACAGAGTGCTGACAGAGTGCTTGGTTAATTCGGAGGCGAGGAGGAGGAGGAGGAGGTAGAAAAATATTGTGTGGTTGTTAAGGTTTGATATGCAAATTTGAAGGCGATGTTACAGGATTTTATTATGCTATTTGTGGTGATTAACCAATGGGTCTTGTTTTGTTCAACAATGCTTTTATGGAATTACATAAAGCGCCGCTTGTTTGAGGAGACTACTAAAAACTAGATATAGAACTCCCTCCGTTCTAATTTAATTATTTTTTTTAGAGTTCGTGTCACATTCAATTGATTATATCTTATAATTTATAATGTTTTATGTGATTTTAAAAATATTGTATTATTGACAAATCGAGATATATCAAATAAGATCCATATTGGATATAAAATTCATTACCAATTTAAAGATATAACTAGTTTTTTTATCCAGTTAGAATAGTACTGGGACAAATAAATTAGGACAGATGGAGTAATTGATAATTTTACCGTCCGGTACCACGTAGTTACAGGGTATGTGACTTTACCGTAAGAATTCCAATAAAAGACCGAATATCTAGACTTATGCTATTGTAAGACGAAGTGTGTGATATGTTCTCTGTTCTAGAGGTGGCAAATACAACCCATATTTCTTAACCCGCTCAAATTCGCCCACTTATAACCCAATCCAATCCGTCCATATTATATAACCCATATTTTTATGGGTTTACATGGGTTAAAAATGGGTCAAATATGGACTAGAACTAAAAGACCCATACACAAGAGTTAATTACTGGTTAAGTTAAAAATCCTCGCCTACCAAATTCGGTCTTCACTGTTTGCTTCAATCAGATTCATCGATCATCATTTATTCTCTCTCTCTCTCTCTCTCTCTCTCTCCTTCAATCAGATTTATCGATCCTCAGAAATTCTCTCTCTCTCTCCATTTCAAAGACCTTTTTAAAGAACTAACTGAAACAAATCTGGATTTGGAAAAACCGAAGCTCTGAAAAATTAGACCAAGACTAGTACGTTACTGCTAGCTTTTCGGATAAATTGAGAGTGATTTAATATTACTCGAATATTTTTTTTTTGCATTTTTAGTATTACGTCAAATTTTTGTAACTTATTGATTCATCGCGTTCAAAGGAACCAAAAAGGTACAAGTCACTTGACTTTTTAATCCAAACCTAAGCGGTGGCTTTGGCTCTTCGTAAGTCTCTCTTTGAATACATAAACTAACCATATTATGTACCCATATTCTTGTACAAGCGTCATTGATTTTAATAGTAAAATCAAAGACAATTTCGTATATTTTTTTAAGGCATGACTTGGGGTTTTTTTTTTTTCTTATTGATTCTGAAAGGTTTGTAAATGTGGTATTTTTTGTTTAGCAAATCTGAGTTTCGATACAGGGGAATTAGTTTTTGAAAAGAAAAAAAAAAAAGGGGGAAAACGGGTTGGGTCGGGCGGGTTCGGGTTTGGCTTGATCCATATTCGACCCGACCCGTTTCAACCCGTTTACTTTTCGACCTATATTTGACCCGCCCATATTTGACCCGCGACCCGTTTCAACCCGCCCAGACCCGCCCGTTTGCCACCTCTAGTTTTTATTATCGAAAAATCTAGGGACATCGACGGGTTGGAGCTCGATTTTGAACCGACCGTCGTGCGGGGTCCACTCCGGACCCCATACGGATGATCTGAGCAGTTCAAAAATTTTAAAATAACAAAATTGAGTGGGCTGTGAGAAATCAGCTCCATTAGATACGTTTAGATACTCGATTTGATCTTCTCATTTTTCATCCAATCTTTCCATTTTTTTCGATTTCTCGCGGGGATACTTGATTTTTTATTTTAAAATTATTGAATGGCTTGAATCATCCTTACGGGACCCCGCACGGCGGTCGTTGCAAAATCGGCCTCCAACCCGATGGTTTCCCTAGAAGGACTCTTTTATTATACAGCAAACATAGAAGATGACTCATCCTCAATTCTTATTTCTTTTTGTTATTAGGAGTATCTCCTTCTTTTTTGTTGTTGCCAATATTGTATATATTAGTGAGGGTTAGCGGAGTGTTAGTATGTTAGTACACAAATGGTTCAAAAGTTGTCCATAGCCTTGAACCCCAACAACGCCCCTCGAACCTTCGCCACCACCTTAGGGGGAGGGAGAGAAAGCCAGCTGTGCTAGCCTAGCTTCTCTAGGCAAGTCATCAAAAGCTGGCAACGAAAAATTATAAATAGAACTGAAGATTGGAGTGTTTCTAATAGTAACAGAATGGATTGTGATTGGAAAAGAAATGCTTTACCTAAGTAGTGTTTTTGGACAAATTCATAATCCAAACACGATCCAACTTGATTTGCTTATGCTTAAGCATCTTTTGCAAGCATGTGCAAAACATGAATAAGGTCACCCACACAACGTGGATTTGTTCGGTCGTTAACCTTACAGTTCTGAAATTAATCAAGATGTTGTTCGGTCATTGATTAGATTTCGCAAATCCAATAACTTCATCCCCCCAAGGATGTTTCAGACCCATCATTTTGATTTTCAGCCCATCGACATCCCATCATTTCACTAACTTTGAGAAGATAAAATCATCACAACCCTTCTCCATTGCGTATGGATATCAACATATCCATATGCAATGGGAATGTAAGAGAACGACGCAGATAATGCACCGAAGCAGGAAAGAATCATTCAGGTTCTGAGTATCAACATATGCAAAAGTAGAGCAAATAGGTAGAGGAGCTGAGCGAATATAAACACTGTTGTTTCACATCCTTTACGTTTGTTCGTTTTTCGAGAGTAATTATGAAAATCTACTACTACTTGAACTACCTTTGCAATGTTTCACCTTCCTCACATCATATGGCTTCTTGAAATCACTTTTGCAGAATGTAATACATATATACTTACAGATGCCATTCAGTCAATTTGGTAAAACCTCATTTGGGTTCTAATGGCAATTGAGAGAAAAGAAGTGTGTTTCAACTATTTGACATCTTTTGCTGGTTTCTGGGGAGTAAGACCATGACTCAGGGATCGAGAAATTTTCGTAGGATTGTCCACTCGAGGGCGGGACGCGATTTCGCAATTCAAGACAGTCTCAAGGCCGTCATCAGTATTCAAGTTTTTGGATTGATGGGAAACATGAAACTCCGGGTAGTTGTTGCTGAATCGGCTCGTTTCTGACATAGATTTGGTCAGCGAAGGTTTGTTTTTCAAGAACAAGCATATGGCTGCACAATCATCGACCTTGGAATTCGGATACTTGTGTCTCCATGCTCGAACTGCACAATCTACCAAAAGTCTAGCCGCTATGGACCGCTTCCGTGCTGAAGCGACAATAGTTATGACGTCTTCATTTGATAGCACATCCCATATCTAAACAAAATAAAAGTAGAGCTAAATGATGCTTGGTATCATGGGTGAGAAGACAAATCATGGAGACTAAATTGATTCTTCATATATAGCAGAGCAAAGTCTTCATGTATTTTTTCACTTTGAATGGATAGTTGAAAATCTCATGCTAAAAGGATACTCAGGCCATTGCCCTTTTTGGAACCAGTAATTCTACGGACATAGAAACCAACCACAGAACTGGTCAGAAAAGGTCCACGAATCAACAAGATTTCGCAAGACGTGTTTGTGGTCAGAAAAGGTCCATGAACGGCAAGCTAGATGTTAACCTCTATTCCGCAACCAACGTTCACATCGAACAGATTATTGATGTTATTTTATGCTCAACTAGACATCCACACGTCCACCGATTTACAAGATCATGCTCATACCTTCGCTTAGATACGGAAACTTTCACGATGGACCTACCCGCATTCGAAATTATGGAAGAATGTTCTACAGTTCTACACAATAAATGACTTAAGGAAAAGAGGGTATGGAATCGAGCAAAACACTTGGGTTTATGATTCTTACCCCATCAGTTGCTAAGACCACAAATTCATCTTTGTCTGTAAGTTTCTTGTACGAAACTACAGGGGTCGAGATTAGGCCAAAATCCTTCAAGCAAAAATCTCCAAATGCCCTTGCCATTGCAAGACCAGGGCAATCGTCCTCGGGCATCCATATTCGGAACACTTCTGGTTCTTCCTCCATCGCGAAAACTCTGCCTTCGCAATTCTTAATTCTTTCAGCTTCATCTGCGCAATATTAGAAAGGACAAAACAGAAAAGGTCAATAACTTCCAACATTTTGGCCTCTCTTTTTTTTTTTTCTAAAGAGGTACTAACGACGACATTAACTTACTTGGAAGATTTGGTTTCAAATCAACTGTGAGTTGGACAGAAACAAGTTGATTTGTGTCATCTCTTGTGCAAAGAACCGCACGTGAATCCCCCAAGTTTGCAATCACCAAGTGGTCACCCTAAAAATTTAAACACACATAGATCATCTCCTATTAAGTAGTATCTTAAAAAGGTAATGCCAAATCAATCTCCAACTCCATATAGGCTCCTCAATGTAAATATGTGCATTGGATATACCTGTTTGAGAACAGCAACTGTTGTTGAACCACTGCAGTAGCTATCAAGAGCAACATCGTCACAAAGATCTTCATCTACCTTTTCAAATGACTTGATTAAAATGTTCTTCCATGAAGAAAAGAATGGATTTTTATGACCATCTTCGCAATCTGCATTCTCATAATTTTCTTTGGTTTTTTCATCAGCTTCTGTCTTGAAATTGGTTCCATTAACTTGTGAGTACTGCTTAAAGATTGAGCATAGCTTTGACGGTAACATGTCGCGTACTTGTTGTGCCACTCTGTGCCCCACTGGACCATGCCCATCAAAAACAGCACAAAAGTGCATATCTTTTTCACCATTGAAGTTCTGAAAGAAGCAAATGAAAATTCAGCTCCACGCATTTTCATTACTGATATGTTAATTTTCAGCTAGTGATTGATACTAAATATGCTTAAATGAGGCAGAGTCACAAGAACAATATGGTAAAATTTCACTATTGATAAGGCACCTCTTGTTTCATGAAGTTTTGTTTGACAAAATCTGACTGGTCGGATACCTCTAAGATGTCATGATTCTGAATTCTGAAAAGGAATGACGAATTGAAACCCATTTTTATCAACGTGAATATTGGAACTCTGAATCGAAACACAGTTTTCTCATGTAAATGTTTCCCAAGTGGTTAATGTTTTGTATGCGGTCTAAAAAGTGAATGATTCCAATTATCGAAGTGGACCGGAAAGGACCCACAAATGCAAAGAACATGTCTCTACATTCCATGTATTTCAAATGATGGACACTATCCCCATAATCTGTGTCATGGAACTATCTTTGGTTCTATGGTGACGGGGTTCTGTTTTGCTAGGTTTGCTATGGTTGATTACTTATCAACCTATTGGGCTTATTGGCATTTGATAGGCGCTAGGATAGGTGCCAACCTCGTTGGGATGTATCCTTGGCGTTGTGTTGCCGTGTTTTGCTTGTTCTATTTTTGTACTCCTTTCTCCTCTTAATATAATCTTCTTCTTCGCCGTTCAAAAAAAAAAAGATGATCCCATTCCTTCTCGAAACAGATAATGATTTAGGTTAGCCAAAAAAAGGCCAACAAGAGGAAACAGAAAGGATAAAGGAAGCATGCACAAGGGATCAACTTATTTGTAATTATATCATCACATTATTTGTAATTATGTCATCACATTATTTGCAATTATGTCAATTCAAAGACTAATTTACTTTCCAAAACAACATCATCACATTGTATTGTCATTGGAATCTGCATAGCCACTGGACAATTAAATGAGCAATGCATACAAAAATATGAACACCATAATTACATATAAATACATACATACGTACACACCTTTATATCTGTATAGATAGGCAGATTGCCCAAAATTTTAATGGGTTAAACATATCCCAAAAGGGCGGTGATAATGCCAAAACTATTTCTGTTAATTTCTGTTAATGCATAAAAGGCTTGTATCATGCACATGGTACAAGATTCTTATGCATTAAAATTTTGGCATTATCACTTTCCAACCGGAAAACCCCATCTGATATTTGAAAAAATACACAATCCAAAAAAAAAAACCTATCTTTTAAAGAAAACATATCCCCAAGAGAACAATTTTCTGTAGGCAATACCTCCCAAACGGTCATGGCATCTTGATTGATACCCTTTCTTCCTTGTTGGCTAAACATTGATGTAAACCTAGATGATCCTTCAAACCTCACACGGACCCCGGAATTTTCTGCATTTTGAATATGATGATCGCTCCCCTTTTCGGCCCTGTTTTCTTTCCCCTTCTGCCCCTCCTCCGCCATGAAGAACCCATGAGGCCTCTCACCGGTGCTGCAACATGCCCCCATTTTTTTCCAGGAAAACTAAAGCCAACCCAGGAAATTTGGGGGAAAACCCAGAAATTTTCCCGGAAAATGAAGGGGGAAAATGGTGGGGGGAGAAAACGAGTTTGTTGGTGGCCAGGAAGGAATAGAGGGCATGCAGGGGCAAAGGGAGGTGGGAATCAGGGCCAATGGGAATGGTAACAAACCCATGAGGACAAAAATGCCAATTATGGAAATTTATACTATTACGGAGTTGGATTTAAAAATTATGAGTGATAATTTAAATTACGGTAGACAACCAACGGCGCTGTCGTCGTTGGACCAACAACATTTTGGTTTGGAAAATTGGAAGTTGTGCAAAATAAATTTTTTGGGTGTTCTAGAATTTAATATTAGCCCAGAAGAATTTGCATGTTCAACATATTATATAATTTTATTTTACTTCACATATAATTTCGTTAGTTAAATTAAAAGAACAGGATACTTTTGCAGGACAATTAATAGCATATATAAACACATCTTGCTAATCTGTTTTGATGTAACATGATGAAAGCCAATGTATTTGAATGTAGTAGTTTTAAATAAATACTTCATTTTGTTCACAACCTGTTCCATAAAATTTTCATCGAAATTTCAAAACGCTAAAAATGATATCGAATACGCAAAAACATACGTATATGATACGGTCCAGGAAACCCTCCCGGAAAACAAATCAACGGTTCAGAACTCTTTCCTGAGAGAGTAATTTCTTTAAATCTAGACCGTTCATTTATTTTCTTGGAGGTTTCCTGGTATGAGTTTACTAATTTGGTTTTGCGTATATGGCACGAGTGCAAACACACTTGAAAGTTCATTGTCCTAACATAGCATTGTTTGAAGTCTTTCCGCTAACAATATTCTATGTGTTCTAGTATTTAATTGTACTCTTTTTTTGACTCTTCTGTCCCCGTTCAAAATATATACCCCACTTAATAAATTAATGTCACATTACTTTTATTGTTAAAACCAATATTTTGTGTCTTATATTACAGAAAGTCTAAGGGTACAGAAAAATTGGTACAGATTTTGTACATAGATTTTTTGTGGGGTCCACTACGGATCCCACACAAATGATCCGAGCCGATCACTAAATGTAAAACATTTTTTCAAGGGCCCTCGCTAAAATTCAGCTCAATCCGATACTTATAGGTGTTCAATCCAATCATCTAATTTTTCATTTAGATTTCAGGAAATGAAAAAGTTAGATGATTGAATCGAACATCTATAAGTATCGGATTGAGCTGATTTTTTGCGAGGGCCCTTGAAAAAATGTTTTACATTTAGCGAACGGCTCGAATCATTTATTTGGGACCCGTAGTGGACCCCATGAAAAATTTATGTACAAAATCTGTACCAATTTTTCAATACCCTTAGTCTTTCTTCTTATATTATACGCTATTGTTGAGATGATCAGGCAAGCTGGTCAAACAAAAAAACAAGAAGAAGAAATGATCAAGCAAAATTATTGTATGGCAATTAATAAGTCAATTCCATGAAATCCTCCTCACATGCATCTGCCACATTTATTTCCAATGAAATGGACTTCGGGTTGGTGTTGTGCGACGGCTCGGAGGTGCGCAGCACAGTGCTGCGCACAATACTGCACAACACCATCCCAACCGCTATGAAATATAACTTTGAATTGCTCTGACAATAGTCAATATCCCACTTGTGCTACTTGTTACTAGTAGTATATTTGTTGTTTTTGTTTTTCTATTTCAACATGCAAAACACTATTTCAACATTTATTTTCAATAGTCTCCCAGGAAGACAGCCGCATGGTGTGGTCCGTCGCAATCTTGTGTTTATCTTGTCGGTGAAAAAACGAGAAAAAGATGGGCACGCGGCTATCTCATGTGACCATTTTCTCAAAAGATTCGGGCTCCGTTCTGTTAAGGTTATTATTTTTTGTTTTACGAGACAAATCATTATCTCACAATACATCACTTTTAATTTTAAAAAATATTCAAATACGTACTTATTTTAATTGATGGAACCCACCATGAATAATTTCTCGAGGTGGGGCATTTGCTAAAAAACAGCCATGGGCCCGTGACAACGAAAACAAAGCTGTATTCTCTCCGATTTTCTTTTTAGAGAGGGGTTGGGCCTAGGGGTATCCAATTTTAGAAAGGGAGGCTAATGTTTCGCTTTCTTTTTAAACCTTCTTTTTCAAAAAGAATGTAATTTCAAGTTTGAATATAATGAAAATAAAAAATAATTTTTTAATTTTTTTTGCACCGTTTAAAATTTTTCAATGAGATCTATCAAACAAGATTCATATTGGTAAGAAAATTATTTGCATAAACACATGATTTTTGAGCTTGAAATTACCTTTCTTTTCTAAAAGTTCTTTTTTTCCGAAACTGGAACGGGGCCGACTCATCAACATAAGTTCATAACTCAAACTAACAGTTTGACAAAAAAATTGCATAATCTTTTTAGGATGGAAAATGATTTTGGCACTCTACTTTTTTATGATGGCACTCCAAAATTTGTCTTTTAGTGTGCCTTGCTATGTATAATTTTTACACTAAAAGAAAATTTTGCTATCATAAAAAAATGGAGTACCAAAATCATTTGCCATCTTTTAATCAGTTCAAGTGTAATGTAAAATTTTCTTGACTTTGTAGTAACTTAAATCATCCATCAGCTATTTTCGCGGGCCACCTCTCTTCATCTCTTCGTTACAAAGCCTTGCGAATTTGTAATTATCTAATTCTCCCAAGTGGAAAAAATACCTTGTAAATGATTTGGAAATAAGTTGTCTATTCATCAAGCCATTCTCTTTTCAATCTTGAAGCGATCGATTACAAAATACCATGAGTTCTATATACGGAAATACAAAAATAAATCTACACGAACACCGACGATAGAGCACAACTTCACAAGAAGTCACCCAGAATTGATGGAATAATCTGGTAGAAAGTAAACGTAGATGATTGAAATTGGTTTCCAAGAGTCTGCACCGTAGGGATACACATTTTTATTTGTTCAAGTACGAAACGGCAAATCACTCCAACACGAGTACTAATTGAGTGGTCCTGGGCCAAGGTCACGTCTCAGCGCTCCTAATAACACAATCATGTGAAGCTATATTAGTAGTGGACCGTACATGATTGTATGGTTAAGAAGGTACGGGCACCACCTGACGTTTCTGCAAGAGCACTCAATAAGTTTACCTCGATCACTAAAGCCCCCTATTATACCAGTAAAACCAATACCTATTTGTATATACAGAACTTCTAGAAGAAAATTGCAGTATCCATCATGATTCTTACAAAAAGATCAGCAAAACCCACTTGATCATCATCTGGTATATCCTTGATTCAGGTTTTTAAAGAAAATATGGTGTTGCTATTGAGACTTTTGATCCAAAGCAACAACTAACCACAAGAAAATGTGTACAGGTAAGGAAGATAAAGAAGCATGCTTGCGTCACTAAAAGAAAGAACTAAGGTTAATTTCTGTTCCTTTGTAAGCCTTCGGGCAGTTTTTCCCAGTCAAAAAAAAAAAAAAAAAGGTTCAGTTTGAATGACCGGAATCTTCAATAGAAATAGGAATGTGATTACTACGAATCAAATTCCTAGGAATTTTATTGAGTGAATAAAATCCCTAGGAATACAACACCTGGAGTAATTTCATTCCAGTGTATGGATTAATTCAGTAATCTTATGCAGGAATCAAATATTTTGGAAATTTATCAGAGTCAATATTTCCTCTCTTTTTTTATTGATTGAGCCAGGAATGTACGATTCCCATGGGGTAAGGGAGCAATCAGATTCGGATGTGTCGTCAGGGATCACAATCCTATTCCCGTCTCTCCCAAACATGGGAATCCTGAGAGTGTGGCATCACATTCCTATTCATGTTCCTTCCAAACGGCGGAATCATGGAAGTATGGTGTCACATTCCCATTCCTCATCAAGATTCCTACCATCCAAACTGAGCCTAAAGTCGGAAAGAAATGTTTTCCCCATCCTTTGGACTAAATCAACACTGAGTTCCTCCTGAATCAATCACAAGAGGTTGAGATTTATAATCTTTTCCAAGCTCCATAAGTACGAATAGTTGAGTACTAAAACAAGTTATTGAAGAAGTAGCAGCATCGAGATGCAGCACATTCTTTTAGAGCCATACGCATAAGACATCTAATGCACAAGTGTTCAAGTCATCTTCCTTTGAACTGAAGTCGAAAGAGAGGGATCCAATGGAAATGGAAACAAATCTACAGTAAATAGAGCCAACGGAGTAAGCGCAGAAGAGAGTAGAATGTCTGCAAGTCCTGCACATCTCGTCCCATGCTTGAACATAATCAAAAAAGCTGTTATGCATATGCATATATAATTCTACACTCAACAGATCCAGTAAGAATCCATTATTCTGACATCAATATTACGAATTTTCAAGGTATCACTATCATTGCAATACTTTTAGGTGGTACTATAAAGTATAAACAGTACAACACATTGAAGAAGAAATGATAGTATTAAAGCAGACCTCTAGGATAACCACTTCTCAATCAATCTCCGAAATAGATTTTTTAGATGTCAAGTTTCACCCCTACCCTGAAATGTATCATTTTCTAGTTGTGCCAAAGGCATTTCACAACACAAACTCAACTTTCCTACTTCTCTGTCCTTATTCCACAAACATTCCAAACCAAAAGCTTAATTTTTTTATGGAAATAAAGACAGGTTTGATATGAAGGCAAAACAAGTAAACCCACCTTCCATAACTCCAAAAGGAGTGAGATGCTAAAAGACCAAGTGCTAAGGAGTGGAGGTCGGTAGGGACAGATGAACTGGAAATCTCTGAAAATTAGTTGAAGGCTTTAAGAGACCCAAACACCTTTTTAGAAAAGGAAAAGGAAAAGGGTAGGGGTAGGGGTAGGGGTGTGGGTGGGAGGAACGTCTCCAACAACATAAGGTTCAACTATTAACGACCCAAGACCGAAAGACCAGAGTTCGTTGATTGAGTCTAGTATATATAGGTAAGGGAGCAACCTTTACCATCCTTTCAAGTTTCAACCAACATAACATTATGGTTCATCCTTTGTGACAAGATAGTGAAATTATCTACGTTTTCGAGGCTTCTGAGAATATGAATAACATGCAACACGCAATTCCAGAAAGGTCAGGCGGGCATGAAGACATTTCACTTCCCAACAAGCTAAAAATGTCCACATGTATGTCAAGTTTTAAGTTTCACCATCCAGTAGTTCTTCTGTATCAACTGTCAAGAAATCCACCACAGCGGGAAAATATCAAACTTCCATAATGAATATGCATAGAGCTGTCTAAAAATCGCAATCCACTAGGCTTCTAGCTATACATTTGCCAAATTGAGAATTCATATGGAGGAATGCCTTTAATCCACATCACAAGAGAAACAACATGGACATCTGCATCTCAAATGGGACAAATATGATGCAACTCCTTCATAATTTCCCCTTAAAATAATTTCCAAATCTATATGCACGTTTACAATGACACTGTGATAAAACTCTAGTTATAGAGCAAAGAATCTCTAACAGTAGAGGACAAGAGTGAGTAAACTGCAGCTATGAATTTTCATTCACTGTTAAATCTTCTAAACAAAGAAAGAAATTAAATTACAAGGAAACGAAATATGAAGAACTGCAACATTTTCACTGTAAATAAAGGAGGAACAACCTATGTGAAAAGATAAAATGGCAAAGCACAAAGAAGTGTAGGTACCGTCTCACCACCATTGATGAACAAGAACTCCACTATTTCGGAGAGAAGTAAACAGCTTCAAGCAATGGCTGTATGTTTTCTCATACTTGGATGATCTCTCACCCGGGCAGCATTTCTGCCACCTGTTATAATGGCATTCAAGGAAGATTTCATCAATCAAACAAATCGCTCCGGTCTTAAACAACCGCGGAATCAGGTCAAATTCTGTTCCTTCCACATCCATCTTCATCACCACAAAATCTTTCTCCGATACAGTGCTCTTCAACCAATTCGCAAAGTCAAATCCCTGAATCTTATTAACATCGCTACCAACCTTACCACCCGACGACTGAACCGGTTTAATCCTCCCCATTCCTCTCCCTTTCTCTTTCTCCTCTTTCTCTCGACCTGGGTCCTGATTAACCTCAAAGAACAACGTCTCGTTCCTCACCCACGCCGCATAAGGCAACAACGTGACCCCTTTCTTGTACCTATACTCTTCATGAAAAGCCTTATCCGCCTCAATCGCGTATATCTCAAACGTCTTATTCTGTTTCGGGTACTGCTTCTTAAACCAACTCACAATGCTGGAGCCATAGCTCCGAGCACCAACATCCACGTACACGTACCGTCTCTTGAACCCAATATCAACCATCGACGAGAGATACTTAATGTTCTTTAAATTCCTCTTCAACGTAATCCACGGCTTCAACGGCTCTTCCGCAATCAACGGCTCGGCATTCCCAGCCAATTCTCGTTTGTACCCCGGAACAGAACACTTATTATCATTATCCCCTAAATCCCTATCATCAACCCTAATAGGCCTAACAATCCCACTCTCTTTCTTCAAAACGAATTCCTGCATATTCTTATCTACATCACGAGTCCTTACAAATATACAGCAATTGAATAAATCAATGAACGAATAGAAACTATACGTGTCTTTCGACGCCGTGTGGACGACTAGAAACCCTTGGGGCTTCAGCGTCCTGCACACCTCCGCGGCGAACTCCGCCTGTTTCGCTAAATTATCTATTCCTCCTCCTCCGTAGAAGATGAAATCGAACGTGTTCGACTTGAACGGCTGCCGAAACGCCTGACCTGTAACAACCAACGGCTTGGATGCCTTTTTAGAAATTCCGACCGAATCCGAGACGCCGATTTGTTTCAACGCGAAGACGTCGTCGCCGGTCGCCGTTTCGACGCAGAGGGACTTGGAATGGGGAGAGAGGAAGCCGTCCGCGAGGAGATCTTGGAAAACGGAGGAGTAAAAGTTAACGGGGTTGGATCTGGGGGGAGAGGATTTGACGGCGTCGGTGACGGTGATGGCGGAGGAGGAAGAGGAGGAGGAGGTGACGGCGGTGGTGACGAGGTCGTTGAGGTTGTCGGGGAGGGAGAAGAAGCAGAAGTCGCCGAGGTCGCAGGACTCGCCGCGTAGGGTGACGATGTAGGCGAACCGGATCCCGATTGCTAGGACGCAGAACAAGAGCACCCGCACCAGAACGTTCCTCAGTAGACTCGGCTTAGGATCCATGGCTGTACGTATACCTGTGTATATGACTCTGTTTATGTGTGAGTATCAGTGTGTGTGTGTGTGTGTGTATACGTATGTGAGAAAATTGGGAAGTTTAGAGAGAGAGAGAGAGGGGGGGAGGGGGAAGAGAGGGAGGGAGAGGTAAGGGTTTTAGCGGGAGCAGAAGCGGGCGGAGGTGTGGTTGCCGCCGACGAGGGAGCGGAGGGGGTGGGGGTAGGGGAATTGGGAATTTGGAGAGCTGGGAGGGGCAAAACGGGGAGACATGGTTGCGTGAGGGATTTCCTTAGAAAATGGTGGTGATTTGCTGTCCCATGGATTGTTGTCGTTGACAGTGGATTTTCTCTCTCTGCTCTCTGCTCTCTCTCTCTCTCTCTCTCCTGTGGGGAATTGCTGGTTAGGGAAAGGCGGTTAGAGGAAGAAGGCGACGGGGTGGGGTAACCGGGGGAGGCGGTGACAACGCGGATTCGCGGAGTGGGTAGAGAAAGCGAAGTGAGGAAAAATTATTTGGTGGTAGTGGGCCACCGTTATTGCTAGGTTCAGAAAAAGTCTATCTATGGACTTCACAACAGTGTCGGCTATTTTTGACACGGAACACGAATATGACTCGACACGGTAACACAATAAACTAAACAAATTTGACTCGAGAGAAACATGACACAACACGATGCCCTAAAGTGTATGGACGTCACAAAAGTATGGTAGATAATGAGGTGTTGGGACACCACGTGGCCTGCCGTGAGACCACCAAATAATTACTCCGAAGTGAGGGCTTGGTGAATTTACGGTGTTGTCACGAATTTTGATGAGAATATCGAGATTGCCATTGCGAGGTGGAGGTTTTTATTTGGTTCGACTTTCTTGAAATGGAAATACTCCATTAGGGGATTTTCTTGAAATGGAAATATTAGGGGAAGGCTAATGCTAATTTTTAGGCCTAAATTATAGAGTACTATTATCGGCTTTGTAAAGAAAAGATAACATAGAAAAGGGAATGAGGCTCGGTTCCATTAAGATTTTTGTATTTTTTAAGTATTTATTTCTTATTTTACGAGACAGGTCATTCTCTTATAATGCATCACCTTTAATTTAAAAAATAAATATTTATTTGTAAAATAAATGCAAAAAGATCTTTTCCTTACTTGCTTTTGAAATAAGAAAGAAAAACTGGAAAACATAAATTTGCTTCAGTTTTTTGCTTCAGTTTTTTAAATTTCTCTTCCATTACGTTTCCAAACATTGTGTAAATTACCTTATTTAATCCACACACAAAAAAGGCATTTGTAGGGAGGGCTACAGGTTCCGTTCAAAAAAAGGGAGGGCTACAGGTAGTAGGTGAATAATAATTTCAATCCCCAAAATTGGCACCGCTCGATCGGAAATTAATAATTCTCGGTCCAGTTTTTTTTTTTTTTTTTGAGATGACAAATAATAAAGAGAGATATGATAAGGGACTGATGGAAATTAATAATTCTCGGATGATCGGAAACATTCACTTCGTAGAGCTCGTAGAGTAGAACAAGTGTATTAAAAATCAGCTCGATCGGATATCATTAAATGACTCATCTGAACATTATTATCTTGAAACGCTAGGATCTGAAACACTAGATTAAAATCCACTCTTTTTTGGTACACTTAATAATTTTAAGATAATAATGTTCGGATGAGACATTTAATGATATCTGATCGAGCTATTTTTTGGTACACTTGTTCTACTTGACGAGCTTTACAAAGTGAACGTTTTCGATCATCGGAGCGGTGGTGATTTGTCCCGCACAGCACGCTGCGCAGCACAGTCCCTCAGTCGTATGATAAGACACATACTACATAGGTTTTTTTTTTCAAAATTGAGAAGATTATATTGATAAACGCCTATCAGCACTTACAAAACAGAGATCATTACAAAAAATTTGGACAAAGCCAAACTAATCGTCTAACAAATACAAAACAAGTAAATCACAAGGCAATCGACGTCTTTCATCCTAACCCAGATATGATCTGACGCAATAGTGATACTTTTAAACTGCCTAATATCTAATTAAGAGAAAGTGCAAAGTTTTAGGTTTAAGAACACCTCTTAGGGCTCGTTTGATAACAGAGATAGATGGTTGGGATTCGTAAGGAGATGGGATTAAGATTGGGATTGATAATGAGAAGGGATTGATAAGGAGATGGGATTGGTGATGAGTATGTTTGTTTGAGATGGGATTAGGTGATGGAATTGATAGTATACATTTCCATTGTTGCTTGAGACCTCTACTAATACCCCCTAATACCATGTGCTAGAGGCCTCTACAAATACCCCCTAATGCCAAGCTCTCAAGCCCATGGGATTGTTAATTCACACCCCTTTTTGGTTACCAAACATGTTATTATGAAACCCATGGGATTGGTAGTCCAATCCCAAGGCCTAGTATGGTTATCAAACGGGGCCTTAAGGTCTTATGTTCAAAAAAATTTAAGGTTTCGACAACTCCTTTGGACCCGGTCCATATGAAGTTTGATCTTGCTTTAAATGAGGCATCCACTAGCGGACAGTGTGATTAATCTCTAGGATTGGTCGAGATACGCATAAGTTAGCCTGAACGGACACTGAATGTATTTGGTTGGGGTCTCTAAAACTACCAATCCTTCTCTGCGCACGATCTCTAATCAAATTTTTATCCAACTATTACTCATACTTTTCTATCTATTTTTCTTCACTCATTATCCTAAAATCCTTTTCCTATAACTAAACCGAACATTATTAAAAGTAACATATAATTAAGGGCACATGGGATCATCTTGGTATCCCCCACACCAGACAGCTGCCATTACTAATCCGATGATGAGTTCTTGAGCCCTCCCTAACACTTTTTATCCGTTAACAGAAAAAACTAGAAACAAAGGGACAAAAAAGAGAAGACGATCGGGGACCCACAGCTGAAAATAATAGGGCAAAACTGTGTGAGCCCACAACAACGGCTATATATTTAATGGGGGCGAATCCTGTCAATTTGCTTCGGACCAGTTTAGTTCATTTGGTCCATTCAAGTCATTCAAAAGTGTTTTAGACGGCTCAGATTTAAAGAGGTGTTTTTAAAAAAACAAAACAAAAACACCTTCTTTAAATCTGAGCCGTCCAAAATATTTTTAGACAACTCGGATGCACCCAAATAGACCGAATTGGTCAGAAGCAAATCGACAGGAAATATTTATAATCGGTTGCTTTCTCAACCTCCCTAACAAAGTAGCTACCCTCATCAGTTATTTGTCTGTCTTTCCCACGAGTCACGGATAGAAATGGGCCAAGGCACCGATAGAAAGGACGCGGTGTCCGGAATCGTTTGATGTATATGAATTGTACAATGAAATCCATGCATATTAAATCTGTCTCGGACACATATTCTTTTATATTAGTGCAGTTCGACTTGTACCCGTAGCATTTTTATTATATTTTGGACCGTCGTGGCTCACTTCGGATTCATAACAATGATCAAGACCGTTCATGATGTTAGTAATTTATTTTAATCAACGAGTATTTGAAATGTTAACGTGGGGAGATTAATAAGTATCTCTATTATAAAACAGAAGGGTGTGGGGACAAGTTGTTGGAACGGTTTAGATTAATTTGATCCAAAGGCTGTAGTGCATCCTCCCACTTCCCGGTTAAGTGCCTATGGTTTTCACTTAAATCACACAACTGCTATCCCCTTCCAACCGGGATACGTAGTGCCGTAGGCACGGGCTAGCACTAGTTTAATATAATGGAGCTCGTAATATAATTGAGATAGGGTTTTGCGGTTTTTCTTGTTGTCTAATTTGTATGCGTCATTATTGGGTTCTGGAAATCATTTCCCAACCAATGATTCATATTTCAGGTCTCGTATAGAACTCATACCAGATTTAAAAATTAGCTCAACCGGACATAGCCAAATAAATAGTACAATTTTTTTTTTATACCCTAGCATGACCGTTCATGTGCGAACTTTTTTATGGTATGAGAGCTAATGTTGTAAAATTCAGTTATAATAGGACAAAATGAAAAATAGTATGATTATTGAAAAAAGGGATTCTACAATGTAAACATCAATCACCCTTTTGTCAACAAGATTCATCATGAAATAAGAATTATGAGAATCCAACTTGCAGGAGAACACATGCAATAAACTTTTTTTTCCAAGGAAAAAAGTAATGAGAATCATGAGCTCTCAAACGTGGCTGGAAGTTGCTGGATTGATCTGGACCCCGCCATGCTAACCTTAGGACATTGGTGGCAAGTGGTCAAGCCATTAAAGCTAGGATGTATGACAGGAAACCCCAAGTTTGGTATGGTAAAGACTTGGCGGCCGGATTTAGAGGTTTGCTCCTTTCAAGATTTCAAGTTCGAAACTCTCTTGGTACACTATCAACTTCTTTTACGAACAATCCATTCGAAACTTTGCTCGCCTTTAATTGGACCCTCCCGCAAATAGATCAACGGTGGAACTGGGCCCCAAGGTTAATCGAGTGCATGTGCCTAATTAAAATAAAAATTTGAAGGATGACATGAACCGATCAACGTAATTAGGAGGGAGAGCTAGCATTGCCTGGTTTTTAGTTGTTATCGCTGGAGCTAGCTGCTTTGTTTGAGATCGACATAATTATTGAATTTGCACTGACTGATTTCTCCTAGTCATAGCCGTAAAGCTTTAAGGTTGATGCTGCAGTCCCTTGGAGCAGATGATTTTTGCAGCATAGGCAACGATAGGTGTTCCTGCGTAAAATTTGACTGTGGTTAGATTCATTGCACAGTGACATGTTTTTAAATTTGTTTTCTAACCGAGTTTCGGATTGTCAACATGGTAAGGGCAAATTTGCGCTTGCAACATAGCAGTGTTCGATTCTCCCTTGAGACAAATCATGATTTAAGTGGGGGGCCATAGCGGTGGGTTGCTGTGCTAGTCTCCCCCGAGATTTAGATTGTGTAGTCGAATCCAATAGTGATTAAGCTGCAGGGTTGTTCCTCGGTGAAAAAAAAGAAAGAAAAAAAAAACAGGTGCTATATGGCACCGGTTAAAAGTACCTTTTCTTTGTTTTTTAATGACCAACTTTTCTACTGACAATTACCCAAAAAAAAAAAAAAACTTTTCTATTGACATGAAATCAAATCCCCCACATTCTGCACCTTTTGGGGTAAACATCACCTCCGAACCACATCAGCTGTACCTCTACTGCCTCTACTATTGGGCACGGAAACACAGCAACATACTTAAACCCGTTCCAGAATACCTTTTTAAAAAATAAGTATTTATTTCACATTTTCAAATTCAAAAATAGTGTAAATGATAAATATTTTTTTTAATTTTTTTGCACCGTATAAAAGATCTCATCGAGATCTTTCAAACAAGATCCATAGTGTATATTTTTAGATTTCAATAAACCTATTATTTTTGAGCTTGAAATTGTCTTCTTAAAAAATAAAGACTTTTTTTTACTTATTGCTAGATTTCAATAAGTACTTCTACGGTTCTCATAGGGCTTTCATTAAAAGTCATACGCCTAAAAATTAATTATGACCCAGAATAAAATAATCAAAAAATACTTCGTAAGATCTTTGCACCGGTTTAGACGTATTGAAAATTGAAACACTTAATTTTTTTAGACTGTTTATATATGGTTAAAAAATTAAGTGTTTTAATTTTCAATACTTTTGGACCGGTGAAAAGCTTTTTTTTTTTTTATTATCATTTTATCCTAAAAAGTCATAATTAATATTTGTCTCTCGGACTTTCATAATTAAATATATGCTTTTCATTTGATTCTATGGTTCTCTTAGGGCTCTCATTGAAAACCCTAGAGCCAAAAATTAATTATGACATTTTCGGATAAAATGATCAGAAAAATAAGATGTTCGTATTGGCTCAAATGTATTGAAAATGAGAGCACTTAATTATGGAAAATGATATTGGCACTCCAAAAATTGATGCAGGCACTCCAAAATCAGTGTAATTCCAAAGCCACTTTCCTTTGTCTTTTGGAGTGTCAATATCATTTCCCTTAATTATTTATTATATTTTTAAAATTATTTTTTCATCATAATTAATTTTTGACTATACAGCTCTCATATGAGAGTTCTAAGAGAATCGTAAAACCAAATGAAGATCGGATACTTAATTATGATTATTTAGAATAAAATGATTTATCTTTGCACTTTTTTAAACGGATTGAAAATTAGAGTTCTTAATTTTTAAACTACTAGTACTATATTTTTTATTGAAAATATAAACACTTAATTTTTTAACCATATTTTTAATATATAAACAGTCTAACAAAAATTAAATCCGTTTAAATCGGTGCAAAGATCATATTTTTTTGATCATTTTATTCTAAAAAATCATAATTAATTTTTGTCTCTGAGACCTTTAATGAGAGGCATAAGAGCATCTCCAATCCAATACTCCATTTGAGAGTATCAAAATAATATTTTTTACTAGGGGTGAGCATAGTCCGGATTGGTTCGGTTTTATAGTAAACCATAAACCAAATCAATACCTACGGATTATGAATTTAGAGAACCAAACCAACCCACAAAAAGTATAGAACCAAACCAATCCAAACCATTAAATACGGTTTGGTTTCGGTTTTAAACCACGGTTTTCTTTGAACTAATCTATTATCTTCAAAAAAAATATTTAAGTACTTAAAATTACGAAGATAAACTAAAGAAAACATTGTATTAAAATCAATTCCATTCAAATTACCAAAACACACTAACAAATTATCAAAACATACTAATATCAACCAACTAAGTGTAGAATACCAACTATTACCTCAAGTCTTAACTAAAAAAATGAATACTGGTAAGTTACTAAAATAAACCAACTAAGAATACCAACTATTAAATATCTTAAGATAGTTTAGCCAAATAAAAGGCCAAAGAAAATTCTTAAAACTATTGAATTGAAATGAGGCAGCAAAAGGGCGGCAGCAGCAACATGGTAGCAACCAACTTGTTGTAATATATAGAAGTTTAGTCCAAATTATCTTGGAAGGGAAGGAAAACTATATATTCCGATGAATTTAATAGGATCAATAAATTAGAAAAGTAGTTGACTAAGGCTCCTATATTTATTTGGTCAATCATAATTAAATTATATATATATATATAACTATAAATATATATGTGTGTGTATTATACGGTTCGGATCGGTTTGAAACCATAACCGTGAACGTGAATCCACAAATCAAACCATATAATACGGTTTCTAATTTTTTTAAACCATGACCAAACAATCTTCTAAAAAACCGAACCAAACCTTTCGGTTTGGATCTCCAATCCAATACTCCATTTGAGAGTATCAAAATAATGATTTTTACTCATAAAGTGATTATAGAGGAAATTACTATTCATGTTTACACCAACCACAAACACTTTATTTTTGTCTCTAAAATCACTTTACCGAAAAAAACCTTTTTTTTATACTCTCATGAGGATATATTTGGTATAAAAATTTAGTAAGAAAAGCAAATAAGGACAAAAATATCTTTTAAAAAGGTGAATAGTATTTTAGAGATGATCCTCTATATTTTCTCTACCCTCTAAATATAGAGAATCAAAATCCAATACTCTCAAATGGAGGAGGATTGAGAGAATGGATTAGAGTGCTTTGATACTCTCAAATAGAGATATAGAGTATGGGTAGGAGATGCTCTAAGAGAACCATCAAATGAAAAGCATATATTTGTTTTGTAATGACCAACTTTTCTTCTGACACATGGACAGAATTCCCGAACCCCCCACATTCTGCACCTTTTGGGGAAAACATCACCTCCGAACCACATCAACTGTACCTCTACTACGTCGTTTGGGCATGGAAACACAACAACGTTAGAAATCGGTTTTGCTGTTGTCAGCCCACTGGGCTGACAATAAGTACACTAGAAGATAAAGAAAATATGTATTTTTGTGTACTTTTATACCCTTTAATACAGATTCACTCACTTATTATTGTCAACCCATTTGGCTGATTTTAGAATTTTCTAACAACGAAAATGTACTTTTAACCGGTGCCATATAGCACATGTTAGCATTACGGTTTAACGGGTAGTTTTACTATGAACTTACATTGATAGTGTTCTCTCTGCTTTCTTCTGGGTTTATTTCGTAGAAGTTTGTGCAACTTCTGCGAAAGACGGTTGCTTGTATCTAGCCAATTGCATCGGTGATCTCAACTTCAAACTCCATGCTCACGAACGTACTCGTTCATATTTTTTCTACTGCTTGGTCCGCTTCAAAAAAAGAAAATTTTGTTTTCATGATCTGAATAGTTTTCAAAATACTATATAAGAACGCAATTCTCCGTCCGCTTCACTTAATGCGAATGCGCGAGCGTGATTGTGTGCAAAAGCATAAAATTGTCTTCTGATAACGTTACAAGCTATTAATTGCAAGAGCGGAGAAAGAAAGTCAGAGCACGCGCGAAGATTGAGAACGAGAACGGACAGTAGTAGCAACACCAAAAGAGGCTATTTATTAGAAAAAATCTTAGCTAGGAAAAAACAGGGGACAACACCAAATCTTATCTAGGAAATCACTACATGGGGAAAAAATAGAAAACAAAAAGAACTTATATTAGCAATATGAATATTGTAATCTTCTAACATACACAAAAAGTGGAATGGGTCCCATTTTCATAACCTTAAAAGGCCCAAAAACAAATAAACTAATGACACTACCATCCTTTTGTATTGAGTCCTATAATGTACACTCAGAGCAGTTTTAGACCTAACTAGTCCTGATTTTGCTACCAATGAATCTCAGTTTAGAAATGATTCAAAGAAATAGTCGTCCTTGGGCTCTTCTTTAGCCTTGGACAACAAATTATCTCCTTGTAATTGGTTCATATAAGAGTCTTGAAAGTTTCCGAATCCCGAAAATCCGAAACTCCCGGGGCTCTGCAACATCTCTAGCGTGTACGGTGCTTGGCTTTTTGGGTAACTTGTCGCGAGGTTGAGATTGTTGGTCATGGCCAGAGGCCTGATAGCCAAGCTTCCGTTATTGGGAGGCGGAGGAGCTCTGTTCACCGGAGGAGGGTAACTTCCGCTACCGTGCGGTGCAGGAACGTCGTGGTTGTGCTTCCCTTCGTATGTGGTGATCACGGCCCTCAGGTCGTGGGACGCTCGCTCCACGTGCTTCCTCACCGGACACCCCATGTACGTGCATTTGTAGTAGCTCCTGCACATGAGGAAAATTGCACAATTAAGAAACCAAGCTCAACAACATACAATATATTGGCAAAAGCCTAAGAGCTGTTTGGCTACTGAATGAATGAAATTTCCTTGTTCCGAAAAAACTTGAAATTACGTAGGGATGGCCATCTCGGCTGACCCGTCCGTATCCGATTCGATCCGAACGGATCGGATTTTTCGAATATCGGGGCGGATTCGGATTTTTTTTTTTTAAATTCGGAGATCGGATTGGATTCGGAGGTAAGTTTGCCTTTGATCCGATCCGCCCCGAATCCGATCTCCATCCCCGATCCTCCTTGATCTGTCCCCGAATATCCGAAAATCTATTTTTTTTGATAAAAAAAATCCGCCTCCAATCCGTCCCCGAATACTCTTTTTGATAAAAAATCTGGCTTTTTTTTTCAAATTCGGAGATCCAATCGGATATCCGAATCTCCGATTGGATCTCCGTTCTCCGTTCGGGGCGGATTCGGAGGACCGAAAATATATCCAATCGGGGATCGGGACAGATTCGGAGGTCGGGTGGAAGGTTTGGATTCGGATTCGGATATGTCAATATCCGCCTCTGATCCGCCCTGTTACCATCCCTAAAATTACGAAACCAAGTTGATTGAAGTCTAAATCGCAGGAAAATAAGCGGAGGAAAAAAAAATGAAAAGGACAATTGAACTATCCCAATAAAGTTTTCTTGTGTCCATAAGCAAGTTACCCTTAGGCCTTAGCTAGAGATACCAAAAATGGAATATCAGCAAGTTTGGAGGAACTGATCATCAGTGATACGTAGCCAAACGTGCCCTATCTATTGAGTTACCTATGACCTAGCAAGGAAATTTTCCGAACTGGGTTTGTAGGGAAGCTTCTTTTGATGTTCTTAGTTCGGAGTAATCAATAATATTTCGACCGATTGGCAAAAAAAGAAGAAGAAAAAGACAGCTTACCTAGGATTAGGATTGCCCTTGACTACTTTTTGTCCATATTTCCTCCATCTATACCCATCATCAAGAATATCAATGTCACTTGTTGTTTGAACAACAATTCTAGGTTCTCTCACAGTTCTATTCCCATTAGCTGATATAACCTCATTTTCATTTTCTCCCCTCCTGCAAAGGAAAGCAAAACCACAAATAAATCCCATTTTAGAATTTCGATTTGGGATTCAAAAATACTCAAAAAAATGATCATTGATGGAGGACCTACCATCTTTTGGCCTCGCGATCGTTTTCGTTATCATCCTCCGATTTACTCATTGAAGAGGCTTGATGATCGAAATCCTCCTCACCAAATGAAGCTGAGGAATTTTCTGGGGTGGCCGCAGACTCCATTTGAGTATTCCCCAACGATGCGTTTGGTTGACTTGGATTCTCGAAATTAGTGTTGAAATGAGGTTGGATTGAATGTGAAGATGATCTTCTAGTAGCTTGAGGCTTGGGATGGTTGTGGCTGCCTTTATATACTATTTCAGTTACACATCCTTCCAAGTTTGTCTCAACTTTTTTCTTGGTTGGACAATTTGGGTACGTGCATTTGTAATAGCTCCGCGGATTCTCACTCCCTTTCACTTGTTTCTGACCGTATTTTCGCCAGTTATACCCGTCGTCTGATTTTCTGTTCTCTCTCATATACTGGGGTGGTTGTGTGTAAGGGATGTGGGCGGACGGGGGAGCGGAATTACTCTGCATGTTCGTTTGGGATATGGAGATTTCTGGGGAGAATGTCTGAACTGGTGCGAATTCTGATTCAGTTCGCGATTTGATTGATGAGAATTGAGTTTGGTCTGATGGTTTGTTCATGTTCCAATCTTCATGTTTCCTTTTGAATGATTCTTCCTGTCAAGATCAAAATTGAAATTGGTGAGGCCAATAGAAGAGGTCAAATTATGGATAAATTTAATTATCATGCACATTTCATTGACATTTTAAGTTGAAAACCAAAAAGGAAAAAGCAAAAGGTAATGATTTGAAGAGGTCAACTTTTCATTCGTGCAAAAGGTAGCACAACGTGTTTGTTTTCCCATTAGGAAATTTTGTTTTGTATGGAAATAGTTTGTCGAACAAATCAACATTTTTTTTTTCCCGGTAATGCAGGCTGTCTCGAGCTAGCTTGTGCGCGCATTGGACTAATCCCTGCCACCGCTCGAACAAATGGACTGTTATAAAGGAAGAATAAGTAGCAAATTAAAAACGTACCAGTGGAAGTGCGTTTGCAGAAGATTGAAACATGGAGGATAATGAAGATGGAGTAGGCCTTGTTTGGGATGGTAGGAAAGAGAAATCAGAATAGGTTCTCTCCTCCTTGAGGTTCAGACCACCAAAGGTTCCAGTAGTTGGAGATGGAAGAGCCTGAAAAAACATAGCCAAACAAAGATTAACCCGTTAAACGATGCAATAAAAAAAACACTCATCAAAAATCGAAACCAACATGGTCCGAGGTACGTTAGGGCAAGCGAGGTGAAATAATTCAATCAATTTCAAAAATCCTACGCTCGGTCCAGAGAAAATGTGTCTGAATCAAGACGCATAATGAGTAAAGTTTAGGAGACAAAATAAATAATTCGTCTCTTCTCAGTGGATATTTGATATAAGAGTTGCTAATGGTACAACAAAAGTTGTACAGCAGTGGTGTACAGATGGTTTTTGCGCCCATATCAGGTCTCGCAAAAATGATCGGAGCCGCTCATTTTGTTCAAAACATATTGTTTAGGGCCCCTGTAAAAAATCATCTTAATCCGATATCGGTAAAGGTATTTACGAATCATCCAACTTTCCTTCAGAATTTAGGCTAAATTCTGAATTTAGGCTAAATTCTGAATTTAGGCTAAATTCTGAAGTAAAGTTAGATGATTCGTAAATGCCCTTACCGAAATCGGATTGAGATAATTTTTTACAAGGGCCGTAAACAATATGTTTTGAATAAAATGAGCGGTTCCGATCATTTTTGCGAGACCTGAAATGGGCGCAAAAACCATCTGTACACCACTGCTATACAGCCTTTGCTGTACCTCTATCTTTACTGATTTGATATTTTAATTAAGTTACGATCACCGACAAGTTTATTTTTAATAAATCGAATACTCCTATTAATTAAGAAAGACATGTTAACCGTAGTCTTAGATAAGATTTTGTTAATTTTTACTCTTAATTTTGAATGTGCGGAAGTACCAAAGCCCCACTTCACACCTTGACCTCCAAGTTTATCCATTAATTAAAACACAGTTTGGCATCATTCGAAGAATTTGACCCCACAAATTATAATTAAAATGGTCCAAATTAAAACCATGAGGCACTTACACTAATATTATAATTTGCCTCGTTTTACACGACAATTTTGTTTATTTATCCTCCAATTTTGTGGAGATCGAATATTTTCTTGCATACTTCCCTGATATTAAGACACTTTTTACACATTCATACATGATTATTCTTTTTAACATATAATAAAAAATATCGGGTATGTTTTCAGGTATATATCAACCCAGGCTCATCACCCGAAAATATTGACTCCTGCACTATGGATGATATACACTTGCAATTGTTATTACTCCCTCCGTCCCAAATTAGATGTCAATTTCAATTCCTTATATCTTTCAATATGAATCTCAAAAAATATGCAATATGGATTTTGTTTGATAGCTCTCGATTAGTTCTATTATATAAAGTTTTCAAACTCATGAAAAACATTACAGATTGAAAGATATAAGCGACGAAAAATGACGCGAGTTTTAAAAATTGTCATTCTTTTTGAGACAGAGGAAATATCACTTTTATCGGTTGGTCCAACAACCGGTACGATCGATGTTTAACACTTACGTACAGAACATCTATCTATACTACATACAAATTTATTCGAAGTTTCTCAAGTCTCCAAACCCCAATTCAAGTCCCACGTTGTAACCCCATCTCTCTCTTTCTCTCTCTTTCTTCGTATTGACCACCAGTTTATCTACTACTAGCACGGTGTCCGTTCAATACATGGGGTACAAAAAAAAAGTTAACATGAATTTTTTTTTGTGGTCACCGTGCATCGAACGGGAGCCACGCTATATATATACAAACAGCTAGTATTGTGAAAGCCGGAGGATATATAGACAAACTAGCTAGAAATTGGGAATGGAACATACATTAGTTAACGGTATCGGTCGCGGTGTATCGGTATCGGGACGTATCGGTGATACGTCGCGGGAATCGGGTGTCGCGGTCGTGAATTTTTAAAAATCATCAGCAACATGTATAAAACTTGAAAAATATACTTTTGCCCCCAACATTGGCTTAAATTATCACATTTTAATTAATTTAAGACATGTAATAGCCCATTCTCTTCATGTGAAATATCCGATAATTTATCAAAACCCGCAAGTCAATAAGATTTTACAAATATGAGAAAAATGCAACATTATGAGTTTCGATATAATTGACATAAACTGCAAAAGTAAGATGATTTTAAGTCATAAAAAAATGTAACATAGAGGTTTTACATTACATAATCTCTGGGAAAAAACCTGCTGGAAAAAAAAAAAAAAAGATGCTCTGTTTTTTTTTTTGCCGAACCGGTACGGACCGATACGTATCGGCCCCGAATCGGTTACGGACCGATACGTATCGGGTATCGGCCGATACGGCTGTGAATTTCAATCTTTCCGATATATCGGCCCGTATCCGAATCGGGGATCTCAAATCCCGGTACGTCTTGGGCGATACGGTACGTCTCGGTCGATTTTTAAAACTATGGGAGCAACGCTATATATATATACAAACAGCTAGTATTGTGAAAGCCGGAGGATATATAGACAAACTAGGTAGAAATAGGGAATGGAACATACATTAGAAGTGGAGAGGAAAGCAGGGGAGTCCAAGAGCCAACTGGGGCTCAACCCAGAAGGGATGGAGAGATAAGAAGAAGGAGAGACAGGGGGAGGTGAGATCATGGGCAGTGATTGTGGCGGAAGTGACTTGAATCTCGGAATCTGATCCAGCACCCCATTTCTCCCTCTGATCTTGCCACTCCTTTCTCCTGGGTATTGGCCCTCCCCGAGAAGATCACTGAAAGAAGTGTTGTTGCTCGAGAATTGGGTCGAAAAATTGGAGTTGCCACCTGAGGATGCCATGTACTGTGTGTATGAGAGAGAGAGAGAGAGAGAGAGAGAGAGGAGAGAGAGGGAGGGAGATTTGAAGGTGTGAGGTCAGGAGGGTTTGTTTTTATGTAAGGCATTTTTGGGAGGGTGTTTTCCGGGAAGCCAACATGGGGAGAAGTTTGAACGTGGAAAGTTCTGGTCAAAGTTCGTGGCCTTGACCTAACTCTGGCGGCTGAGTCATGAATCGTGACAGGAAGAAAGGCAAGGATTTTCTACGGGTTGCGGTTTGAATATTGGCAACAACTGCCACTTGTCGTATGGAGAGAGAGAGAGGGTAGACTCGTAAAATTACCTAATTTAGATTGACAGGGCAACATTTTATTAATAATAATATTAAGTTACGAACTTGGTTTCTCTGCCAGTCCGAATTTAGTCTGGAAAGAGTAGTCACATTTTGGACGTTCATCTCAATGATTTGCTTATAATCTAGGAGTATTGAAAATAATTACCAAGGAAGATTTGAACCGGATTGGTATTCTTAAAAATAAGAAAAATTTATAGAAATGGTTCTCTAAGTTTCATTTTCGTCCTCCAAGTATCAATTGCAACTCTTTTGATCTTTAAGTTTGGTTTTCGTACCAAGTTGGTCAAACTGATAACGTCTGTCAGCCAAACTAGACGAAAAAAAATCAGATTGAGGGCAGAAGTCATCAATTGGACCAACTTGGTACGAACTGCAACGTCAAAACTGCCATCAATTTGATTTTTTTCATCCAGTTTGGCTGACAGAAGTTATCAATTAGATCAATTTGGTACGAAAACCAAACATGAAGGTCAAAAGAGTTGCAATTAATACTTGGAGGACGAAAAGAACCAGTGGTGGATTTCCTCTTCGTTGAGCTAGCAAAAAGAACCGGTGGTAGATTTCATCTACCGCACACAGCTCATCTGTTCAGAAGTCAGTCTATCCACACTCGGACCAACCGTAGTCCTGGCATGGATGCGCATCTGAATCACACGGCCTAGGCGTTTGTTTCGCCTTTTCGAGGGAAACAGTAGTAGTTCAAAGGTTTGTGACGCCACGTGACCATACTCTAAGGTTACTGATCAAGAACTACTCCATTTGATGGGATAGAGACCATAAATTTTCATTATCTGAGATGCATGTGTTTCCCTTGTTGTCTCAATTGATTGAGGTTTTTTTTAGGTCCGCATCCAATTTACACACATTCACATGTTTTCTAGGAGATTTACACGCCTGTTTGCCAATTTGATTTTTTGGCTTTTGAATTTTGCAGCTTTGACTTATGGGTGTTTTGAGAGTCAACCTAATATTATCGGATAAGATGAATGCAGTCAAATACAAATTTCTTTTACGCAAGTTTCACATATTATCCAGAACCTTTTACACATTCTCACTGATAATTCAGAAATTAGTAATAATTCCCAAATAATCTACCATCCACAATCTAAAAAAAATTGTTAGCTTCCAAATAGGGAAATGATTTTGACACCTCGCTTTTTGATAAACGCACTCAAACTTTGTTTTTAGTGTTACACGTAGCACGTTTTTCAAAGCATAATAAAAAAAAAAAATTTGAAGTGCATTTATCAAATAGTAGAGTGTGGGAATCATTTACCTTTCAAATACCCCTAATGAGTCTTATCCGCCCTAATTCCAAGAATAATGCGTCGGGGATGAAACATGCTCTTAGGAGCCCAACTATGGTCACCATTTGGTGTGTACCAAATCTATACTAGATTGTGGAGGACCCATTTCGAAGTTTCACACACTAATGATTAGAGTCGCTTAATTTGTTTAAAATAAATACTCCATCGTTTTAAGGGATTATTGCAAAAAGCTAGCTAATTCGGATATCGGTAAGAATCTACTCAATTGTTGAGCATGGACCAAATTGAATGAAATTGAGTAAGTCGTTACTGATATTGAATAAGTTGATTTTCTTTTACACGGACTTTTAACAAAATGTTTTAAACAAATTGAACGACTCCGAACATTTTGCGAGACTCCGAAATGGGTCCCAGACAATTTGGTATATATTTATTAGTGTATACCAAAGGATGTACCCGTAGTCGTTTTGTGTGTGTGTGTTTCTAGACGTACGGGGAGTACGGAGTATTGAATATGGCAAAAGCCGAAAGTCACATACAATGACGTACGGAATAAGGTTCTACTTGTCAATTGTGGACTGGCGAGGCAAGCAAAACAAGGACAAGCTGGGCCTTCTTCTAGAACAATCTTCCAATTTTATTTTTTTTTATAATCAAAAGGGTGGGAGGGGGCAACCAGCGTAACAACTCCGCTTGGGCGTGACCATAGGGGCTCCCTATCCGCCAATGGAATCTTCCAATTGCTTCAGGAAAAATTGATAAAAGAAAATAGAACCATCTTTTTACTTGTGCACTTTGGGGAAAAAAATTCAGTGCCGAGTGGGTATCAAGTGGTGCCCGCTCGGCGCTTCCGAGCCGTCCATTGCGTTTTTGGATGGCTCGGATTTGGAAAGAGAAAAAAGAGAGAGTGTTGGGGTGAGAGGAGAGTGAGGGTTTCAATCCGAACCGTCCAAAAGTGTATTGGACGGTCCGAATTTGCCGAGCCACATAGGATATATCCACCCGGCACCGAAAAATTCCTCGCACTGTTGTAAACATCGATGTAGAAAGACTACCTGCATACAAATTATATAAACACATTTTAAAAAAAAATCTACATTTAGTACAAATCACACCCCAAGGCCCCAAAGATGTGTGTAAACATGTGGGGTTCTTGTAAACATACTGGTTAAGCACTAGTAAACATGTGTGTAAATGTTATGAACTTGTAAACTCCCAACATACTACAAATCACACTCAAAGGCCCCAAATTTAGTTAAAGTGCGCTCAGACTTGTCCGACAGCTGGTCATCAAAAAACATAGGAGTATTACAAATAATAGTCTTTCTAATCTTGAGAGGTTTAGCCAAGTAGGCATGAGAAATCAGATATAAGTGTTTGTCCTCCATGAGGTCACATGTTCCAATTTTACGAAGGCCAAACATTCCAAGCCATGGGGCCACTAGAAGGTTTGCTTGGTCGTTCACTTCAGTGTCCCGGAATTATTTAAGGTGTGCGCAAGTTGGCCCAGACATTAGTTTATATATAAAAAAAAGAAAAAAAAGAAGAAGTCTTGCTACGGTCTAAGAAAACTCTTCGTAATTGAAGATCAACAATTGACCTTTTCACTAACGTGTGTTTTACTCACAAATCCCAATGAATCTTAACCATTACTACTTTGTTTAAATTCTGGTAGTTTAAATTTTTTTTCTTTTTGTAGAATACTGAAAAGGACATGTACGTGGAGGGCCGAATAAGGCCTCATTCGGAGTTAACAAAACAAGCCTAGACATTTGAGTTATCAAAAAGAGCTTGTATAGCTCCAGATGAGCCACAAAGTTACATGAGATCATGAGCCCACCCGTATCATCTGAGGTGTGCACGTGCACAAGACCGGAGGAAGGGTACGAGCCAGACACGAGGTGCTTTGAGGCATATGAAAACGCGATGGAATAAAAATGAGGTGCACTACAGTCTATACAGATTCTTCCCTGGAGGAGAGACCGACTTAAGCATCAGAATGCCCTCCGACCTGCCAGACACGAGGTGCTTAGAGGCATATGAAAACGCAATGGAATGCTAATGAGGTGCACTACAGTCTATAAAGAGTCTTCCCTGGAGGAGAAATTGAGAAAAGAAAATAGAACCATCTTTTTACTTGTGCACTTTGGGGGAAAAAATTCAGTGCCGAGTGGTGTTATCAGTACGGCTTCTACCTACTGGAAAAATAAAACAGAAACGCAACGAAACAGTAAAGGAATGCGAAACGTACTTAGCCAATTTCAGGCGTCCGAAAATTGGCAATGGATGGATTAATCGAGGCGAGTAAAACTCTGTCCTTAAAGCAAATTCGCCCTCCACTACGGTGCTGATGGAATCCGCGGACGTCTGCTTCCCAGGACTACCCGATTTTACCCAACCGGAAGCAGCACTGCAATCGGGTTGGTAAGCGAACCGAAACTGTATCGAACTCTCAGTATGGATGTGTGAAAATGCAGAATGTATGCAGGTTCTTTTTTCTGTGATGAATGAAGCAGAAACGGGTCTATTATATAGGCATCAAGACACCTGTTCGGAAAAGGTAGGCGTGGCTGTTCGGAACAGAACGGTACCGGTTGGTTGGAACCTGTTCGCCGAACAGACGCAAGGAAAGAACCGGGGCAACGGTAATAGAAGCGCGCGGATAGGTCGGCTTTGACCCACCCAGCCCAGTTTGAGCTGCAAAAAGATAACATTGTATTGGGCCAAGCCCAATCTTATGATTAGTCTGGCCCGGCGCGCGTGTGTTTTATAAGAGCATACCATACATTATCTATGCCCTCTCCCCCTACAAAACTTCTATGACCCAAAGGGCCAACCCTTTGATCTCCACTTGGGTTATTTATTCCCAATGAGCTTTCCTCCTCCCACCAATGTGGGACTAGCTATTTTCCATTCCTCCAAACACCATGTGAGGGGCAACTTTCCATGGCAATTTCTCATTCACCATGACTTGATTTTCTCCACTTATGTGTTCAATCTTAATCTCCTAACCAAGACGAACACAACGGTATGTGGGTCGGTCCACGTGGACGCGTGGGACCCACTCAATAAATAGCTCAAAGTTGAGCAAAACCAAGTTTTTTTCCAACAATTGGGTATCAGGTGGTGCCCGCTCGGCGCATCCAAGCCGTCCATTGCACGTTTGGATGGCTCGGATTTGGAAAGAGAAAAAAGAGAGAGTGTTGGAGTGAGAGGAGAGTGATGGTTTCAATCTAAGCCGTTCAAAAGTGTATTGGACGACCCGAATTCGCCGAGCCACATAGGATATATCCACCCGGCACCAAAAAATTCCTCGCTCTGTCGTAAACATCGATGTAGAAAGACTACCTGCATACAAATATTATATAAACACATTTAAAAAAAAAAAACCTACATTTAGTACAAATCACACTCCAAGGCCCCAAAGATGTGTGTAAACATGTGGGGTTCTTGTAAACATACTGGTTTAGCACTAGTAAACATGCGTGTAAATGTTATGAACTTGTAAACTCCCAACATACTACAAATCACACTCAAAGGCCCCAAATTTAGTTAAAGTGCGCTCAGACTTGTCGGACATCCGGTCATCAAAAAACATAGGAGTATTACAAATAATAGCCTTTCTAAACCTGAGGGGTTTGGCCAAGTAGGCATGAGAAATCAGATACTCCAGTGTTTGTCTTCTATGAGGTCACATGTTCGAATTTTACGAAGGCCAAACATTCCAAGCCTTGGGGCCACTAGAAGGTTTCCTCGGTCGTTCACTTTAGGGTCCCGGAAGCCCCGTTCCAGAAACCTTCTTAAAAAATAAGCAGCTTATTTCACATTTTCAAACTCAAAAATAAAGTAAATGAAAAATATTTTTTTAATTTTTTGGCATCATATAAAAGATCTCATCGAGATATTTCAAACAAGATCCATATTGCATATTTTTAGATTTCAATAAACCCATAATTTTTGAGCTTGAAATTGCCTTTTTTAAAAATAAGGACTTTTTTTGGTTTCTAGAACGGGCTCGGAATTATTTAATGTGTGTGCAAGTTGGCCCGGACATCAGTTTATAAAAAAAGAAGAAGAAGTCTTGCTACGGTCTAAGAAAACTCTTCATAAATTTGAAGATCAACAATTGACCTTTCACTAACGTGTGTTTTACTCACAAATCCCAATGAATCTTAACCATTACTACTTTGTTTAAATTCTGGTAGTTTAAATTTTTTTTCTTTTGGTAGAATACTGAAAAGGACATGTACGTGGAGGGCCGAATAAGGCCTCATTCGGAGTTAACAAAACAAGCCTAGACACTTGAGTTATCGAAAAGAGCTTGTATAGCTCCAGATGAGCCACAAAGTTACATGAGATCATGAGCCCACCCGTATCATCTGAGGTGTGCACGTGCACAAGACCGGAGGAAGGGTACGAGCCAGACACGAGGTGCTTGGAGGCATATGAAAACGCGATGGAATGCTAATGAGGTGCACTACAGTCTATACAGAATCTTCCCGGGAGGAGAGACCGACTTAAGCATCAGAATGCCCTCCGACCTGCCAGACACGAGGTGCTTGGAGGCATATGAAAATGCAATGGAATGCTAATGAGGTGCACTACAGTCTATAAAGAGTCTTCCCTGGAGGAGAGACCGACTTAAGCATCAGAATGCCCTCCGACCTGCCAGACACAAGGTGCTTGGAGGCATATGAAAATGCAATGGGATGCTAATGAGGTGCACTACAGTCTATAAAGAGTCTTCCTTGGAGGAGAGACCGACTTAAGCATCAGAATGCCCTCCGACCTACTGACCGACTTAAGCATCGGAATGCCCTCCAACCTACTTCTAACTTGTCCGCACTAACGTTGACATTCATTGTGCAGTTAGTCGATTTAGAAAAGGAGCTGGGATAAAAGACAATTGCTTGGTTAAACTACCCTACCACAGGATCAAAGACTTCCCAGCAAATAAACTCACTACTTAACAAGTAACATGTCGATAAACTTACACAGAACATCAACAAAGTATCCCTTTGTTTTTATTGGCACCAACAAAGTATCCTTAACAAAACACGGGATCGAATTACAGAATTACAATCGGTTCTCCGAAACACTTTCATGACCTTGATTGAAGGACATGATTAAAAGAACGGTAACAAAAAACTACACGGCGCTCTTGGTTTGGTAGAGCTGCCGAATACATCTAGTTCATCAAAAATTATAAGGAACAACCGTTTCTTCTTCGAAACACTTTCATGACCTTGATTGAAGGACATGATAAAAACACAGTCACAAAAAAACTACACGGCGCTCTTGTTTTGGTAGAGCTGCCGAATACCACTTCATCTAGTTTATCAACAATTATGCGGAAAGAATCCCAGATTTCCAATGCGCAAGTCTCTTTGTTTCTCAACAGCAGCGGTTTTACACTTACGTGCAAACCTCAAGAAGCTTCCAGAAGTGATTTACATATCTTCCAACTGTCGCTTCCAGCATTTTGGGTCTGATTCTGCCTGCCAGAAGCCAATCACACAAAAAACAATCTCAATCTCAGGGACAAAGCAAATCATGAGCATAATCATCAATCAGTAAGAGTTCGTTTGATTAGCAAAAGAATGATAGAAATGAAAAAAGAAAAAATATATCAACTTTTTCTGTGTTTGGTTGCCAAGAAAATGCAAGAAACTATAAAATCATGTACAACCCACTTCTGCTAATGAAGTTGTCCTTTTCTTTCATGCAAAAAAAACATAGGTGAATTTGAATTGTCTCTGAAACTAGTTACCATTCTTTTCCAATAACTTACTCCTAAAGAAGTTGTTATATATATGTGTGTGCGCGCGCGCGTGTTTGTGTATTTTGTTGTAACTTTCACCATAACCAAACGCTGTAATGGGAAAACCTTAAATTCCTACCGAGGTTTCATCATTACCTAATACAAGCTAGAAAATGATTCTTCTTTTCTCTCCTTACATTTCTACCACTTCAATTTTCCATTAGTTTATACTTATAACTTATAATCAAAGGGAGGTGACAGTAACTGATTATAGCTATTTTTCCCCCTTCAAACTAATGCTGTTTCTGAAAACCAAAAAAGGATAATAGAAACAAAAGAAAAAAGTACATACCTGATACATTTTCTCTCTCCATTGAAAAACACAACCACGGGCTTCCAAGTGTTCCAAAAGCGCTTGTGGCAAGAATGACTTGAAGGAAGCCTGAAGCTTCACTTTCGTAAGCCCTCCACATGCCAACAATGCTGCTGCTAGGCCACCAGGAGTCCACCCCTTCAAGTGCAATATATTCATGTTTTGTAAGCAGCTTATGCTTGCAAGGGACAAGAGCCCCAAATCCGTCACCGAGGTATACGACAAATTTATCTGTACACAAATATAATACACTTCTATTGTTAGACGCAAGCCAATCGTCTCCTTTCAACTAGTGATCTGGAGAGAGTGAGTGAGTACCTGTCTGAGGTTTTGAGAGAAGTGAGCAAGTGGAATCATTCCGCTGTCATTTATGTTGTAGCATTTCTTAATGTCAAGCTTGATGAGCTGCTTACATCCCACAGCGATAGCCGCAAGGCCAAAAGATGTAACAAGGGGACATCCTCTACTCTCAAGTGTGTTCAACTTCGAACATTTTGAGAGTGAGAGAAAGGAACTGTCAGTGATTTTATGACAATAGGCTATATTAATCATCTCAAGGCCAGGGCAACCACTCGCAATTGTGAGAACGCCGGTATCTGTTATTCCAGCTGACCTGAACAAGAGAGCCCATATTCAAAAATTATGAAAGGAACAAAAGCGGGAATAGATGATGGGAAATATGTTGCGTAGCTAGTAAAGTAATAAGAGACAACTTGAACAAGCAACGAAGAATATAGAAATTCCTCAGGCGTCATAAACGACACTCGAAATTTTGGAATAAAACTTCAAAAGCCCAAAAGACGTATCTCAACCCACCCTTTCACATGGGTGTGGCCCACCTCGTTAGAGAGGAACTATGAATACATAATAATATTGGCTATGGATTCGGGGATCCTCAAAATGAACAATTTTAAGGCATTTGATAAATTTTCCAACTGATATAATAAGGTAGTAAAAGAGACGTCAAGTACTTCTGGATTAATCAGAATAACATGTTGACAGTCCAATGGAATCGAGACTTTCTCATATTTCACGAAGCACTGTAGGTAAATACAAATCAAAATTCAAAGTCTCGAACCTGTACAAATCAAGCTCTACAAGTTTTGAGCAGCACTTGCCAATGTGGGCAATTCCTTCGTCAGTTATGTTTGGGCAGATTCCTAGCTTTAAGCTGGTAAGTTTGGGACATCTTGAGATGGACTTCAGACCTATTTACAAAAAAATAGCTTGAGTAAACTATGAATATTGACATTCTAAAAAAAAAAAAGCTGCACTTCAACTATGAGGCAAAATGGCAAACCTTCGTCATCAATTTCATTATAAGTAAGGTCAAGCTCTTCAAGAAAATGGCAACGTTGACCAATCAAGACAAAAGCTTCTTTCGATACAAGGACACATGACTCCATTCTTAGGGAGGTAAGAGAGGTGCAAGAATTTGTAATGTGAGCGATTGAAAAGTGAGTTATTTGCTGGCAACATGTGATGTCTAGCTTCCTCAAGTCTCTGTGTTTTGTCACAAGGGAAGAAAGACCTTCGTCCGTAACTCCCATGCATTTACTCAAGCTTATCTCCCTCAGTGACACACACCAATTTCCAATGGCCTTCAGACCAGAACATGTAACTCGGCAACCATCTAGTTTGATTGATTGCAATGTGGAAAGTGTTTGCAAGCTATCCGCAAGGGCAAGAGTGACCTGAACCATCATCAAATTCCAGATATTGAGCTTCCAATTTTGTTTACTGAAAAGAAGAATACCAGATACCTTCTACATCTGAAGGTAAAAGAGTTTAAAGGACTTACAGGAGAGCCGTATGCTAGTATAAGTTGCTGCAGACGTCCATTACCGCTTGTGAGAGAAGACAAGCCCACATGACTAACATTTTTACAACTTGACATGTCAAGCATCTGCCAAAGAAAAATAAGTTGGTCCTTCAATTACTTCATAGTTAATAATCAAACATTTCTTTTGATGGACCAGAACTTTAACTTCAGTTCGATGAAATCAAACTTTTCCTGGCGGAAATGTTGGTATGATGTTTTTGCAGTACACCATATTGAGTAAACGAAAGAGAAACTTTCAAAGCAGCCACATTAAAGAATGGCCCAGTTCCATGTGATTGAAAGGAATAAACAAGAACACATAATGTTAAAACTGTTTTTCTGCCGATAGATACCTGCAGTGACTTGCACCCTTGTTTGAGCTTTGCAAGACTGTCATCATCGATAGCAAAGCATCCTTCCAGAACCAAATCCTCAAGATGTTGTAAATTTGAGATTGACAGTAAGCATTTATTTGTGATCTGAACAATAAGAAAACAGAGAAAATATGGATAAAGACAATTTTTTTTCCAGAGTACATCAAGAGGAACCGCAACAAATTAGCTCAAAAGAAAATTGTTTTACAGAGTGGGGAGAAGCATGAAGATTTGCTGTCAAAACAAATTATATACAGAAGAAGTTTTACACCTTCGTAGCTAATTCAGGTTAACATGCATTAAGCTTAATAACACAACAAAAAATCAGATGCATGACGGTTACAGATAATCTATCCCGCAAACTCCACTGCCATACAGCTAGAACATTGCAAATAAATAGCAAAAGAAATCTGAAATGTCTTGTGATGTTCAAACTGCATGTTAAACACTGATAGAACGAATACTTATCAGTTGAATCATTCAGAGATTCAACTTGTTTTGAGTCTAAGTTATTTAAACAGGTGATAGGCATGAATATGGTCCACAAAAAACATTTAGAGGCTACAACGACTACACAACAGACAATTTTGTTTTTGACCGTTGAAACGGGGGAAACCAACCATCATATTTACCAAAGAGGAAAATGAAAAACAATACTCTCCGGTTGCACACAACCAAAAGCCAAGGCAATAAGATCAAAACTCAAAAGGTAAGACCCAAATATACTACCAAGGGGTGGACACAGATTGATGCCTAAGTCTGTGTTCAAATCACAAGCCATACAGCAACAAAGATGCAGTTTTGTAACAGAAAATGCTAGATATTTACTGATTTATACCCCATCTTATCAGTTTGTAATCATGAACTTTTAGTTGTGTATAAAAGTTCATCTTTCATTACTTTTAAACTAAGAAATACAAAACAATACCCTGCTACGAAAATCACACACCATCCCGAGTCCCAATCAATCGCACATCACAACACAGGAATGAACTCAACCAAAATTTCATTAAGGACAATGGAATAAAGTACTAAAATAGGTTAAACAACTCCTTTTGGATCGAGTGATTTCGTAGGAAAAGAAAAGAAAGGATTAGAGTTTGTCGCCAAATCACTCATTTGGATCAAGTACTTCGTTGAGAAATGGAGAGAACTACAAAAATGATATCTTTTGATCAGCTCTATCCTCTTTCTTATCACACCCTTTCTTACAATCCAAAAGGGCTAAAGTGGCAACCGTAATGAGATGTAAACCCAAACACCTTTAAGTTCAAAACTTGGCAAGAGGCCAAGCTGCAAGAGAGAAATCTCTTGTGAATTTCTAGTCCCGGCGTGGATGGCCTGCTTTGTCGGGACCGGGGAGGGGAATAGTTCAGGGGCGCATAAGATGGCCCGAACATCCGTTGAAAAAAAAAAAAAACAGATAGACATAACAATCACAAAGCAAATTAATTTAAGGAGAGGGGAAGAAATTTTAATTTTACCGGCAAGTAAGAGAGATCCAAGCTTCGAATCTCCTTGCACTTGACAGCAATCAAGTCCACCCCTAAATCACCAACACCCAAACACCACTTCAAGTTAATCAACCTCAACTTCCTACACCCAACAGCTATACACCCAATCCCAATATCCGTTATCCCTTTGCACCTCGCCAACCATAACCTCTCCAAGTTCTTCGCCTCCGCGATCGCCGCGGCCGCCGTATCCCTCAACTCCGTGGCGTTCGACAGATCAATCTCCACCAAGTTCGAGCATTTCCCAACCAAATTCGACAAACCCACATGGGTAAACAACATAGATCTCGAAAGATCGATCCTTTTCAGCGTTTTGTTGAGAATAACCGATGTAGCCTTCAAAGAACCGTCGGTAATTCGAGGGCATAGAGAGAGATCGAGATGGGTCACGTTTGGGTACCGGTTGAGAACCTTGGTCAAGTGCTCAGAACGGAGAGGCTTCAGGGTCTTCCGATGGCGAGACTCGATCGAGTGAAACGATTTACAGACGAGAGAGAACGATTTCTTGTCCAGGTGGTTGTTTTGGTCGAGGCAATCGAGGATGGAGAACACGATTTCTTCGGAGAGAATGTCGAAGCAGTTGGGCTCCAATTCCTCGCTTGGTTTTCGCTTCTTCATTGCTCCAAAGACCGAAGATTTTGATGACATTCGAAGATTAATCATCAAAGGTTGGATTTTTTTTTTGCTTGTATGCAAATGGGTTTTCAGAAATGGAGGTGGACTGGAGAATTTATCTTTGTTTTTTTTTTTGCTTTTATGCAAATGGGTTTTTAGATTTGAGGAGGGAGGGATGGTCCGGATGGAGAAATGGAGGTGGGTGAGGAAGATAAGGTGGGTTTTGAGAGGTGAGAGAAGGGGTTGAAGGGAAATTTTCAGAGTTGGGATTTGGGGAGGGGAGGATGGAAGATGAGAACAGGTGAAGGTAGTGAAGGTATTATGAGAGAGAGAGAGAGAGAGAGAGAGAGAGAGAGGTAACTGAAACAGAAAAACACTGGCTTGAATCCGAGTATTTTATGGGGCTGGGAATTTGGTGAGAACTGAGAGAGGTAGAAGAAAGAAAGAATATTCAAATTACAAGGCTGACCCTTTTGGCTTTTCCAAAATTGGGGCATTCAAGTACTCCCCGTGCCATTCCGTAGTGTGGTAGTTATTTATGTTAGGAGGACGTAAGTGCCCCTCTAACAAATTCCACCAAAATTTGAGTTGAAAACAAGTTAGAAAGAAAAAGAAGGGTTTACCTAATTGGGTTATATCACTTTACTACTCAATTTATTTAGTTTTAAGTGCTTAATTTGTGTTATCAAAAAATCCCTCAATCTATATTTAACATGGTCATCAATTTAATATTATACCCGTAATAATTTATTGGTTTAATTTTCACTTTAAAAAAAGAATAATCGTACTCTTTTAGCAAGACGTTCGTATGAAGTGATAATTTTCATGCGAAAACCATACTTCAAGAGACAGTTGAAGGGGTAGTTTGACTTGTTCTAGCCTTCTAGGTCAATACTAAATTTTTATTTTTTTTTGAAAAACGAAAAGGGCAGGAGGGGGCAACTGGCCAAGGGCCCTCCATGCGTCCCTCCAGCGCATATACATTTTTTTGCCACTGGAGGGACTCGAACTCGAGTGCACATGAAGGAAAAGGCACTCAAGCCCCATCACCCAGGCCAGCTGGGCTACCACCCTCGGTGGTAGGTCAATACTCAATTGGGTCTTCGAATTTTAGAGTGGGGGTATTAAGGTCTTCTTATGATGACAATGATGAATCCGTACGGGGAAAAAGGACAGAAAGTATGGAATGTATGTAAATATGGGAGAGTTGTAGGGGCAAATTGGGGCATTGGGAGAGGTGCCATGATTTCTTGGATTTTGGGTGGATTACTGATAGGGAAAGCAAAAGACTTTTTTTCAGTTGATGCGGTGGAGTAACATGCGAGGGAGGACATATCCAAGTGCGGACAGTACGAACATATCCCTCACCAGCCTCCAACAATATTTATATTTATTTCGTGCTTCTGAGCTGCCATACGTACATACATACATAAATGTATATACAGCCCATACATACGGATTTTGGACCTGTTTCGAGTCGCACAGAAATAATTCGAGCCGCTTATTTTGTTCAAAATAGTTTATTTAGACTCTGCGTAAAAAACGGCTTTACAGATATCCGATGACTTGTTTTTTTAGGAACCCTAAACAAACCATTTTGAACAAAATGAGTAACTTGGATCATTTTTGTGGGACATAAAACAGGTCCAAAATCTGTATATACGCGCTGTGTGTACATTTATGTAAACACAACACCGAATGCAATTGTGCTTGGAACCGTTCGATTCTTGGATTCAGAACTCTTTGATGCTTATAGTGTATATGCATTCAACGAATATGAAAACTATATTTTAAAGATGTGTGTTACTTATTATAGAAGAAATACCAATGGAAAATAGTAAGATATTCTTTGGGGAGGTATAACCGTACGTATGAGTGGACGGCCTCACATGGCTTACCCTGATAAGAACGGAACGGCTAGAGAGAGAGAGAGAGGAGAGAGAGAGAGAGAGAGAGATTTTTTAAGAGAAAAAATAAAATTTTTTTTATCACTCAATAGATGTCTAGCCCATTTTTAAGAATGATAGAAAAAGTATACCGCTAAACTGCATACAGATTGGGCAAGCCCAAAAGGCATCTAGTGTCGGCTCATATATTTTGGACGTCCGAAGCAAATTTCGTTTATTGAGCCCCTTACATATTCATGATTTCTTTAAAAAATGATAAAAGTACAAAAAATCAAACTAAAAGAATATAATTATGACAATATAAATGTCAAAAATAATATGTTCGCAATTATGGAGATGCATGAGAGTCAAACCACACACTCACAATAGCATGACAGTATTATGTGACCACTAAACCAAGTATCTAGTTTGTGTTTTTATTTGAAAACATTCTAATATGAATACGTAAGTTACATTATAATGGGGTCTCAGTTTTGGTTTAAAATTCGGGGGCTGGAAGCGGTTGCTTCTCTCGTCTATCTTATAAGCCGGCCCTGAAGGCATCAACCACCACACCAAGCACTCGCGCTCTTAGTGAGTATCGAGCCATCACCTTCCATGCAGAAGAGCTGGCGAGGAACTGTCATCGAACTACAAACCCGTGATGGAGGAAAAAACAAAGTTGGGTGAGGGAGGTAGTGAGTGATGGAGGCACTACTTGCAAGGAAAATAGTACCGGGAGAAGTACTACCTCCGTGGTGTTTCCGTGTCAAACTTACTTTTAAGCATTTTTGTCTTCTGGGAGTTGCTTTTTGGGGCATTACATTAACAATTACTAACAAAAACCGAAAGTAGTACTGTAGAAGAATGGTCCCCATGGCTGATGAGAATATTAGGCATCCAATGTTATGCCGTATGTGATTAGCCGTTCCAGTTTCTCTTTCTTTTTTTTTTAAAGTTTTTTTCTTCAATTTTCAAACTCAAATATAATGGAAATGAAAAATGATTTTTTAATTTTTTTTTTGCACCGTTTAAAAGATCTCGATGAGATCTATCAAATAAGATCCATATTGGTAGAAAAATTATTTACGTAAACATATGATTTTTGGGCTTGAAATTACCTCCGTTTCAAAAAAGGAACTTTTTATAAAAATAAAAATAAAAAAATTCATTAGGTGGAGCACAACAATCACAGCTTGGGGCTTTATATACGTGCAGGTGCTATATATGCAGATTTCTTATGATGTAAGCCTAATTTTAAATAAAATCTTTAGTGTAATTAGCAACATTGTCAAGCTACCATATATAATACCCAAAGGAAATTTTAAACAAACAACCTTTCCAGTATATATACGAAGATGTAAGGTTTTTTTTTGACGGATAGATAAAGTGTTTGGAATAAATTTTGAGAATAAGAGGCGAACTGGGTCAACGAGTTCGATTCTCAAACCCAAATCCAATAAGTACAAAATTCGGGGGTGTCAGGACTTTGTCGACTTCGACTAGCTCCGTCCTAGCGGGGTGGACCAAGCCTTAATTACCGATTGAGATATCATAAATGTATAACTCAACTGTGATTGATCCTATAGTTAACAAGAAATATAACTCCCCAATTTTGACATGGACAAGTACTATTTATAGGCATATTACAATCACCTATTTTTATTTTTTTTTGAACGTCCATATAATTACCATCACCTAAATCCAAAAAGAATAATAATTATGGCATCCTTCTAGGGTGGGCTTGGTGGTTGTCTATTTTTAATTAGTTGATATCAACATGCCATTGGTCTGGCTAGCATCAAAATGTCTTAGGGTCGACACCTAGCTTGTATAGGTAATTAATGAATTTAACAAATAGTCAAATGGGGACTGATTAGCTGGTTGTTTTTCACAAGAGCAGACACCAAATAGATTGGAAAAAAAAAAAAAATACTTATGTGCTCTAATAGCAATGCTTCTTCTCATGCAAATAAGAATATGAGCCCTACTTCCAAGTGCGTAGGGCCCACACGCTGATGTGAGAGGACACGCTTATGTGAGAGGAGAAGCATTGTTTTTTTATCTCCGAATAATTAATTAATCTTCCAGTCAATTAGGGCAACGAGGTTCAACATGAACAAAAGATCGATTAGAAGTTAGGTGTTGTGATATGTGACATCAAAAGAATCAAAAACTTCCTCCGTTCCTAAATGATAGCCTGTTACGAAAAGACGTACAATATTTGCATAAAAAAATAAAATACTTTCGGCATATATAATTTTTAAGTTTTTTTTACACCAAATTAATGATCTCAGTTAGTTCTTTAATTTGGCCGGTGTGGATGAATTTAAAAAATATGCACAGAATTACTACTCAATCTTTTTGTCCGAAAATTACACGTCTTTTCTTATTAACCTACTACTATTATTCAGGAACTTATTCAGGAACGGAGTGAGAATCAACTAATTAATTAAGAAAGCGGTAGTTTACTTAAAGAGCACTGTAGTGCAGAAAACACCGAGATTAGTTGTGTGCTTCCTTGAATCTTCCGACTCATTTAAGGTCGAGACTTGTGCGTCACAATTTGTGACTCACAAAGTACCAAATATGTACTTCAACTAACCTTTTTATGGTGCCGGTCTAACCTACCATGTTTTGCAAAGAAATTGGATTGACCAAATTATAATAATCACCCACTTGGTTGCTTAATTTACTCATTTTTAGGGTTTATACTTGGGAAATGATATTAGCACTCCAAAAATTGATGCATGGACTCCAAAATCAGTATAACTCCAAAGCCACTTTCCTTTATATTTTGGAGTGTCTACATCAATTTTTGGAGTGCCAATATCATTTCCCATTATACTTCCCCCTTGAGTCCTTGACGCTTAGTTTATTTGGGGTTTATGCTCATGATCTTCCTAAATTAAAATGTTTTATATGTTTGCTAAATTAAGAGGCAGAAATCCTATAGGGATCGACGACTCACGTACGTAGGGAAATCGTACCGACGGCCGCGCCGGGCCGTCTCCGGCCACTGGACGGCCGATCCGAGCAGTCCAAAAATTCTAAAAAAAAGAAACAAGGGGGCTTACGTAGGAATCAACAGCATCCAATATGTGTAGAGTACTTGATCTAAACACCCTATTTTTTGTGTATATATGTATACTGTCGGTATGTATAGTAGTACTCATTAAGAGGTGGGTAAGCTTTGTTTGAAGCTTTTACGAATTAAAGTCTTCCTCATATACTATTATTATGGGAAAAGGTTGCTATATACTCCCTATATCCCATTTTGTTTGTCCATTTTTGTTATTCGTACCGTTCTTTAAAAGCTTATATGTTCTATAATATTTTTCATAATTTTAAAAACTTTATATTATAGACCTAATAAAAAACTATCAAACAAGATTCATATTGCATATTTTTTGAGATTTAAATTGGATGATATAAGCGATTGAAAACCGACACGAACATCAAAAAAGGACAGTCAAAATGGGACAGAGGGAGTGTGCGTAGGCGAATTGCTTCAAAACCAAGGCATTCAAAATAAATTTTTTCGTTTTAAGCTCTATTTTACGAGAGTTCGTGTTTCGATCGTATTCAAAATTTAAAGTTTAACAAATATAGTAATTGGTTGGACTATCAATCCAATTTAGATGATGTAGTACCAATTGAAGCCTGTGAAGATGAAACTTTATGTCAAATGAGTTTAAGGATTTTCTTGGTCAGTGTTTTCTAATCATTGAAGAAGAGGCTTTTTTTTCCCCTTCAAAACTATGTACTTCGACATGGTTTTTCACTTTGTTGGCAATGTCCAGGGGAGGAGAATGTTATATTACTTCCTTAAATGGTTCAAATAATAAGAAGAAAACTACTTCATCGTATATGGGATTGACTCGCACTAATGTGTAATAGGAAGGAGATGTGTGGGGAATATTGTAGTGCTACAGACAACTTTAAAACACAACTACGGGTCCAACTGTATTCGAAATCGTTCGATGCACGTAGATCCACATGAATCGAATAGCTTCGGACATGATTGGTCTGGAGTTGTGTTTTAAAGATGTGTGCGTAGACTTTCTGCTAGAATAATCGCTCGCACCGTGACCCTGCTTGTTACCTATCATGAACTAACTTAACTAGCGTATCTGTTGGCGATCTTTCGATCATAACGTAAAATGCATTTGCAATGGAACTTATAATAGACAAGTGATAGCTTTTAAAAGAAAACGTTGTGAGATGAATGCATATTTACTAAAAAGTTTTACAGTACAAAATTAAACACCGGCTGCCGGCATTGGTATTTTGCTTGGTACCAAGGGCGATCGCCCGGACTCATCCACCCTCGGTCGACATTGGTACAAAAACACCGGCATTAGTTGTGTTCTTCCCCGAATCTTCTGACTCGTTAGGCTTGTCCATGAAGTACCAAATGTGTACCTCAATTAGGCTTTTCTGGTGGTGGTCAAGCCTACTATGGAGTATGTTTTTTGAAAGAAATTGCGTTGACCAAATTTTACTTAGCCACTTGGTGCTTAGTTTACACATATTTTTTAAGGGATTTTACTTCCCACTTGGTGCTTATACGACATTTGTTTTGGGTTTATTTGTACCCATTTCCTTTTTGAGAATAACTTATTCACAGAGTAGCCGTGAATAGTTCTTATGTGAATAAGTTATTCATAGGAACGCTCAATCTCGGGTCGTTCAAAAGTGTTTTGAACGATTCGGATTAAAAATAATCTATTATCGCTAATAGATTATCTATTACCGATAAGAGATTGTTTTTAATCCGAATCGTCCGATACATTTTTGGACGGCTGAGATTGAGTTCCGTAATAACTTATCACGGAGCTCCGTGAATAAGTTATTCTCTTCTCTCTTTCGTTCAATATTGTTTTTGTTTGCTCCATTGAGAGGTGGACAAACTTTTGTTTGAAGGTTTTAATAGTATATAATATTAAAGTCTTCCTCATATGCTGTTGTGGAAGATTACTAAATGTATACTCCGATTGCCCCAAAAACATTCAGAATTTTTTCTCCATTTGACGCTCTAATTTTTTTTTACCTAGGCGTCCGAACCTGCTAAAGCACATCTCGACTAATTCTGGGAGACCTATTATAATTAATCCCGTCATTCACTAGTAGGAGCCCAATCATGGGAACCCAAATAAGTTGATGCACCTGAGAGATCTCGAATCTCAGACTTTAGGATGAAGCAATTTCCTAAATATCAAGCCTTGACCACCAGACCAAATCCTTAGGGGTTGATTTGAAGATCTACAGTATTTATGAGAAGTCGTGTTTCGAATTAACCAATTTTAAATCCAAGTCCATTTTAAGAAGGAAAATTCTAAAATCAGTCCAATGGGCTGACAATAGTAAGTGAGTGAATGTGTATTAAATGGTGTAATAGGTTCAAAAAAATACGTATTTTCCTTATCTTCTAGTGTGCTTATCGTCAACCCAGTGGGCTGACAATAGCAAGATCATTTTAAGAAATCAAACCCAATAAAAAAAAAAGGACAAGACAAAAAACTAAACATGATCAGCAAACTGGACCCGGGGATGCTGCCAAACACTCCCACCAAGCGGGGAGCCGAGTGGCATCCAACCATTCATCTCGGCACAAACGGCAATCTGAGCGCATACAGATCTGAACTGTCTATTGCTCGGTCAGGATCCAAGCTGGCGATTCTCGAGATAAAAGGCTGGATCAGCCGCTCAGCACCGCTGCCAATCACCCCCGCTTGACAGCATCTCCCAATCCCAGCGGGACTCCATCTCAACCATTTGGCAAACTGAAAGTGGACTAACTGATTACTACCAATCTTTCGAACCCAGAAAAAACCTTCACCAGAAGGGCCATTGTATTTGCTTCTTAAAGATTAGTTTGGCTTGACATAAAAAGTATAAACTACAGCTCTTGTTTGGTTTGTCTGCCAACCAAACAAGACGTCCACATTATCTGTTGGCGCCCATGTTACTTGATTAAAGTAAATAAAAAAACAGCCAATCATTCACATTCAGGGCCCATAAAATGAACGGCAACATTGAATCGTATTCACTTGAAAAAACATAAATAATAATACACAAAGATAAATATTTCGCGTAACCTCAACCGTCAATTCAATTGTATGTCCAAATGGAATTCGAAGTTCTTTTAACTTTCGAAAAAGTATCTATGATTGAATCCGTGCTTAAGAAACCATTTTCACGCAAGTTTATTGCATCGCATATGTATGTACATTATTTTTAACAAGCAAAATAGTTGGTTTCTGAAATTTGGGGAAGGCCATGGCCCCTATATAGCCAACTTATAGTACAGTCCCTGATCACAATGAACTATCAACCTTAGTTCGCGACATTCAAAATCTTGGGATCACTGGAGGATTTGCCCGGTCGTTAACTTTACAAGGTTCTCTCATTGAATAATAACGATAGATCCTTTCCTGTGTAATTCATGATACAAAGTACAAACACTGCCTACGCTAAAACATGTCCTGATAACGAAAGAGTCCTAAGAGTGACAACAATTCTTGCCCGCATTTTCAGGTACTTGTTACAGAAAAAAGAAAGCATTCTGATCTCCTATCCGGATACGAGTTTATGACGGATTAACCCACGGGACCAACAGAAGCAACTTCTCAAAGTGAATAAGGTGCTTCCGCACGCGGTAAATGTGAAGACTGTAAAGCCCTGTGGCCAGGCTCACCAACAGGAAAGATATCAAAATCAACTCCCAGAAATCCTGACACAGCAAATGCAACGCCGAGGGGTGTCAGTTGGAATAAAACCTCAAGAATGAACGTCCCAAGCAAAGAGCTACGAAGATATATCGATCCTCTAAGATGATTCTGCTCAAACATGCTTTCAGTTTACGTCTCCACTTAACATAGTAAAACAGGTAGGAATCACCTAAGGGAAGCCTGTCATAATCGGCTACAAAAAATTGTTCTTTACCACACTCTTTATCAGGTATACCCAAAGAAATGCAATTTCTTATTAGCATTCGTATATCTGTTTTCCAGTGGCTTTTAGTTTACCTATATGCAGATTCATGCATTTCTTCCTGCAGATAACAGCTCTATACATCTTGCAAATGGGTTGAAGAATTTATCATCAAAGATTGATTTTTGTTGGGCGCTACGTAAATTCTGAGACTTAGAATATAATCTATCACCATGTATAGGTATACCTGTTGATGTAACTATAGAACAAACGCGTGTGCACAGAATGACATTCAGGACGTAGTAGCATCAGCCATCACACGGGCTGAATTCCGAAACAAGTAATATGCATATGACGCGCCATGGATCAGAGCACCATTGGCTAAACAAAACAAACAAAGACAAGCATAATCACCTGGGGATTGGATATGACTACAGCCATAACATAGGTCATCAAGTCCAGAACAGACTGAAGTGAATTTTGTACACCGCCCACTACCATCCGATCAGATTCAGGAACTTGATCCTACGAAACATAATTCAAGAAAATAAACCCCAGAAGAACAGCCAGAGGACTATGTATTAGGAACTTGTAACCGACTAGTCTTTCCCACCTTACCTGCATTTGCTGAATGACGGATAAATCAAACATCCATAGTCCAAGCCGTGATGCAGCCACTCCAGCCATCAGCAAATACGCTGATGTGATGTTGTTTTCCACCCATATTGAAGCTACACATACTAAAAGGAAGGCCCACTGCATCAAAAAATAGCTAAATAAGGAAACTGAAATTTCATCGAAGTTCAACAAGAAGTGACTCACGGCAAAGACCCATTGCAGAAATTGAAAATTTCAAAAGTAAGTTTGAGTGAAGTTAAAACCTGTGACCAGATGGACCAGATTCCTGTTCGAATTGTTGAAATCCGGGACTGTACGATAGGGTAGAGATAAGTTGCAGCTATTCCTATGGCGGCACTTACTCCACGAGCAATTCCAATGACATATGCTGGGATTCCCTCCCATTCTAACGTCGCAGTCATGAGGGTTCCAAAGCTGCAATAGCAAATTGAGTCGGATTCTAATTCACAGCCCCATGCTAATCCAAAAACAATTATTGGAGAACTCAAAATAATTCGAAGATATAAAGAAGCAAACTTGATTTTCTCACAACAGCAAAAGTGAAAGTAGTGTATCAACTATGGGTGAAATCTGGAAGTCTCTCCATCTTTAAGTTGTTTCCAAATCCAATATTATACACAATATGTGCAACTATTTCCAAAGAATCAATGCCATAAGAGGTTAACCTGAGAACTGTAAAATACAGCAAAGCAAGAGCTACTCCCGGGAGTACCACATCTTGCTGTAAATAAACTCTCCATGCAACAATATAAGGACTCTTGGAAAAACGCTCGATTATTTTCCTTGTCCAGCTGCTATTGGACGACTCCGAAAAATTTGCATCAAGCGGAAGCAAGCTTGTTTGCTCCTGAGATGTGGATGGACTCTCTTCTGGCACTGGTGAAAGTCTTAAGGCAGCCCTCTTTTGATTCCTTTCGCCCAACGATGGTATTCCGTTGTAAACAGACATTAAAAGCCAATATTGCAAGAAAACAGAGAGAATATTCCAGAGTGACAAAGTCAACGCGGATGCTTTTAGCGATACGAAGCTAATGATGAAGCCAGTCACCACAGGTGCACCCAGCTTGCAGGTCAAGTCAATCCGTCTGATGACTGAATTCAACTGCGTTAGAACTTCTGGAGGTTGCCCCTCTGATATTACCACTGCCCTGTAATTTGAACATGACTTCACATTAGGAATGTAATAGCATGTAAGTAAAAATATTGCTCCATTTTTTTCCTCAGAAGAAAGGCTGATTGACCTCAGAATGTTGCACAATTTAAAAAGGATGTTGTAAAATGCAAAATACTGGTTAACGAGAGATACTATATCGAGATCCAACACATGTTCCATGTAAAGGAAAAATCAAACGAGTTGTAGGAAAAGTTGGACACAGCAAGAGGTGAAAACCAAAATATTCATTCGATAGCATGGAAAGAATATTTCGCATTTTTTTTGGGCTTAGAAGACAACTGATAGGAAAAAGAAACCTCAGAATGGTGCAACAATCTGTGGGAAAAATGGATGTCGTAAATTTGAAGCTACTGGTTAAAGAGAGATACTATGGCAATATCCAGCACGAATTCCATGTAAAGGAAAATCAGACGAGTTACCTCAAGAAAACGAAAATGAAGGAAAATTTGGTCAGAGTAGGAGGTAAAATACAAATATAACTATTGATTCGTGATGGCAAATTACCACGATACTATGCCAAGAGTGACCTATACATGTTCACTAATTTTAAGGAACGTTTTTCACTGTTGTAACTTGTAAGACAATGAATGCAGTTACCATTCTCTTTCGATCAAGATGGTTCCAGCAAGAGTGGAAAGCGTGCCAAGAGCTCCAGAAATATTGGTTACTATGACAAGTGACAGGAACGCCAGATAATTTGTAGACTTCAAGTCTGGGTTGACAACAAGTGCAACCACTGTGCCTCCGGCAACCATAAAAGACAGATTCTGTGTTAACAACCATAATTGGAGGATCTGCAAAGGTAAAAACCATATACCATCAAACCATCAGAGTAGCCTAAACGGTAAAACATCATAGCACAATTCTCTCCGTTGAAATTTTTAAAGAAACCTTTTTGAAAAGTTTGCGAACCTTATTTGACCAAACATGAATATTTTCTTCCAATTGTCTACTCTACTTAAATGGCAACAATTGGTAAAAGATCTAATAAACTAAGAGGAAAGCCATCTCTGCTCAAGAATAGCTTCTAAACATAGAAAATATGTGGATTTAAGCAAAAGGGAATAGATAAGGATAGGGAAATACGTCTAGATTTTGATGGAGTTTAAAAGATTGTGCTCTCATTAAATCGCCAAACATTGAAATATTATCAGTTTACGATATTCTTTTACCTAAAAATAGAACTGTGGCTCCAAAAATTTGCGTGGGAAAAACCTGATTTACTGTGTGTGACGTTAATTGCAGTTAAAATAAAATGGGCAAGAAAAGATAGTCAGAGTAAACCTTCAAATATGTCAAGCGATCAATGAGATGTCCAACAAGGGGGCCAAACAATGCAGTAGAGCCAGATTCCACCACACCATAAACAGCAGCTAGAAGTAATGAGTTTGGCCAAATATCAATCATGTATAGACCAACAGAGAATTCCCACATCCTGCATTTAGAGAAAATACCATTCTTTTATGTTACACCAGGAAAACATAAACGTCATGCCTTTCAGCATCTCGATGAAGGTGGTACTACGTATAGACGTAACTTTTGACGTTATTTTCTCAAAGCAGCGGTCCCCAGACTACTCAACATTTTCATACTTGGAGCTAACATTTTATGATTGCGCTTAAGTATTGACTTCTTACAGCTGAAATAGAATGAGTACCAGGCGAAATCTTCCAAATTGAACTATCTCAAGTCCCAACCATCCAATGTACTCAAATCAGATTTTCCAACCCGTAACATAATTTTGGCCTATAAAGTTCCATGCCTCGATCATAAGAACAAAGGAATGTGATTGATTTCTCGAGAACTCCTCTTACCTAAACCACTAAGGGAAAAGGGGGGTTTTCTGTGACAACCATAAGTTGCATACCAGTTCTCACGATTTACTTTTCGTGAGTTATCTGTGTGATGAGATTGGAAACGATTGACTGCGTTTGCACTAATTGGGATTACTAGCGAAGCGTGAAATAACAAGGGAACAAAATGCAAGTTCAGAGCTCAAGGGATTTTGATGAGAAACGTTCTGAACTTTGATAGGAAGCAAAGAGTGAAACCACAGTCTTAGAAGGACATGTAAAATCTACTGCAACTGAAAAAAATCAATCAGAAATACATAAAACCATCACATTGCAAGGTAACATTGCTAAAAACGAAACAATTATCGAAAACTTGTTTGCAAGTGCTAGCAAATGCCTGTACCTAAACGCACTTCACAAAATTAACTGTGAAAATACACAAGGCATGCCAAAAAAGAAGGCCAACTAAAGGTCAAATCTTGTGATACAACAGACAAGCCATGGATGCATTATCATTAACAACAATCCTCAAAGAAAAACAACATTCGTAAACAACACACAGTACCGAGGCTTTAAATCGCTATATCAGGGATTCAGGATACGTAACATATTGGTGAACATAAAAGAAAGGTATTGCTCCTTTCGGGTGGTATTGGACAGTATCAGCCGATACAGGAGGGGGAGGGAGAGAGAGAGAGAGAGACCTGGCACCCCATCGGGCCAAGAAGTGGCCAACGTAGAGATAGATGAGAAGAGAAGAAGAAAAAGGCGGTTGTGGCTGCTGGGGGAGCAGCAGTGGCTCTTTAACTGACATCATAATTATGGTCTCTTCGTCTTCCATCATCTCATACTCACACCCTCTCTCTCACATCTGCATATATCTCTCTCTCTTTCTCTCTCTCTCTCTCTCTCTCTCTCTCTCTCTCACACACACACGCACATCCAGTTGCACCCTGCAGTGGTACTCCTGAGTCCTGACCTTTTAACTAGCAACAAATCGTGCGGCATGAACATTACAAGGACTTGGGAGATAAAGAGCATCCGCAATGCTAATAATCAAAATTAATAATCAAAATGTGTCACGTCAGCATTTGATTATTTATTTTGTTCATAATCAAACTTAACAACCTCTATCTTTATATTGGTTATTTTTGCATTCCTAACCAAAAAATCCTCCCACAATACACAATGCACATCTGTTCAATTGCAAACGAGTTTCAATCACGCACCCGACCACACCAAATTATTCGTCTTGATGAGACGATTCCAATGTGTGGTTTTTTGAGTTATTGAGTTTTGGTTATTGGTAAAAGTTGCTAAGTTTGGTTATGGAATGAGTGGAATTTAGTTATTTGCTAAAAAACTTATAACTTTACTTATTACAATGTGGATTATTTTTTGAATATTGTTGTTAAGTTTGCTTATCCACACACCCATTTACATATTACAATGGGGATGCTCAAAGTAGTAACCAATGTTGTGTGGCGACGATCTTTTATTTACGAAAAATACTACATTGCAATGCACACCATGGTTGGTAGCCACATGCTCTAATCCTCTGAGCTACACACCAATTTAATGCCAGATTAGAGCCATGTGGGTGCTTAGTTGACCATAGAAAATAAACTATTTGTTTTATATGAGAGTCGGATTTATTTTCGTTTTCAACGGAAACAGATTCTGACTTCCCAAACAATTGAAAATTACACTTCTACGTAGAGGTTCTTTCGGGGTAAATCAGGCAAATACGATTTAGAAATTTTCTTTTGGATTTGATTGATAGTATACTTTGGACTGCAAACAAATTGTGCCCTTTGCAAGCTCAGTTAGCTCGAGCCAGAATTTCAAGCTCGTTTACCAGTTTGACTGTGCTGAAGCTTGGCACGGCTTGATGAGAACTCGATAAAACAATTCATAAAGGATCAACTTGATTCTCGATAAGAATTTGACAAGGGCTTGATGGATCGAGTAATTAGAATTAAGATTTTGATGCACAATTCACTAAAAATTTAGCTTAGCTAAGCTCTTTTGCAGTCCTATAGTAGTATTTGATTAGGGGTAAAAATCACTCGGCTCTTTTGCAGTCATATAGTACTTAATTAGGGGTAAAAATCACACACAGAGAGAACATGTGAAACTTCTCTTTAAATTTATGAAGAATCAACTTCTCTTTAAAATGATTTTTTTTTAAATCTTTGAACTTATGCTTAATTTTGGCCAATATGAAACTCATTTTTGCAGTATGGATTCTTCCTTATAAAAGCTGAAATAGACGAATAACTCAGAAGACCTTCCAATTTAAGAGAGAAATATTTGTAATGAATTTCGTATTGTAAGTGCTGATAGGCTTACGTCAATACAACTTCTCACTGTTGTCAAAAGAAAAAAAGAAAGTTTAAGAGAAGATAACATCCAAAAGTAATTGAATAAACAAACGGAATATGCTCAGAGTGTTAAAAAAAGGATCATTGTCAACTTTCACAAGAATTATTTTATAGGCTTAGGTCATGGAGGAAAAGTCCAGGTTTGAAACACATTAATAAATAATTAAATAATGTTTTATGGGATTTGGCTCCATTGCAATCATGATTTGAATCCACACAGCAAAGAGCTGTCTCTCGTGGGCACACGTCCCAAAATTTAACATTTTTGTATAAAATCGGGTGTGCCCTTTTTCGGAAAGCGCTGCGAAACGCTTACAATTCAGAGTCGCCACTCGGGTTTCGCGGAAAGCACCCAAGGAACCGAACTTGAAAACGTTTGCTACGTTTGTTTGATTTTGAAAAGGCTTGTAGACTGGACCGTCGTCACCTTCAATATCTGAGGTTCGGGAGCCAGGTTACGAGAGGGGAAGGGCTTTATGGCACCCCTCTCGCCCAATCTGGAGATCGGTCTCTACTCAGACATTTTATAAAACTTTTGCATTTTTCTCTTATTGATCATCATTTTTAGTCAGTTAGGGTGGGGAACAATTAAAGGGATTAAAGCGGTAGCAAGTTGCCAGGTGATAGTATGAGATGGATGTTTGATCTAGGCAACAATAATAGATAGAGAACAAGCTCCTGTGAGGGTTTTGATCAAAGTGGAACGCACAGGCCCGGTATGGTACACGCAGGATCAAGCCCGTATGCACTGGCCATGCCACTGCATACAGAGATGACCTGCGTGCGCCATACACATACTGGCACGCGCCGGTAGGCTCAAACTCACAGCTCTTATAATCAATCCTCTGGGCTCTGGAATGGACTAATGCACACCCAGGACAAACCACGCAGTTGTAACATGAACAATATATGGTTACAGACAACAGGAGTTAGATCTAAAGAAACAAAAGACATAAGACACCCCATAAACAGTGTGGGGAAATAGAAGAGGCCTAGATCTGACTCCCATGCAAGGGCCAAGCCACTGGACTTAGACCAGACTATCGTACGCCAGTAAGACGAGGCCGTACGCCAGTGGGTCCCCGGTCCAATGCTTTGGCTTTGCATCGATCTGGGTTCTGAAACATGACCAAAATGATCCCAGGGGCCTTACTATAACAGAATTAATAAGTAAATAACTACATGATCGTACACAAAGCAGTAGACTTGTTATTAGCATGCTACGAGGTGATAAAATGAAAAGGAAAGCAGAAAATGGACGATCAATGATCCCCACGCCAGTATTGCACGTACTGCCATTACTGGCGTACGGCTCTAGTGTACCGGCATGCGCCACTAATGATCCCACACGATCCTTGAAACCTTGCCAGCATCAGAGCCAGGACTGGTATAAATTACCAGCCTTGACCCTGCCAGCCCCCCTCAGGGGTTAGAACAGAAAGTCAGTAAATGTGGTATACCTTTAGGATTGAGCTTGATGATGAGTTTGAGCTTGAGCTTGTGGTTTGAAGGCTAAATGGTGAGTAAAAGGAGTGTTGTGATGGGTATGGATGTATTCCTTACTTTCTTTCTCAATGGATGAAGAAGAAAGTAAAGAATACAAGAGGAAATGGACTAGACTCTTAATGGTGGTTAACCCCTTGCATATAAATGCAAGGGGGGTATTTATAGAGGAGAGATGGACTGAGAAATGGGGGGAAACCAGTTGGTTAAGGGCTGGTTTGGTTAGAGAGGGAGCCTCCCATGCATTAAATGCATGGGACAAGGTGATAGGAGTAGATATTGTAGGAGAGAGGAGGGAGCAGCATCGGCCGTCCGCAATCATTAGGGATTGTGGCTGACGTCGGGTGGCCACAAAAGTCCCGCGTACGTGATTGCATAAAGTTGATTTGACGGGGATGAACCTGCGTACGCCAGTAGGTTACCTGCGTGCGCCATTGGAAACTGAGTCAACGGTCGATGACTGACACGTGGCAGTCTACCAGTGCACGCCAGCATAGTACCAGCATAAGCAGGTAGGGTTTTGCTGTGGCCTTTTGGTTCTGGCTTTGACAAGTTTGAAAGGGGTTCGATAGGGTTTGGATGAGGTTCAGGACGTTCAAAGCTCAAACACACCAACAATCTCAGGTTTGTTCTTGACCTCAATCATCATTGGGGAATTAAAGACCGTAAGTAAACTAATCTGGATAGTCCAGAATGGGGTGTCTACATCTCTACACTCTCGGCCATCTAAAAGTATTTTTACTAGTTCAAAGTAATTATCAGAGTTCAACCGGCAAGAGTTTATCCTTCCATTAGAGTCTTTAACAAATCTGAACCACTACTTTGACATAGGGGTGTGCAAAAAACCCGCAACCTGACCAACCCAACCCGACCCGAAGGGTCTCGGGCGGGGTCGAACATGTGGTTCGGACGGGTGCGGGTTTACTTTCTGTTAAAAATCAGATTTCGATTCAGGGTTCGAATTGGTGCATTCCTTACCCATTTGCTTATTACAATGGGAATGCTCTAAGTAGTGACCAATTTTGTGTGGTGAAGATCTTTTATTTACGAAAAATACTACATTGCAATGCACACCATGGTTTGTAGCCTCATGCTCTAATCCTCTGAGACACACACCAATTTAATGCCAGATTAGAGCCATGTGGTTGCTTAGTTGACCATAGAAAATAAACTACTACGTATTTGTTTTATATGAGAGTCGGATTTATTTTCGTTTTCAACGGAAACAGATTCTGACTTCCCAAACAATTGAAAATTACACTTCTATATAGAGGTTCTTTCGGGGTAAATCAGGCATATACGATTTACTGGAGTAGAATTTTTCTTTTTAATTGATTGATAGTACTTTGGACTGCAAACAAATTGTGCCCTTTGCAAGCTCGGTTAGCTCGAGCCAGAATTTCAAGCTTGTTTACCAGTTTGATTGTGCTGAAGCTTGGCGCAGCTCGATGAGAACTCGATAAAACAATTCATAAAGGATCAACTTGATACTCAATAAGAATTTGATAAGGGCTGATGGATTGAGTTATTAGAATTAAGATTTTGATGCACAATTCACTAAAAATTAAGCTTAGCTCAGCTCTTTTGCAGTCCTATAGTATTTGATTAAGGGTAAAAATAACTCTGCTCTTTTGTAGTCCTATAGTACTTGATTAGGGGTAAAAATCACACACAGAGAGGACATATGAAACTTCTCTTTAAATTTATGAAGACTCAACTTCTCTTTAAATTGATTTTTTTTTAAATCTTTGAATTTATGCTTAATTTTGGCCGATATGAAACACGTTTTGCGGTATGGATTCTTCCTTATAAAAGCTGAAATAGATGAACAACTCAGAAGACCTTCCAATTTAAGAGAGAAATATTTGTAATGAATTTCGTATTGTAAGTGCTGATAGACTTACGTCAATACAACATCTCACTATTGTCAAAAGAAAAAAAGAAAGTTTAAGAGAAGATAACATCCAAAAGTATTTGAATAAACAAACGGAATATGCCCGGAGTGTTAAAAAAAGGATCATTGTCAACTTTATAGGCTTAGGTCATGGAGGAAAAGTCCAGGTTTGAAACACATTAATAAATAATTAAATATGTTCTATGGGATTTGGCTCCATTGCAATCATGATTTGAATCCAGACTGCGAAGAGCTGTCTGTACACTCTCAGCCATCTAAAAGTATTTTTACTAGTTCAAAGTAATTATCAGAGTTCAACCGGCAAGAGTTTATCCTTCCATTAGAGTTTTTAACAAATCTGAACCACTACTTTGACATAAGGGTGTGCAAAAAACCCGCAACCTGACCGACCCGACCCGAATGGTCTCGGGCGGAGTCGAACATGTGGTTCAGACGGGTGCGGAAAATCAGATTTCGATTCGGGGTTCGGATTGGTGCATTCCTTACCCGTGGGGACGGACCCGACCCAACCAACCCGAAAGGTAAACCCAACCTGACCCGAAGTAAAGAATCGGACTTGCGAATGGTTCTTACACCTGTGCGGTTCGGTTTGCAGGTCCTAAAATATTCTACCCGACATGGTCGGGTCGGGCTTCGGGTCAAAACCAACCCACCCGACCCGTGCACACCCCTACTTTGACACCTATAGATAAACAGTCGAGATGCGACCGCCCCCTGCAAACCAGAGTAGAGTACCCCTTTTCTTTGGTAAGTAATGCTTCATACCAACTTTATTTGGTCTTGCAATTCTAGACTTTGTTATCATCTGGGTTATACAGAAGAATGACATTCCCAGGTATAGGTAATGAAAAACCACAAAAATTCTTGCCCACAAAAAGCAATGTAAAATTTGATCCATGGCCAAACAGTTGTACAATTATAGCTGGGAACATAACTTCAATGGGGATGATATCTGTGAACATCAATAGATGGACAAAAGAAAGCACTTCAATAGGAAAGGTATCAATATTGTCACACAGGTTCAATCACGGCAGCGAACGGGTAGAAAGCCAAAGGACCCTGCAAAGGCAAATCACGAGATTATAGTATATGGGAAAGATTCTTCCTTCACAAATCACAAGTCGTAACTCACAGTCAAGGATACAAAATGCCAAGATCAAGTATATAAAACAACTCATTATAGATCGTACTCCTATATTTTACGAGGCTTTGGCCATTTGAGTCATGCTTCCTGTAAAGAGAGCTCCAAGTTTAAACACCGAAACAAAGTTTTATAAGTTAGAAACACGGTTGATTTTATGAACTTCATATAGACTCCATGGGCAAGAATTGACAACGAGAACATGAAACAAAGCAATATACATGACAGGTAAAAAATCCTTGATCAACTCCGGTCCAGTTCCATCTTCATTCTAAACTCAACAACTTGATTCATGAACAGACAACCTCATCGAAGCGACTTAATTAAATAGAAGAATCCAGAACGTATCTATATTCTTCTTTACAAATATTTTCAACACCCCTCCTGAAAATTCCTGCATCTTTGATAGTACTTCAAAGCTAGGTACTGTTTGATCAAAGCTAAACACCATAAAGTAAAGGATTTTTTTGTTGAATCATTCGTGTCACAAACTTTAAGCAACCGCATTCATATACAGAAAAGCACTCTAAAATTTCTCAGCTAACATTAAAATTAACCTCCTAGGACTAGCCCTATTACAGGTGAGCTAGATGACAAATTTGGTAGGGCATGTTGAGGGCTTTCTGCTGCCAATGAACCAAACGCATTGATGTTTCAATCTCCCAGGCATAGCTACGAATCAGGAACATTGACCATGTAAAAATTTAAGGGATTTCAACCACATGCAAATATTCAACCAGTAAAATCAGGCTTTCGAATTTTTTCTCCTCACTATGGCAAAAACTATTCAACCATTGAGTGGATTACAAACGGCTTTGAAGTTTGAACACAAGTTGCATCAAGTTATCTACTCGTCACCAATAACCAGAAGTTATCTACCGAACCTTGGACGCCCAAAAGCCAACACATAATTTAGTACGATAGACAAGCGAGGTAAAATCTGAAGTGAGAGTTTTGGTCCAAGCCATACGCATTAGTTATTCATGTTCGTAATTGAAGTACTGTGCATACTTTTCATTTAACTTCAGCTTCAAAATACTTTGGATTTGCTTGTTACAGGCTTTAATTCATAACTAAATCACAGCGAACTTGCCAATGCTATTGCTAATGGTGATGTGGAGGAAGGTGAAGATGCCTAAAACAAAGCGAAATTAAATCTTAGGATACTGGGATATGTGTCCCCAAATTGGGTATGGCTACGGGGACACGTCCTAAACACTTGTTTGTAGTATAAATTGCATTTTTTTTTTTGGGATTATGTACCGTAAATTATATTTAGAAATGTATTTGAACAATAAGGGGTAAAGAAAAAAATGTTTTTGCTATTTCTTATCCGTGTGAAATACTCAAAATATCTCTTTTCTAGCTAATTTGATATTCCTTTTCTGTAAATATAATAACAATTAAAGGATCATAGTGTCCAAAATAGATACGGGTGTCGGACACATCAACACGGGTACTTGAACCAAAATGAAGGATCCATGTAACATAGGCAAAATCTAGTCTCGCTCTAAGCTTGAGGCCATCGGTTGATGACAATAAGTTTCAACGCTGATTCAACTTGGCACACGTCTTGCAATGGCTGAGGTCTGAAGGCAGCGCCTGAAGCATATCATGCATTCAACCATATGAATCTCATTTAGTCTCAACAAAGCTAACACCAACAACACCCCCCCCCCCCCCACACAACACAAACACACAAACCCCAACCGACACACCCTCCCACCCTTCTCCTAATTTACTAGTGCTGCATGCTCAATAGTCTTCTGATTCATTTAAAAAACTTCACCACAAAATAAAAGAAAACTGTAAACACGCAAATCCACACTCACACACTCACACAAAAAGAGAGTCTCCGTTGCCATAGCAAGATATAAGACTTATACGAGGCACCATGTCACCACACATAACAAGAAACACAAAGTCATAAGCTGAGACTCACGAAACACTTACATCAGTACTTGCCGTGCAAGAACAATAAATTGGAAAAGTGTATGTAGTAAAATACTCCCAGAGATCTAACTCACTTTCAAATGGTATTGGACAGAAATGCCAAGTTGGTCTAATCAAGAGTCACCCTTTGAATCATCTGAGTCTGAATCACTTGCATTGTAACCTACAAAGCCCAAAAAATCAATAAATGAAGCCAGTGGCAGAGCCAAGATTTTAGATCGAGGGGGGCCGACTTAAGAAAGTATTTTCGTTCAGAAATATGCTCAGCATATCGTGTAGCTTTTGTGCTACAATACTATATTGTATATGACATTGTTTTGTTTTTCGGTCGACAATTGCAACACTCATGTGTGATTATTTTCATCTATTAAAAAAAGTGAGAAAATTTTACATGACAATGTAGAATAAATATAAGTTTTGATAAGATGACATCAAAATTATTTAAATTTTCAGAGATTTGTATACTAACTATATTATATATAATATTAACAAAATTCTGAAATTGGGGGTGGCCACTCCTCCGCCACTGAATGAAGCACAACTAATACATAACACTATAAATATTGATGCAGGTACAAGGGAGAACACATCCACTCAATGCGCACACACGCACGATAGAGAGAGAGAGAGAGAGAGAGAGAGAGAGAGAGAGAGAGAGAGATCCATTGCTAACTTTCAAATTGACACAAGAATGGAGCACAATTATACAACAATCTACCTAATAGCTGTGTGTGCGGCTGTAAGGACTAGTGCACACAAAGAGAGAGAGTGAGAGATCACCTGGGCGTTTGTTACTAACTTTCCAAACTGAAGATCTAACTCTTGAAGCCCTTGTCATCCAAACTCTTCCCTACACACCCAAAATATGAAATTAGTATATCTTCAAGTAATCATCCTAACCAATCTAGCAATAAGAATCCAACAAGAAGGGTAGTACTAAGTAATGGTGCCAAAATATGGACGGTGGATTCAAAGCTCGGTTGGGATGGGCAACCGCTCCACGTTCTCCTCCATGACCTGCAAAACAAGTCCTCTGACCGGGAGGTAGGCTTCTGGCCAAGAACTCTCTGATGGACTTGTTTTGCAGGTCATAGAGGAGAGCATGGAGCGGTTGCCCATCCCAGTTGAGCTCGAATAGCCGTCCAGATTTTGGCATCCTCAAGTAGCAATAACCTAATCCTCATTCCGCTAAAGCATGTATTAATCCCAAAAAACTTGGGTTCAAGAATATCGACATGGACCTATTTCAGGTTTTAAGAACACCCGATTTGACAAAACATTACCCGAAGAAAGAAAGCATGAAAATCGAAGGGAAATCGATCCTTCTGGTTTCTGAAAAAAAATAAGCCCCCTTTTGTTTTCTTAACCTTATTTTCAGCAACTAGAGGGTACCCCAGGCTTTACAATTACCCCCCAAAGATACAATCCTTTCGTCGAAAAGTACTTCAAAAATCCCAGGGAAAATTTCAAAATGGCACCTGAACTTTCACTCCAATGTCACCGAAACACCTGAACTTTATTTTATTTCAATTAAACACCTGAACTTTCAAAATCCCCAAATTGAGGCACCTGCCGTTAGCCTCCATCCATTTCCTTCACAAATCGGCTGATGTGGCTCATTTCTGGCGTTATAGGGCCCCACTAGACATTTTAGAAAGTGAACTCAATGCACATAATCACAACCAGAAATGAGTTCACTTCCTAAATTTGTGCATTGAGTTCACTTCCTAACATATCTAGTGGGGCCCTTTAACACCAAAAATGAGCTACATCAGCCGATTTGGAAAGAAAATGGATGGAAGCTAACGGTAGGGGCCTCAATTTGGGGATTTTGAAAGTTCAGGTGTTTAATTGAAATAAAGTAAAGTTTAGGTATTTCGGTGACATTTGAGTGAAAGTTCAGGTGCTATTTTGAAAATTTCCCAAAATCCCACATTAGGCACACACAAAAAAGAAACAATAAAAGGTACCAAACCTCAGAATACCAGAAAATCGCACGAAATCATCCAATACACAAGTATAGATACACAAACATACGGCTGATAAACGAACAAAGCCGTTCAAGTTCAAGCTCTTATTCAATCCTTAAAAGCTCATTTGAGGGCACTTTGCTAGTTTGCTGTATCATCTTTTTAAAGCTAGTTAAGAACCAAGCTCAACAAACTACCGCTTGGCACATTCGCTTTGTGATGTTTAAAAAAGTCAAGCTACTTAGATATCGGTTTGTAATCGGCTTGAGATCAGTTGTCTCATAGTAAACAGCAATGATCGAAAAGTCGCTAGGTGCTAGTCAGGCGGAAAAGGACTGCCTCATCAGCAGGCTAAGTGCCCAGGCGGGGACTAGGCGCCAATTAGTCAGCTGCCTAATCTAGGCGTTGACCACCGCCTAGGCATGGCAAACTTTTAGACCACTGAACAAGCCAGGGTCAATTTTTTTTTCAAATCTTGTTAAGTTTTCAAATCAAGCCGAACTCATCCGATTCGTTTATCAGCCCTACACAAACATCCGCATAAAGTTATGGGTTGAAGTAAAACAGAACAAAAGAAAGGGTCTTTGACCTTGTGGGCATCTTGAGGAACCCCATAGCCGTTGAAATACATCTGACCCACAAGCACTTGCATCGACAAGTCCCCAGCTTTGGCCTCTTTCAGGGTCTCCTGAAACCACCGCCTCACGCAATCGGAAACCACCCTCGACAGCGGCGTCCGCTGCCTATCTCCGCCGCCGCTGCTGCAACTGCCGCTGCTGTTGTTCTCCATCTTCCTCCTCAAGAAACGCGGGTTCTTACAGTTGTAGCTTAGCTGTTAGCTGATTTGGTATTTCAATAAACTGAAGAAAGATTGAGTATTCGTTTGCATAGATGTGTTGACAGAGAGTTGGGTTTTTTTTTTTTCCTGGGTGTGTATGAGAAGATAATTGATGAGAAAAATATGAACCCAAATTTGGTAACTTCAATAGGGTTTAGATTGCAAAAAGTTCAGAGCCGATTTAGGAAAAACATCAAAAAGAAAGGAAGATAAAGCTTTCACGTCACGAATGACCACATTGGAGAAGGAGTCGCCATCGTATGAGACTCACAGACCATGTCAACGTTGGGCCTCCAACTTGGTGGGCTTTTATGAATACTGCTATAAAGAACAAGAACCATTCCATAGCATTTGTCCGGATATCAAACTGGCCCATAATAGACCCATAAAATAAGGATAATTACCGGTGTGTCTAGAAAATCAAGACTTAATTTCTACTGAGGATAAGCTCATTTTTTATTTACCTCAAAGTACAACCTCACGGTAAAGATTATCCTTTTACCCTTTACTAAATACAACCACCCCCTCCTACCTTCACCCCACAACCACCACCACCTCTGGTGACCACAAATTCGCAATGTCTTTTCCGACAACCACAAATTCGCAGTGTTTTTTCTGGCGACTTTCACAAATTCGCAGTGCTTTTTCCGACGACTTTCACAAAATTCGCAGTGCTTTTTTCGGCTACCACAACTTCGCAGTGCTTTTTCCAGCGACTTTTTAGGAGGAAAAAAAAACAAATTCGCAGTCGAACACAATTTCGCAGTGTAAAATTCACAGTCAACACACAAATTCTCAGTGTGAAATTCAGGTTAGCAAATATTAGGTCCTCCGAGGGTAGAAGCTTGACATTTGGTATATGGATATGTAAAGTGGTTAAACGACCATACTTCAATAACCACCTTAGCTCCTCGAGGCTCACACTGTCTTTGCTGCTAGTGTCTCGCTGTTCATCTATTGTGGCCCCCCATTTGTCAAAGTCCTTTGGAAAGTACAATTCCTCCAAGCTAGTCAAATTGGATGTGACACCTCGTGGAATCACCTTGAGTTTGTCACAATCTTGGAGGTCTAACACCCGTAGACTAGCCAAATGTCCGATCTCTGATGGCAACGCCTCAATACTAGTGTAGACACCCTAGTTTGGACTTTCCAGAATAGTTTATTTACGGTCTTTTGATTCCCCGATGATGATTAAGGTCAAGAACATCCCGAGTTTGTGAATGAGTTTGAGCTTTGAGCGTCCTGAACCTCATCCGAACCCTTTTCAAACCCTTGTCGAACCCTCAAGCCAAAATCAAATGGCCTCAGCAAAACCCTACTGGAGTACGCTGGTTCTTGACTAGCGTGCGCAGGAAGCACTGCCACGTGTCAGTCATCGCCACTTACTGGCGCACGCCACCCAACAAGGGGCGTACGCCAGTCAATCCCAGTCAAATCAACTTTATTCAGCCGAACGCGTGGGAGTTTTGGTAGCCACCCGACGTCAGCCACAGTCCCCTGATGATTGCATCGGCCAGAACTGCTCCCCCCTCTCTCCTACATCTTCCATCAACTAGTCCCATGCATTAAATGCATGGGAGGCTCCCTCCTTGGCCTTAACCAACCAAACACCCCCTTATGTCCAACTGATCTCAGCCCTATTTGCTTATAAATACCCCTCTCCCTCACCCTTGCAAAGGGTTGGTTGGTTGGTTGGCTCACAAAAAAGGGTTAGCTCCATTAAGGCATAAATCATCTTGTCTTCTTCTTCTTAAAGTGTTCTTGGCTTCCTTTCTCTTCCATAGAAAGGGCAAGTAAGGAGCACACTCACCTTAGTCCATAAGCCCCCATTACATCCTCCATCCATCATCTTCAAGCTCAAAGCTCAAACCATCCATCAAAACTCACAAGCAAAAAAGGTATACCACCTTTGCTTTCTGTCTTCTATTCTGACCCCTGAGGGGGGCTAGCAGGGTCAAGGCTGGTAATCCATACCAGTCCTGGCCCTAATGCTGGCAAGGTTTCAAAACGTATGCAGTGATCAGTGGCGCACGCCAGTAGTTTGAGCCGTACGCCAGTCATGGCAGTATGTGCAAAACTGGCGTGGGGACCATGGATCATTGGTTTATTGCTTTATTTGTGTCCTGATCACCCTGATGCATGCTAAAATCAACCTTTTGCTTACTGTATTTTAGAACTGCTTTCTCTTCCATCTGTATCTTAGTGTGTTTTTGGCCTCTGGGAGCCTTCTGGTCATGTTCCAGAGCCCAGATGGTGCAAAGCCAAAGCATTGGAGCAAAGTGACAACTAGCGTACGGCCATACACTACTGGCGTACGGTAGTAGTCTAGCATCCAGTGGCTTGGCCCTTGCATGGATCTTTCATCCAGGCCTTTGATCATCATCCCCTCACTGTTTAAGGGGTTTTCTGTTCATTTGGTGGCTTCTTAGCCCTTTAATCTGTCTGTAATAGCTTAGTAATCTATATCAACTGCGTGGTTTGTCCTGGGTGTGCACTGGTCCCTTCCAGAGCCCAGAGGGTTGATAACAGAAGCTGTGAACTTGAGTTTACCGGCGCACGCCAGTTGTGGTGTGGCGCACGCAGGTCAGGGCTGCATGCATTGGCTTAGCCGGTGCATGCAGGCTTGCATCTGCGTGCACCACTGCACAATTAGTGTGCTCTAGTCTATTCAAAATGTTCACAGTAGCTTGTCCTCAATCTATTTTACTTGCTTAAATCAAACATCCATCATCCATAAATATTTTGTCACATATTTGTACATAAACTGCAAACGTGTTACAGCTTTAACCCCCATTAACTGTTCTCCGCCCTATTTGGCTAAGAAAATGATCAAACAAAGAGAGAAATGCAAATGTTCTATAAAATGCCTGAGTAGAGACCGATCTCCGGATTGGGCGAGAGGGGGTGCCATAAAACCCTTCCTCTCTCGTAACCTGGCTCCCGAACCTCAGATTTCAAAGGTGACGACGGACCAGTCTACAAGCCTTTTTCAAACTCAAACAAACATGATTCAAACGTTTTCAAAACCACGGTTTCTTGGGTACTCTCCGCAAAACCCGAGTGGCGACTCTCTGATCTGCGAAGCGTTTCGCCGCGCTTTCCGCGAGAAGGCCGCACCCGGAATTTTCATGCCTAAAACGCGGGAATTTTTGGGGCGTGTGCCCACAACTAGAACCCCGAAGGCTTAGCACTTCAAGGTTACTCTTCAGGTCCTTAAGTATAGCAATATCTTCCAACTCGCATCTATTCAGATATAGCATCCGAAGGTTTGTCAATTTTGCAAGTGATGACGGGAGTCGCCGCATATGCATTCGAGTAAATTAAAGTCAACACTGTAAGTTGCATCATTCCATTGAAAAAATTGTCTGGAACCTCAAGATCAAAAAGTCCGCTATTGCCAACCATTAAAGTTTCCAGTTGTGAATATACCAACTCTTCTGGAAGCCGTTTGATATTTTTGAAACTTTAATGACATTGCTTTGTACGATGGCCCATTTGTGGGATTCTGTGGCCATCGAAGGGCACCATGGTCTACCAAAAATGCTTCTTTCTCACGTGCAATTGAGATACCAACATCTCTTATGACATCATGGATTTTGACAACAGTTTCATGACGGTCGGTTGTCAACAAAGAAGCTGATTTGAGGACATCAACCACGGTACACATGGCAGTACTTGCTTCATCAAATGTACGAGGGTTTTGAGCAAGCAAACTCCTTGCCATGCAGTGTCTCATCAATTCGTCAATCGGAATCTCAGCAAATAAAAAGCAGAGCAAGAAACAAGATTGCGCATCCGAGGACCGTAACATATCGAAGCTCACCCATAAGGAGACCCAAACACTTGGGTCAATACCTTCAATTTGTGTGAGCATGTGCTTCTCTAGCTTATTGTTTGTTTCCAAATTAAAAACAGACCTGGAAACAGCGAGTAGGGCAGTTCTAGGCCTTGTGCGGGGGTGCCAGGACTGGATTGCAGTCCAATTTCGTGCTAAGGCCTGGATGCCTCAGATCTGACTTCTTCTAGAGCGATTGCGTACGACCTAAGAGGTGAGGCCGTATGTGGTTCGTGGTTTTGCCTTGTCGGGATAAGGACTTAGAATTTCCTAATCGTGTAGAAAATGGAAAGGAAAGAAAACAAAGTGCGATGAAATTAAAAGAACTTCATTAACGGTTTAATGAAATTGGTACAAGGAAATGAAAGATAAGACCTAGGCTGGGTTAGATTGGACTAAAAGATAAAGACATTTGCTGGAAATGATAATTGAAATGTAATTTGAATAAGCCTTGGGCTTGTTTGGTCGTGGACCTTTGATAAGGCCTTCAAAATTGGTATTTATAGGCAGCAGTTCCAGGTCTTGAGCTGCTTGAGCTGCTTCTACAGGCCTTCATGCATGGCTGCCAAGTGTCATCCTGGTAAAGGCTTAGGCTTGAGCTGCTTCTGAATGCTTCAATAGGAAGCTACCATTCGTCCAAGCCTTGCTCTCCACCCCAAGAAAATGGCTGCAGGTCTGAAAAGCTTCATTTTTGCCTAAAAACCAGTCAAAGCAAAAGGAATTTGCAGCAACATAGCATCCCTAGGCCCTTTGAGCTGCTTGTGAGCAGCTTGTATGCATGGATGCTTGTAAAAAAGGGATATTTGGGCCCACCAAGGCCAAAAAATGCAGGCCTGGTTGAGCTACTTGTGAGCAGCTTGTGTGATGTTAGAGAGAACCTTCTAGGCCTTTGAGCTGCTTGCAGCTGCTTGTGCAGGCCTAAGCTGCTTGTGAGCTGTTTGGGATGTCTCCATGCATGGCTGCCATGTGTCCCAAGCCTTGCTTCATGCTGGAGGATAGTGAGACTTATGCTTGTAAACAGCTTACCCAGACCTGCCTATTGAGAACATTCTAGGCCTTGGAGCAGTTTGTGAGCAGCTTAAGGCCTTTTCTTGCCAATTGAGGCCCATATGCAATGTTTCTAAGAAGCAGGCCCACCCAATACTTGGGCCTAAATTTGAGGTGCAAGATAGGCCTTAGTCCATTGTAAGCCTTGTGAGCCCAAGCCTGGAGAAAAACCCAAACTTTAATTGATTTGGACTTACTTGAAGGCCTTATCGTTTCTTAGAGCTGGGCTAGGGCTGGATGAAGTGCTCAGGCCTAGTGGGTCGACTTCAAGACCTTGGCCAGCCTTGGGCCTAATTTTATGGAAGAGATATCTTAGGCCTTAGTATGTTTCAAACCTTTGCAAGCTCAATTGGTCCTTTATCATTCATATCGGCCCAATTCCGCTGGTGGCCGATTTACAAGGCTTTTCAAGGCCTGAGATTAGCATTCAAGGCCACTTTTTAACCGACCAATTGATCTTCTGAATTCTGGCCAAAAATGGGTGTAAACAATGCCCCCTCATGCCTTGATTCTTTACTTTTAGGATCAAGGCGTGTATAAAAAGTAAAACTATTTTTGGCATCCAAACAAGCCTCGATTCCTATTTTAGCATGTCTTCTTTCATTTGCCTTGCCTATGGACTTATTAGGCATTAGGCATTTTCCATGCTTCATTCAGGCCTTTGACAAAATTCTCTGAATTCAGACCTTCGAATGAGTCTACCAGCTATCTTTTTGTTAGACAGGCCTGTGAAAGGCCTCTCTTATAGATAAAAGGCCTTAATCTACATCCTCTAGGGCTGCTCAGAGCAATTGGATGATAATCATACCTATATCAGAGTTGAATCTCAAGGCTCATAAGTATTGCTTCTTAGTAGGCCTATTTACGCCAGTAGAGGCTATGTTCAGGCCTAAAAATATGTTTGTCAGACCTAAACTCCCACTTAGAGTGTTCATAACAAAGATTCAGGCCTACTTAAAGAGCTCAAAGGGCCTTCGTCTCTGTGGAAAAGGCTTTCGGTCACCAATATGAGGCCTCTTTTTAGTCCCAATTGCAGAGAAGCTCCAAACCTATGAAAGGTTTGACAACAAGGCCTGAAAACACGTTGAAAGGCCTAAAAAGGTGGCTCAGGCCTAAAGAAGGAGCTTAAAAGGCCTCATCTCCTACAAAAAGGCCTGTTTATACCAGTATTAGGCCTATGTTCAGGCCTAGACCATGAAAAAGCCTAACAAGGACTGAAAATATATTGGCAGGCCTGAACCTTTGCGAAAAAGGCCTGCTCAATGAAATAAAAAGGCCTCCACCTCTGCGGAAAAGGCCTAGTAAGAACTTAAAAATAAGGCCTACTCAATGACTGGTAGGCCTTGGCCGAACATTTTTAGAAGTGCATGTTCGGTCTTTGAAGGGCTTTCCTCTATTTAGCCTCTTTTACAACCATGACATTTTTGCGTAAGCCAAGTGAATAACACTCGCTTTTGATGTGCCCCACAAATCCAATGTGGGCACAATTCCACAGCTTTAAGGCCTATAATTGGCCTATGCTTGCAATGCCTATTGGCAGGTCGGACAATGCCAAAAAGGCCTTCATTAACCGGGGGAGGAAGGGGATCTCCAATCACAAATGAATCATGATCAAGCTCTGGAGTGTCGTCATTTTCCTCCTCTTCATGTCGTTCCTCCTGTTCTAGAATGGTTGCGACATGCAATTCAGACCTGCCTATAGGGTTGACGGTAGGCCTGGATCGTTCTTGGCCTACATCAATGATCTGTTCATCGCCCAGGACTGAATCTGGATGTGGTAGCCCTTTAGAGACTTCAGAAAGCTCTTGAGAGGAGAAAATGGGTTGATCTTGCCTCAAGATTGGACCTTCCATGTTTTGGCTTATCTCAGGTTTGAGATCTCGATCTCCTTGCGCCAAAACAGGCCTATCATTTTGCTCCTCCAAACCTGGAAATAGCTTTTCATCTAGAAGTTTTTGAAAAACTCCTGAATGTTGGCTGTTGCGCTCAGGCTTGAAATCATTGCCATGCTCATTTTGAGGTTTATCATCCAGGCCTTGTCGCTGTTCGGGAATCCTTGAAGGCCTGGACTGAGAATCTTGCCCCCCGAGTGTAATTTCTTGGCCTCCTTGCCCCCCGAGTGCAGGGCTTTCGGAAGCTAAGGCCTGAGAGAAGCCTGAAGGCCTGGTGTGCTTTTTAGAGGCTTGTTTAGACACATTCAGACCTGAATTCGAGCCTAAAGTGTCAAACCATGATACCGGTGGTGGGGCAAGAGATGACAACTTATCTTTCAGTTTAGCCATCGTTTTATCAATGGCCTTGGTGGAGTTGATAACGACCTTGGTGGAGTTGATAATGGCCTGGTTAGAGCTGATAATGGCCTTGTTGGATTCTTCTAGCCTATGCAAACATGCATCCAAGGGATCAATAAACTCCTGTGAGAGTTCTTCGTTGGATGCAACGGTACAGGCCTGAATGTTGATGTTTTCTTCAACTTGGCCCCCAAAGTTCTGAGTATGAGGATCACCAAAGCCACCATTTTGGAATTCAGGCTGTTCGGGCAGGCCTGAACGCATGACACTTGAATAGCCTTGTGACTTAGCATTAAGAAGATAGGCTACCTCATCACGTACTTGGCGTTCCTCATCTTCAAGTCTGCCAACTTCTTCTTCAAGTCTTGTAATTGCGTCATTGTAGAAGTGTTGTGCATCGAGAAACCAACCCTCTGTAGGATTGAGTTGATACCTCTCTCTGTCAAGACGGTTGATTTCGTCTTCAAGCTTGTCGACCTTATCATATCGCCAACTAATTTCTTCTTCAAGACGCCGAATCTCAACATCCAATTCAACGTGTTGAATCGACATGAATCGGCGTGATCATACCCCTTGAAACGATTAGGGTCCCACCGGGCGTGCCAATGTTTGTTTCCAAATTAAAAACAGGCCTGGAAACAGCGAGTAGGGCAGTTCTAGGCCTTGTGCGGGCGTGCCAGGACTGGATTGCAGTCCAATTTCGTGCTAAGGCCTGGATGCCTCAGATTTGACTTCTTCTAGAGCGATTGCGTACGACCTAAGGGGTGAGACCGTATGTGGTTCGTGGTTTTGCCTTGTCGGGATAAGGACTTAGAATTTCCTAATCGTGTAGAAAATGGAAAGGAAAGAAAACAAAGTGCGATGAAATTAAAAGAACTTCATTAACGGTTTAATGAAATTGGTACAAGGAAATGAAAGATAAGACCTAGGCTGGGTTAGATTGGACTAAAAGATAAAGACATTTGCTGGAAATGATAATTGAAATGTAATTTGAATAAGCCTTGGGCTTGTTTGGTCGTGGACCTTTGATAAGGCCTTCAAAACTGGTATTTATAGGCAGCAGTTCCAGGTCTTGAGCTGCTTCCACAGGCCTTCATGCATGGCTGCCAAGTGTCATCCTGGTAAAGGCTTAGGCTTGAGCTGCTTCTGAATGCTCCAATAGGAAGCTACCATTCGTCCAAGCCTTGCTCTCCACCCCAAGAAAATGGCTGCAGGTCTGAAAAGCTTCATTTTTGCCTAAAAACCAGTCAAAGCAAAAGGAATTTGCAGTAACATAGCATCCCTAGGCCCTTTGAGCTGCTTGTGAGCAGCTTGTATGCATGGATGCTTGTAAAAAAGGGATATTTGGGCCCACCAAGGCCAAAAACGCAGGCCTGGTTGAGCTGCTTGTGAGCAGCTTGTGTGATGTTAGAGAGAACCTTCTAGGCCTTTGAGCTGCTTGCAGCTGCTTGTGCAGGCCTAAGCTGCTTGTGAGCTGTTTGGGATGTCTCCATGCATGGCTGCCATGTGTCCCAAGCCTTGCTTCATGCTGGAGGATAGTGAGACTTAGGCCTTGAGCTGCTTGTAAGCAGCTTACCTAGACCTGTCCAGCAAGAACATTCTAGGTCTTGGAGCAGTTTGTGAGCAGCTTAAGGCCTTTTCTTGCCAATTGAGGCCCATATGCAATGTTTCTAAGAAGCAGGCCCACCCAATACTTGGGCCTAAATTTGAGGTGCAAGATAGGCCTTAGTCCATTGTAAGCCTTGTGAGCCCAAGCCTGGAGAAAAACCCAAACTTTAATTGATTTGGACTTACTTGAAGGCCTTATCGTTTCTTAGAGCTGGGCTAGGCCTGGATGAAGTGCTCAGGCCTAGTGGGTCGACTTCAAGACCTTGGCCAGCCTTGGGCCTAATTTTATGGAAGAGATATCTTAGGCCTTAGTATGTTTCAAACCTTTGCAAGCTCAATTGGTCCTTTATCATTCATATCGGCCCAATTCCGCTGGTGGCCGATTTACAAGGCTTTTCAAGGCCTGAGATTAGCATTCAAGGCCACTTTCTAACCGACCAATTGATCTTCTGAATTCTGGCCAAAAATGGGTGTAAACACTTATCCAAAGCATTCTTCCACGTGTGGTATGGCCTATCTTCCAATGTGGCCCCAATAGCATTTATGGCGACCGGCAATCCTTTGCATTTTCTACACACTTCGCGTGCTAGGGAATCTATTTCTGGCCAAGACTCGATAGTATTTCCCACCTTCTTCTTGAATAGGTTCCATACTTCTCTCCCTCTGGTAGCTTTGCAATTGGAAAATTTTTATCGGCTTTCATTGTGATTCTTAACGAATCTTAATTCCTTTCGAGATGTTAGCACAACTTTACATCCTATATTTCCTTCCATGACAGGAATACCTATTGCCTTCAGGTCCACCTCTTCCCAAATATCATCCAATATTACTAGATATTTCTCGCCATTCTTGAATTTATTCCACAACTTTCCCTTTTCATCCTTCGTGGCATCCAATGTTAAATTCAATTTGTCTGCTAGTTTTTTTTGTATGTCCTTCACATTGTGATCCTTAGAGACAGCTACTAGCGGGACTTGCTTAAAAGTTCCATCATCTAGCATTTTTTTGGCGACCTTCTCGGCTAATGTGGTCTTACTGACCCCTCCTAGCCCATATACGCCAATTGTTTTAGCATTGGGATCTTTTAACGCACCCACAATTGCCTCAAAAATTGGTGTCCTAGAATATATCCAATTAAGTGAACATAATTCTCGGCGGATGGAAATTCATGTTCTGGAGGAGGCAGCCGGGGCTTCGGGTGGGAAATTTTATCAAAATGGCTTTCCTGAGCGAGTTTCTTGACATCCTCTATCTTCTCTTCTGCTTGTTTGCTCAATCGGTACCTCCACTTGATGTTAGGACATGAGCATGCAAAGCGGTGCATTAATTTGTGCCTCGTCTGTACTTTGCCACCGCACAAGGTTCTGAACGTAATTCTTCACTGTGTCCACGTCTGTTTGCCATTTTAAAACATCCTCCTCAATCTCTTCACCGCTATCAATGGCCTCTTTTACCTCTCGTTTGATTATTTTCCTACGAACTTCAAGAGTTGTCATTTTCCCTTTGCAAATTGTCCAAGTTTGTCCTGTAATGACAAACGTATTTTCCTGCTTTAGTAGTCACTGCTTTGACAACTTCATCAAATGCTCAATTATGCCTTGCGGAGTACACATTTTCTGCTAGGGCGTTAAAACTCTTCTGATACTTCCAAAAGTAATGTGTACTTGATGGGATTCAAATTTAAGAGAAGATAAATAAAGCTCTTTATATCTGCAGTAAAAAGGAAAAAGATTATTAGAGGGAAAAAAAGAAAAGAAAAAGCAAGATGAGCAATGACAACCAAAATACTTTCTTTCGATGGCCAAGATAGAGAGAGAGAGTAAAATATTCCACCTCTAGCTTTTTATTTTTAATTAATTTTTTTTCTTTTGGAGACAACCTTTGCCCAACATTACCTCCGGTGTATTTCATTTCCTTAAATCCAGCCTTAAGTGATCCAGCAAATCATAAGTCAACATAACAGGAGGCTCCTCTTTGCTGATGAAAAAAGAAAAGAAAAAATGAAATTAGATTAATACTACAACACTAATTGATTTTCATTAGTTTGTAGGTCCAGTTAATTGGTTCACTAAACACCTTAATTCTCTCCTTCTACGATATTATCTAGGGCTGCTCAAAAAATCCGGTGAACCGTGAAACCGGTCCGGACCGAACCGATCCGTACCTTTTGGATTTTGTCCGTGGATTAATGGTCCGGACACGGATTGAAAAATTAGAAAACCGTGATTCGCGGTTCGGTCCACGGATTTTCATTACAAAACCGTGGATTAACCGAACCGAACCGTGAGATATTTATTTTATATAAATAATATATATAAATATATATGTGTATTTATATAATAAATTGTTAGTAATGTTAACACTTTTTTCTACCAATTTTAGTATTTTATCTTAATAATGGGATATAATGTAGATGTACATAAAGTATAAGGAGTAAATTATAGTGTTTTCATATAAATAACGGGTAACCCTAGTTGAGTTTCACTAGTTCGTTTCTTTTTCATTTTTTTAATGTTATGTACTATAATGATACAATTCTACTAGTGTTTAGATTCTTTTGAATTTGATTTTTAAAATAGGTTTTTGGTAGTTTATGTAACAAGTATTTTCTGGTGGTGTTAAACTTAATTTTGAATGTAACATTCTTCCCTTTTAGTGTGGGATATATACTTAAGCTTTATTTTTGTTAAAATCCGTGGACAAAACCGTAACCGATCCGCGAGTCACGGATCGGATTTTATTTTGTAAAAACCGAACCGTAGGACTTTTGGTCCGGACACGGATTTCATTTTATAAAAACCGTGACTAGCGGTTCGGTCCTCGGATTCCTAGAAATCCGAACCGAACCGGACCGCGAGCAGCCCTAATATTATCTATGCATATCCAACCGGAGATCGTATCCTCGAATTGTGCTTGTTTTATGTAGTCTTTTGGATGGAAAATAGTCCATTGACTGAAACGCCCCTTTTTAAATAAGGGCCGACGAAATTATAACCTTTTTCACAAAATAAAATTTTAAGCTCCACTATCAACCATTTTCCTCGAAATTCAGCGAAAAATCGAACCAGCCCAATTAAAGAAAACAGATACATATATGGTATCGCCCCAATGTTATACATGGGTGGTTCATACACATTTACATTATAAAGAAATCAAAATGAGTTAATCGCAACACATGCATATACCATGAGTTGGAAGCTAGTCAATAATGATGTCCTATCATTATCTCTAGCAAGAAAAAAATCTAGTAAGAAATGTGAATATTTAGAAGGTGTGACGATTGATTTTAGTTTATCCTTTGAGAGACAGAGTGAGTATATAGTACGAAAAAAATTGATAAATCATACTATTATAGGACTGAATCCTAATCCATGAGTAAGAATAGGATTAACAAACATTATGAAAGCTCCACTTAGGACCATGATTTAATTTATCCTTAAATCTTTCCATTTGGCGATCTTTCGTTTTCCACGTACCATAATTTATTTCTGTAATCAGCTTGTCCTCACTTACCACTCTTAGGTTGAGGTTTCGTGGATCCTTCTCAGTCCGACAAAGACGATCAAAACCGTTCAACTTTTAAATCTTGTTGACAATATTAATCATGCCAAATATCATGTCGATCAGAGAAAAATATAGTGACACACTCAACAAATGAATTCTGTGATTATATCTTTCCATGCCAGATGGACATACTTTTTGGCACAAACAATATTCTTGAAGAAATTTTGGAACGTATCTTATAGGCACGGGACGCCGGGCCCCCGAGCCACCCAAGCCCGTTCCAGAACTTTGAATAAGTACTTATTTGTAATTTTCAAGCTAAAAAGTAATGGGCTTACTGAAATCATTTAAACGATGCAAGAAAAATTTAAAAATTATTTTCGTAAGCCATTATTTTTAAACTTGAAAATTACAAATAAGTACTTATTTTTTTAAGAAGGTTTTTAGAACGGGCACATCTATGTACAATATAAGATACACAATAAAAAAATTTAATGTACTACCGGTCCCCCCAAACTTCAAAAAATTAAATATAAAGTGGTTAATGTAGTGGAAAACAATTAATTCTTGTTGTTTGTGTATATATGTTTGGCCAATTATAAATAGAAAATAGCTTATAATTTTTCTTGTACAATATAATTCCTTAGATTTCATGACATATTGAACTTTTAAATTGTATGCAAGGAAAACTTAAAAATTCAACAACCATGTGAATATGAGGAACTTCAGGTTCAAAGTTTTGCCCCCCTCTATATATAAATGCTAACTCTGCCCCTACAAGACCGGAATGGTTCACAAAAGACCTGAACCTAAGGGTGCAGTTCAACTAAGTGACTGCAAACGAGATGATTCCCATATTTTCTTAGAAGAAAAGGAAATCGTGTTTTGAACAATTTTTGTTTCTAGTCAGCTAGTAAAATTTTGGACAATTTTTTGTAGGTCTTTACCCTTTGACAAATAAGTTAACAAACTTTTTTTCAACTTTGAACTACGAGTTCTTTAATACTGTCAAGAACTCCATGGTTGATTAAATATTAGTAATAGAAGTCACCAATGAGAAGGCAAGTAACTCTTCCATCGATATCTTTTAGCATATTGTCGGGATCTGAAAGCCGATACTAATATTTTTTTTTATCAGCAAAAAATTTCTTTAACTCATAACACAAAGTACAGAGATAATAAGGGCTTGGGTACACCAGTATGAACACCAAAGACCCTCTTCTCCAAACCACACGGAGAAAACTGATTTAGACGCAATAGGCTGAGCCCAAACCAGGATTTTAATCGGCTAATTTCCCATCATTCTATATTGTTTTTTCACAACAAAGAAGAACTTCATAGATAAAAAGAGTCATTACATCCCAAAGTTCATTACAACGCAAAGCACAAGGCTCAAATAAACAAAATAATGCATCAAACATAACAAAGGTACAATCTTCCATGGCAAAAGAACAAAAGAGATAGCTCATCCAGTGTCAAAAGGATAAGAAGTATCCTTTCATCCAGTGTCAAAACCTTTCATTTCGACCCACAGACGGGGGCGGTGTCGACGTTGTAACTCATGTCTTTTCTTTTGACGATTGTAAGAGAGCTCTTGCTGAAATGGTCATCATTGATGAACTACCCTTTAGGTTCGTTGAGGGGATTGGGTTTAGAAAGTTTTGTAAGGTTATGCAACCGAAGTTCTCACCGGTTTCTCGCCAAACGATAACTAGAGAGGTTGGTGCAATTCATAAAAATGAGAGGGGAAAACTGAAAACATTCTTGAAGGGTAGTAGGATTTGCCTCACGATTGATACAAGGACATCAATTCAAAAATCTTAATTACATGTGTCTCACCACACACTTCATTGATGATGATTGGAAGTTGCAAAAGAGAATCTTAAACTTTTGTCAAATTGAAGATCATAAGGGAATTACCGTAGGCAAGAAAATTGAGTCATTGTTGCTTGAGTGGAATGTTGATGGTATTTTTACTTTGACGGTAGATAATGCAAGTTCGGACGCCACGGCTATTGAGTACTTGAAAAGGAAAACAATGGATTGGAAATGGACTATCTTAGAGCATGAGTATATACATATGCGATGTTATGCACACATTTTGAATCTTATTGTTGTTGAGGGGTTGAAAGATACGAGTGAGTCTATTCTCCGTGTTTGTGATGTTGTGAGGTATGTGAGATCTTCTCCACAAAGAATGGAGACTTTCAACAGTGTGTGGAGAAGGAGAAAATTAAGTCGAAACAAACTGTGCGTCTTGATGTGTGGACACATCAAGACACACAGTCACACATCAAGACACACAGTTTGAGTTTTAACTTTAATTCCGCCATGCCCAGTCCCAAAACACCATATCCACTCACAGCATCACCACCAACAACCCAGCAAAATCGCACCATCCACCACCCGAAACGGCCAAAGCGCCGCTAGGTAAGAGACCGGCTACCTCAAACAAGGTAGAACGACAATCCACAACGGGATCCAGAAAGCCGGCGGAACGGGATACACCCAGTAGAGTATCCGGCGGGATCTTACCAGAGGGGGGGAGGGGGTGGAAACGAGGAAGGATGAGGGAAGGGGAAGAGGGAGGGGGGAACAACAGCCCACGGAGAAGAGGAGCGCCGGCAAGGAGAGAGAGAGAGGAGGTGGCGCCTCCCCCCAAACAAACAACGGCGGCTAGGATTTCTCTGATAAAAGTTTAGAAAGAGAAAGAAGAGAGAAGGGAGAGCCCCACATCTCAGAAGACACTGATTGAGATGTGTGCTTACGTCTGAACCTTGCCTTCAAATATAAGGTTGATAGAAACCCGAAGCGTAGGGCTGAGTCATCGGTAGCATAATAACCGGAAGTCCGGGATCGTTCCCACAGAGAATTCGAATATAGCTTGATTCGGATTGAAGGTTTTATAGTAGGATTTCGGCATTTAAGCCCGCCAACTATGGTTTTGCTTTAAACGGAAAGACTAAAACGAAAACTAGATTAACGCTTGATAAACTTAAAGAGGCAAGTCTCGGGGTCTTTTAACCCTTGACAAAAGCCGTTACCGGTTCTCGATTATAACTCAGGCGAGAGTCACGACCGCGTGCTCACGCCCGGAGGATTTCACTTTAAAAGACTACGTTTAACGAAAGGCGTGATTTTCCGGAGGCGAACCAACTTGTTTTTAATGTTTATCGAACACATAGGAGGCCACGAGGCCTCAATAAGTCACTTGCCAAGACCGCTTGACTAAGCTCCTTACCAAGGGGTTAACACCCCTAATTTAGACCGAAAATGCAAATTAAGCTCTATTCCGGAAATCATACTTTAAAGCCCGATGGCTCGAGAACCAAATAACAACCTAAGTCCTCGGGAAAGATTAGCCCGAGACTTGGCCTAACAACTACTCACACATAGTAAAAAGACTAGAAAGCATGCTTAAGAGAGAAAACATGATTAACCGACGAAAACGGAAATAAACTTGATTTATGCGAAGATCCAAAGCGTAGCTACAACATTAATAAACAAGAAATTAACATAAGACAAATACTTACCAAGGTTCTTGAAGGAAAAGACTAAAAAAGCTTGAAGAACATTAATGGAAAAAGACTAGAAAAATAAAAGACTTAAAGTGAATTATGGCAAGAGAACAAGATGAGAGAGGGAGGCCCTATTTATACAAGGTGGCCTTCCTCTCTCACAAAATATCCCAAAAATATCCTAAAAGTAGCTAAGCACAAAAATATCCAAAAAGCAAAAAGGTGGAAAAGGTAGCAGAATCGGGCAGTTTTAACACAGCATGAACCGGTACACACATTTCCCCGTACCGGTTCATGGCCTTGAAAAATCTTCCAAACTACAAAATCTGGGACCCATGAACCGGTACACACTTTTCCCCGTACCGGTTCATGGCTGGCAGATTTTTGGGCAAAATTTGCGGGCTCGCTCCGGACACTCCCGAACTCGGATTATAGCGTTCTTTGGACCGTTGGAAAGCTCGTCGAGTCTACTTTCTAACCCAAGTGGTTTGGATCCAATATCATTTGTACATCAAAAGTTATGATGATTCTACCCTCAGCTAGTCGGAAGATGAGTAGCTTTGGTAAAATCCTCACTTCTCCTTCAATTCTCTTGACCCTTGGGCGACCCGAGCAACCTCCAAACCATCTCTTCATGACTCCTCGGGCACCACAACATGGTGGCATGTGGCCTTGAGCACTTGGTTGCACCCGGAGCATTCCTTGGCGTTCAAACCCGCCTTATTAGCACGTATTACCTAAAACACACAAAAACCTACCTTACGAGCAATATCACTATAAAAGCTAAATAAACGCGAGATAAAACAACATAAAATGGGACTAGTCGCACCAAATATCTACAATATTGGGTGCTCATCAATGTGCTCCATAAAGGCTTACAAATAGGATAAATTGGACCAAACTGAAGACTGTTAACACTCAACCAGAGCTCAGTCCTCCAAAATAACCTTCTTTATGAACATTCTCTGGCCCAACAATTAATGCATTTCGCCAAAATAGACAAAGAAACTATCAATTACGAAAAATTATTATTCAATGCCCCTGCACACCGCCACATGGTGTCCCTAACTCATCCTCCATTACACATTTTCATGGGTTTGATTGGGCTTATACTAAAAGCATGTCTTTGGTGCATATTATGAATTGTTTTTCCCTCTAATGGGACTAATAGTTGAGTTAGATTTAATTGTGGAGTTTTTTTCTAATTTGTGTAATTATTGTCCTTGTATTCTCTTAGAGTTTGAAAAAAAAAATAACACTATGAATTGGGATTTCTACCTCTACTAAATGAGATTAAGGATAGGGTACTTTTTTGTACAAGAAGCAAAACTGTCATACTCCAGTCACGATAGAAATTTAATTTTTACTTATGCTTTTCGTAAAATTGAAGATAAAGGCAAAAAACCTTACAAATCCTAGCGAGATTATTTTGATTTTGAGGTGATGGTGCAAAGTTTTTTATTTTTTATTTTATCGTGTACTGGTAGTGGGCTAAAAGTGTGCAAGTGTGAGAGAGAGTATATGATAAGGACCAAGGGTTAGACAGTTAGTCGGTGGGTTTGCTCCCCACGCAATTGACGAGGGTTCGATTCTTGGGATCAAATCACAAGAAAGAAATTTCTTGTAGATCTCCTAGTTCCGACGTGGATGGTCTGTCTTTAACCGGACCAAAAAAAGAATTAGCTGAGGTGTGCGTAATCTAGTTCGGATATCTCTGATGGTCAAGGAAAAAAGAAGAAGAGAGTGTGATAGTGGGCTAAAACTGTTCTTTCTTTCTGTTTCTTTTTTTTTTTTTTTTTTGGCTCAGGAGAACTAAAATTGTTGACTGGATAACAAAGATCATACAACTTGTAAGGTAAATGGGGCATATGGAAAGTTCTAACAAATGACATAAGCATTGACTTAACCTTTGACTAACGGTTTGGGTGTAAAGTGAAATGCAAAGGCAAACTCCAAGGGGTGCAGAGTTATTATATTCCATGGGTGGAGCCTTGGAGGGGGAATCTGTAAAAAATGCAAACCTCAAAGTATGTCATTGAAATTTACCCGTTAACTTGTTATTTATAACTAGTCGCTCGCTCTCTCTCTCTCTCTCTGCAAGACTCTTCCACTCGCTCGTTGTTTCTCTTCCACTCTCTTCCACTCTTTCTCTCATGGATTCAAGAAAGAACACGCGCGTTCGTAAATCTCTACTATGTTCCTTGTCATGCAATTCGTGCAAGGTCGCAATGCACGAAGAGACCAAAAGATACTGCAACATTAAGGTGGGTTTTCAGAATTTGAGAATTCTTGAATGGAAATTGCCGTAAAGTTTGGGTCTTGCTAACGATATAAAGTTGAAAATTGCAGGGGAACAAATGGACGCTTGGATGCGTAGGATGCATTGAACGGATTGCGTTAACCTTTGAAGGTGAAAACACAATCATGGAAGGGTGCTCCACTCTAACACAAACAATGTTTTCAAATCGGGATACGTATCTTGTATCGTTTTTTCAATTGTATACATCGTATCGGGATAAGTATCGTGTATCTTAAGATACGTGAGTTTACACTGGAACTCGAACTTTTTTTGGCTTGGCAGAAAATAGCTAGACCCATTCCTATTTATACTACTCCATAGAAGGCTCTAGTTTAAAGATATTTTCATACAAGATAAACTTTCAGGTAATTTTAGAATTACACATCTGACTAATTCTCACAAAAAAAACTCTAGATATTTTGCAAAGATATTTTAGTGTTCCTAAAAACTAGATATTTATATCTTTTTCAATAATATCTTCTATCTTTGGATTTTGTCAATTGGACTTAACTTTCTTGTGCCAAAATACTAAATTTAGTTTATGCTTCAACAACGTTAATCATAATTAATATTAAAATACAATTAAAAAGTTTATACATCTAATAACAACGTTAATCATAATTAATATATAATTAAAAAGTTGATACACCTAATAACACTAACAAACTATGTTTACTTTTTTTAAAAAAAAGTTTTTAATGCGCCCCACAAACCCAGTATGAGCGCGATTCTACAGCTTTAAGGCCTATAGTTGGCCTATGCTTGCAATGCCTATTGGCAGGTCGGATAATGCCAAAAAGGGCTTCATGAACCGGGGGAGGAGGAGGATATCCAATCAGAGGATATCCAATCACAAAGGAATCATGATCAAGCCCTGGAGTGTCGTCATTTTCCTCCTCTTCATGTCGTTCCTCCTGTCCTAGAATGGCTGCAACATGTAATTCAGACCTACCAATTGGGCTGACGGCAGGCCTGGATCGTTCCTGACCTGCATCAATGATCTGCTCATCGCCCAGGACTGAATTTGGATGTGGTAGCCCTTCAGAGACTTCAGAAAGCTCTTGAGAGGAGAAAATGGGCTGATCTTGCCTCATAATTGGACTTCTCATGTTATGTCTTATTCCAGGCCTGAGATCTTGCTCCCCTTGCGCCAAAACAGGCCTGTCGTTTTGCTCCCCCAAGCCTAGAAATAGCTTTCCATCTAGAAGTTTTTGGAAAACTCTTAAATGTTGGCTGCTACACTTAGGCCTAAGATTATTGTTATGATCATCCTGATGTTTATCCAGGCCTTGTCGTTGTTTGGGAATCCTCAAAGGCCTGAACTGAGAATTTTGCCCCCCGAGTTTGATTCCTTGGCCTCCTTGCCCCCTGAGTGCAGTGTTTTCGGGAGCTAAGGCCTGAGAAAAGCATGGAGGCCTGATGACCTTGTTAGAAGCTTGTTTAGACACATTTAGGCCTGAAGTTGAGCCTAAAGTGTCAAAATGTGATACCGGTGATGGAGTAGGAGTTGACAACTTATCTTTGAGTTTAGCCATCACTTTATCAATGGCCTTGGTGGAGTTGATAACGACCTTGGTGGAGTTGATAATGGCCTGGTTAGAGCTGATAATGGCCTTGTTGGATTCTTCTAGCCTATGCAAACATGCATCCAAGGGATCAATAAACTCCCGTGAGAGTTCTTCGTTGGATGCAACGAGACAGGCCTGAATGTTGATGTTTTCTTCAACTTGGCCCCCAAAGTTCTGAGTATGAGGATCACCAAAGCCACCATTTTGAAATTCAGGCTGCAAAGGCAGGCCTGAACGCATGACACTTGAATAGCCATGTGACTTAGCATTAAGAAGATAGGCTACCTCATCGCGTAATTGGCGTTCCTCATCTTCAAGTCTGCCAACTTCATCTTCAAGCCTTTGGATTGCATTGTTGTAGAAGTGGTGTGCGTCGAGAAACCAACCCTTTGTATGATTGAGTTGATACCTCTCTCTATCAAGACGGTTGATCTCATTTTCAAGTTCGTCGACCTTATCATCTCGCCAATTAATTTCTTCTTCAAGACGCCGAATCTCAACATCTAATTCAACGTATTGAATCGACATGAATCGGCATGATCATACCCCTTGAAACGATTAGAGTCCCACCGAGCGTGCCACAATGTTTCTCCACAAAAAGTGCAAAAACCAAATCGGCTTGGAATCGCGGGCGTGCTAGGACTGGATTGCAGTCCAAATTCGTATCAAGACCTGGATGCCTCAATCTGACTTCTGTAAGACAATTGTGTATGACCTAAGGGGTGAGGCCGTATGTGGTTCGTGGTTTGCCTTAATGAAAAGGACTTAAAAATTTCCTAATCGTTGTTAGAAAATGGAAAGAAAAGTAGAACAAGGCCTAAAACATAATTAAAAGGACTTTATTAACGGTTTAACAAAGTCTGGTTACAAGGAATTGAAATAAAATCTAGGCTTGGCTAGATTGAACGGGAAAGTAAAGATAATTTAAAGATAAATTGGATAAGCCGTGGGCTTGATGGTCGTGGACCTTTGCCAAGGCCTTCAACTCTGGTATTTATAAGCAGAAGTTCTAGGGCTTGAGCTGCTTCCACAGGCCTTCATGCATGGCTGCCAAGTGTCCTCCTGGTAAAGGCTTGGGCTTGAGCTGCTTCTACTTCCTCCAATGAGTGATCGCCACATGTCCAAGCCTTGCTCCTCACTCCAAGAATTCAGCTGAGGCCTGAAAGGCCTGAAAAAGCTCTCCTTTTCTGCATAAAAATTTGTAAAAGGGCAAAAGAATTTTCGGCTGTGCAGAATCTCTAGGCCTTTTGAGCTGCTTGTAAGCTACTTGAATGTCTGGAGAGAAGATCTTGGGCCCACCAAGGTTAAAGGACGAAAATTTTCCAGGCCTTTCAGCCATTTCATTGGCTCTTGAGTCCCTTTTGAGGGCCCACTTGCTTCAACTTTAGTCACCAAGCTTGGTTGAGCAACTTGTAAGCTGCTTTAGAGAGAACCTTCTAGGCCTTTGAGCTGCTTGCAGCAGCTTGTGCAAGCCTGAGCTGCTTGTGAGCTGTTTGAGCTGTCTCCATGCATGGCTGCCATGTGTCCCAAGCCTTGCTTCATGCTGAAGGATGGTATCAATTCAGACCTTGAGCTGCTTGTGATCAGTTTGCTCAGGCCTGCTTTGGTAGAATATTCTAGACCATCAAGCTGCTTGCAAGTAAGTCTATTAGTGAGAAGATTCTAGGCCTTTGAGCTGCTTGTGAGCAGCTTACCCAGACCTGTCAACCAAGAACATTCTAGGCCTTTGAGCTGCTTATGAGCAGCTTGCTTCCCAAGTATGACTAAGCAGATTATGGCCTTCTTGACTTTGTCAGTTTTAGACCTGAATAAATCCGGAAAACTAGGCCTAGACCTGAAAAACGAATCTTGGCCTTATTGGGCTAAATAGGCCTGAAAAACTAGTCTGAGCTTTGATTAGTTGGGCCAAGGCTTGAAAATGGGCCCAGATTTGAAAATCAATTTGGCCTTGACTAATTAGGCCATGCTCTAAATATTAATGCAGCCTATTCAATTTTCAAACTCTCTCTAGCCCTTCCAAACTCAATTCGGCCTAATTATGGCCACTTTAAATTCTACCAAAGTTCCAATTCAATCAAGGCCTAATTCTACCAAGCCCTAAAATAACATTTTGGGCCATTAATCCATTAATAAATTCTTTTTTAGAATTTGGCCAAAAATGGGTGTAAACAGAGACCTGGCGAATTGCATTAGCTTTCTCCTAAATGGCAGCAACTTTTAGATTGGTTTTAGGACCCTGAATGCTAGGTCTCGTCAAGGCCGCAAGTCTCAATTGAAAGACTGATGAAACCAATACCGAATTCCGTCATCAGCACAAACATATTTATGTCATGGGAGATTTAGTGATACGTCCACTATAGATATTTCATAAACCCACAAGTCCACGTAATAATTTTGTAAAGCCACAAGTCCACACAACCTAAACCCTATGGTACGCTATGAAAGTGCCTAAAACCCTAAACCCTATGAAAGTGCCTAAACCACAAAAACCCTATAATAGGAAGGTGCATCCTAAAACCCTATAAAAGTGCCTAAACCCCAAGGGTACCCTACGCTAGGGTAATCTATCATACCCTAGGGTACCCTATCCTATAATAAAAAAAGTGCACCCTAAAATCTTATGAAATTGCCTAAACCCTAGGGTACCCTAAAATGGACTTGAGACCTTACAAAATTAAAGGTGGACTTGTGGGCTTATGAAGTTCACATAATGGACCTAAGACTAATTTTCGATTATGTCATACAACAACTGCAACATACTCTAAATGCAAGATGTGTTTGTGTGTGTGCATGGGGGCTGTTAATTTTACCTTGGTTCGTATTTGTTTCAGTAATGAATCTCTTTCTTCGATCTGCTCTCCAACATGAGACTGAACTTGTTCCGTTACCTTCCTCAACTGCACAACTCGATCACCGTTACCACCCGGTTCCATCTCTCTCCCTCATTCTTTCTCGCTCCCTCATTCTCTTCTCTCTCCCTCATTCAGTTAATTCAGTTAAAGGCCGTTTCAAGATTCAGAGTGCTGACAGTGACAAGAAGTCAACTATAGTTGATGGAATCAAGATAAAGAAGATGGGGACGCCACTTTTGGTAAAAAAAAAACACTCTTTCATTATTTAGTTTCTTTCTGTTTTTGTCTTTTTAATTTATAAACTGCTTTTGTTTGTATCAGGCACGTCGTTGAGTCTAAGTCCAAGGTGAAGACTTGGAAGAGGGCCAATGCAGCCCCATTGATGAACTTCACGATCAGAAGAATAAGCAGGCAAAAATTTCCATCTATTCGTCCTCTTCTTCATCTTCATCCACCTGATGAGGACTGAGGAAACGGAGACAATTTTGTATCAGGCACGTTGAGTCTAAGTCCAAGGCAAAGACTTGGAAGAGGGCCAATGCAGCCCCATTGATGAACTTCACGATCAGAAGAATAAGCAGGCAAAAATTTCCATCTATTCGTCCTCTTCTTCATCTTCATCCACCTGAGGACTGAGGAAACGGAGACAATTTTGTTAGTGATTAATCCCCTTCAATCTGATCCAAGAAAAATCTCACTACGTAGTGTATAGTTCTCCCACATTAGGCAAGAACTGTAGTCTTACTTTTTGTTACTATTGAAAAGTGAAGTAATACAATTTTTATGATTCCATTAGTTAATTATTTTTTTTGGCTCATTTGTTACTGACTTTTTTTTTTATGGTGTTTGTTACTTAGGATTTTGGTCAATTATGAATATGTATTTTTGTTACACAAAAATGATACTGACAACTTTGACTAGTTACAAAATGTTCGGTGTACGTGACGAATTATTTTGACTGGATACTAGAATATTAATGAAAGTTAAGGATTTTTCCATCTGTAATGCTTTGAGCTAGCTAAAATACATATGATAGTAGGCTTCAAGGAGAAAGCCCATGCACGTGCATGTAGCTTGGTTCGTTTATAAGTTCCTCCAATTTTTCAGTTGTGTCGTATCTTGAAAGTAGGAAAGTCCAGACTTTGTTTTTGTTGGAATCTCCTCTGTTTACAATGAAAACAATAAGATTAATCTCCCAATCATTTCAAATGAGTGTAGGTCCAAATGGTTTTACTATGAAAACAATAGATGTGTTACTTTTACATTCAAAATAAGCTAAATCTAGTGGCCTTATTGAATTCACTTTGAGGACTCTTTATCAGTGAACCCTACATGCATGATTTTTAGATGGTTGAGTGTATGAATCGACCTGTCCATGCTTCCATATACGAACTATGTGGGACACACGGCACTCTCTTTTCATTTGATAGAAAGAACAGATATCAAATGAAATGAAGGAACCTAAGGGCGACACACGACACTCCTTTTTCATTTGATAAAAAGAAAAGAAAGGCCCCGGTAGCACCGTCCACACACAATGGTGCTACCACACACAATGAACCGCGCATGGCTTCAACTCTTGTACCTCGTGGTACAACATCCCTCCATTGCTCGGACCTTCCATTTCCCTTTTCTCTTCATAACTACTACAACAAACGAAGAGAAGCGAAATAACATTGCTCTGTCTTTGGAACATTTGAAAAGTCATGAAATGCAGTCAATTAATCACTTGGCCTAAAATCTCACCTAAATTCCAGCCATTTTATGTACATGATCTGGTAGACCTTTCTCAACGAAAAAAAAAAGGACGGTTGCTGAAACATATAAACCACATTTTGTGAACTTGTGATAGCGTTGCCCCTGCATCAAGAGCCAATCATCAGGATTCTAATTTTCTCTTTCCTCAAAAGCCTACGGTGTTTGAAAACAACAAAAATGCAGCAAGCAGCAAGATTACACTTCTTTTCCAACCACCTAACTGCCACTTTTGGAGAGCAGCAAACCTTTCATTTCTTTGTAGTCTTTCAGCTTGAATACAAGAACCGACAATGACACAATGATCGAAAGACTCATAAACTAATACATGTACCACCTGCGGCCTTGACAAGCTCTATAAATGAATACAAGTACCAACAACTTTCGTCTACTATAGTAACAAAAACTCATACACGATATATTACAGTTACATTTGTGCCACCTCAATGCAATATACACCCGCCAAAATCTACAAAGGGATTGAATGATAATGTGCTGCTGCTGCCTTTTTTTCTTTAACATAAATGCTAAGGCGCTGGCATGCTGTACCTCGTATACGATGCAAGTAAACAGGATTTATGGGGACACTTCTTATACACCTAGTAAAATAACTACATCAGAGAGAGAGAGAGACAGAGAGAGAGAGATTACGTGGAGCTACAGTAGTGTAGGAAAAGAATACTGCAGATTGCAGGAACTATTCACAAGAAGTAAATAGATACTCCCCATCTACCTAAATGGCAATAACCAGAGAGCCGAAACCCTAAGAAGCTTCAAGAATCACAATCCTCGAACACTTGATCTCAATGCAATGGCAGTCCTTGAAAGTATATTACGAATCACTCCAGCTGTCAGCATCATCATCATCACTTCCAGCGAATGCCTATTTCAAAAAGCGCACGGAATTTCCAATGTTAAATGCATCCTATTACAACCGATGCAAAGAATTGTGTACGTGATTAAACTGTAATAGAGATGGAGGAAGAGAGACCTGGCGAATTGCATTAGCTTTCTCCAAAATGGCAGCAACTTTTAGATTGGTTTTAGGACCCTGAATGCTAGGTCTCGTCAAGGCCGCAGGTTTCAAATTGAAAGACTGATGAAACCAATACCGAATTCCGTCATCAGCACAAACATATTTATGTCATGGGAGATTTAGTGATAGGTCCATTATAGACATTTCCTAAGCCCACAAGTCCACCTAATAGTTTTGTAAAGCCACAAGTCCACACAACCTAAACCCTAGGGTACCCTATGAAAGTGCCTAAAACCCTAAACCCTATGAAAGTGCCTAAACCACTAAAACCTTATAATAGGAAAGTGCACCCAAAAAACCCTATAAAAGTGCCTAAACCCAAGGGTACCCTACGCTAGGGTAATCTACCCTACCCTAGGGTACCCTATCCTATAATAAAAAAGTGCACCCTAAAATCTTATGAAATTGCCTAAACCCTAGGGTACCCTACCCTACTCTAGGATACCCTAAAATGGACTTGAGACCTTACAAAATTAATAGGTGGACTTGTGAGCTTATGAAGTTCACATAATGGACCTAAGACTAATTTTCTATTATGTCATACAACAACTGCAACATACTCTAAATGCAAGATGTGTTTGTGTGTGCATGGGGGCTGTTAATTTTACCTTGGTTCGTATTTGTTTCAGTAGTGAATCTCTTTCTTCGATCTGCTCTCCAACATGAGACTGAACTTGTTCCGTTACCTTCCTCAACTGCACAACTCACCGTTAAAGCACGCCCCACTCTTGATATTGTGCGCATTAACAAAACAGGCAAAAAGAAGAAAACCAAAACCATTACCTTGCTTTTGTCATGGGCCACAACAGCATCGATGAGAGGATTTCGAGGTCGTGGAAGTTTCGTTGGCCGATTACCATTTGGATTTCCATCTTCAGAAGGCGGAAGTCGAGTGAACATACTCAATGACCAAGTAGTTTGTTCCTCTGAATGCAATAAAACATTATGCGGCTGATGAACCTGCATCATTGGTGGTGAAAATGTAGTTTCTAGAGGATTTATCGCTTTCCCCTCAGAAACTACAGATGTACCCTGAAGTTTATCATCCTTCAAACTTCTTTCTGGCGCTAATTGATGCGAAGGATGGTCCAGTTCCTCTAGTATAAACTTCAGAGGATTTGCCGGAACTGCATCTTGAATATTGGTTGCTGGTGGTAATGGATTTGTACTAGGTTGTGCTGTTTCTCCCTCAGAAGCACCGAAACCATGTTCTGACGTCACCGCACATACGGTTGGCGGTTGGGGTCTACCTGAAGTTGGGATATCAAGCTCACCATTTGTACCTTGCAATGATGATGGATTGGAATGCATCATATCGCCCGCTAAGTTCTCATAACTATGTTGAGAATTCTCACCTTTGGAAGCTGAGAGTTGCAAAAATGGAATTGAAGGTCGGGCAATCTCATCCGCTGCAGCTAGATGGCCCAGTTGAGTGTTGTCATCAGCTGTAGACATCAATAATGGCGGAAACGAACCACGATTAAGTTCTCCCAAATCTCTTTTTGAAGTTAGGGAAGCATGTTGGACCTTCCCTATTCTCCACTGCATTGGAGGAAGCGGTGGTAATGGGGGCATCTCATCCAAATTGATTTGAGATACCTCAGGAAGCTGACCAAAAGAAGGCGGAGCTGAAAATGATAGCTCCTTTGCTTTATTAGAGACATCAACTTGCGGTAAAAGCTCTAACACTGAAGGTTCGCTCGGAAGATGTGCTACACAAAAGCCGAATGAAGCATCATCTTGGTTTGGAGATTGCATCAACTCCATCACTGGATCAGACCTTGCTTTGTCTAGATTGAGAGATTCCACATCCAATTGATCATCTTGTTCAACCTTTTGCTCCACAGGAGCTTTTAGCTCCACAATATGATGGCTACGTGAAGATGCAGCATCTTCTGCATTCTGAACAACAATAATCTCATGGGAAGATTTTGATTCTGAATCTTGGCCGCAGCGGGATGCCACATCATATTGATCATTTTGCAAATCAGACTTTTGTTCCAAAGGAGGTCTTTGCTCTGCAATAGGATAGTCATATGAAGATACATCATCTTCTGCATCCTCAACAATATTAATCTGCTTAGCATATTTCGATTCTGATAGTTGGTCATGTTGATCGTAAGACAGTGGGACGGTGGAAGCATAAACAGTCTGTAAACTGTTTCTCGGTAGCTCATTAACAGTTGGCACATCATCTTGGTCACAGCAGGATGCCACATCAAATTGATCATCTTGTAACTCAACCTTTCGATCATCTTCTGCATCCTCAAGTAAATTACTGACCTGAGCAGATTTCAATTCTGATTGTTGGTCATGAAGATCCGAAGACAAGGAGACAGTAGTAGCATCAACAATCTGCAAGCTTCTGGATGGTGCAGCCATAGCCGGGTCAGGAACATTACTGAGAACTTCTGAATTGGACTCATCACAAGAGACTGTACTTAACATAACAGAGTCCAAAAATGATAAAGCGACCCCTTGTTGATCCGCCTCTTTTTCTGAGCCAGATTCTTGAAAATGCTCTTGAGAATAAAGCTCGTTGATTTCCATACCATTTGCATGTAAATCCTGAACAATAGGATTAGATTCTTCCTGCAATTTTGTGGGATTTCCGGATAAAGCTTTTCCTTCACCCCCATTACAATCAATATAAGCGCTGGCAACAGCTTCATCCACCAACCCCTCTGAATGAACAGATTCAATTGTGGCGTCATCTAGACACACAGCAGGAATGGGTGGAGGATCTGGAGAGTTTTGTAGATCTGAGGGCAATTCAAGGTCAGCAGCATCCTCCCCAAATATATGTGTATAACGGAGAGATTCACCAATTTCTTCATCATCTGCTGCATTGGTAGCCTTATCAAGATTTTCCTCCTCATAATTATGAAAACCCACATCCGCTGAATCAAGTTCAAGAGTGGGATCAGTTTCTGATATTCCTGGAAACTGTTGCTTTGTAATATCAGTAGCCTGTGGACTATATACTTCAGGGATTGAGCTAGTTTCTCTCTCTCCAGACAATGGAGGAACATCATCTGCTTCAGAAACTATGCCATCAGGCTTAATGTATGGATGCCAAGTTTCCAGTTCTGAAGCAACTGAATGCGATGGATTGTCAACGAAAATTTCCGGACATTCATCTTCTCCATATTCTGCTTGAACCACATTATCCAACAAATTTTCACTGATTTGCTTTCCAGAAGAATGAGATAAAACATGCGAATTCTCGTTATCTAACTTGTACACAAAATGGTTTCCAGAGGACAGTTCAGGGAGAAAATCATATCTTGTTTGGGATGGACCATCAGAGCAACTAGAAGTGCAGGGTACATTATCACCCAGACATGCTGTATTTTCTTCTCGATCAAGATATCCAGTGTTAAGTTTGTTGTGTGCAGAATATATTTCATCTGATTCCAGTCCCACTGATTCACCTTCCATTGAATTTTTTCCTGAATTTACAGGTAAATTAGTTGAATCAGAAAGACAGAAACTAGATACCCCGGTACAAACACCATTGGAGACCATGCGCTCTGCAGCTTGGTCAGATGAAACACTCTCAGCTTCACGAGATCCAGTAGATGGAAGAATATTAGCTGAAACATCACCATCAGATGGTGCATTCTCGGCTGAGTTGCTCAGAGAATCAGAATATGAGAAACTAGATAATCCTTTTCTGGATGAGCTGTTCTCGTCATCTGTGGCAGTAGAGTTTTCTATTGATTGGGAATCTGAAAAATGAGCTTGAAGATACTGTAGTTCCACATTTGCATCAGAATTCATCACCACATTCTCTGTATTCAAGATATGCAGATTGTTCTTGGCTCTACACTCGGTGTCTGTTTCCATCTCTGAATCCATGTTTGTAAGGGCATCCATGTAATTCTCTACTTCACTTGCAATATCATCAGATTGGTAACCATCCACACTGCTTTCTATTTTCCTTTCCCTGTCAGCTACAATTCCCTTCTCATATTCATCTTCATGAACAGTATCTGCTTCAGAAATATGGGTTGGGTTTGGCACTTCTAAAATTCCATAATCGCCCTCCTCATTTAACTCATCGATGGAATAGTTTCGTCTAGTCTTCTCTGCATCAGGAGACGACCATGGGCTTCTCTTTCTCCATGGTAATTCTTTCCCAGGATTCACTGTACTGATTTCAAGTATTTGAATCCCTGATTCCTCATTACCATTGGATGGCAATCTTAAGGGAGATGAGTTGACAGAGATATCGCGAACATTATGATCTGGTGTAGAAGTCTTCAAGAATTTCTCCATGTAACTTTTCCCAGTCTTTGAGTCAAATGGAAATCCATTCAGCCTTCGCTTCAATTTCACACGGCGTGAAGGGTCACTAATATAATCCTCAACGCTCTCCTCCATAAATAATTGATGCAGCCTGCATTAGCAATGAATCTGTAATTGATATTTTACAGATAAACACGGTGCATTGAAACAATTGAAACGAAACTCATGCACCAATACAGATTTACTGGTCTCACTTGGCATGTGATACTGGTAGAACCTCCGGGGTTTCTCCATTCCTCCAGCGTGATCCCTTCTTCTGCCAAAGGTAAAGAAGAAGTTCAAGTCTTAAACCTATATTCACAAGCTTTTAGCAGAAGACGACTGTGCTGATTCAAAGCCACAAACAGAAGTGACAGTTCTAGATTGATAGTACAAATAAGATGCAGAATTGAGGCATATAACCATTACATGGAGATTAGATAGCATCAACGTACAAGGTATAAAACTCAAATTTGTTAAAAGATCAGAAGATACATTCAAGATTATCAATAACAAAACAAGAAATGAGTTTATAACTTTATATCCTAACCAAGTTCCTAATCTACATTGGTTTTACTAAACAAATGATACCATTGTGTTGCAGATGACGATTGATGGTAAGTCTCGAGTTATGAGTCATATGTCTAGAGAGACCAGACCAGGCCGGCAGGATGCTTAACCTTAAGTAATGCCTCAATGTAGCTACCTTAAGTAATGCCTCAATGTAGCTACCACAAGTCTCCCTTACAAGGAGAGCCTCAACATTCAACACAATATGTAGGATGCCTTGAAGAACTGAAGGACCAAACCATTCTTGAAAGATGGCTCTACCAGGTGCCATAAGCCTGCGTTACTTCTTTAACATTTTATCTACCCACCGTGTAGGTCCCATCAATCAAGCCCTCAAGAAAGGTAGATATATGTCTCTAAGTTTCATTAGCACCCCAATGTTACAAAAGTGATTTATATCAGTATATGCCTCTAAATGCCCAAGGGGTACAAATGTCTACATAACCATCAACCAGTTTCAGTGGTGATCTATAGTTTACCACCTCTCCAGTGAGAGGAAACCAAGTCTTCACTCCAATTATAAGTAACTGCATAGATGTAACATATCAAATCCTTCGGATGTGGAAGCCTTTTCCCCGACTGGTTCGGAATTAAAGTTAAAACTCAAAAACTAGAGTGGACGCTATTAATGATAACTACATAACAAAAAATTGTACAACCTCTGCAGTCCCCAGAGAGAGAGAGAGAGAGAGAGAGAGACCTTAGCTTTGCGGGTTTTCTTTTCCCTATGAACTTCTGCTTTTGTCATTCCAGGGGATGATGACTCCACTTTAAAGAATGATGGATCAGTGTAGCGCTTCAAACAGGCTCCAGCACCCGCAACATCAAACCTGTCAAAACAATGTAAATCAAGATAGAATTCATTCAATAAGTGGGATATGCATTTCTCAATCTGACACAGCCCCAGTTGGCCTGTTTCAAAAAGTCATACTTGTCTAGAAGGAATAACCGAGGTGGACCCCGACATTCTTCATAGGAGTCCATAACAAATCGAGGTAGATCTCCCCGCGTGATAAGATTTTGATCCATACGCAAATTAGGATGCCATTCAACACCTGCAATAACAAAATATCCACATCACCATTACCATTACCTCTGACATGTCATATAAGGCCTTTCTTAGTTGATGTCCAGACAAGAGAAGTGGTAATTAGTAGACTAAATTGTGAATATATATTCTGTATTTTGAATATATATTCTGTATCTTCTTGTAATATGCTATTTTAGGACATGTATCGTAATCAAATCATAGCATAATTATAGGGTTATCATATCGTAATCAAATCATAGCATAATCATAGGGTAATCATATCGTAATCAAATCTTGTAATCTTCCTTTCTTAGGCGTAGCTTTACTCTATTTAAAGGTGTACTCCTCATTGTAATTTATTCAGAAATAAGATCAGTATTTTCAGTCTCTGTGTCTCTGTTTTCTTTCATGGTATCAGAGCAGGTTCCGAAACCCTAACCCTGTTTTTTCGATCAACCTTCTGTCCTCAGATCTCTCTCTCTCTCTCTCTGTCAGCTACTATCGATCCCTCTCTCTCTGTTTTTCAGCAACCCGAATCACAAAAAACACCCACAGCAGACCCATCCCTCTCCAACCGCCGGTGACCTACCCACACTCCGACAACCTCTAGCAGCACTCGCCGACACTGTAGCAGCTCCGGCGACCTCTGTTACAGCTCTGACGAACCAGTCTAAGGCAGATTGGTACTCCGGTATTCTGTTTTCTTTTCTGTTTTTTACTGCGTTTCTCTGTTAGCATCATGTCTGGCGATAAAAATCAGGCTATTAGTGTTCGTTTGACCGGTAACAACTACTACTGGGCTCATGTGATGAAAAATTTTGTTGTTGGTAAAGAAATGTGGGGATATGTAGACGGTTCTACACTACCTCCTTCTGATCCAAAAGACCCAGGGTATGCCACTGCCTTGGGAAAATGGAACACAGGGAATGCACGGATTTTGACTTGGTTTCACAACTCCGTAGAACCAAGTATTGGCATGAATTTTTCGAAATATGACACAGCAAAGAAAGTTTGGGATTATCTACAAGCTCTGTATCTTGAATCAAATTTTGCTAAACGATATGAGCTTGAAATGTCCATCCGAAATACCACCCAAAACAATAAATCGATTCAAGAATTTTATAACGAAATGACTACATATTAGGATCAGTTAGCTCTCATGGAACCTTCAGATTTGCAGCTACTTGATAGTTATGTCAGATTTCGTGAGGAGCTACGACTTGTTCAGTTTCTCATGGCCCTTCGAACTCAGTTTGAGCCTCTTCGTGGGGCTATCTTGCATCGGTCTCCATTGCCCTCAGTAGATGGTGCTGTTCATGAGCTTATCGCTGAGGAAACACGATTCAAAGTGGCTAATCTTGCACCTCCCTCACAGTCTGTTGTTGCTGCTCCATTTGCTCCATCTGGTCAGTATCCAGCACATCACTCGCCCACTCCAGCATCTCATCCTGTCCAATTTGCGGCCAAGCCAAGGCCTCAAATTCCTGAAGATGAGTGTAATTATTGCCATCAGAAGGATCATTGGAAGCATCAGTGCCCTAACCGTCCCAAGCCAAAGGGACGAAATGTTACTCAGTCAACTGGTTCTCACGCCCCACATCAGTCTCGGGCACCACAACAGTATCCTCGCCCTCCTGCAGCCTTGGCAACACCGGTCTCCAGTAGTGCACCTCCAGAGTTTGATTATGAGCAATTTCAGCAGTATCAGGCTTACATGGAAGCCATTCGAGGGGGTTCCCCCCAAGCTTCTGTCATGACTACCACTCACTCAGGTTTGCATGGTTCTCCCACCTCAGGTATCCAACCCACCACTTGGATCTTTGATTCTGGCTCTTCTCACCATATGACTCCCGATCTGTCTCTTCTTAGTAATTGTGTGCCACCTGCTTTTCCTATTAGTATTGCCACAGCCAATGGTTCTCCAATGCATGTTGCTTCTATTGGTTCCATTCTATCTTCTACTGCACCGTCACTATCTATTCCTAATGTCTTTTATGTTCCTCAGTTGTCTTTGAGCCTACTTTCAATCAGCCAATTATCCGACTCTGGTTTTAATGTTGTTTTCTCTTCCTCTGGTTGTGTTGTGCAGGATCGGGATTCCAAGAAGCAGATTGGGGCAGGCCGTAGAGTTGGTGATCTCTATCTTTTGGAGCACTTGCATCTCCCAATAAAACCTTCTTCCACTGCTGCGTCATCTTTTTGTTTAGATCATAAGTCATCTCCGTTTTATATTTGGCATTCTAGATAAGGACATCTATCTAGTGAGCGCCTAAAACTTTTAGTTAAGTCAGGTCATTTGGGTCATATTTCAGTCAGTGATATTTCAGAATGCAGTGGTTGTAAGTTTGCAAAAATGTCAGCTTTACCTTTAAATAAAAGTACTTCTGTTTCTACTTCGCCTTTTCAGCTTGTTCACACTGATTTATGGGGCCCTTCTCCGGTTGCTACTAAAGGTGGTTTTGTCTATTATGTCTCTTTTGTGGATGACTTTAGTCGGTATACTTGGGTTTACTTAATGGCACACAAATCTGAGTTCTTTACGATTTATAAGAATTTCCATGCCATGGTTCAAAATCAGTTTTCTACATCGGTTAAAATTCTTCGGTCTGACTTGGGTGGGGAATATTCACTCTCAGAGTTTCATAAATTCCTAGATTCGCTTGGGACTATCCACCAATCGTCTTGCACTGACACTCCAGCCCAAAATGGTAGAGCTGAAAGAAAACATCGTCACCTTCTTAATACTGCTCGGTCTCTACTCCTGTCTTCCTCCGTCCCGTCCTGTTACTGGGGAGAAGCTGTTCTCACTGCAGCCTATCTCCTGAATCGGATGCCCACCCCTCTTCTCTCTGGTAGCTCGCCTTATGAGCGGTTTTATGGTCAGGTTCCTAATTACTCTCTTCTTCGAGTGTTTGGTTCTACCTGTTTTGTTCTCCTCCCCAAGAAAGACCGCACTAAGCTCAGCGCCCACTGTGTCTTAGGTGTTTTTTTGGGGTATGGCATTAATCAAAAAGGGTATCGGTGTTATGATCCTGTGACCAAAAAGCTTTATGTTTCAAGGCATGTTGTCTTCTTAGAGCGTCTTCCCTATTTTACTCTTCCTCCTCGCACTGCTCCTGTAGCCAAAGAAGACTTGATCCATATTGACCCATTTCCTATGGATATGGATGTCCCTCCCGAAGAGTACACTTCCACTCTTACGGTATCTGATATTTCTACAGCCCCCTCAGCATCACTTCGCCGTGCTCCAATCACCCAGGTCTACACCCGTCGTCCAACTTCTACAGCTGCTCCCCAATCTGCCTCCAAGGATCCTGATCCGCCTGCCCGCCGGTATCCACTCCGCGACAATCGTCAACCACCGGTAAAATATGGCTTTACTAATACCTATTTCTCATCCTCTTATCAATCATTCCTTTCCCGCATTCACACTTATTTTGAGCCTAGGTCCTATAAAGAAGCTTGCAATGATCCCAATTGGGTGGATGCCATGCAAGCTGAACTTACTGCTCTTGTTCACAATCAGACTTGGGAGTTGGTTTCTCTTCCGGATGGTAAGAATCTAATCGGTTGCAAATGGGTCTACAAGGTTAAGACTCATTCTAATTGTTCTTTAGAACGGTATAAAGCCCGCCTAGTTGCTAAAGGATTTTCTCAGGAGTATGGGATTGATTACGAGGAAACTTTTGCCCCTGTTGCCAAAATGACCACTGTTCACACCTTGATCTCAGTGGCCGCAGTACATCAGTGGCCTCTTTCACAGTTGGATGTAAAGAATGCTGTTCTTAATGGCAATCTCTCTGAAGAGGTTTATATGCGGCCTCCTCCTGGCTTCTCTCATCCTTCCGGTATGGTTTGTCGCTTGCGCCGTGCTCTCTATGGCTTGAAACAGTCCCCTCGCGCTTGGTATTCACGCTTCCAGGATGTTGTTCTTCAGATTGGCTTCACGCCTAGCATGCATGACTCTGCTCTATTTCTCCGTCGCACCTCTCATGGCCTGGTACTTCTCTTACTTTATGTTGATGACATGATCATCACTGGTTCTGATTTTGCTGCTATTGCTGAAGTTAAAAGTCATCTCTTCCGTGAGTTCGAAATGAAAGACTCGGGCCCGCTACGTTATTTCCTTGGTATTGAAGTTGCTTCCTCTCCTCAGGGGTATCTTTTGGGGCAGTCCAAGTATGTTACTGATATCCTTCACCGTGCTCGTCTCACGGATACAAAGACTGTTGATACTCCCCTTGAACTTCATGCCAAGTTCTCTACCTCTGATGGTGTCCCCCTTGAGGATCCTACGGAATATCGCGAATTGGTGGGCTGCTTGGTTTATCTTACGGTTACTCGGCCAGATATTTCTTATGCAGTTCACATTGTTAGACAGTTTGTCTCTGCTCCTCAGACTACGCATTGGGCTGCCCTCTTACGTATTCTCCATTATCTTCGTGGTACCCTTCATCAGTGCCTTCTGATTTCTTCTACATCAAGCTTAACCCTCCATGCTTATGCTGATGCTGACTGGGCAGGTGATGTTAATGACCGCAAATCTACCTCTGGCCTCTGTGTTTTTCTAGGTGATTCTCTTATCTCCTGGAAAAGCAAAAAGCAATCTGTTGTTGCTCGCTCTACCGCGGAAGCTGAATATCGTGCCATGGCCCATGCTACCTCTGAAATCGTCTGGCTTCGCTGGCTTATTTCCGATATGGGGGTCTCTGTTACTACTCCTACACCTCTTTACTGCGACAATAAGAGTGCTATTCAGCTTGCCCACAACTCAGTCTTCCATGAGCGCACGAAGCACATTGAGATTGATTGTCATTTCATACGCCAGCATCTCCAGTCTGGCACCATTGCTTTACCCTTCGTCTACTCCACATTGCAGCTGGCTGATTTCTTCACAAAGACTCATACCGCTGCTCGTTTCCGCTTTCTCCTTGACAAACTCTCGGTGCTCTCTGCCCTCGCACCTTGAGTTTGAGGGGGGGTGTGAATATATATTCTGTATTTTGAATATATATTCTGTATCTTCTTGTAATATGCTATTTTAGGACATGTATCGTAATCAAATCATAGCATAATCATAGGGTAATCATATCGTAATCAAATCATAGCATAATCATAGGGTAATCATATCGTAATCAAATCTTGTAATCTTCCTTTCTTAGGCGTAGCTTTACTCTATTTAAAGGTGTACTCCTCATTGTAATTTATTCAGAAATAAGATCAGTATTTTCAGTCTCTGTGTCTCTGTTTTCTTTCATAAATGACAGTACTTCAAGGATTAATATACGCATAATCAATCTTGGGAAGTTCAGCTGACAAAAATAGAAATCAAAAAATTGGTGGACTGGATACTAGACAAAATTACCATGAGTAAGTATTCAATTGATGGTTTCCACCAAGGATGCAATATTTTAAATGAGCACTTATGTTAGGAAAGAATTCTAACCAGGATCATAAAAGAACAAAGATGGACTGGTTTGGGAGAGGAATGCCTTCTCGATTGAAGGAAAATCTGTCTCAAGCTGTTGAACACGAACCATTAGACCATGGCCTCTTGCAGCAGTAGCCATCACTTCTTCATGCAAATCATGAAATATTTCCGCAGCAAACCTTTAGAGCTCAAGAAACCAATATATGAGATTCAACAGATTAGAACTCTACATGTTAAGTGGAACAGGCATGAATTGAGTGGGTTCTGACCACAAAGTTAGGCTCACGGATCAGATTGAAAGACGAGACATAGCCTTAGTGTGCATGAATTTAACAAACTTTGAATGGGAACCACAAGTGATAATCGCTTGAGAAGGACCAAGCGACAGTTGCTATTATCTTGACCATAATGAGATTCTTGGTGCAAAGAGTTGAGACATCATAGATCACATGCTTGTTTCCAGGTGCATTAAGCATCACAGTTATAATGGAGCACGCAAATATTCGACATATCACGAGAAAAGTAAATTCCATACTAATGGAACATAGAAGCATATCTCATGTTGCATGCTCATCAAATATTGTACGATAAATCCACATCTGTGACATCATGTCACAAAATCATGATTCTCATATGAGTTCAAATACATAGAAATTCTCAGGTTATGCCAGAAAAGGGGCTCATAAAAGCTCAGTTTCGTACAAGTAGAGAAGCCAAACTCTAGCCAACTTGGTCACTTAAGGTACCAGAAGATGGCAGTCTAGGGCTGCTTCAGCAAACCCATCTCTTAGCAGCTCAGTTAGTTCAAATTCCAAACATCAATAAACAAGGGAGCTGAACTAGTAAGACAATTGACCGCCAGCATACTATGCTCATTGTATAAAAAAGCAATGTAAACAGCGGCACAAAGATTCATTATAAAAACATATACGCATACTCCAGAGATTTTGACCCTAACAGTGAAATCTATTCGGGTGAAACAGACTCCGAGGCCAGTATCAACCCTAACAGAAGCATCCCAACAAACTCATACGAAAGAAAATCCCGCAAAATTTTCAACTCATTAACTTCTGTCAGAAGAATTAAAATACACAACAATCAAATGCAAAAACGCGGTTTACCAAAAACATAACTTTGATTTCCCCGCATTAATTTCAACACATTTCATGCCAAACCTTCCCATGGCATCCACAAAAACCATCTATTTCTTTGTTTTCTCAGTTTCATTTCGTTATTCTTTACTGCCCCTTCTTTCCAAATTCAGGAATGCAGGCCTCTCGGAGATCCAAAGTCCCAATCCAAATTTCGTGGATAGTTTTGCATCCTAGTTGTACTAATTAACAAGCTCAAGTCTTCTCATGCAGTCATCCTAAAATGAAATCCCCCAAAATAGAAATGAAATTATCCCTAAATCTACTAATTCGGTACTAATTCCTACAAAAAAACCAAAATCAAACTTCCATTAAATGTCAAGTCCTACCAAACCCTAAACCTTCCAATTCCAACAGATCTCATACTCATTTCCAGACAAAATTCCCCTCAATTGTCCAATTACCACGAGACAAGCCTAATTCAGTCCTAATTACATATAGCATTCATTCAAATTCAAAGCGTAATAGTAGTACCAATTCAAAACAGACAATTCAACCAAGTAGAAGAAGAAACCAATAGAGAGAGAGAGGGAGAGGGACTGACTCGGCGAGGTCGCCGAGCTGGCGCAAGACGCCGACGAGGCCGGCCATGGCAACGCCTTCGAGGAGGGCCTCGGGATCATCCTTATCGGCTTCCCTGTACAGCTCCGGATCAGCCAAGCTGTACTCGTTCCGTATCTGGTACCGCGTCAATGGCATTTCTCTTTAAGTTTTGCAATAAACCCTAGCTCTCTTCAGCTTCTCTCTCCTTACTTCAACTCGAACATTACATTTCCCACCATGAATCACCTGCTTAATTTTGTATGTATATGTAGAGAGAGAGAGAGAGAGAGAGAGAAGATAGATTTTATGCTACAATTGGGCTTGGGGAGCGGTGGCAATGAATATGCAGGGACAGACAGGATGAGAGAGAGAGAGAGAGAGAGAGAGAGACTATAATGGTGTTTTCTACTGTGGGAGTGGAAAAAAATGAAATTTTAGCTCTGGAATTTATTTAGTTTGAGGGGAATGAAAGAAGCCTAAAATACGCGCCTGGAATGTATAGAGCTGAGCGGGCATCGTGCCGGGTTATGTGGCCCCTCGTTGTATGGGATCATGTACGAGTATCTCAAAGCGTATGCTTTCAACCAAGATACTTAGTGACAGTAGTATTCTCTTCGTCTCAATTTGTCTGCTCGTTATAGTATTTCCTCTGTCTCAATTTGTCTGCTCGTTACGATTTTTTATTTTATTTTATTGACTCATGGTCTTTGAGTTGAAAAGTGCTTAGATTTCAAGAAATACCCCCCCTTTTATTGGTTTGTGTCAAACTTTTAGTATTTACTTCCACTCAAAACTAAAAGGGTAAATTTTGAAACTTCGGCATTTTGGTTGTTGCTACTTTTGAAAAATTGTACTCCCTCCGTCTCTTTATTACAGTCCAGTATTCCATTTTGGGCTGTCCCTTAATAAGTGTCCATTTTGTAAAGTTAGTAGGTAAAAGTTGGTGAATTGTCTATTTTGTCCCTAAAAGTAGATTCCATTTTGAAAAGTTAGTGAGTAAAAATGTAATGATGATGGGTAAGTAGGGAAAGTAGAGGAAAAAGTTGATGTGAAAGGTATAATGATGATGTCTTTTTAATAAGTTGGAGTTACGAAGCAGGACATTTAAAAAGGGACGGAGGGAGTAAATAATTTGGAACGGTTTAAAAAGTAAATGTGAGCAAATAAAATGGGACATAGGGAGTAAATTTTTTTGTAGGGTGATTAGAGCGGCAAACCAACTTTGCTCATTAAGACTCGGGTCGTTTAATAATCGAGCTGAGTTTAAACTCAAGTTTTAAGCTTGTCTAGAACACAGGTCGAGCTTAAGACTCTACAAATCAACTCGGCTTGAAAAAACTTAGTTCATGTGTATAGATTCGTTTAGTAAATGAATCGGGCTTGGGTCTTACAAATGAGCCAAGCTCAAACTAAGTTCTAGACTCGAGCTCGAACACACTACAAAGTTTACCTTGCTTGTTTACACTGTTAAGTGTGATCATAGCTGCAGGGATGGAGCCAGTAGGAGCGGTCGCCCTTGGAAGGGGAAAAAAACACTACTATTGTATGTAAAAATAAATAAATTTCTATGAAAGTATATAGGCTCGTGTGTAGAATTTTGAAATATATATATATAGAGTCCCCTTCTAATAAGGACCACCTCATTTTAATAAAATGAGGACCTCCCTTTTCCGATTGAATTTTGATGATCCGAGCCGCTCAATGTGTTCAGAACGTGATTTTAAGGGTACCCGTGTGAAATCAGCAAAAAAAAAGACCGGGAAGAGCTTCATCCGAGCAGTTTTTATTATTTTTTTATCGAACGGTTCAAATAAAAACTGCTCAAATCAAGCCCTTCCCGGTCATTTTTTTTGCCGATTTCTCACGGGTACCCTTAAAATCACGTTCTGAACATATTGAGCGGCTCGGATCATCAAAATTCAATCGGGAAATGGAAGAAATGGGGTAGTCTTCATTTTAGATCCTCATTAGAAGGGGAGTGTATATATATATATATATATAATAGTAACCTTTGAAATACGAGGATACCAACATTAAAATCATGCATGAAAATATTTTATGGAATAATAATAAGGAAATTCAGTACGTAGTTGCATGTTATAAATCAATAATCGATGACTTTTCGCATTATAAAAGTCACACATGTAAGAGTTATTATGTATGTTATTATCGATGTCTTTTTCATTGCGTAACTCCGATAGCTACGACTTATACTTTGATCCCCTTTCAATCGGGCTATACAATACATAGTAGAATATTTTTCTTTTATTTGGTGAAACACTTGGAGCAATTTTATGACTTAATTATTTAGCATGTTTTGTATAATAATTGCTAGTTTAGTAGAGTCAAACTTGTAAATTACGTTTCAAATATAGTACTGTAAAATAACACAAAATCTAAAATTGTGCGGACCTCTCCCTCTCTGTGTTTTTTGGATTTGTGACATGTCAATTACTCACAAGTTTCTATCGTCTCGCCGATCGAGGACTAGTAGCTAGTCATTGTGGCATTGCTTGATGTACATATTTTCTATTTCTATTTTATGAGACAAATGGAGAATCCGACCAACTTATACGCATTTCACTAATTTTGATATGTGAAATAATTTATAAGGTAAAGAAATTCTACAAATCCAAAGACTATCTTATCGATAGTGAGAATCGAGCTTGTTAACTTTGAGGAAAACAAGTCATTTACTTCTTGTCATGTTCTCACTCGACGTATTATTGCTTGTTAGTACCTCTTTATAGCTACTCTAATTACCTATCGTCAATAAGTTTTTTTTTTTTTTTAATGGTGAGCTAAAAGAGTGTGTTATCAAATCAAATGTAAATGTGGAAAACAGTAAGAAGGGAGTAATCAACGGTGGAGATCATTTCGATGGTATTAACGGAATGACAGTTGACTTATAGATTGTGGTGATGGGCCCACGTCGTGAATGGGTGACCAAGCCTGATTGTGTGGTTTCATGAATTCATGGCTTTCCCATATAAAGTCCATGTTCACAATTTTCTATTATACGAGTAGTTGTCTTAAATACAATTTAATAATACAGTAGTTATGGAAGTATCTTCTAAAAAAGCCATTTGGCTTTCCTGCCAAATTTTTTCTGTCCTTATTCAAATTTTTTTTGCAATTTATGGCTTATTGTCAATTTTTTGGGGATTATTGCTTCGTTATGACGAGAGGAATCTAAAAAGTAAAAAAATTTGGTCGAAATCCAAATTTTTTTGAATAAAGACGAAAAAAGTGGCTTTCCCGCCAATTTTCGTCGAAATTAAAAAAAAAATGAATTTCGACCAAATTTTTTTACTTTTTAGATTCCTCTCGTCATAACGAAGCAATAATCTCCAAAAATTTGACAATAAGCCACAAATTGCAAAAAAAATTTGAATAAAGACAAAAAATAAGCCACTTTGGTTTATTTATCCGAACAACCCCTTATTACCAGAAAAAACATGAATTATATAGTATTTGATGATTAGGGTTTAAGCTTCCACATGGACCCCACTTATGGAAGTATCTCTGTGTCTCACACATCAGCAAAGTTGTTTTAACAGGGTATTAGGTTTCTACCCACTTTTTCCCAACGGTTATGGTGTTTAGGTGAACTTATGCGTATTTTAATTCATTCCCTCACAGGTCCGATCAAAAGCTGATTATCCACGCTGGGACTAAGGAATTCGCATTAAATTATTTTCTTGCAATCTGTTCTCAAAAATCGAACCCAAGTCAGCTTGTATAGTGAACGAATTCACTAAACCAACCAGACAAACTTTTGGGGCTTACTTTCTCCTTCTATATATAATAATAAAAGGGTGGACAAACATGTTTATGAGTATTTGAAGCTTCTTCCCAAAAGGCCAAAATAGGATGGTGTCCCATTCCTTAAAAATCACTCCAAGAGATTTTGAAATGCACTAACTAAGAATCACTATTTTTAAATATGCAAATAGGTCACTCCACATATTCGCCAAGGAGGATTACACTCACCACCACATAGCCATCTATAGGGAATCCTACTGCACCTTCGTCGAGACTACAGTTACTGTTCCACCATATATATGCTACGAGTGCTGAACGGTATGTGTGCTTGAACACAAACTCAATGAGCAATGAACCCCAAATACTTGCATATCTAGGTACTCATTGATCCATTTGGTGATAAGGATCATTATTGCTGAGGTAACATATGATTTACTGAGCAAAATAAATGTATAATTGATTTTCACCATCTCCGTTTTTATAACCGCACTCCTTTTTGTTACTATTTCGTTATGCGAATCTACAAAATTACCTCTTTCACATGTGATTCCCAATGTTTGTGGAGGTACGTACGTACCCTATTGTTAAAGAAGCAAGAGGACACTGAGCCCAGGAAACTTCATCGTGCACCTTTTGTCTTGTGAGTATTCTTCCAAAATTTCTGAATTCTTTTTCCAAGGGAAAAAACTTTCAGTGCCGAGCATCCGAACCGTCTATTTTCGTGTTTGGACGGCTCAGATTTTGAGAGAGAAAAAAGAGAGAGAAAGTGTTAGGGTGAGAAGAGAGAGAAGATTTCAATCCGAGCCGTCCGAAAGTGAATCGGACGGCTGAGGTGCACCGAGCGATGCCACGTCGGCAATACTCGCTCGGCACTGAAAAACTTCTCTTTTCCAAGAGTAGATGAATTGGTTGGCCTGACAAAAGTTTCACCGGATGCTTTCAGCTTTTTCCTTTCCAATCAACTGTCCTTCCTGGGTTCTTCCTTTCAACACTGCCTTTTTGTTTTTCTTCATTTGAGAGTGGTAAGTTTAGTTTTTCTTCTTCGACAAAAGTTAATACTCCAATTTATACTCCTTAACATTGGAGGCAAATCAAAACCTTTATCTTAACGAGTCCTGCTATGGGGACCGACCAAACCCTCACCGAAATCGTACCGACGCGACGGTCGGTACGATTTCGGTGAGGATTTGGTCAGTTCCCATATCTTTTTGGTATCTTAACTAATAACAATGATGGTCCCCACGACTTTTTAAATCATAGATGTAGACATGCATAATCATAAAATCTTACTTAGCTTATAAGCCTCGATTTCATTTGTGGGTTGGCTTTCACCCTTGTGAACGAAGCAGCCATCAAATTGAAACTGTTTCCATTGGCCAACCCATGTGTGTATATATATCAGTTCTTATCCAGTGAAGGATCCCGCACGGTTTTACAGTGCAGACCTCACTTTTCTGATCAAATTTTGATGACCCGAGCTGCTCAAAGTGATCAGAACGTGATTTTAAGGGTATCTGTGAGAAATTAGAAAAAGAAAAGACCGGGAAGGGTTTTGATCGGAACAGTTTTCATTGAACGGTTCAATAAAAAACTGTTCAAATCAAGCCCTTTCTGATCATTTTTTTTGTTGATTTCTCGCTAGTATCCTTAAAATCACGTTCTACACACTTTGAGCGGCTCGGATCATTGAAATTTGCTTGGGAAATGGGAGGTCCACACGGTAAAACCGTAAAGGATCCCTCATTGGATAATTTGTGTATATATGTATATATCTTAAATTGATGGAATTTGGATTCGCTGAATTTAAGGTTTCATGTTATGATGATCGATGTTGGAGATATAAATTAACTAATTAAATTTAGGGATAAGGAAAAAGTCATTCAATTTGTAATGACGAAAAACAAAAGGGGGAAAGGAGGGGTAGTTATGGCATCTTTTAGTGAAGAGTAATTAAATGGGATACAGGTTTACAAAAAAAAAAAAAATTTACTCTAATAATGATAGGATACAGATCCTCTTATGGGAAACACGTACTTAAAAAATAAGAATCTTAGAAGAACTGTTCATGTTTTAGAACTCGTCGAAATCAATGGTCACACCGAAAATCTAATATCGGATATCGTCTAACACGTGAGTAAAATTGAAAATCAAATATCGTCTGACGTTCTCGACGGGTCTCAAGCAATGAAAGATATCGATCATGAAATGGTCCGATCCCGTGAGGCGTGAGTCCTTCGTACAGATTACTCCTATTGTACCAAATAGCCAATACCTGCCCAAATGGGTGGTCCAAATACAACTGTTTCTTGCTGTTCGGGTTTCACTCGTAGAGGAGTCTGATTTTTCTTTTTTTCTTTTTTTTTGATCATCGTAAAGGAGTCTGATCCTTCCACCACCATATTAAAAAGACATATTTGCAAATTTCTCATGGCTTCATTAATCCAGTTACGTACACAGCTCCGTTTCCTCAGTTGTCAGGAATGTTACCGGAAAGTTATTCTCAGAAAAAATTAAGTCAAGTGAAGTAAATGAAAAAGAAATCTATTTTCTTGTGAGTGTTCATTTGACAGTTTTTTTTGGCAAGAAAACTAAAGTTTAGTGGTTCATTTGCCGGGAAAAGACATTCATGAGAAACTTCTTTATTTTTATTCCCATAGCTAATTTTAAATAAAAGTAACTTTGAGAGCTAAATAATAGGCTATCATATTTCAAAAATTAACACATACGGAAAATGTATTTTATCTAATGCAAGGCCTTAACATGAAATGAAAAAATCGACTTGCAATTCTCTATTCAATTTGCTATATTCTGAAATGGTCATGCAAATCCTCCATTTAAATTGATATTCTTTGATAATCAACCGTACAAATAAAGTTTAAAAAATAAGTAGATGATAACTAAATAATAAATATTAAACAACCGTGCTTGATTAGTTGCCGATGCAAAAACTCACTGAAAATTAGTTAGTACAAAACAAAATTGAAGACTAATGACAAGATAAATAAATACTTCCAAAAAAAATAAACTACCAATCTTTTTCCACAACAATTATCTCAGAAAGCACCATAGTAGTTGAAATTGTTGTTACTCACGTAAATCTCGAAGTGTCTTTCTAAGAACCTAATTTGTATTTTTTTGTTATTGGCGTCATTCACTTTTTTTCTTACCCGCCAATTATTTTGGCCCCACAATGAATAAAACTTTTACTGTGACGCAAAATCCTATGCTTTTGGCCGGATCACTTTTGCAAGAAAGTAAATTTTGCAGGAAAACTTAAAAACATGTTTCCCACTACTTTCCTGCCAACTGAACACTACAAAAGTTATGGGAAAATTGATTTTCCCATCCCTTCATGTACTTTCCTGGCAACTGAACAGGGCCTAAGTCACATAATCCTTTCAAATGTCTCGCATTCGTGTTCTGAATATATTCTTGCTCTCCCGATTTTTATTAGTTTAGGATATGTTTCAAAAACATTTTTACGCTCTCACTCGCGCTTTCGCATGCATAGGCAAATTATGTGACCTAGCTGCGTCCCACCATCGATCAATCACGTGAAGACAATACTTCTACAAGCTGCAAAGGGCAATATGTAGGGTAGGGCTTAACAAAAGGTTGGTAATTGTGGCCAACCCATCTATCTCTCTTTGTCCCCGACACATGGAAATTCTAAGTACAACCTTGAAGGTCGAGTAAAGAGATGAATTGAAGGGTGAGACTCCAAAATAAGGGAAATGGAAAGTTGGGTGATTTGGCCTAGCTTTGTTACTGAATGATTTTTTTAGTAATTTTTTGAACTTTTATTAATGGGTTAGAAAAAGAAAAAAAAAACATTAAGCTAACAGGAAATTTTTATAAAAGCGAAAAATAAATCGGAAAAACCTTTTGTTCTTAATGGACTTTTTAAAGTTTTTTTGTCGCAAACTTTTATTTATTGGATTCCTTTTGTCCAGACATACTAATAATATATAACAAACCAAACAAAAGTCCGGGAAAAAAAAAATCTCAATATGGATCGTGAACAGAAGAAGAGGCTAGCTAGATGATCCCAAGATTGGTGAGGAAGAGCTTAGACCCTCCTTCGAGAGAGCCAATCTTGGGGGCTAGTTGGGACACAACAAGTTGAGATATAGAAATCGTTTGATATGATATCAGGATTTGATAAAATTAAAAATCCGGGACCATCTCATGTTCTGTCAACGAGTTTTAAAAAATGATTAATCCGAGTATGAAGATGCACTAATTAAAAAGTACCCCTACGATCATCGTTGGTACCACGAGCCCTTCATACAGATTGCTCCTATTCGAGAGTTGTGGGTGCAGTATCAATAATGCCATAAGGGGTAATAATTTAAATATTAGTCCTTTTTTTTGGACGCTGTTTTTGGAACTATGATTTAATTCACTCTTAAATAAGTGGAAAATATAAAATGAAAAACCTAAATGACCAGTTACTCATTTTTTTATGATAAATGTAAAGGCAGCTAGGATTTCATTAGTTCCGCCTTCAATTTTTTAATTCAGATTTACCAAAATTCACGAGGCACTAATGTGGTAAAGGGTATTTTCAGCATCTTAGTTTCTTTTCTGCCGATCGGTAGGAAAGTATGTACATATTTCAACAGAATAACAACATCATGCCATCTTAATTATCGCTATACTTTGGTGATCGTCTTAATACGTGTCCCATTTGTCAAACACATTCTACCACTACGATAGTTATGGTGGCAAACTAGATTAGCCTAAATTGGTTGGGTTTGGACTCCTTCGTGTAATTTCGAACCTTCAAAAAACTCTTGCAGGTACAAGCGTTTATTAAATCTACACCGATAATTGTCAGAATGGATGATTGAAATACGATAGCTTGTTACAATCTGGACCCAGATGACAGAGAAGCTGAATCCTTCCACCATAGTCTATGTTGTAAACTTTTTATGGCTTCAGTACTAATATTGCTGTCAATACAGCTTCATTTCCAATATTTGTCCCACCACCAGTCATTTCTCACACATGATATACTACTAGCTAGCTGCAAAGGGCAATGTAGTTATAACTAGGTTGGTTGTGGGCCTGAGGCCAACCCAACTCTCTTGTCCCTGTCAATTGGAATGCTAACTAGCACAAACTCCAGGGGTTATTGATGGCAAATTTCGTTTGTTTCCATTTTGGCAGATTTTTTAAAAAATTAATCTAGAGAGATGATGGGTGAGACTCCAAACATATGGGAAAATGGGAAGTAGGGGGATTTGGCATAAATTATTTAATTACTACTATTTGATCATATTTCAATTTTTTTTTTATAAATTTTCATTGATGTTGCATATAATATCCAAAAAAATTTCCTTCGTCTCAATGAGAGGAGTAAGAAAAGCGAAAGAATATGAATGAAAATTTTTAAAACACAAAAAAATAAGTCAGAAATTGAAATTCTCATGCAAAATAATCTGAATAACAAAATTTAACCAAATTGGTAGTGAAACGGATAGGGCTAGCTCGATGAGCCCAAGATGGCCGTGGAAGAGGCCAGGCCCTCATTCGAACAAGCAAATCTTGGGCTAATTGGGGGCCCAACATTTTAAATGACTTGAGATATGACTTTCAAAGGAACTAGAGAGCCCGAAATCCAGTTAGAATGGGCCACGTTCTAGAGAATCTAGACAAATCTCTTGGCCCCGAATGAGCTGAGCCGAACTCGCGAGCTGTTCGGTTCATTTGAAGCCCTACCAGCTACCACTAACCCACTGCTCTATAAAATAGGAAAACTAACTGATAAGTATAGCGGACCTAATAAGGTTAGCACCGTGGGAACCACAGACCTGAGGAGTGGGTACCAGCCTAGCCTAGACCCCTTGACTAATACTTACCTGGGATGAAGTTAGGACATACGAGATCAGCTCCGCGGGTGAAGCTGTCATAAAGTCTGAGGACCAGCTCTGATCCTTAGCTATGAGAAGAAGGGTAATATTCAACTAAAAGCCATGGAATATACCTGATGCAACAAAGATTCCTCTTGTTGATTTAGATAAAGTCGGAATCCTAGGAGACAAAGGATGCCACCTACAAGATAAACATGAAGCCCATGGGGTTAATAATCAGGGATGGATTAATTGGGATTCCTAGCTATGATAAGACTCTCCCTAACCTTGATCAGGTATCCGGAATCCACAAGAAACAGTCCAACAATGACACAACCTTCTATCAAGATGCTTATAAATACAACGATAGAATGCCAGTTAAAGGTACGCAATATACAGAAGAGAACTTTGACTTCTTCACCATATACAAAGAAACAGTCCAACAATGACACAACCTTCTATCAAGATGCTTATAAATACAACGATAGAATGCCAGTTAAAGGTACGCAATATACAGAAGAGAACTTTGACTTCTTCACCATATACCAAATACTTTACTGACTTAGGCACCACCAAGCTCTTGCTCTTCTATTGTTTTACAGGATCAGGTCAGCCGGTCAGGGCTGTCAACAAAGCTGATTCATCACTAACCTATCCCACTACTCCACTACTTAATTGTTACGTAAAAGTGAAACAAACTAAATACAAAAGTAATTGGTAACAAAAATACCAGTAATTGGTAACACTAAACTAATGAATCGAATCAAGCCTAACAAAGCACTGCAAGTTGCGGTGGGGAGTAGACTCTTCTGGAGGCCGTTCCTATCTGATGTTTCCAGATACACTCACCACGTGTCAACGCACATGTTAAGTCGGTATGATTTTATCCGCAGAGAGCCATCCGCGTAATTTTATCCGTTCCAACTTTTTAAGTCGGTATGATTTTGTGAAAAATATGTTACAAGTTTTTGTTTGTTAAAAAAGGCCGAGATGCAATTGCTTCCTGCCATCCGGGTTTGGACTGCACCGTTACTTTTTAACTCTCCCTATTAACATACACCTCAGAAAAAAAAAAAAAAAAAACACCCCTCTCTCTCTCTCTCTCTCTCTAGCTACTTGCGTTGTTATGGAAAATTTGGGTTGCAAGAAGAGGAAGTCCTCTGGAAAGCATATCATGAGAAGGAGATCTAAAAAGAGAAAAGCTGAACAACGCTCTTTGTTCAACGTGGATGAGGCTCGGAGAGAAGGAAAGAACACTTCCAACTATGATGGTAATATTGGAGAGATCATTAGTACTATGGGTAGCTCTCAGTGTCATCAGTATTGCTATTCAGTCTTGGATTCATTGCCTCTTCCTCAACCAACTTGGTCTACTACTGCACCCTCAATAATTACTATTTCCACACCACTGCCGCCACCACCACCACCGCTGGCGGCCCATGAATTTTCTTAGAGCATCTCCAATCCATACTCTATATCTCTATTTGAGAGTATCAAACTACTCCAACCCATCCTCTCAACCCTCCTCCATTTGAGAGGATTGAATTTTGATACTCTATATTTAGAGGGTGAGAGAAAATATAGAGGACCATCTCTAAAACACTATTCACCTTTGTAAAAGATATTTTTATCCTTATTTACTTTTCTTACTTAATTTTTATTCTCATGAGAGTATAAAAAAAAGGTTTTCTTTTCATAAAGTGATTTTAGAGACAAAAATAGAGGGTTTGTGGTTTGTGTAAATATGAATAGTAATTTCCTCTATAATCACTTTATGAGTAAAAAACATTATTTTGATACTCTCAAATGGAGTATTGGATTGGAGATGCTCTTACAGTTGGGGGATGGGATTTTTGAATAGTAACTCAGATGGTAACTACAACACTCAATTACTAGCAAAATACCAATATGAACAAGGAAATATTGGGTACAATCCTATGGGCTTTAGGTTTAGGGGAAGCCCATGTCCACCGGACCCGGGGGCTCTGCTGCCCAGGGAGGCGCAGGAGCCCCTGTCCACCCCTCAAAACGGCGCCGTTTTGAATTAAAAAAAAATCTAAACCACCAATTTGCAATCCTATGGAGCAGAAACGTGATTATGAGAGTTTTAGACACAAAATTTGATTATGTCTCTTTAGAATAATATGATCAAAATAATAAGATCTTCACACCCATTCAAACGGATTAAAAATTGGAGTACTTAATTTTTTTAGACTCTTTACATATTAAAAAATATGATTAAAAAATTAAGTGCTCCAATTTTTAATCCGTTTGAATGGGTGTGAAGATCTTATTATTTTGATCATATTATTCTAAAGAGACATAATCAAATTTTGTATCTAAGGCTCTCATAATCACGTTTCTGCTCCATAGGATTGCAAATTGGTGGTTTAGATTTTTTTTTAATTCAAAACGGCACCGTTTTGAGGGGTGGGCAGGGGCTCCTGCGCCTCCCTGGGCAGCAGAGCCCCTGGGTCCATGTCCACCACCTTAAGCCTCTTTTGTTGGAAAAGTGAAGTGAGGTGAAGTAAAAAAAAAAAAAAAATTATTTTTCTATATGTCTTCTATGATAAGAAATCTTGTAGAATAATAAGAATCCCTTCTTTTTGATAAGACCTATTTTGCAGGAATGTTTTCCGGTGGGAAAGTCACAGAAAATTACAGAAAAGTTGATTTTTCTGTCATTTTCCATCATTTTCTTGCAACTGAACAGAATTAGGATGCAAATGCGAACTGATCGCTCCCTCTGTTCTGTCTTCTGTAGAATAACGAACATTTACCTCCTCTTGTAATAAGATTTGATGTGCTATATACATAGCCTGTGTATCGAGCAACGTAAATCTCTTATGTACAAGTGTGAGTGTTTTTTTTTTTGCTTGTCTTGCATTCATTCATCTTTATTGCTCGCCTCATAAATCGATAGTGGTGGCTCGAATCGTTATGTCTTTCGCATATTGCTCAACAGTGTCTGATTCCTCCACCGGTCAATTTATTTTCCTCTACCCACAGATTATTTCCTTTGTGAAAGCTTCAAGCTTTGAACGGCTGAAGAGCTGGCGCTGGATACTTCATTTGGGCCACTTTCTACTCTTCCCAGCGGCCCAGTAGTAAGTGCTAATCCAATATGCAAACCTGTGGGCCATTTAATGGGCCTTGATTGCGTGCACACTTTCGATTCTGAGGCCCAAACCCTTTTAGCAGCGAACAGACCATCCTGTGCTTTTTCCAGCTTTGGGTAGGGTTGTAAACGAGTCGAGCCGAGCTTTGTCAAGTTCGAGAACAGGTTGAGCTGCCGAGCCGAGCGCTAACGAGCCGAGTTGAGTTCACGAGTTGCTCGGTTCGTTTAGGTCAGTGTTTCTCTTCCTTATTAGTAATTCATTTTTATGCCGATTGAGCAAGATATGTACTCTCTCCCTTGTGGGCCTGGCTTATGTACTAATTGCTTCTTTAGATTGGTCAATGCATTTGAAGTTTTATTGGATTTTACTACGACAAGGGTACTGTATAAAAAAATAAACAGACGTCCCACCAGTAAATGAAAAACGATCACTCATTGGATAAAATTTCTTCAGCTGAGATGGTAATATTTTCTTTTCAAATTTTTTTTTGTCGAAAGTGTCGTAAACAATAGGAGGATGGTAGTAGAAACGTGGTTTTACTTGCCAAGCTCGAAGGTTTAACTTTCACCGACAGTTAAAAAGAAGAAGAAAGAAGAACTCTCAATCGCGGGGGAATTTCGCTGAAGCTCCCCCGAATATCCGATTATCAAAGTAAACGATGGAGTACTTCCTGTTTCTCCTTTTTTTACTACTTTGCAGACAACTGTACAATTTCTTTCGTCTCATCAACCTAGCTACGAGAGCCACAAGCTTGGTCAGCATCCGAATTATGAGGGGCCCAGTGTGTGCACGTGAGGAGAAATTTTTCAGTGCCGGGTGGGCACGGGACACGTGGTGCCCGTGCACCATCTCGGCCGTCCAATAAAGTTTTGGACGGTCCAGATCTGTTCGGCTGTTTTTAAGTGTGAAATGACTAAAATACCCCTCGGCAGCCGAACAGATCTGGGCCGTCCAAAACTTCATTGGACGGCCGAGATGGTGCCGGGCACCACGTGTCCCGTGCCCACCCGGCACTGAAAAATTTCTCGCACGTGAGGGTTGGAACCCATGCAATTAATTTGAGGCATCAGTACTACAGGGTAATTGAAATGGACACAAGGCCGATGGGTCCATTCAAATAGGCACCCATAACCTAACATTGTACCATTTCGGACCCATTTGATGGACAGTTACTAATTACTATTCTACAATCACACGCAATTATGCAAATACAGTACTTTTCTATACGCATTTGCATTCGCGTGGAAACCCGCAACCCACGTACACCATTAGGTCCTCACGTGAATGTGCGTGTGCGTGTGCGTGCAAAGTGTGTGTATGTAACTGTGAGTGGTAATATATAAACTTTTTGTAACTAGTAATTGGTGATAAGGGACGCAGCGAAATTCACCAGTATTTCCTCCTCAGGTTGTTTGGGGGCTATGGATTTGCATTTTGCATTATGCAGTTTCTAGGATGGTTACTACGAGAATGCATTATGAAAACTGAACTGCAAAATGCAAAATTCAAAAATCACTCGAGATGAGCTTTCTGGATTTTATCGAACATTACTTTCTACGAAATCTATTTTGCACAGGTTATCCCCACACTTTTACTTATTTAGATTATGATTTGAAAAGTCAAATCTTGTTGATGATTTATTAAAGATGACAAATTTTTAATTGACAGGTTCTATCCTGAGAAATTCTGAGATGGCCTACCAAATCACTCGAGATGAGCTTTTTTGATTTTATCGAACATTACTTTCTACGAAATCTATTTCGCACGCGTTATCCACGCACTTTTACTTATTCTGATTATAATGAAAAGACAAATCTTGTCGATGATTTATTAAAGAAATTTTGTTCAATTGACCGGTTCAATCCTGAGAAATTCTGAGAGGGCCTACCAAAACGTTCCATGACTCATACTACTACTATTCAAGGTAGCCTAAGAGTGAGTGTTAGGTGCAACTCTTTTTTCTTGCCCAATGTAGACAGGCAGTAAAAGGATGGAATTCATTCCATTAGGTCAAGTTTCTCAATCGCAAAAAATGACAAGGCTGGATCAAATAAGTTTTCATTATGGAGGGAAAGAAAGAAATGTAACCGTAGGTCCGTAGGCGCCCAATACCATTCCACTGACCTTCTTAAAAAATAAGTACTTATTTTTAATTTTTACGTTTAAAAATAAGTTTGCATTACGGAGGGAAAGAAAGAAATGTAACCGTAGGCCCAATACCGTTCCACTTACCTTCTTAAAAAATACTAAGTACTTATTTTCAATTTTCAAGCTTAAAAATAATGTGCTTACGAAAATTATTTTTCAATTTTTTTTTGCATCGTTTAGAAGATCTCGACAAGATCTTTCAAACAATATCCATATTACATATTTTTATATTTCAGTTAGCCCATTATTTTTAAGCTTGAAAATTGTAAAATAAGTGCTTTTTTGGCTTAGTGGAACGGAGAAATGCATCCGCAATAGAGATGGGTCAAAATCAATTTCGACGTCGTCGGCTTGGATCGTCATAACAGGTGTGGGGGGCGGGTTATTCATGATTCTTTGGGCAGATTCGGAGCAGCTCGTTCGGTTCATGTTCCAAAATTGGTTGATCTTGGTGAAGCTTTGGCTGCTCGCGCGGGAAAGTTGTAAATTTGCAGAGGAATTGGGTTTTGAGCACATCGTGTTAGGAGATTCCAAGCAGGAGGTACAACTAATTCAGAGACAAATGGAGGAACACAACTGATTATATGTGGTCTTGGCAGACATCGATCGTGTTCGGCCCGCTCTTACGGAGTCCTTGGTGCAGTTTATTCGACGTGGTGGCAATGAAGTTGCTCATTGCTTGGCACAAAATTCTGTGAGAGGGAGTCATTCTTATACTTGGGAATTTATCCCTCCGTAGTGGCTTCTGTTCTCCCTTAAAGAGGGACGGATGCCCTAGCCTATTTGATGTTTTTGACTTTGCTTCTTCTGTAATCGAGATCCTATCATTTTGACCCCCAAAAAAAAAAAAACTAAAATAATACAATGATATACATCTTTCTAATTCTATCAGCAAAATAAAATGATTATACTTATTAGTTCTCCAATTACCCAATTATTTTCTCGTGCTTGATAAATTTCTCCATAAACGCATGATTCGAACACTCCACTTTTTCGATGCACGTGTAATTAAGCCAAAACTAATATCGACAAAGGCCAGCCATATAGCATGACCTGTTGATCAAGAAAATTTTGAAAAAATTTATGCGTATCTGTTGGAGTTTGTCCCACATCGGTTAATTATCTCCTCCAAAACTAGTATATGAGCCTGGGCGGCCTCTCTACTCTTTGCCAATTGGTTTGGAGTTGGATGCTTTAACATGGTATCAAAGCTAGGGTTTCGAAGGCTTTTCCCCTTTGTCTGTGCCATAGTTGCACTTTCTTTCATTGTGATCCGTGTGTTCCGGATCCTTTGTTTACCTCTCCACGTGCGAGTCGGGGGTCGCACGTGCGGGGGAGTGTTGGAGTTTGTCCCACATCGGTTAATTATCTCCTCCAAAACTAGTATATGAGCCTGGGCGGCCTCTCTACTTTTTGCTAATTGGTTTGGAGTTGGATGCTTTAACTGATCAGTTCGATTTTTGAACAGAAAAAAAAAGAAAGTTCGATTAGTATGATTTATGCGTATCAGTTCGATTAGTATATGAAGTAATGGGATAAGTTTGCCCTGCTGTGTTCATTGGGCCCCCGCAAGTAGGCAGTGGATCGAACTGATTCCCAGAAGAATTAATCGAACTACGCGTAAGTTAGTTCGGACACCTGAATTTTCCGAAAAAAAAAAGTTTGTCCTATCGCATGGCCTTAACTCCCAATTGTACGTGAACTAATGACGATTTCAGATGCTAGTTTTGGTTATTCAAAGCCTAAAATTTGATTATTTCTAAGGAGGTTGTTAAGTTTGATTATAGTATTGTGAGTCATATTTTGCACCAACATTGTTAACTTTAAAAAAATCTTTTACTTTTGATTATAGCTTTGTGGATACTCTTAATTAGTCACATAAAATTCTTGGAAATGGCCTACGCTCGCGCTGTTAATCATCGCTCTACGCTCGCGCTCTTAATTCTCGCACTCACGAATTTTAGTTGTTTTAGAGGTTTTTGAGAGATGCTTTCACGCTTGTACTCGCGCTCTTGCACTCCCACCCCCCGCGCTTCATGTGACTATCATTGTTCTAGGCCACAAATGCAATCCATTTCCATCGATCTAAAATTAGTGGAGGAGGGAGAATGGATGCAAAGTACGTACAACAACGTCCAAAGGTGATAAGAGTCATTGTTGTAGAGAAATCGGCCAAACAAAAAATGTACGAAAAATTGGAAAAAAAAAAAAAGGAGAAAGAAAGAAGACAAGACACAAAGATTTGGATGGTTCTTACAAGTGTAAGTTTCATTATGAATCGTATGAAGAGAGTACAATTAAAATCCCATAATAATCTGTGAGGTGACAAAATCAAATCGAATCAAGTTTCACAAGTCAAATTTTTTTTTTTTTTTGGCCATATTTTATAGTTAGTGGCGGTTAGCGGGATAGTTAGATTAACACTAGGGGAGTCCACATCTGCCTCCTAGATGGAGGAGAGGGTAGGTTGCCAACTGCACTAGCCAGTGGAACCTACAAGTCAATTAAAGAACAACCCTTATTTACTTTAGTCAAGATTGTTTGAGTCGAGCAATAACAAAGGAAGGAATTAATCAAAAGATCCAACAAATGATGGGGGTAGAGTGAAAAGGCCATGCCTAGTTTCCTTCCACCCCATCAACAAATGATGGGGTTTTTAGTTCATTGTATGTACGTACGTTACCCAATCCCAATAATTGTGTTCTCCTTAATTTCTTGTGGGATCGGCCTTCGTTACATTTATTTACTTTTGGTTTTCTTTGGAGTGTGTCCAAACATGCACCATGTACACGACCAGCTGCCTGCAACTACTCCCATGGAGTGTGTCCAACTGGTCTATCTGTTTAATGCATCAACTGCCTGCATTAACCTCTCTCTCTCTCTCTCTCTCTCTCTCTCTCTCTAGTCTCTCTCTCTCTCTCTCTCATATCCACAGCTTGAAGCTGAAATGCACAGCTGGGCTTTAGGGCTCCACACTCCTGGTTCCAATATTGAGCAACCATTGAACAAACCTAGCTACGTGCCAAACGATCTTTTGAACTTTAACACTCTCAACTTTCAGAATTTTTTTTTTATAAAAAAAACCCATAAAACTCTTGTTAAAGGGACAATAATAATAGGGTAAACTCTCGTGAAAACAAACACGTAAACACTCACAACACGCACTCTGGGACCACGTGTGTTGTGCGTTTGTGCATGAGAATGTGTTTGTGGTTCTAGAATGTGGGTGGGGACCATGTGTGTTGCGAGCGTTGGTTTGTGTGAATGAGTTTGTGGTTGTAGCAAAATTACTCCCAAAAATTGGCGTATGATATATACATTTGTAGTTTGTGCAAAAAAAAATTCATAAGCCACCACAAAATCTCGTAATCGAACACTAAAAAAATTATATATTGGACCCCAAAAATTCATAAACAATACAAGCGACAGCGAGACCTCCGAGAAATCATTAGTCTTAAATTTCCTACAATTAATTCACTAATATATAGATCTCATGAGTGAATCCAAAACTGAATCTCAACGGCTATTTACACAAAGCAAGAAAATTCTTGATTTTTATTTTCAATTTCTTCCCACGGTAAAATATAAACACACCACTGTAAACTACTACGAGTAATTATTGGAACACCGTCATGTAGTGCTCTAGTTTCCCATCACACATATTATATAGAGGAGATTAGGTTGGAAACTGAGGCACCACGTGGCGGTTTCGCTTAATATTTTTTCCGGAACCAGTGATGAGGATTCTCCTTCGATGTTTTTAAAAGTAGAGAGGGCAAAATGGGAAACACGGTTGGGTGTTGCGGAGTTGCTATCAGAATAACAGACAGGACGATACTAGTCAAACAGTCAACGATTCGCCAGCCTGGCATCACTTCAGCTGCCACTACCGAGGCGTGAGAAAATGACAAAGTTGTCCTTCATTCCCTTAGATCAATATTAGTATAATTTCTCTTTTTTTTGACCAAAAAGTTACAAAAGAATTGATATTAACCAATAAAAACAAGAGTGAGTTGGCCAAACTTTTTCTCTTTTCTTTATCTTATTAAAAAAAAAGTACTGGAGTATTGTTTTTTGTTTGTGTTTTTTAAACTTCTCTCATTTTGAATAACTTTTTTTTCTATATCCGATTTCGTCCCAATGAAATTCGAGATGCCAAATATTTTGATTATAAGGCAACTAAGATATAGTGAAGGAAAGTAAGTCAAATTCATTTCATAAAAAATTGTAATCAACAAAAATAAATCATATAGTTCATTAGAAACAAAAATAAGTCAGGATTAAAAGGTCAGCCCACACTCTGTCCGATTGAATAGTGGAGTTGATGAATTATTTTGGTGGGGTCCGATTAGGGAGATCTGACAATGGTCATTGTCCATGATTTCAGTCCCGGAGCTAAATAAAATGAATCCATAAAAACATGTAGGTATTGTTAGGTGTGTAAAGTCTGATTCGGTTTGGTTTGCATTTCACTAATTATTCAGCGTTCAATGTCACAAGGGTTTAGAGGGAAGTGCTCCCGGAACTGGTGTGAGCCGTGAATGCATTCATAGCACCAGCAATATTTGAAGAATGTATTTATAGCACCAACAATCTCTGAATAACTGAGAAGTTGTTCGGACGGAAATTTCTATAATCTAAAAGACCTTGTAGGGGTAACCCCAGACTTATTGCTAATTCGTAATAGTAGTAGTATCCTTTGCGAATATATATATTGGGGCGGTTCCGGGGACCCTTAAAAAAACTTTTAAAAAAACCCTCCAAATCTTAATTAATCTCATAGTTCCCGATCGAATTTTGATGATCAGAGCCGTTCAATGTGTTCAGAACGTGATTTTGATGATCCGAGCCGCTCAATATAAAAGAGATCTATATGGGTAATTTGTCAAGGGGAAAAAAACTTCCAAATTAACAATGAGTAGTAGTACAGAACTAGACAAAGGGACCCTTTTATTATTCGAGAGAAGCGAATGTCCCTTTCCTTAATTTGGAAGAATTTATGGTACCGTCAGATACGATAAAAATGAAATGTCAGTGCTACATACAGTATGTTTTCTTGGTGGGTCTGGAAATTCGTGGTGTCTTCAAATATTTTATCTGATCAGTACTGTACAAGATGCATGTTTCATTCATTTATTTATTCAAACAATATTAAGGAACTAAACAAGGTGCTTAATTTTATTTAGTGAAAGTGTTTACCAATTCATCTTAGACAGAGAAGGAAGACAAGGTCCTACATGTATATACTACTATATATATTATAGTAATCATGTTTCTTTTAAACGGTACCAAAATCATTTGTGTATATATTAGGGGAACTAATCGCAAACGGGACGTTACATTAATTATGTGAGAGTTAAATAACATTACATCAATTTTTGTCCTGTTTCGTGGAAGTTTCAGACTTTGCTTGATGTTGATCTGTATAGTTTTGTTTGATTGGAGTATGCCCCTGAACTGTGTAATGTGGGTTTTATCTTACCCAAAAACTAAACTAAACTCATAAAACAATAACCCAAAAAGAGTTCCATAATGGAGAACATTAAATAAATAACCAAAGAAGCCTCCCTGTGAAGATTGGAACACTAATCAATTTTGTCTTCTTCAGCAAGAATTAATCAAGATTCTGCCCCATATATAAACTCTCTGTTGGAATTAATTAATCAAGGTCTTGAATTTTTATTTTTTTAACTCGTAAAAGTACAATATCTTTCAATTATTTATTCAAAGAATTAGGAACTAAACAAGGTGTTTAACTTGTATTTAGTGAAGGTGTTTACCCCGGGGGAGGGTTCTATATATAGTAATATACTCCATCTTGTGTTTTTTTTTTTTTTTTTCTGAAAATTATTACTCCAATATACATATATTTGTAGAAATTCAAGAACGAGCAATAATTCAAGGAGTAGCGCGATAAGAGAGACTCTCCAAATGAAGATTGAACAATAATCAATTTTACCTCTAGCAAGATTTGGGCCCCCTAACCTCTCAGCTGGAGCGTCCCGTTAAGTGTTCTTGGAGCTTGGTCTTGAAATTTGTGGGAGTCCTGATTATTTTATCTAATAATGGTACAAGATCTTCAATTATTATTCAATTTAAGAATAGGAAACTAATTAACAAGGTGTTCAACCTCTATTTAGTGAATGATTTACCCAAAAAAAAAAAAACCTCTATTTAGTGAAGGTGTTTACTTAATGTTAGAGAGACGGGGAGAGGGTACACGATTCTATATAAAATAATCATGTAATAAAATTATAAGAACAAGATATTAATTAGTCATGTAATAATATTCCACAATGACTAAAATAAATTCAGCGAGAAATAACCTTATAATAGGAAATAAATAAATAATTAAAGAAAGGCTACTTATACGCTGATAAAACATTAATATGATAGGCATAAACCGACCATTGAACAAGATTCTACTCAGCTCGGCTAATATCTGCTTGGATGAATGGTTTGCTAGGACTACGAGCCCCCAAGTACACCGAATTACTGCAAATACCAAGATATATATCCCAAACGGGTCCAGCTACAAACAACCCAACTCCCACGGGATTCCTAATCCTATGATCTAAAAATTAAGATAAGGCTGTTAGAGAAAAACGGTGTCATCCTTCTCACGATCCAAGAACCTAGTTCTACTAGGGTTCTACCTCCAAAATGCCTTTATAATCGTTCCCCGTGCAACGGAAACGTGTACACGACTCTGGCACCCTAATTTGCTTGAGCTCTATACAATTTTCTCCGCAAACACAACTAATCAGGCATTGGATCGAGGAGTGTCGACTGGCACCACACCAGTGTCAAATTCTCTTTTTGCAGATCATCGACATTGACCGCGCCGGAAACCGACTCATCATAATCAATTCTTTCTTTCGATTAAGATTCCACCTCCTGCCGTCAATCTTGTTTTAGTTTTGCAAGATTTTATTGGTTCCTCGAGCAATAATTCACCCAGTACTCACCAATTGACCTTGTGGGGAAAATAATAATGCAAAAAAAAAGTGATGGTTGTGCAGTATTCAAGAGAATTGAACCACCAAATATTCGGTCCCATTTACAGCTACAAATCAAGTGGGCTCACGTAGTTTTCCGTCAATCCAATCCTATGATTTGTGGAAGCTAAGTGTCACATTTATAGGTTCTTGTCTTTACACATATCGATATCATCCAAAATGTTTAGGATTTGTGAGAGGGAAGGGATAGGATAGGATTAAAGCAAGATAGACTATTCGAATCGAGCTCAAGTATTCGAGCTCAATCGAGTAGTATTGAAGAACTCGATCGTGCTCAATTTAAGTATCAAAGGAGCCTTTTTAAACAAGCCGACGGAGCTCATGCATATATATGAGTCGAGCTAGAGAAGAGTGAAAAATTGTGTGAGCTTGGGTTATTTAATTATTACATGGCCGAAAAAAAAAAATCTATTCGAGCTCGGCTCGTTTTCGAAATGAAATGAGCCAAAGAGGTCAGACTATTCAAGAAGATCAAAAGTGTATATATATCCCCTATATATATCTACCCGATCAAATAGTACATCTCTATCTTAACTAATTAATTGCTGTTCTTTTCAGTCAGAAATATTCAAACATCCCACATGAGACCCTTCAATGAAATGAAGGAAATAAAGAGAATCCTACCATGCAATTTGGAAGTGACATTGATCTTAGATTTGTTAGCATTTAAGTGGAATGGACTGTGTTTACCAATTTTTGGTACCTCGTATCTAATTCAAAAATTTGAACAGTTTATTTTTTTTAACGATAACAGATGATATTATTAATCTCCATCAAAATACATCAAGTAGAAGACTCGTTCCTAGACAGGGAACCAAGCAATCACGACGGTTGAGACTCTGGCTATACCCCAAACCAGACAAACTTTTCTAAGCTAAAAACACACACTTCACCATAAGTTTCGATTGAAATCTAGTTGAAAAAGTAAAAAGGAAAAAAAAAAAAAAAACCCATAACTTGTTAATGACTTATCTCTCTTATTGGTCCAAAAACTTGTTTAGAGCCTTGAACAACTAACCTTTGATTTGAACAACTAATTAATTACAGTGTTAGGTGAGATCATGTTTTTACTAAATTTAGAACTTAGGTAAATGCAAACATTGGAAAGCATAACTGTCGATGAAATGTTTTTAATATATGGATTGTGATTTTGGTACTCCAAAAATTGATGGAGGGGCTCCAAAATTGAACTGCATTGATACACAAAACGACGTCGTTTTGGAGCCCCTCCATCAATTTTTGGAGTGCTAAAATCAATTTCCATAATTTAACTGTTTGTGTCCCATAAAAAAAGGAGAGTTTACTTCAAGCACGAGATAACAAAAAAAGATAAATTAATTAAGAAAGGAGAATATTACGTACAGAATGTATAAAACCAAGAATCATTTCTTTTGGCGCAAGAATTGATTAGTCCTAGGAAAACGTTGATACAACCGACGTCATGTAAGAACTTGTTGTTTGATTTTATTTTATTTTTGGCGCAAGAATCGATTAGTCCTAGAAAAACGTTGATACTATATCCAGGGGACTACATATTCGGTGTTATGTTAAATTTCTTTCGGCGGGGATAGAACATGCATCGTATCTATAATTCAATCCAATGCGAGATATATAAAATAACGGGGGATGTGGTATTATTAATCACATCACTTATCATTTGATTACAATGCAAGGAATCATACTCATTACTCACTAGTTGTGTTTTTTTTTTTTCTTCCCGAAATTATGGTTAAATTAAGCGGACGTGATTGACATTACAATATCTTGCAAGGGCAATATCGTCTTTACAAAAAATTGTCTGGATTTGGTATGTATCTGGTTCCGGTAAAATCTACGATCCCATAGTTTGTCCCCAGACAAACCTTCCCTTCTATTATTCTTTTATCCAATTAATTAATTTATTTTCTCTCTTTATTTCAGTTTGGTCACTTTGGTGTGAAGTTCAATTAATTCTAATATTAATATTATATAAAATCCCAATGAATGCATCTGCATCTGAGGAGCCAATCTTGGCCATTGGATACATCTCTCTCTCTCTCTCTCTCTCTCTCTCTCTCTCTCATTTTTCCACTATATAAAGGTTCCTACCTATACATATATACCCATCCAAAGATACCAATAGGCATATTCTCAAAAACACATTTCTTTGCACTCTCACTTTGTTCTAGTAAAGTTCACTTCATTTCCAGCTCCAAAACAATTAAAATGGCTGCTGAAAATGTAGAGCAACTGCCGGAAAACAAAAACAAGGCGGCGGTCGACGAGCTTTACAAGGCATTGGCGGGTGGTGATGTAGAGAAGGTAGCCGGACTTCTGGCGGCTGACATAGAATGGTGGTTCCACGGCCCACAAAACTGCCAGCACATGATGAGAGTGCTCACCGGCGAGTCGGGCCGAGCCGAGTTCAAGTTCCAGCCTCGGAGCGTCACGGCCATCGACGACCGGGTGATCGTGGAGGGATGGGAAGGATCCCAAGCCTATTGGGTCCACGTTTGGACCCTTAAAAATGGGCTCATAACCCAGTTCAGGGAATACTTCAACACGTGGCTCACCGTGACGGAATTGATCGGGCACGAGAGCCCGACGAGATGGCAGAGCCAGCCTCAGGATCTCGTGAACCGATCATTACCGGGACTTGTTCTTGCAATCTGATCATACAACTCGATCTTGATCAAATGTCACATGATAAATCACAGTCGTTGTTTTACTACGTACGTTTCGGATCCTAACTAAGTGTATGGACTCCGAGTAATATGAAAATGTTATGGTTTATTATGTGACAGGGAAGTTGTGTCCCTACTAGATCTCAAGTGTTACTATTTTTTTTTTTTATTGTTACTGGAAGCTTGGAATTAACCTGTCATGGGTCAAGTGTGATGTAATTGTAAAAATTTTTATTAAGAGAAGGGGTGTAATGTCTGTGGGTATGTTGGAAAAGTGATGTATATTTTTGAACGCATGTGTTTTGGACGTGAAGTTTTACTATAGAGTATCTTGCACGTGACGTAAGGATTTTTTTTTTTGGAAAAATCATAAATCCATATATATTAAAAAAAAAATACATGAAAAAGAAAAGAAAAAGCAGCAAAACACATATATCCGGTGTTGGAACCTTATCTGCTCGTCTAAGTGAGTGAAATAGTACGTAGTAATCAGCATCTAGCTGGAGCCCATCCCCGTCGTAGTCGCTGCCACAATGGCAGATTCACCGTTACTGTTGGAGGGCCCAAGAGTCCGTCCCAAGACAGATCGAATCCCCCAGGTCCAAAAATGACAAGGATGGTGGGAGATTGTTTTCACTAAAGAGAATGAAAAGTCTCAACTATCTCACAACTAAGGAGGCAGGAGAAGAGGAACCTTATCTGCTCGTCTAAGTGAGTGAAATAGTACTTAGTAATCAACATCTAGCTGGAGCCCATCCCCGTCGTAGTCGCTGCCACAATGACAGATTCACCGTTACTGTTGAAGGGCCCAAGAGTCCGTCCCAAGACAGATCGAATCCCCCAGGTCCAAAAATGACAAGGATGGTGGGAGATCGTTTTCCCTAAAGAGAATGAAAAGTCTCAACTATCTCACAACTTAGGAGGTAAGAGAAGAGGAGGCGAGGAGAAAAAGGGGCGAGAAGAGAGGGTGGAGCCGCCGGGGAAGGGGAAGGAAAGACGGGATTTTAGTTACTAATTTGTTCGAGAAAGAAAAAAAGAAACAGGTTTTTTTTTTTTTTTTTGTGAGTTAGAAGGTTGAAGTCAAGAAAGAAGAGGAAGAGAAAGTGATGGGAATTAAAAGGACGCACATTTTGTGTAGTTGATGTAACAATCCACATTTGGAAGACTATATATGGTTCACTATCCACCTTTGATTTAGGTCAAAAAGTGAGTAAAGTATTCCAAGCTTTTTAGACCATGAAAAAGTCTCCTAGGAGATGGACTGAAAATGAAATAGCTAGGTCACGTAATTTTCTTTCAATACTCAAGGTGTCTGGGATCTTGAAATTAACGATTGGTCAAATCTCCGGTAGCTTCAAAAAGAAATTGTGATGAAAGTCGAACCTACAAGCTTTGAAGAACAAGTCCTTTATTTGTTACGCTTCCACAAGACCAACCCTTTTCGGTTAATTAAATTACAGTTGTATGTCACCCCAATGTGATGGCCTGGTGATAAAGACCTGTCCATGTTGGACTTTGCCCCAGTTGGACTCTGCTATTCTGCTAGTCGGCAATGAGATTAGTTTTCAAGTATCAATTGAACCATGCGTAAGCTACTCTGGACATCCTGAGTTGTCAAAAAAAATAAAAAACGTGAAATTCGTATGTAGTTTATCTTTTAATAACTCAAGGTATCCGGACGAACTTACCTCTGTGGTATTCATGTCCTTGCTGTCTTTGATGATGATGTTTTTAGCTAGTTTAGTACTAACTAGCTTTGTATTAGATTCCATCTTTGTTCTGGTTGGTATTTCTTCAATGAAAATTAACTTACAAAAATAAATAAATTATGGAGATTATAATCATAAATGAAACTGAAAGCACATTAATAATCACAAGCGTTGAAGGAGGAAAGAAAAGGGAAACTGCGGGGATTTTCTTGGTTCCACTAATGTCAGTGGATAAGAGAGACAACATATATGAGACAAAAAATAATTAACTAATCATTATATTAAAATATTATTGCCGATTCGTCAAATAATTAACTCTTGCTTTGCCACTATAAGGCTCGAGTTTGATTTCATTCACCCACCTAAAAAGTGCTTCAACGTTGCTCATCTCCTTATTGGTTGATATCAACTCATGGAGCCCACCTTGTTTTAACTATAGTTATGATCATAAAATAGAAATTACAAATAAATCAAAGATGGTTTTGATTGGTTGGACAGCACAGCAGAGTGTCCAAACACCTACTTCAGTTGAGTCAGATTTTAACATAATAGTGGGTGTCCTAGTCGGTAATTAATTTTATCATACAGTCCTGATCCAAACACAAGTACATACATAGCCCCATTGGCTCTAGTCCAGTTAGCATCTCCTCGTCCTCTTCATGTGGGAGGCCAGGTTCGAGCTCCGTCGTGGGTGTTCGGGATTCAGGGTGATGGATAGCCTCTGAAATCCCCTGTGAACTAACATACTAACACAGTATGTAACGACCCGCTCCGCTAACCCCACTCATATATACAATCTTGGCCTAAAAAAAATAAAATATGTACATACATAGCCCCCCCAAAAGTGCAAAACACTCTATTCTACTAGTATTGTTTATTGTTGAAACCAGAAGGTTCATATTAGGCTTTACATTAGACCAATCCCTGACAAATAATTAGGTCTCACATTATTAATCTCCTAATTAAGACCCTTCTCTTTTTAGCACTATAGCCACCCGTATCCACGTCTTACACAGCTGCCCGATTCTCTTTCTTATTCCCTCCATACCCCCCCCCCCCCCTTAAAAATTTAGGTTGTACAACAAGAATACTTGTGTCTATAAGACACAACAAATTGTATTATACCATGAGGGAAAAAAAAAAAAAAACTATAAGAGATACAATAACGGTTGCTACTCTGCTAGGGAAAGCCACCAATGTATATTACTCACGATAAACTTCAATATAGTCACCGAAAAACCCGTAGTTGGATTGACAAACACACGGATCTTAAATTGATCAGTACTAATTAGGTTTCACCAACCTAACACGATGTTCGCTGTCCCCACTATCATTGCAAAGAAAACGTGGGAGAATCAAGGACCAGAATTCCTTTCTGGCACATTTGCCAGCCTAGATATCACTGATCAATTTGTTAGGACAACTAGGTTCAATGCTTGAGTTATTAGCATCTCCCTGTTGGGAAAAAAGCCCAATGTTTCCTTGGACGTTTTCGATGGCTTGAGAGAAGCCAAGAGTGGTTGAGCTTGCAAAACGATTGCTCATAAACCCAGAGGACCCATGTCATGAGTGGTTGAGCCTACACTTCTGGCCTGCACTAGTGGCTTTGTCACGTGTGTATCCACCCTAATATTCCTAGTGATACTGGTGGAAGAAACCTAATACTACTATTACTGCTATTTCTGATTTTGGCAGACTCCTGTTGAGTGAGAAATTCTTACTGAGTAGGGGTATTTTGGTTACTTTTATATGTAGGGGTATTTTGTCATTCTATTGTGAGGAATGTTTTGATCATTTTCCATGCGTAGATATTTTGGTCTTTTTTTCCCGTGCGTGGATAATTTGTTCATTCTATAGAGTAATCGGTAGTGGTGGTATTCGAGTGGTTGTGGTTGTGGTGTTGTACTAGTAATGCTTTGGAACTCATTTCTCGTCGGAATCAATTGGTTTTTCGTTAACGAAACATCAGAAAATGTGTTTCACCCGAAACAAATGGTGCATGAGTACAATGCCCAAAGGTTTTTCTGTCGTGTGAGTCGCATAAGTTTCTTCACCAATACTACAATCGTTTACTCCCTTATTTTCCAATATTGCATGCATGAATGAAAACGTGGGTGTACTTAGATACAGAAGCATAGGTGAGCAGTTAAGATCTTGCAATGCAGCTCAAGTTGTGCAAAGGTAACAACCTAAGAGAAGTGTAATGCATATCAGGGTAAATTGGCTATTCACCTGTGTTAGTTCGTTGTTTCGGAAAGCACAGTCTGATGCATAGTATTGCCTCGTTCATTCACCCTCTGATCAAAAGGCATACCATTTTGTCATGTTTTTTATTTTCGACGATGAGGTCATTTCATGTGACAATCCGCATACAAGGATCATTGGAACAGAATCAAACCAGAAACCACATTTCCTTGTCATATCATTATTCGTGATGAACAACTGAGGTACAACAGTTTTGTGGAGATGAATTCTACTCGAGAAAAGGTATACTGCCTTGCTAATTTACAAGTCTGAGCGAGTAAATTTTACAGCTTCCTTCAATTGTTCAAAGCACTCAACATACTCCTGGAAAAAGAGGAAGAAACCGAAGATTTTGACAGCATCATCCCCTTACTGAAAAGTAAATGGTTTTTCTTTTCATTTATACAGAATCGAGATGATGAATCCAAGACAAAATGCATTGAATGAAACAACTGAGATATTCTTACAACTTACAAGTAATTTACATAGATCTCTCCGATGCCAAATCAAGCAGCGTACGGAAGAACCGATGAGGGTACATGGGAGGTTGCTCTGCCAGTGCCTGAGAAGCAAGATACAAGAAATTAGATATATTCTTTTAGCATACAAACGATTTTTTCTATTTGTCAAAAGACTTGAAACTTGTTCAAGATAGAGGAGCACTAGGATTTTATGTACATAATCACGGTCCACATAGACTACTATATTCAAGGTTGATATCTGCATACCATGCTTCCAACAAAAGTTTAGACATTTCAAAGTCTAACTCGTTACTTGAACGTTGCATCATTCAAATCAGGGAACTCGTCATTACCTGATGAATCAAGACAGTCGAAGGTGTCATTCCAGGCACAGTGTTAACCTCTATGATCAGTACCTGCACATAAATTATGGGATTGTTAGGTCGAATATTTGAAAGGCCCATTACCCAAAACCTGTCACTAATACCGGCTATGGAGTCAGACAGGTTCAGTCTTCAGACGAATCTTTAGCTGTATATGCACCAAGCGTCTACCCTTACATTCAAAGTAGCATTCTTACATTGGGAAGCAGACCGAGCAAAGGCCAAAAACGTTTAACTGATTGAATCCATAGACAAATCTTTATATCATCTAGTCACTGTTTTACACAAGAGGTCTGCTATATAACAGATTTTATCACCATTTTATTTCGGAGCACTCAAGGCAAGATATGATTCAACTAGATCTTTTACTCGTGTGAATATTCTCAAACACGAAACCAATTCCAAATATCAAAGTAAGAGGTGACAGAAAATGGCTATAAAGTCCGTTGATCTATGGCATTTCTCGATTAACAAAGTTTAGGATACCTTTTGGCAATTATTTCTGGTGTGATCAACTGATCATTAACCCCAACCAGAATAACTGGCTTCTGTCAACAATAAGTGAGCTACTGTGCATTCCATTGGTCCTAAAGTGTCCCAGGTGAATATCAGCAACAGCATGAAATGGGATATTAACCATACTCTGAGGGTCACAGAAATTGTTACACAGCCTAATTGGTCCATTTAAAACTGATAAAATGCTCTGTTCTACGCAGTAGCAAGTTGAGAACTACTTTCCTCAATTCTACGCACTGATATCGGAAGACTTCCTTGTTTGTCTGTAACAAAACAACTAGTACTGCCAACATTTGTAATTTAGCCAAAGCAGAGATTGGGGTAGTTTGTCTAGTGACATCACGAAATCAATACCTCACCGCTGTCGACATTAACAAAGGCATCGATACGCGAGAACCCTTCTAACTCCAGAGTGTTTGCTATGAGTTCAATGCGCTGTTTACATCTTGCCAAGGCCTCATTACTGGTCAAGGAAGGAAAGATAAAACATGAGAAACTTGGAAAAGTATAGACAAAAATCGTAAATAAGTCCATGTAAAGATCTTGGCACTTAGACTCGTGCATGATGAGACAAATTAATAACCATTATTCTTGTTTTCTCTCCCTCCTCTCTCATGCCTTTGAATAGAAGGGAAAATTGTATAAAGTAATCTCCCAGGATGCTATGATCTTCCCTACTAGAAATTGTTTGAAGTAAAAGGACCTCAGTTCACAAAGAATATTGTCAACAGACCTTATTATTGACACCGGGGGTGGAGTCAGATTGACGCCAGTTCCACCTTTCAAAGAAATAAAACTAGATTAGACCACAATATTTTCCTATGTTGACAGACATATTGAAAAACAACATAAACGGTGAAAAACTTCGCTCAGAATCAGCATTCCTAAACTTTGAAGTGGAACTTTGAAGTGGTGCCATTCTTAGTAGGAGCACTAGCTGTGGATCTTTCGAAAGTAGAAATCACTTCTACAACAGGGTTGGAGATGGATGCACCATCCTATCTGTACTAGAATGTGAATAAAGATGTACCTTGGAACTTTTCCTCAAGTGACAAAATATCTCCACTTTCTTTAACGGTAACACTTGGAGTCAACGAGTACATTGATCCACGTTTTCCAAGTACACCAACAGTGATTTCTACCCATCTACTCTGTCCTTTCCAGAAAATACCACGCGCATTATCATTTGTGGATTTGGATGAGAAAATCATCTCATCAGTCTCAATAAAAGGTTCAAAAATTAAGAGCTCTGGTGGAGGGCTCGGCATCTCGATCATTCCATGTGCCTGCATTTAAGTAGCTACTAAATGTCAATTGTCATATTTTACTGGAACAAGCTGGTGAACAACAATAACAGACAGCAGAACTATATAGAGGATGGAAATGGTAGAAGATGGAGAGAATGGAAGATTCAGAAGCAATGATCATGCTGACATGTACTATTGATCTTAATGCCTCCCATGGTTTAAGCTATGTTTGGCTACAAAACAGAATGTTGGTCAAAGGTAAAATGTAGAGTTGGAGTCGCCAAGAATGTCACAAAAAGAAAATCTTTTGAGATAAGAATATTTGTGAAAAGATATTTTTCAAGTGCATGTAATTTTATTTTTTGACCCGACCCCATGTGAATAGCATAGGCACCTTGATAATATTTGCTCATGCATTTGACAAACATTATAAGTTCTGTTCATACCTTTGACAAACTATTTGGAGGAATCCTAAGAAGGCAACCATCCAATGCTTTTACATACACCGCAAGGTCCTCTGGACAGCTACATTGACAGAAAAGTTCGATGACAAAAGAAAAACAGTACATCATCAGGAGCATAGCAACCACAATACGTATACAGTTCTTGGCATAAATGTTTTGAAAGACATGGCATAAGCGTACCATAATCTTGCAACACCGGTAGAGCATCCATCTCTGGCTGGTTTAATACATAATGTTTCACATTGAAGCTTGGCAGTCAGCTCCTGCCAAGTATTAGTTATTGGCATTCTCAGTAGATCCTCCCTTCTCCGCACATCCTTGCTTATAGTTAGAACTCCAAAGTCTGCAAGCTATATTCACCGATCTTTGATGCTCAGAATATAGATTGGCCAGATCAATGAAACATAATGGCACTAAAAAAACTAAAAGCCTACAGAAAACTGCTTCCGAACAATCTTGCGAGAGTATAGGAAAGCTATATTACAAAACATCGTAGTCATATACTAATTGAAGGGATATGTTCGGGCCTAACAGATAAAACAAGAAACAACCACTTGACTTCAAGGATGATACATAGTAATTGGTCAGCGTACATGGTCAAGGGCAACAGATGTTGCAACTTTATCCATACATGTCTTCGAAGCCATTATACCGGGTCCTTCAATTTAATAGAAAACGGGGGTTAAATATCATCCACACGAACTATGAACTTATTAGCAAATTCATAAAAGAAATACCGGTATAAGGAACTCCTTCAGCCTCTAGCAAAGACTGGAGTGTACCATCTTCGCCAATGCCTCCATGCACTGTCAATAGGGTAACAATAAATATCAAAGCTTAGAAAACTCAGTTGCAGAGTTGCAAACATACTGGTCATGTTCTTCTATTATAGTAACAGGTTAAGATTATTGTATCAATAGTTTTGGTTGGTCCTGTTCATAATTTTTGTGGTTTACTTACCTCAGATTATTGCCAAAGGTTAGGTCTGTATCCAATCCTCCCCGGCCCATACCCCCAATGATTGGGGACTACATGGGTTCTGTTGTTGTTTGTTTGTTTACTTACCTCGATGACAAAACATTTGAAGCTCAAAAGAAACAAGTCTGACAGAAGAATGAAGTATAAACGACGAAGGATAAAGCACAGAGAAAAATATACTTGTATAAGACACACCAATGCTAACCAGATTAAAGCTGTAAAGCACCCTTCAAAACCATAAAAAGGAAAGCATAACCATCACAACTCTGTGGTATTAATAATCAGCATGATATTGATGGTTGGTAACCAAGGAGAATGAATCATTTCAAGGACTGTGCTAAAGAGCAGTCAGTGAACACGTTGGCTTGTCTATACCAGAGTTGCAGGTAAGCTGCTGGCTAATTTTCTGTCCATGATTGGTGTTGCATTCATGATGTCTAGAGTGATGGTGGGAGTGTGCCAGTTGGGTAATGTCCGTAAGGAGTTGGCAAGAATTAAGAAACAAGAAGGCTTGGGATTGAGCCTTTGTTTCATCAATGTAGAATATATGGTGGGGAAGGACAAACAGCCTTCTGATGAGGATTTCTAATCAATTGCAAGCACTTTTCTTGGTTTGTCTACTTGGGTGCAGCCGCACACCTATTCATTGAATAGGTGATTGTGTTGGAAAATAGGAATCGGAAGATCAAAATGCAGGCATACATTTTCAATGATATAGCACTATGACGTCTCCTGCAAACGGTAGCGGATTTAGCCTTCCATCTTCTTCTTTTTTTTCTTTTTTTAGTACTTTACCTAAGCTAAAACCTTTTGTCATTTTCTTTAAACAAACCTTTGCATTTTGACTTTAGTAACTTTTGTTCATGACTATGGTAATTATGTTAGCAGTTTTGAAGGAGAGGTTATGGGAAATGATTTTTGCACTTCACTTTTTATAAATGTACTCTATAATTGTGTTTGAAAAATTGTGTTGTGGTATTTTGAGCACTAAAAGACAAATATTGGAGTGCATTTATAAGAGAATGGAGGGCAAAAATAATTAACGTTGGTTGATGAGTATGTTACTTTTTGCTAGTGTTTCAAAAAAAAAAAGTTCAAATTGTCGTATCATTCATTACAAAAAAATTCTCCTGAATTTGTTTTTTCATTGTGCCCCAACTACTTGTTATACCTGGCTACGCCACTGCTTGCTAATCTTAACAGCACTACATACGAATTCAAGTAGTCGGAGGCTAGCAAGTCATGGTACAAAAAAGAACCTGCAATGAAAACTGTGGCCTGAACTTCCTTAGCTAGTTTAACCCACTGCTTGAGTGTCAACTTTACTGGCCGTTCGTCAGATAAATCAAACCCTGTAAACCAATTGTGCTGCTTAAAACCTTCCATGAGTTCATCCATCACTTGGTTCCGTAATTGAGATGTCAATGCTGCCCGAGTAGGTTCAGTAGCCTCTATGCATGCATCAAGAACTTCTTCTGTTGTATGTCTCAGCACAAGAGAGTATCTGTCCAGAAAGGAATAGCATAAGCAACAAAAGAAAGGGTGCACCCATCTAAAGAATTGGTCTTAAACAGCAGTTATTTAAAAAACCCGTCATAATAGAGAATTATTTATATTAATCTATATCTAATCTGAAGCATTACCATATTTTACAGCGTATGATGTAGATCTACAACGACCATCATTAATTGAAAATCTTGAAATTTCTACTGGGGGCCAAAAGAATAATGTATCTAACTGCATTTCTATGTCGGTCCTAATTTGAAAACTGAAGGAACCACAGGCAAGAGAGCATATACGAGTGCTAACTGTTGAGTAATCTCTTCAACATCACATGAAGCACTGAGATAAAGTGAAGTACGAAAACTAAACTTACGGTAATGACCAAACTGTTCTGGAGCTCACACCCGTTTCCTTGTTATCAGATGCTGTCTTGGATGAATAACTATTTGTAGGGGCAAGTAAACATGGAGTTACTTCAATCTGTAACCATGAAAAGTGACATTTGTACTTCAGATATAAAACGTCAATCCCATACAGTTTCTCAGTATTGAAATGCAGTAACTAAAGTACCCAGATAATTCGTACTCCTAAAACTTCTGGAAATTACAGTAACACAAAAATTACTAGTGCAGAGTTAAAAAATTACGAGGGTTGACAAAAAAAACCCTGAACTCATCAGAGAAGAGAGCTTTGATTCTCAAGTGAAGAATCAAGTCATACAATTGTTGTTGAAACACAATATAAAGAACAATAACTTTATGAAGTTCATGAGACAATATCCATATTTCGGCAAGGGACCCCTCCTAGCAAAGACAATGGTGAAAACATTTTTAAGCACCAAATAACCAATTGAAATAGAACAACCAACCGACTCTCATAACATTAAATCATTAGAATAATTGTGAGCAAAACAATTCCGAACCAAAAAAGTGCTCTAACCCAAAGAAATAGCTTCTACAAATGTACATTCAGAACAGTGAGGCAGCCAATAGCAGGCCTGAAGTTGGCCATTAACGAATTAAGCTATCCCTAATAAGAATACTTACATCATCGAAAGCTTGCAAATTGAGCCATACATTAGTTCCACTCATAAGAGATACTTGCCGTTCGGAAGTGTCTCCACCAAAAATAACATAAACTTTGCGAGCATCTTGGCGTTTTGGGAACACTTCAGTGAGTTGCGGCAATCTTGATGTTCTAGGTTTAGGCAAGGGACTTGGCACATTGTTGTATGAAGCTACACTGGGAAACCTCAAACAAGCATGTTGAATAATGGTTCTGAGGATATTTGCATGGGAAAATCCAACCTGTAAACAAAAATTCAGCTCTCAAGTTAGAGTACCGATGCATGATTGCTAAACAGAGGAGGATGAATATATATTAGCAAGTACTATAATATAACTTGTGGGGCATGTAAATAGAACTAACATCAAAGGATGACCAAATATAATACATTAGTAAGGAAAATTAGGTCATACCAGTCGATTGAACTTCTACTTACAAACAAAAATCAGAATCACAACTCCATCAGACAAAAAGCATCATAACGATGGCAACTGTTTCAGAGTTTAAGGGAGTTTTCTAAACTAAAAAACAGATGAAAAGGGACTAAAATGTTCTTGAGTACGTTTGTATTCTATACATCACGGATATGAGTTCTACCAGCAATCATAATTTTTTAAGATCAGACTTCCATGGTTGCTAGCATATATGCCTGTCAGGATTTGTACCCTGAGGAAGTAACTAAAATCCATGAATTATGACACTGACCATGAGAAGCATGACATGTACAATGAAGACACCAAAATAGCAAAAGATCACGACTTCATAAAAAATTTGTGACCACTCTACGGAATAAATAATTTGTAAACACCATGACAGTTTATCTCAGAAATCATTTACCTAGGGATTGTTCCCACACACAAAATATACAAACAATATGTTCCAAACAAATGGTTCATACGTGAAATCGGAACCGTGCAAAATGAAATACAGGATATAATTGCGCTTGTTTGGCAAATCATGACAAGATTTTGAGCTTCCGCTTCAACACACAGGGGAATCCGGAGTTACCTTGGAAGCTTGCTGAAATAAGAAGCTGGTTTGCTCCATCCCACTAATCTATAGTCACACAAAGTATCAATATTGCAGCACGTAACGAAAATCAGCAGAAGTGGTAAGTGATTAACAAATGCAATAACTCAGACACCCATCTTACCAAGTTGATGTCAGTAAATATTACCGTACCCGACTCGGTTTTCCCAAAGTTGTTCTCTGAAGAAGATATAGGAGCAGATGGTGGCAAAAACCATCCATCAATTCTAGCAAAATCAAGTAGGCCAAGCCGTTGGAATAATGTAGACGCCCCATCACGAATGCTTTTTATGACATCTAGAGGAAAACGAGGTGGTGTGTGATATGCAACCTGCAATAGATGCATCACTATAAGTGAGAGATCAAATGAAGGAACACCAAAGTAAAACATACCAAACAAAGTAATCAAAATCAACAGCCAAACCAACTAAATTAAGATTTAAGATAAAGAAACAAAAAAAGAGCTGAAAAATCCAAAACATTTGAAATCAAAGCAGAAGCCTACTTGCCAGTGGTAGCAATGCCAGGCACCCTAACTGCAAAAAGCTTGTATTAAATGTGACTCCATAGACTTGGTGTAGACTACACGCATCCATACCTGCTGTGTAGGAAGATATTTCCTCCTGTAATTGAATATTGCATCCTTCTTGTCCACATCAGCACTGCCATGGAACTGAAGTTCCACCTGGCCATCAATTTTAGTATGTGATACTCACATTAGGTTAGAGTGACAGTATTGCCCTGGGAAGGTTTATACAATATAACTTGAAATTCCTTAAGTTGCACAAATAGATAAGTATCAATTCTGCAGTGAAAATAATTTCACTACGAACTGATTTTCATCCCCTCCGATTAATACACGTCACTTTTATCTCATGCTTTGTTAGAGATTAAGAGTGAGAAGAGAGCAAGAAGTTGCTGAAGTGGTGTAAGATGGGCATCTTAAGTCCCAACCTAAATTATCCCAAGAGATTGGGCATTTTCTATTACAGTGAACAGCACAGAAAAGCACGGGCGCAAGAGAGCAAATACCTCTGTTGGCAGTAGTACAACAGGCAGGCAATCAAAAGCAGAACCCAAATCAAGGACAATGGCGGTAAACTCGCTCCCTCCTTCAAGAAAAATTTCAACAAGTACACTGTCATCAACTCCCTGACAAACATCAAAAGTATGTGTATTCATCAGAAACAACACCGCCATTGGAACCTTCAAAACACAGTTTTCCAGGTGCAAACTATTCTCAAGCCCCAAACACCACAGCGCAGGAACATCAAAATTCATCCCAATTTCTAGATAATACGATGAACAGAACAACTCTTCTGAGAAAAAGCTGCCATTTATCATTTTTGCTTCAGAATCAAAGTAGGACAAGAAAAGGTTAAATGATCAACACAGAAAGAGAAAGGAATTTACTTCTGAAATCAGTTCATTAGCTTTCTTAAGAGAATCAGCAACGCCATATGCAACTGTTACTCCAATGCTTGACCCAGCTTTTGTCGGCTTCACCTGCAATCAATAAAACCGCTGCATGAATCATGATATACAGACTGGACATTTGACAATCATAACTTCTACACACAACGCAAGATTACACCTTACCACAACTTTGCCCAGGTTAGTATCCAGTTGATTTCTCACAAACCACTCTGTCAGCTCAGATTCATCCAACTCTGTTCCCTGTATGCAATTTCATGAGTGCTGGCAGAACAAATTTCAAGCAAATAAAGCAAAGTTCCAATTGAACAAACAAAACTTCAAAATGAATTTCTCACAAAACCAAATATTGTTGCCCATAAACCACAAATTAAATAGGCACACACTAATCTCAACCTTTGAACAGGAATAAGAACAACCAAAAACCAATTTGAAGTCATGATGCCAATCTAGTAGTAACTTAAGGTGAGTTTGCATAATACATTTAGTTGTCAAACTTCTCACATAGTTGTCAAACTTCTCACATAGTAAAGAGGTAACCTTAATCCCATATAGGTCGTTGTGGTTGTGTGATAGGGGAGTAGAGGCTCTAGAGAGAGGTAGATATGCCACAGTATGGGCAGCTCTGTGCCCACTTATGGACTGCTATCCACATTGCCGGCCAGGGGAAGATACTGGGCAATTTGATGAGGGTGTAACGTACTTGAGTGGAGATACTGTCATATCCCATCTTACACCAATGGGTTGGGCGAAAAACATTGCATAATGAACCGTGTGGACTACTACTGGTAACATGGGCTTAAGCATTTCTTATGCAAGTTATTGGGAAAGTAGGCAACTAGGGGCAAGACAACAAAAGGGAAAGAAACAACGCAGAGGGACAATTAAGGCCAGACAATAGTTACCACAAATATAAACTGGCTGAAACAATACCTGCACTAAGAAATTCGGCACCGTCACAAATCCTTGTCTGTAGAGCTCTAATGATGCATTGTACTGCCGAGAATCAAAATCTAACAACAGTTGGCATCTTCTTACTAAACAAGGAAAAAAGGAAACAGTAACAGAAAGGCTTATTTGGAAGGTAAAGGATTATAGGTATAATGGATGCGTGTTTCCTTGGTAGAAATTGTCGAGTAACATAGCTATGCATATATTTTAACCCAACAAACATAATAATGTTTCTTATTATTGAATAAAAATTGGTTATGTCATCTACTTGGGTGGGACATGAAATTTGCGAATGAATTGAGCCTTTGCCTTGGCATTAGCTAGCTTGGGTAGCAATAGCATCTTTAACATATGGAAGGCATAGCTGCATATAAAAATAAAGGTTGCTGTTGCTTAAAGTGATATTTCCCAGTAGTTCGAAGCAGTTTCATGGTTGCTTAAAAATCATATCTGAGATTTTGTTGAGAGCCTGCTATATAGTGACAGAAAAACAAACATCATAGTAATCCACTTTTTACAGGCATCAAACCGCATTTAAGTCAGGCCCATTTCACTATTAGGTTGGCGTCGTTGGACATGTATAGGAAGAAGAAACTAAAAATAAGAGTTTACCTTGTCAAATGCTTTTCGGCATTCATCTGACCGTGTACCAACAAATGGGACATTTGATTTTTCCAATAGCTCCTAGGAAGGGAAAAAAAAGTATCTGTTTACTACATGATGAGGCTCAAAAAGTTTCTGAGCATTAATAACTTGATCAAAGTTTCACTAAGCTACACCTGAATGCCACCATCTTCACCAAATCGACCATGTATGACAGGGAAAACTATGTCCACAGAGCCAGCAAGGTGTTCTGCAAAGTCCGACAATGTCTCGAATCCTTGGGCAAGGCTGCAATAGTATGGTTTAGCCACCTTTCAAATTTTAATCTCAAAAAGCAGAACAGCAAGTTCCAGTTTGACATATACCTTTCAAGTTTGAAATCAAAATCTGCAGGAGTGTTGGAGTACAACTGTAAGTAAATTCAAGAACAATTTTCAAAACTCCATGTAAATAATTTCCAGCTGGAAAGTACGTTCAACAACATTGTACACATTTAAGAAATAGGAGAGCAACCAGTAAAGAGCCTAAGATAACAGGAAAAGATTATCATATATGATATTACTGTCCTTTCTAACTGAAAGACTGAGAGTTGGAGACTTCGATAGCGAATCTTCTTGAAGCTTTATGCCCAATAAATTAGTCGAACAAACAGGAAAAAAAGAAAATGGACTTCCTTTTATATCCTTAAGAGGTCAACCCCATCTGCAACAAAAGTACATGGATAGCTATTTTAATTGTGGCATGGAATAAGTACGAGCGTACACAATGTCCATGACTGTTATACAGCAGGTTCTTCTTGAAATTCGATAGAGGTAGAAACTACAAACAATGTTGAATGATCAATGTTATACAAATATATAGAGTAAGACCACACCATTTAGTTGGAGGAGGTCATCAGTTTGAAAAAACTTAAGAGGTAAGAGGAGTTCCTTTCAGCTTCTAGTTTCAAACACCATTCCCAGAAGAAGAAAACAAAATAGTCAATGACAAGTTTAGACCCTTTACTGTTTACACGCCCTCCAAACAGGACCTAAACATTTCTCAGGCCACTCTCAAGGTGTAAAAAACTAATCTATACATAGTTCAAATACCAGTCCGTTTTATTGACGACCTAGTTTTTTCACACTTCAGAAAATCTAGTTACTCAGCTAGCAATTATAAAGTCTGTGGATATGTTTGAACTAAAAATATTCCCTTTCACATAAAAAAAATCCAAGATCTATTCAGAAACAGTAATGAGTTAGCAAACAATACACCATGTACAAACCTGAGCAGAGGATATCGCATATGCATTTAGATTGGAATCAATGTAGTAGCAGCTCACATGTAAGTCGTCCCCCTGGTTGAAAAAGAAAATCAGCTTCACTATAATCAAACATTAAAAAATCTACTCTCAGAAATAACACTCAATCCAACATTCCAACTACAGAAATAATCACCCAATCCTCATTCTCAACCTTAAAAAGGAAAACATTTGGTTTCCAATAAACCATACTTCATTGCATTAGCCATTAGACCACATAAAATACATGGTCAACTTAAATTTTTTTTTTTTTTTGGGTAAACCGGAATCAATCCCATAACCTTGGGTAGTGTGGTCACATCGTAAATGGGAGCTCCCTTCCACAGCTATTTCGCAAAAGCTTTCACTACCGAGGGTGGTTAAAAGGGTTTTGCTTTTGGTGGGAGACGAATGAAAGACTTGTGCTAACCCAGGCTTTACATTATAATTCGTCAAAGCCAAGCATTGCTTCCTTTTTCAAGGACACAAACAACAGAAGATGGAGGATTCCAATTCATTATCCTGTTTCTTCCTCAATTTCCTCAGCAACATAAAAGAGACAAAAACAACTCTCCAATAAACCATATCCACAAAAGGCATCATCCAATGTAATTTTCCCCCGAAAAAGGATTTTTTTTCCTTTTTTGACAAGGAATACTATGGCAATTTGGCCTAACTTTTTCCATTCAATTCTCGTCCTCCATGAACTTTTTTAGTTCTGCATCAAAAATTTATGATTACTATTGATTCGTCTCGACATCAGAAATCTCAAAAGTCAAGAATTATAACAAAAAACTTTGACAACAATAATCCAAATCCAGAGAAAGTTTTCATCTTTGGTGAACTTTTCAAATTTCGTGGTCATAATTGTGTACGAGAATTTTATGTGCACAGCCCTAGTCACGCCTTGGTACTTTGGTATATTTCTAACAGGGCTTTCTGGGGGCTAACGCGGAATCTAAAGAGCTCAAATTTGTTACCAGCTGCTGCACTCTAGCTTTAGCTCAAAGGCCGGCTCCGATTTCCAAAATACTGTATTAATCCACTAAAAAGGTTCGCGCTTGCACTTGGGCTCGCACATTAAGTGACTTAGAAGTGCATAACAATACCTGTATATGATCAAGAACCGATCTAGCAGAGTTGAGAGAGATCCCCCGCTCCGCAGACGGACCTCCACAAACAAGTCCAACTCTCAAAACCATACATTTCTCTCTCCTCCTCGTATCACCCGCTCCTTCCTCGACCCCCCGATCACCGACTACTCCAGTACCAGCTCGAACTCCAAAACACCGCTTCCTCAGCACGGGTCTCTCCCCCGGAGCGTCCGGCCGCGGCGGAGCAACACGGCTCCGATGAGAGAAGAGAGACGCCCCCGGCGAGTCACGGCGGGTGGGATTAATGTAGGGGAGAGAGGAGTGAGAGAGCGATGAAGGAGGAGGAGAAGGCATTGAAGTGGGGAGTTGTCAAGGTTTGTTGTGCACACGGGGATGGTGAATCTGAATCATTCAAGAAGAATTATAAAAATAAAAATGGAGGACGGCTGAGAGCTGATTTCTGTTTTACGGGGGAAGTTTGTCTCCCTCCCTCCCTCGGAGCATCTCCGGTCCATACCCTATGTTCCGAAAAAAAAATTTTTCAACTCATCCTCTAAAACTCTCCTCCATTTGAGAGGATGAAGTATTGGGTTAGAATTGAGATAAATAGTACAATCCTCTAAATCTATTTTTCAAATAAATTAGATTAATTTGATCATCTCAAATAGAGATTTGGACGGTCTTGAATCGGAGATGCTCTCACTGTTCGAGTGTTCGTTGCCTTGGTGCTCTCTTTTTCATGTTTTTTTTTTTTTTGGGGTCAAACCGAAAGTAGCTCTTTTTCATGATTTTAGTACTACTAGGAAAGAACACGGATTGTCAGCACTTGGGGGTTCCCAGCGGCACGAGAAGTTTTTCAGTGCCGGGTGCCGGGTGGGCACGGGCCACGTGGTGCCGAACATCATCTCGGCCGTCTAAATGTATTTTGGACGGTCCAAATCTGTTTAGGTAATCTTTTAGTGTAAAATTGTCAAAACACCCCTTCAAGTCCAAATAGAACTGAACTGTCCAAAATACGTTTGGACGGCCGAAACGTGTGCTCGGCACTGAAAATTTTCTCCAACTGCACACTGCAGTTGCCTTTATCCGGTTCGTTTTGATGATTTTTTTTTTTCAATCGTCATACATCAGCGGGGGTTAGTGGGGAGTTAGCACGGAGTTCAGAAGCTATCCATAGCTTGGGACCCCAAGGGTGTTGCTCCAGCAGGAGTCGAACCCATGACCTCCCCCTTAGGGAAGAGATAACATACCAACTGCACTAGGCAGTGGTTGTCTCGTTTTGATGATTTAAATCGTTTATTTTGCGGAGGAGTACTGCTATGTGTACATATGCCATGTACATATGAGTTTTGTGGGGCCCAATTCTACAATGATGATTTAAACCGCCTATTATTTTTAAAATATGTTTTTATGGAGCCTTATAAAAAATCAACTCAATCCGATATCAGTAAGGATTTTTTATGAATTTGTAGGAGCAGTTAAATAGTTTCGCCCCCACAAATTCAGAAAAAATCCTTACCGATATCGGATTGAGCTGATTTTGTACAAGGCTCCATAAATAAATGTTTTAAAAATAATGGGCGGTTCGAATCATCTTTGTGGGACTTTAGAGGACCCCACAAAACCCATATGTACAATCTCATATGTACCCATAGCTTTATTGTTTTTGAAAATGAAACATACTTTTTAGGGGCAAAATGAAAAATGTACCAATTTTTATCCACTAACTTTACGAAATGAACATTTATTAAGAAACAACTCAAAATAGAAAATTGTATTCTAAACAAGGGACGGAGGGAGCAATCTATCTAATAAAACAGAAAGGTTGTCCTATGCACACACGTTCACACACGCCGACACACACGTTCACTGTTCACACATAAAAAATGTTATTAAAAAATTAAATGCTCCATTTTTCAATCCGGTTGAACCGGTGCGTAGTGCTGTAGGCACGGGCAAACACTAGTATCTTTTCGAAATACATTTTCCTTGAGGAAAATCAAGTAAGGAACACTGGTTCAAATCCATTTTTACCTTGTTTTGCTCGAGGACCACTCGATGATGAACATGATGTTCGGCATGATGGACATTTGCAACGAACTCTACAAAAGTGAACGATTTAGATCATTAAAAAAGACCATGCACGATTCCAAAAAAGGGCCAATTGCACCTTGCAGTTGGAAACCCTACACTGCTGACAAGCCTGTTCATAGAAAAATTATTGATTGCTCATCGAGTATTACGTTTGTTTTAGGGGCTTTCTTCACCGCATATTGGCATGGACTCCATAACCTAACATGTAGCCAATATGTAGCTCCCACGGCAATAATTGGGGGGAAAATGGCCCTAAAGCACCAAACTATTCTACCATGGAAGATTTCATATTTTTTTTAGTATGAGAATTTTACTTTATTTTGATGTTTTGGGTCTGACATCAAAAAGAAGAAGGAAAAATGACAGCCAAGAACATGTTTTGATAATTAATACCCGCCAAGGATAAGCGGGTATTAATTATCAAAATATGTCATGGGTCGTTATTTTCCCAAAGAAGAACGCCTAAGCCAACCCAAGAGCGTTTGTGGGCTCGATCTGCTGATCTTCACAGTCTGAATTTGTGGGCTGAACTGGATAATCTTCACAACATAACAAGGCCCAAAATCGGTAGTCTCAAAGAAAAGCAATGGGTAATGCGAGGCCCTTGGGCCCGCTTATAAACCCGGTTCAATGGCCCGTATTTAATCCAAGTAAGTTTACTCTTAAGCCCTTCAAAATTTACATATTTATTTATTTATTTTGGGGTGCACCACCATTCCACTTGCGAAGGGAAATTTCATGTGCCCTCTATTTATCCTGCCTAGTAGGAATAAATATAGTGGGGCAATTGCACCGATTCGGGAAAAAAAAAATTCACCTTTAAATTATAAAATCTCCATACGAAACTAATAATTTACAAAATAATTGCAAAATTATAAGACTTCGCACTCCTAAATTCCTAAAACAACCCTCCTAGAGGCAAGAAAAAGGACAATAAAAAATAAATCTCATGGACCCCAATTGTAGAACCATTTGGTCAAGAATTGGACAATGAGTCTCTGAAATTTTGTAATTTCTTTGTTTGACCCCCTTGTCTTTATCTTATCTCCACGATCTTTGAAAATGCTAAATTTCAAAACTTAGGCCTAACATTTGTTCATTGTTGAATCCTCTATGGGAGGCTGAATTGATATGATGGCAAAGTGATTTGATACAAACAATGAAAACCTTTTCCAACTTTCCCCCTTTTCCCCCCCTTAGATGTCGTTTCTGAAGACGATAGGTTGAAAATTCTATTACGTAACCCTTATATTTGGCTGTACTATTTCTCTTCAACATGAGTCTTTCTTGGTTGGTTTATTAGGCTGTACTATTTCTCTTCGCATGAGTCCTAAGTCATAAAAATGAAAAAAAAAAAACGATGTTTTCAGAAAGAGCTTATGGACCATCCCTCATAACTTTCACTAATCTGGGAAGTGATCCTTAATGAGTGCTTGGTTGGTTTATTTCTTCTCCGTACATGGTTCTATTCTAGTTAAGCCTGATTCGAGATTAAAAGTATATTGATTTTTCTCTAATAACCTAATACTTTTATTTGTAAATGTTGCATACTTGATTCCATCCATGGTACATTTCTCCTTGTTCTCAGCCCTTGAATTGGTTTCGATCTCAACCCTTAAACATGTCCTTCTTTTGCCATTGAAAATCCATAATATTTACGAAATGCCATCCAAAAGTTAGTTTGTGAGAAGACATTTTGGAAAACCCCCCTTCCCTTGTTATATGGATATTTTCAAACAAAAAAAGGTTTGGTAAGACAGAGTTTATTGAAAGTAAGTACATGCAATCATGATCTTTTGAAGGTTAAAAAGAAAAAAAATATGATAAGTGCAACGATTATGTTCCTCTAATAAATTGGAATCCTTAAAAGGAACCAATAGATTACGACGGAGGGAGTACTATGTTATCTTTTACTCCCTCGGTTCTTTCTTGTCTATTCCTTCCCCCACATGAGGTTATTCTCTTTCATAAGAGTCTTTCTTTGTTGGTGGAGTATATTTCTTCTCCGTAACATTCTTTCTTTCTTTTATCATTTCCAATTTGGGTTGTTTTTCTCTTGAACTTGATGTACTTATTGGATTGTTGCGGACTTTCATATGATATGATTAGCTTACTTTCATTTTCCTACGTACGTGAACATATTAATCCAAACCAACAATTATGTACAAGTAATTAAGTGCAGGGAGGGTTTGGGTTTCGAGCTGATGGACCAGCATCGATCGACTCCCCTCTAGAAGTGGAAACCCAGCCCAGCCGACAAAACAGTAGAACTTGAACCAAGGCCAAGCATATTGAGGGCCAGGTTTGAAGGGGTCCAGGGCGAGTCACTTCCAAGCATAGGGCTAGATGTGTGAGTCATGGTCAAACTTAGACACTGATCCTAATCAAGCAGAATTTCTTGTCCAAATTGTCCAATTACCAAGGTCATGTCCACCCATATTGTTAACGTGTTTTTCTTAATTTTTCAACAACACGACTCGACCAGTTTTATTGGCACCATATGGCATGAAAATAGAGGCAATATTAATGAAGCATCAATTGGCTGCGAGAATGAAGGGACACATAACCAACCTACCAACAAAGAAACTGCATCTCGATATCCGATTGAGAAGTTTTAAAGTGCAAATAGGTATAGTCCACGCGGTACCCGAGCGCGCATCTGAGTCGTCCCAGCGTGTTTTGGACGCGCTCCTCTTTCTCTCTCTAAAATCCTGGCCGTCCAAAACATATTTGGATGGCTCCGGTGTGCGCTGGGTACCGCCACATAGTACCCAATTTACACCCAAAAACTTCTCCGATTTTAGACTTTGATTCTTGGAACCAGAGACTCAAATTTAATTGTCGGGTATTGAAGGTATAGTCCCGGGCAATTGGCCCGACGGCCGTGTAGCAGGAGCGACAGTTGTGTTGTGAAGTTCCAAGCTCAAATCTTATGAAGAGGAGTTTGATATGTAGTGTGATTGGTTGAGTTGGGATTAGGTTTTCCTACCGTATAACACGAAATAGTATGACATATTAGGGAGTACTGTTTCTACTGACCGATAAGTTGTGGACTACAATTTTTTGGTTTTGTCCTTACTTAAATTTTTTTGCGTTTGTTAGTTTCGCGCCAAACTTTTATGTAATATTAATTCGTCTCGACGAGAGGAATCGAAAAAGTTCAAAAATTATGTCTTTTAATTTACACAACAATTTTGAAAAATATCCAAAGCAAAAGCTCAAATATCTGAAAGTGGGTTTATACCTTGTTCGTTTTGGGGTCTCAAAATCCTTAGGCACTGTCTTCAATAAATTTTCTTCATCTATCTTTCTCCACTCATTACTCTCAAAAATCTCCCTCAAACCCAAAATGAATAGGGCCTGATTGAGAGTTTTTTTTTTTTTTTTGTGTGTGGTAACGGAGGAACAACCCTACAGTCAAGCCACTAAATGGATCCAAACCTTCGAAAGAGATAGCGCGGTTAAACCAGTTATGACCCCCCACTTACTGCAAGGTACTCACTCTGTGGAGAATCGAACCCTAAATCTTGAGAAGTACTCCCAAAACCTACAACCACCCCAACCACTGGGGCAACCCTGGTGTGTAGTTGGTCGAGAGTTTCAAACCTATAATCCAATTCAAGTAAGACAATAGAAAAGGAGATTGCTTTTTATGATCTCCTGCTTTTCCACAGATTGGAAATTTTTTTGGAGATCATGTTTAATTGTCAATAATCTCAATGCTGTTTTGTCTATTCTCAACTTTATATATCACTTTAGATTCACTTATTAATCTCAGTGAACTTAACAAGATTATTAGTGAGAGAGAGGGGGGGAAAGTAACAGGAATTATTTTGATGACTTAAACAATGCGCTACCGTGACGATGGCATGAGTTATATGCATATTTTCTTATTTTTTTTCTTACATATATTGATGCAGAGAATATGCAAAGGTGTCTCCCACCATTTACTTCGGATGTTAGCATCAATTAGGAGTTACGAGCCTCGGACCCTGTAGTGCACCCTTGCAATGCAGGTTCTGGTTCCGTTAGTTAGACTTGACAAGTTATTAGTCTGGATCCGAACGTATAATGGTTGGGTTTGATAATTGATTATAATTACTAGTCGGTTTTTGTTTGGAAAGCTACAAAACCGATGTAATTTGTCTGGTGCAAAATTACCTTAAAAATTAACCAACCAAAACCTTTTGCCTACCTTTTTTTTTTCCTCCCCTTTTGACGGTAAGAGTCCTACCTGCAAGATTGGAGGATAAGCTCTTTACTTGCGCTCTCACCCGACCTACTTGTGTGGTTAGTCTTGAAAAGGAACTTAGAACTACTGAAGCTGATTCTGAGTTAACTAAATAGTGTATATATGCATTCAATAAAGCAGATAAGTTAAGTTGTCTCCCACAATTTGTTTGAATAATTATTTCCACCATGGATCTAGCCTGGATTTGGTAATGGTGGGTTCTCCTTGGAGAAAGGAGGGGCTCCAGAACTTCTCTTGAATGTTGAAACTGTTGGGGCACGCCCAAGACCTCACCAACAAAGCACAAACACAATCAAGCCATGGATGAGCAAGAAACACACACAAGATTTTTGAGGGAAAATTTCACTATATTTAAACACACAATATAGCTACAAAAACCCTCCAAACCTCTCAAACCTCACACACAACACTCTCATCCATCCACCATTCTCTTCTCACCACAAAATGTATATATGAAAGCCCTAGAGTACACAAAAATATCACACGGACAAAAATGCCCTTACTAACAAAGCTAATTACACATCCACCACTAGGGTGGATCCCAACAATCACCCCCTCCACCCTAGTGGGTGGAAGGTCGTCTTCTCACTCCTCGATCGGAGCGTCCGCGATCCCAAACCTTGATAGCTCGCACCCCCTTAACGGATGCCCCACACCCCCTCACTTGGTAGCCTCCTACCTCTTCATCGGACGCAAACACGAACACATCGGAAACCAAATCTTGTGCGAAAGAAACCCTTTTCTTTGTACACAATTCTTCTTCACCAACTCCACTAACCGATGCTTCATTCAAACTCAACAAACAATGCGCTTCACACAAAGGCTCTTCAACTTGCGTTTTCACACGCCACACTTTTCTTCCAACTAAACGTGTATAGCTCATATCATCCCTCACAACGGAACCCTCAAGACGGTATAATCCATGAACCAAACTACCTTCAAGCATCACACGTTCCTCTTGCCGAACCCGAAGAATACCCTCACTAGCCAAGAATGAATACCCTTTACCATCAAGCACTCCAAGCGAAATCAAATTCCTCTTCACCCCTAGCACATGACGAACATCCGATAACATCACAAATCTCCCATTCGGCAAGCGAAACTTCACCATCCCTATTCCAACTACACGGTTCCTCGAACCATTCGCCATTCGAACAAAACCACCATCAAAAGCCTCGTAGCTACAAAACTCTCTCCTATCTCCACAAACATGAAATGAGCACCCGGTGTCAAGTACCCAATCCATTTGCCTCGCAACATTAGGCTTTTCCTCAACCAACAAAAGCTCCGTATCTTGAACCACCGCCGCTTCCTTCGATTGACCCTTCATCTTGGGACAATCTCGAATCATATGTCCCTCTTCCTTGCAATAATGGCAAGTTCGACCAACTAACTTAGGGCAATCTCGAATCATATGACCTTCCTTCTTGCAATAAAAGCAAGCCATACTCCCTTTTTCACAACGATCCCTCGAACGCGAACCCGAACGTGAATTGCCTCCTCTCTTTTGATTTCTCCCTCTCATTCCTTCCGAAACCAAAGCTTGCGACTCATCAACATGCATCTTGGCCATTCCCTTTCTTCTCGCCTCCTCACTAAACAAAGCATCTTGCACTAAACTCATACTTAATTTTCCATCCGGCGCAGAATTACTCAAGGAAACCACCAAGACCTCCCAATCATCCGGAAGCGAACTAAGTAACAAAAGAGCTTGCAATTCATCATCAAAATCCAAACCAACACTAGATAATTGATTCACCAAACTTTGAAACTCACTCGAATGCACGGCAACCGAATCCCCACTTCGAAGCTTCAAATTCACAAGTTGCCTCATCAAAAGCGCTTTGTTTCGAGATGATTTCGATTGATACATCTCCACCAACTTCCCCCACAAAACATAAGCATCCGTCTCCTGCGCTACATGGTGAAACACCTCCTGCCCAATAAACTGTCGAATCATTGCTACGGCTTTCCTATTCGATTTATTCCAATCCTCAACCTTAATCGAATCCGGTCTCTTTCCTTTATACTCAATAGGGTCATATAACTCTTTTAACGACAACATATCTTCCATTCGTGGTTTCCAAACCGCATAATTTGTCGCCGACAATATAACCATAGTATTCACACTAACACCAACATCCGTCATCTTGTTTTAATTAATACAAAGCAAGATAATCACTTAAACCCGACCCTTAGTACTCCCGAACAACTCAACCAATGCCCAAAAAAAAAAATTTCAAAGCTGAAAACAACGTACCGGCAATTTCCGAGTCGATTCACTCCAAACCGAGGCCGGAAACAGATCCGAAATGAAAAATCCTGTCACGAACCGGTCGGTATCGGACCGAACCGGCCGAAAAACCAACGAACCGGCCGAAACACTCCGAGTCGACACCGGTGTAAACCAGCTGACTCAGCACCTGCTGACCCCGCGTTGATCGGACCCTTTGACCGCCGGTCTGTCCCTTCTGAACCGGATCTAGGACCTTCTGAACTTGTTCAAAAAAATTCCGACAGCCACGCGCCGCCTTCTACCGGCGCGTGTGGGCCACCCCCGCAACTTCCCACGACGAACTTTCCAGATCTCGGATCGTCTCCTCGAGACGAACAAAACCCTGTGCTCAAATCTCGTCTTCGATCATCCACAACTTCGGGCTTTTCAAAACAACCTATCTGCCCGTCGCCGCCTCCGCCCACTGCGATCGAATGGCTCCCGAGCCTTCGTCCGGCGACGAAACTCGACCCCGTCACCTCCTATAGACTCGTCTCAGTGAGGTGCACAACCCTTACTGGTCCGATTAACTCCTCGTCCGTCTTGATCCAAAACCCAGTCGAAAAAACGAACCCCGTCGGAAACCGAGCTTTCCGATCGTGTTGTCCTTGTTTTCTCTGGTGACCCACGCTCTGATACCACTGTTGGGGCATCCGTTAAGGGGGTGCGAGCTATCAAGGTTTGGGATCGCGGACGCTCCGATCGAGGAGTGAGAAGACGACCTTCCACCCACTAGGGTGGAGGGGGTGATTGTTGGGATCCACCCTAGTGGTGGATGTGTAATTAGCTTTGTTAGTAAGGGCATTTTTGTCCGTGTGATATTTTTGTGTACTCTAGGGCTTTCATATATACATTTTGTGGTGAGAAGAGAATGGTGGATGGATGAGAGTGTTGTGTGTGAGGTTTGAGAGGTTTGGAGGGTTTTTGTAGCTATATTGTGTGTTTAAATATAGTGAAATTTTCCCTCAAAAATTTTATTTTATTTTATTTTTTATTTTTTATTTTTTATTTTTTTTTGAGGGAAAATTTCACTATATTTAAACACACAATATAGCTACAAAAACCCTCCAAACCTCTCAAACCTCACACACAACACTCTCATCCATCCACCATTCTCTTCTCACCACAAAATGTATATATGAAAGCCCTAGAGTACACAAAAATATCACACGGACAAAAATGCCCTTACTAACAAAGCTAATTACACATCCACCACTAGGGTGGATCCCAACAGAAACATAGCTCAATGGAGTTGCAACTATAGCCAAACAAATAAATATGTCTCCTCCTCTTAGCACTTTTTGGTTTCCTTGTTTAATCTCTCTCACTTTTTTTATCAGCAAAAATACGTATATTAATGCTCGATAAGGGTAGCTCGGTTCTGCCGCTGTGGTTCTCAGTCCATGGAGTAACTTGCACCGTTGCAGATCTGCTTGGGACAACGAGGTTTTGATTCCGGCGAGTTGGTTTGGTTCTGATGGTTTTCCTTTTATAGCTTTCTTGTTTGTTTTCTTTACGCAGTTGTGCTTTCTCCCCTTCGGGATCTTCCTTAACCCTTGCTGGTGTGTCTCGTTTATTTGTTTGATGTGTTTGGTGTGAGTGAGTTGGTGTGTGGAGTACTGCATCTCTATGGGTCTACGTATGAGGTTTGGCGCGTGTAGATCTTTCTACCTTGGAGTCTATTCGCCTATTTGGCTATTCTCTCCTTGTCCAAAGAAGAATGTGTCCTTTATTGTAATTTCTTTGTTATCAATGAAACTTTTAAACTTTTGACCCCCAAAAAAAAAGAAAATGGTACATCGCGCGAGAAAAAAGAACAAACACACGCGTCATGATATGCGTAATATTTGCACACCCATCATGATATGTGAAATCTTCCTCACTTTTTCACTACACCATTAGTTTTCTGAAGTAAATTAATCTTGTGGTGATTATAATTAAGTCTGAAGTCTTAGACTTTTGTGGCCATTCCTAGTGGACAAATGATGACCAGTCAAGGTGGGATATGATCAATGGATTCACAATGCAAATCTGGGTGATGGTATGAACAAGGTCCCACATTCTACTTACATCCCATCAATTGAACATAATTAATTAATTCCACTACCATTGCCCTCCAATTATTAATTATTCTGCTTTCAAGATTAGGGGAGTGACTTTCACACTCTCATATCTGCACTACCTGTTTTATTTTTTAGTGTTGAAAATATATGTATTTTTTTTTGCTAAAAGACTAAAAAAAGTAGCGTGAATATATATCAAAAAGGGGGGTGTGAAAATTATTTTTCTAAGATTATTACATATTCATATTTAAGCGTAATTTTTATTGTACTAAAATCCAATAGTGCTTATATCAATGAGTTAATTGGCCTTACAAAAAGTAGTATTAGTACTAGAGCTGATTGTGAGTTAACTAAATAATGTTTTGTGGTGGGTGATGTTTTGATATAGGGTATTCTCTTAGCACTTCTCTTGAAACTTAAGGAGCATTTTTATCAGATACGTCAAAAGTTAGTATCAAAACTGTACTTTGCTATCATTCTTTAAAATTTGAAGAATCTGTTTCTATGATGCACTCCAACAAATCCTTCAAACTATAATATTTAACTCCCACCGTCCATACTAGGGGTGAGCAAAAAATCCGTAAAACCGTGAATCCAGTCCAAACCAATCCAAACCGAAATGTTTGGTTCGGTTTTTTAGTAGTATGGTTTGGTCATGGTTTAAAAAAATTAGAAACCGCATTATATGGTTCGGTTTGTGGATTCACATTTATGGTTATGGTTCCAAACCGATTCAAACCGCACAATACATACATACATATATATTTATAGTTATATATATAATTTAATTATGGGAGCTTTACTCAATTACTTTTCTAATTTATTGATCCTATTAATCTACCGCAATATTTGGTTTTCCTTCCTTGTCAAGATGTTTAGTAGTTGGTATTCTTAGTTGGTTCACTTAAATGAATTACCACTATTTCATTTTCTGAGTTTAAGACTTGAAATTAACAATTGTTGATATTCTACTCTTAATAAGTTGGTTGATATTAGTGTGTTTTGGTAATTTGAATGGAATTGGTTTTAATATATACAAGTTTTCTTTTAATTTATCTTCATAATTTTATGTATTTTAATTTTTTTTTAAGATGATAGCTTAGTTCTTGGTTTACTATAAAACCGAACCAAACCGGACCATGCTCACCCCTAGTCCATACAAAGATTGTCAATTTTCACATCTCTCAGAAAATTGTCTATAGTTCATAATCTTTTTTTTTTGTTTGGAAACATTTCCCAATATTATTTCATTTTGACAGTCAAAATAGAGTTAATTTGCAAATATAGCCAAACAATTACCCATATTAATTCCTTTAAGTTGGAGTAGTGTAGTACTTTTTCTGCATAGCGTCGGTATGAATCTAACGACTGAACTTGCTGCACAACTAATCTATGGCAGCAAGTAGAGTTAATTATGAATTCGATTAATGGTATGAGCAATCCAAATAGAATTTAATTAAAGCATGTTAAGTACCCAATACCATGATAATTTTGATTCACGCAGATAATCATGAAAAATGAACAGATCATACGACACATGTGAAAACAAGATATACGTGGTTTCGAAATATGTCTATGTCTAGAGTGGAGAGAGATTAAACAAAATTTCCTTTACGTAGCGGCCAACGTCGGATTCAATAGGGGCAGGGGTCTCTTGCCCTCTGAATTGTAGATAACTACAAATAAACCCCAATACACTTATCTTATGCTTAATGTACCCCTTTAAACTCTCAAGTGTATGAACTTAACAAACTAGCCCCACAAGAACTTTGAAGTTTTTTGTGTTTGACATCAGATGACAACTGCAGGTTTTTTATGCCCAATTTGTGGGTTGAAACAATTCAAAACAATGGATAATTATGTACTCCCTCCGTCCCTATTTAATTGTTCACTAAAGTTTTGCGTGCATTTTCAACTGCTTATATCTCTCGATATATATTGCTAAAAATATGCAATATGGATCTTATTTGATAGAGCTCAATTTTTTCTATAAGATAATGATTTCAAAAATATAAAACATAATATACGTTGAGAGATATAAGCCGTTGAAAATGCACGTACAATCGTAGTGGACAGTTAAATAGGGACGGAGGGAGTACTATTTTTTGTAGAGCTTTCAATTTTTTCGTTTAGCAAATATATGTACTGGATCAACTTTTGATTGGACTTTCATTTGAATATACATAGGTATATAGGGTTCCTAGCTAATTTCCTAGAAAAAAGCTTCGGGTTTTAGGCCACCGTCTCCCCAAAAGCTTCGTGGTGTAACTCTTGCAAGTACAAGTACAGTAAAATACACGACACTCAACTCTTACTGGAGAGCAAATTTAAAATAGGGAAATGATTTTGTCACTCCTTTTTTTGTTAACGCCACTCCCCTGTAAGTATATTTTTGCATCAAAAATACACTTGCAAATGAGTGACATTAACAAAAAAAAGAGTGACAAAATCATTTCTCTATTTTAAATTTGCAGAGGAGTGACAAAATACACTTACAGAGGAATGACATTAACAAAAAAGAAAGTGACAAAATCAGCAGCCTTAAAATATTGAATTGATGTCAGAATCCTAATCATCTCATGTAAACTTTTGTAGTCATTTCCCTTGTGTGCTTTTTCTTTTTAGCATCATTTTTTACTCCCATTAGACGAATAAAATATAAATTTACATGGCAAATCTTGCTGGTGATACAAGGTCCCACAATCTACTTACATCCCATCAATGCACCATAATTCCACTATTTTTTTGCCTCTAATTATTAATTACTCTATGTTTATATTGTATTAAAATCCCTAATGGCAACTTTACCTACTTCCATGCTTGTCTCCCCCTTTTTTCCCTTAATCCATGGAACACCACCTCATCCAACCACTACCCACTTCTTCTTCTTTTCCTAATCTTCTTTACAATTATTTCTAATAGGTTTTGTGATGTCAAGCATTGGTTAGATGTTGACATCTCTCGATAAGTCCAAATATTTATAGTGCCCCACTCTCCAACATACCAATATATACACCCTTTAGGATGTCTGTATTTATTTAATTTTATAATTGCTCTCCTACTCATATCTCTATCAGTGAAACACGTCAGGTCAATTCGATAGATCTTCTTATATTCGACACGTGTACAACTATGATGGATAACCTAAGATTTACACAGATGCAAAACATTCGCAACATCGGAAGAGCTATGTCTCAAGTTCGAGTTGATAGAGCAACATCGGTTTGATGTATATATACTAATGTAACTTTCTAACTACGAACGTGCTAACCTAATCAAAGAATTATAGTATGTAAATTGGTTAATAATCCCAAGTTTTGCTGATAGGCTTACACGAATTTGTCCAATATCAAGGGCAGGTTTCTTTCTTTTTTCTTGATGTACCCTTATTAAGTTTTCCTAATAAAATCTTTTTGTCGATAAAAAAAGAAGAAGAAGAAGTCATGAACCAGAGTTTTGAGGATTATTGTTCGAATCCATGTTTCGAATTTGGTAGGATTCTCTAAAATCAAAGAATATGACCTGCAAATGCCAGCAATTCATCCAATTTGGTTACACATTCAGCATAAAGCAGAAAAAAGGCCCCCCCCCCTTTTTTTTTTTCATTCTGTATATCTGCCAACCACTCTTCCTCACGTAAATTTTGTTCTTTTTTTTTTAATTTTTGTGTGCGGCCTGGACCATTCGGCGCTAGTAGATTGGATAGTATTCCTGATCATCCATTGTTTCTTATTGGCTGCTGAAGATTTTCACCACGTTACGTGGAGGATATGGATGTCTACTCAGCGCATAGTGTCCCCACTCCTCTCCCCTCGATCTCTGATGCAGACATGATATCGCACCAGATTACATGGCCCGATTTGAGCACGACGGCTCAAGGAAGTGCTAGAAGAGGCAAGACCCAATGTTGGTGGAACACCCAATTAGAGCTAGCCCAGTTGGCATCTCATGGCCTCCCCATGTGCAGGGCCGGCTCAAGACTTTCGGAGGCCGGAAGCGCGTTTCGAAAATGAGGCATTTATGCATTTTTCTACTCCCTCCGACCCAATTTGTTTGTCCACTTTTTGACTTTTACTTGTCCCAAAATGTTTGTCCGTTTTAGAAGACCAAAAGACTAAAAGCTACAAAATTCCCTTTTTGTCCCTTATCATTTGAACTAAAGTAATATTTTTTCAAAAAGCTTGGAGGGCAACTTTTGGAAAGTTGATCATTTATTGGTCCAATGATTGTGTTCCCTTAAAAAATTGTATTTCCCAAATTGAACAAACAAATTGGGAAGAAGAGAGTAATATTAAAAGAAATCAAAATAGCAAATTCGAAACAAATAAAGAATATGTATTTGCTATGGAATACGCCTTATTTTCTTTTTTAACGCCTTAGTGTTTTTAATGAGTAATTTCACAGTTTGGGCCTATTTTATGACTCTTAAATTTTAATTTGGCCTATTTTGTAGTATAAAGGAGGTTAGTACAATTTTTTTGGACTATATACATATATATATATATATATAGGGATCCTAAAAATTTGGGGGCCCTCGTTTTTTATTTTTTTCGGGGGCCGGAAGCGTAGGCTTCCCCGGCCTTGCTATATAAGCCGGCTCTGCCCATGTGGGAGGCTATGCAGGGTTTGAGTCCCGCCATGGGCTTTTGAAGTTCAGGGCTACGGATAACCCTTGAAATGTCCTGTAGACTAATCTACTATAACTCTTCGTTAACTCCCGCTGATATATACAGTATTGGCGTGATGTAAGTGGAATAGTCCACAAAGCCTAAAGTCGATGCCAACCAGTCTATTACAACTTACAAAGACTCATTGCCTTTCCATGACCAAGGCCCTTCGGCCGGCGTTCAACATCGTTGGGGCGTCCTTGTTTGCTTTTGACGATTTATGGATCGAAGAATTAAACTGCTGATTTATTCCTCACGGCAATTCCCTTCTGGACTAGATTTTTACTAGTAATTATTTTTTCTATTCTAGTTTCCGGATTTGAGACTAACTCAAATCTTTTAGTTTTTGGTATTTTTCGGCCTCATTCTTCTAAACTTATAAGAAAATAAGTTTATTTTGTTCTTAATTGAATTTTTTTTGTATTTGTTAGTTTTATTCTTCTAAACTTATAAGAAAATAAGTTTATTTTGTCCATAATTGAATTTTTTTTGTTAATTTTGTGGATTATTGATTCGTCTCGACTAGAGAAATCGGAAAAGTAATTTTTTTTTTTTACTTTTACCCAAATATTTTGGGAAATAACCATTTTTTTTAGCAAAATAAGAAACTAACAAATACAAAAAAAATAATTAAATAAAGACAAAACAACTTATTTTGAAATAAGTTTAGGAGAACTCACCACAGACGAATACTGAGTTACAAACAAACCCATAGTATTGACATTGATGCATCGATGCATTAGGGTTTAGGTTTTTTTTTAAATTTTGGCTTGATTGGCAAGCATTGCCTTTTCTTATTTTGTTTGCTTTAAGTTTTTTTAATTTTCATTTCTAGTTCGTTCAGGGTTTCTACCTATGTAAGCAACTGGACAAATTGGTTGAGTTTCGATAATAAGAAACTCTTTCTCTCTCTCTCTCTCTCTCTCTCCACATACACACAAACTAGACAGCAGACATATGCATAATATGTACTTGTGTGCTAGCATTGTATGTGTTGACTAGTGCATACAAAACTTTGTCCTGGTCGTAAAAACAAAGGCTAGTAAATCACATAATATATCCTCCACATTAATCTATTCATTGAGACGAAGACTGAGTTACAAACAAACCCTACTACTAGTATCGACATAGATACATCGATGCATTAGGATTTAGTGCACGTCTGACCATAGTGGTTATCGATGGAATGAGACGTATAAAAATTCTGTCTTATCCGAACTGTTCAAATCTATACAAATTGCAAAGCAAAGCGACTGCGATTTTCAATCTTGCATGCTTGCTTGAGGGGCTTCGATAACTTCTTCTTTTTTGAAATTCTTTGTCATGAGGGAGATTCGTTTCTTTTCTTGGCGTTATGGGACATGAGCAGCATCTACGACCTCGAGAGTGAAAAGTGGACTTAGAAAAGAAAGGGACTCCATTGATTAGTGGGGACCTGCTAAAAAGAAGACAATTTCATTTACCTTTCTTTTCTAAGTCCACTTTTCTAACCCTTCAATATTAAACTCATTTGTTAGGAGTATATGAGAGGGGGAGTCAATGGGTAACCCGAAATATATAGCTAGTTTATCTAAACTCATTTACATTTGGGATTTGTTGGAGCCATGAGGCCTGTAATGTTTATCTGTGCACAATAAGCAAGACCCTTGCGGAGGTCTTAACTTATCGATAGCTTATAAGGGTGTGAAAAATTACAGTTGTGCCCCCAAATCCTTTTAAATTTTTTATTACAAGAATTATTTAAGACTATGACCCCAGTACCCTCAACAGCCCAGCCACTTTCTTGTTGCATGAGTATTTTTTTTTTTTTGAAAAGAGTCATTCATTCAATATAAGCCCATCGGGCAAATAAATTCCAGAACAGATAAAGGAAAGAACCAAAGCAACCTAAACGTCGATCCGGCACCTACTGCCGAAGCAGGCCCCGCGATAACGTCAGTACATAAGAACTAATCTCGGTCTAGATTACAGAGGATTTAAAGAAATCCACAGCTCAAACTCTAAACAAATAAGCATCGCTGAAATTTGAAGGCAAAACAACAACAAATCAACTAAAATCTAACAGGTCTCATGGACAAAACCACAGAGTCACCGGCCTGAACAGAATGAGATTCGAAACACCACCGGACTACGGCGACTGAAGACCAGTCTTCATCCAGCCGACTGTTGCTCAGCCCAAACAAACACCACCGAACCACCACCAACCCCAACACCACCACCGAAACCCACCAGCCCCAAAACAAACATCTAGAGACACAGAGACCACCAACCCCGGACCATTCCTCAATAGGCGCCGGATTATTCGCCCACCACCATCACCCGGCCTGAACAGAATGAGATTCGAAACACCACCGGACTACGGCGACTGAAGACCAGTCTTCATCCAGCCGACTGTTGCTCAGCCCAAACAAACACCACCGAACCACCACCAACCCCAACACCACCACCGAAACCCACCAGCCCCAAAACAAACATCTAGAGACACAGAGACCACCAACCCCGGACCATTCCTCAATAGGCGCCGGATTATTCGCCCACCACCATCACCCACCAGACCTGGAACACCCAGACTGGTACAGAATCGGACAGGGGGAAACCCACCGATAGAAAAGGAAAACTGAAAAAATCAAAAGAAAAACGGAAACCCCAAACACCAACCGCACACCTTATTACGCTCGTCGTCGGACCAGGAACAAAACAGACCTAGAGATGATGGAAGAGGAACGGGCCAGAGGAGCCACCATCCGCCGGTGAAGCCGGTCGGAGGAACCCTTGCCGTCCTAAAGAGCCGCCGCCCGAAACCTGCATGTCATGGAGAGCACGGCGAAGAGAGAGAGGAGAGGCGAGGAGGGCAGGTGGCCGGGAGGAGGGTGAGAGAGGCGGAGGCCCCCCCTCCCGCAGATCTGGATTCGGAAAAGCTTTCTCTCTCTAGCGGCGGCTCTTTTTCTCTCTTTAGGATATCCTCTCTAAAGCATGGAGTATTTAATTATGATTAATATTCATATTTTATGGCTATTGATTTTGTCACTCTCTTTTTTGTTAATGACACTCCCCTGCAAGTGTATTTTTGGTGTAAAAATACACTTGCAGATGAGTGGCGTTAACAAAAAAGGGAGTGATAAAATCATTTCCCTATTTTATACACACAAATAATACATATAATAATTTGGATGTATATTAGACCATTGTCATAATTTTTAATTAGGATTGCTAAAGTAATCACCCCGGCCATTAGCTATAAAGTTCTTGCCGAAGAAGGGGACCTTTTTTCTGGAAGTGGCGGACCGTTGTGAGCAATCACAATAGCGTGCAGCTGTTTCTATCTCACTATCTGTCTCGATAATTAACGGTCTGAATTTTAAAAGAACTCCCGTATTTTATCCTTGAGTACGTCTAATAAAATTGTAAAATATGAGAAGAAATATTTTATTGACTTCGATAATGAAACCGTTCAATGAGGTCTTTATTTATACAAGAGGAAGGAGCCTAACTATAAAAGGGAATCATCCCAATTATAATGAAATCGTAATCAATTACAATCAAATCACAATCTCAATATCACGATATTATTTAGTATATACAAGGATTCTAACAATATCCCCCCTCAAAATCAAGTAGGTCTACCAACTTGAGTTTGAAAAAGCCCACAGAAACTAAGAACAACCAAGCCAAGCCAAGCCAGGAGAGAGAAACAGTTAGGATAGCCAAAAGCCGGGAACCAAGAGCCAGGAAAACAACCAGGAGAAAACAAGAAAAGCTGAAAAATGAAAAAGCCAATAATCGAAAAGCTACGAGCACTGGTAGTGAAGAGGCATGGTGAGTGCAGGCAACCGGAAAGCGTGAAGGAAATTGACGAAGTAACTAAATGCCCGACGGACGATAGCAAAGCTTAATTAATTAGGTCGCATGCCAGGAGCGAATATCCACGGGGCCTAGATCTTATAACTCTGATACCATGTAAAATATGAGAAAAAATATTATATTGACTTCGATAGTAAAACCGTACATTGAGATCTTTATTTATACAAGAGGAAGGAGTCTAACTATGAAAAGAAATCATCCTAATTATAATGAAATCGTAATAAGTTACAATCAAATCACAATCTCAATATCACGATATGATCACGATATTATTTAGTACATGCAAGGATTCAAACAAAAATGATTAAGGAGAATTTTTAATAACCAAGGTACAATCACATGCGCATTAAAAAGAAGAAGAAGGTACAATCATTTGAATTACGTACCATAGCGTAATTTATGAGTAATTTACAAGAAGAAACCAATTAGTCTAAATCATAATAACTATTTATCTCATGTCGTGCTAAAAGTTGGGGATTAGCGAAGAAGGGAAAGGGATTAGTCAATTCTCAATTACTATTGGTTAACTGATTTGAGACCTTAATAGTGCGACATATAGTTAGTGGAAATTAGATTTCTACTTAATTGTTTCCCTATCACCTAGAACCCTCTAGTATTTAATTTTTTACTAATTAATACACCATATAAAGAGTTGCAAACAAAGACGAAATGCAATACAATGAAGAGTTTTGCAACTACCCTATCATGTTTTGCAACTACACTAAACCCCGAGGGGTTGGCCTGATGATCAAGGTCTAAAACCTAAAAGCTTGCTCCCTCTTAAGATATTGGGTTCGAAACTTCTCTGGATGTGATTATGATATTGTTTCTTATGAAAAAATCATGTCCACAAATATCTTGAGAAAAGTTCAAAAGTGAGAATTCCCAGCTTTAATGTTTACCGACAAAAGGTTCCTAGGTTCAGAATTTGGGAAACGCCTGAGATCGAGAATCACTCACGCATGCCGGGGAACGATACAAGCTAGAATCAATCTGTAAATGGCACAAATAATATGACACTTCTCCCGAACAAAAACCTGTATTTTTGGGCAAAAAATTGGGAGCCCTAAGCGGTGGCATGGTCTGCTTATGCCTAGGGTGCGCCGGGCCTAGAGGAGAACGCGCACATGGTAATGAAAGGTCACCAGATCAACAACAACGTTTTCCAATTAAGACACCTAGCGTACGTAGTATGCATGTTCTGTGGCGAGCATCGATTCAGTAGAATATATAGAGAGAGACATCATGAAAACAATGGTTGATAACTTTATCCTGAGGTTAGCCAGGCCCTAGGCCATAGTAGGATTATGACACATGATCCAATTTCTTCGTTCATGGCCAAGGATATTCTTTTCAAGCTTTATTTATGTGCCTGTTTAATTTTTTTCCGTTTGGTGAGAACGAAGGAATATCTTTACGCATATATACTCATATGAGATACGTATCGTTTCATAACTAATTACTAATTCGCCTTTTTCTCTCCTCCACCTCGGGAGGGGAGGGATTTCAGATTTCGAAGACCATCTGTTGCCCCTCCTCTGCCTCTTCTGCCGTGTAGTCCAGTGGCTCTTGGAGATGGGGCTTTGCAGATCGTGGTCGTCGGAGGGATCCTCTCCCCGCCGGAGTGAGAGATCAAGGTTAGTGGATGAAGTCTGCTCCGGTATGACGGATTCTGTCTGGTTCCGTTTACCGGTTTTTCTCTTTTTCTCTTTTTTTGGGTTCTCTTCTTTAGTGTCCTATGTGTGGGATTTTTCCTTGGAGTAGTAGTTTTCATCCCATTTTTCATCAATATATAAAAAACTCCATACATAATTTACATGACTTTTATTATGTGTAGAGGCTCTTTTTTTTTCTCGCGCACATGCACGCACGGTAAAAAGAAGGACCCGGCTTCTCTGTCGTTTCATCGTAGCCATTAACTCATTTTTTTTTAAACAACAAAGAAAATTTTGTTAATTAGTAGCAAAATTACAAGAAGTAAAATTACAGTGATTAAAAGAATAGGAAGACATGGCATCACAACAAACAAAATGCATCACAATCGACACTCAATTTGCTTGCTAATCCTACTTGAAAGTGATAACCACAAATCGAAACAATCTGGATAAACTCCTTGAAAGTGACAAACCAACCAAAAGCCCGCCTAAAGCAGCCCCAATCGCCTCTCCAGCCCACCACCATTGTCAAATGACTCCACCGACAGATACTTTGCACCAAAAAAACATGCAAGAGAAACCTTCATAAGGTTAACGATCCAGATTTTAAAAAAAAAACATTTCCATTAAAATCTGAATTATTAAAATACTTTTGGATGACTAAGATCATGTGGACGGTACTCTATCGATAAGTCAAATTCAAAAAGAAGACGCTAGCAAGCACGTGGAGACCACAGAAAGAATATGCTACAGTGCCTGCAGCCACTATATACTACGGATCGGAGTATTGATTGCAAAGAATGAACGGACTTTCAAGTAGTTGGAATCCATGTCTCGAGGAATTAAATTAACGTAGTTTTGCTTTAATTGCGTGATTACTCATAGCCCATCTCACTGGGGATTGTTTCTGGTAGTGAAAAATTTGTAGATTTTTTGTTGTTGTTAAGAAGTTATTAGGTGTTTCCGGTGGTGAATAAGTTATTGATTGGTTTGTAAGTAGAACGGCAAAAAAAGTTTTTGTTGACAAATTTTTTGTTTGTGAAAACGAGATGGTAAAATGCATTAAGTTTTTAGTGTGTTTTGTTAGTGGAACGGCCTTGTGTTGTTCGTTGTTTTTTTCCCAATGTTGCATTCGAAGTTTCAAACATCAAAACTAATTTTTGTTAATAACCAAATGTTCGGGCTCGACTAATTTCAATCTGAAATTAACGATTGAGGAAATCCTCTAGTGGCTCCAAGGTTTAAAATGCTTGGTGTCTGTGAAATTCGAACATGCGATTTCATGGAGTACCGGCACTTATTACTTTTCTCATTTCTACCGGACCAAATGCCAATCCCTTTGGGGTTTCAAACATCGGAATTAATGTACTAAGGTATGATGGGATGACTTCTTTTTCAACTTAACTCTTTTATTTTCCCTTTACTTTTTTTTTAAAGTTTTTCCTCAATGGAAAGGTAAAGATGTGGGAACTAATGATGGTTAATTCACTATATAGATTACTTAATTAGGAGTTAGGAGGGGCATCAACATATGGAGGGCAATTCACTAATGAGGGCAATTATGTAAAACGGAACGCATAGTGATAGGGGGTGGTCCTGTGACAAGCTGTACTAGGAGGGGGTTGTAATATCACGGGGTCCTCAACACCCCACCCCACTAAAAAGCTTTTTGACATCTTGCCTCCCCTACTCACAAGTCTGATCCTAAGTCACATAATTAATTATAAGTGAGTGCGCATATGAGCATGATGTCCGAGAGCATATAAGTGATTTTTTTCTAAAAATGTAACAGATTACTAAAACTCCCAAGAACGATATTTAAGGGCGCGCGCGACACCGCAGAACGAAAATTGAGTGCGAAAGTGAAAGGCCTAGAGAATTGTGTGATCTAGGTCTCACCGCCAAACTCACACCTTTTGCTCTTTCGTTATAAATAAGATAGTAAGGAGAGCCATATTGCTTATGGGTGTTCAAAAAAAACTCTCTCTCTCTCTCTCTCTCTCTCTCTCTCTCTCTCTCTCTCATGAGAGAGGGGGTAGATGCAGGTTGTGGGCATATGAAGGTGGGTGTTGAGCAAGATGGAGAAGCAGGGCACGTGCATTACTAACTCATGCACACACCCAATCTCCCTTTCATCCCTACTACTTCCTGCAGTACTTACACATATACATACATGATTATATGTATATATATACACACATTTGTGTGTGTGTATGTGTGTTCAGTTTGTGTGTGTGGCTCTCAGTGATGAGTTAGTGCTTCATGTGCCCCCCTTCCCCATCATGACCACTCCACCTTACTACCATCTGATTCCAACACCAACAAGAGAATTCCGGCAAAAATTTCTGGAAAAAAAGAACGAATGAATCTTCGTAGGGTTCGCAAGAAATTTCGCTGAATCGTTCAAGAAGTTCATGTATATCCCGGGAAAGCTTCATTTTCAGGTTAGTCTTAATTTTATAAAAACTGATATCAATTTCTTTGGGCAAGTCCATACCGAGCAATTGCTTCAACTTTAATTGACTCCCTGCAATTAGCCGATGGGAAAGACCCTAAGGATTAGTCGATGTGTACGTAAACTGGTCTAGACACTTGAGTTATCAATATATATATATATATATATATATTTTTTATAATAGTTAATGGGATGAACTCTTACTTATATACTCGAGGCAAATCCTCATCTTTAGGTCAGTCTTTTTTTTTTTTATGAGGACGGTCCATAGTTAACAGGATGAACACTTTCTTATATACTGTAATAATTAGGGCAATTAAGTTGAAAATATTTCGAAAGGTGTGATTTTTATTAGCATAATGGTCAATAGAATACCAGAAACAAAAGTTTATTTTTCAATGAATTAAGGAAAGAGAGAGCTATTAACTGAATCTTGAACTACTGTCAAAATTAGACCATTTGGACGTACAACAACAACTCTAGTCCTAATGACTTTGTGTGTAACCCTTATGCGGTACTCGTTCTTGTAATCTATCTAAATTTCCGTTTGACCGAAAAAGGAAAAAAAATACAACATCTCTAACCCTAAAAACGGGAGCACCTCTCTCTAACCCTAAAACAGCCGCCACACTTCCTCTCCTCCTTCCCATTGGGTTTATACCCTAATTTGGGCGGCAGGAGGGGATCCGGAGGCACAAATCCCTGTCTTCAAATATGATTTCCCCTTCCCCTTCTCCACCAAAATTGCTTGCCGCTCGCCGTCGCACCACTCATGGGTTTGCAGTTGCGTGGTCGTCGGTGGCTTTTTGGATCACCGGCTTGGGAGCTTGATTGGTAGGGGACTAGACAAAAGAATGACTGCTCAATGACGGAGGAGAGTATATTTTTTGCTTTATTTCATTTTTTGTCCGGATTTCGTCCGATTTATGCCAGGATTTAGTCCGGTGGTTTGTTGGTCATGTGCTTGGTATTAGTTTTATTTTCTGCGAATATGATCTCGCTAGGCAAGTTTGAAATAGGGTTGTGCTTTGATTGCTCTCTCTAATGGTTTGTCTAGTCTGTGGATGCTTATTTGCCCCCACGGTGTTTTTCTCTATTGTATAGGTTTTCGCCTCACAGTTGAATACAACTTTTTACATTTGAAAAAAAAAAAAAAAAAGGTGTACAAGAACGTTAGGTGCATCTTTGTAAGGTATATCCAATAATTGTTGATCCCCATGTGCATGTGTGGTTTGATCTAACATAATGCAAGGATATATTAAATGTGTAACTCATCTTGAATTCCAAATCTGAATATTAAACAGCTAGTGGTCTCTTTCCTTTTTGTAGCCCAGCTGGGCATAATTATTTGGTGATCATAATTAAAAAAGAAAAAGAAAAAGCAGCACTCAATTTGAATGGATATATAGGTGCAAATAAAAAGAAATTACCTTTGATCCATAAGAAGTTTTAGGCAATGTTGTTTGGGTAAAGTGTCAGCTAGTTTCCCTACGTCTCAAGAATGCACATTTAGATTACGTATCATTACCGTTGTGTCCATTCAATGCACGGGGACAACTAGAAAAAGTTTTTATTTTCATTGTTTTTTTTATTGAACGGACACAATGCTAGTGAATAACAAATTTGAAGTGTGAATGGAATTGATTCAAATTAATTTGCAATTGTGAAAACGTAAAATAAACAAAGCAAACAAACCGCAACAACAAAATGTGGTTTTTATTTATTTCTTATATAGTAAAACCCAACTCCCCACTCTCCAAAAATCTCTCTCTCTGAGTTTTTTAACAAAAAATTGTAAGAATTTGGGATTGAAAGTTTGGAGTATTGATTGAAGTGTATATACCTTAGTAAAAGGCAGCCTCTTTGTACTGCAAATGTAAATAATTGAAGTACGTACAACAATGAACTGGTTCTCTCTCTCAAATATATACTCTCTAATTTTTTTTTATCTGTATTTCAGTTCATAGCACTAGATTTAATTGTACTTCTTTCTTTTGCTCAGCAAAAAGAATTTTATTAATCTTTATAAAAGATTACAAAGACGAAAGATTTAATTGTTCTTTAGATTGCGATCGAGTAAATATTAAGGAACTTGACATTGAGAGCCAACTGCAAAGCCGGTTTGAAAATTTAATGTGAGTTCATAGGGAACTGTTTTTGGGACTACTTGATTTTGGTCCTTGTTAACTGCTGTGGGGGAATCAAGAATACAGCAATGCAAAAGGGAAATGAATATTAACCACATTGGGGTCTCGAACAAGAGGAATCAATATGTGTGACATGACACATAGCTGGTTGAGGTTGGATCGTACTTGGCAGTTTAATTTTGTATTCCGCCACAAGCAAGGCACGGTGCGCTTCTCAGGGATCGATACAAACATACAAATACGGACACAAAGATAGCTAGAGGTGTAGAGCTATCGGGCCAACAGGGGCACGACACGTTCAGAAGCTGGCGCTCTCCACCTCATGACACAGTGATAAGTGATACCATCGGCGACTCTGATGACGTGCAAATGCTGAAATGTTTGTAGAAGTGCTAGGAATAAGTCTTAACTGAAGAACTTCATTGATCTGATGTATGGATTGGAGCGTGAAGTCGGACTTTATCTTATTATGTGGGCCATGTCATATTTCTAGTAGATTCATCAGTAAGGATACTAGCTAGTGGTATTTTTATCCAGATATTTAACCTAGCAGGTCGTGGCGACTCTGATGTAATTTTGTCATTCTTCTATAGTTAGATCTATAGTTAGATCATCGCGAAAATTTAGCGGAACGTGGATGTAGAATGCATCGAGTGATGAACTTGGGTGTTCTTGTGTGGTTTTTATTTCATATTCCGCGCCTTGTTTTACATTGAAATCTACTAACTATTTCTGTATCAAGGCTAGGGTTCCAAAACTCATGACATAAATTCAAATCTATTGACGTATGTTGCACCAGTCATTTTTTTTTTCAAAGGCGAAGAATTGTTGCACCAATTGTGATGAACCTATTTTCTTAGGCTTATTTACCTTTTTGGTCCCCAAAGTATTAGCGAGTGGCCAATTTCGTCCCCAATATAAACATTTGACCAATTTAGTACCCAACGTTTAAAATTTGTGTCGATTTGGTCCCTATCCATAACGCCGTTTCTTGATTCCGTCAAAAGAAGGGGCATTCTTGGTATTTCACCTTTCTCATCTTCTTCACACTCCACGCCTGAAGTCCGACCACTCCCGAGCTCGTCTCGACGAGACGAACACAACCCCGTGCTCAAATCTCCCATCCGACGACTCCTGGTACGAACCACCATTAAACCGCCCCTCCGCCGCTCGCCTCTGCCGTTCGAACAGCCATTGCCGCCACCTCCGAGCTCCTCCGGCGACGTACTACCCCAATCCGTGATCGTCTCCTCGAGGTGAACACAACCCAGTGCTCAAAACTTGTCTTCGATCTTCCGCGACTTCGGGCTTTTCAAAACAGTCTCTACGCCCGTCGCCGCCTCCACTCGGTGCGATCGAATGGCTCCCGAGCCTTCATCCGGTGACGAAACTCGACCACCCACATACCGTGGCGATCGTCTCTGTGAGGCGCACAAAACCCACTGATCAAAACTTGTCTTCGATCTTCCACGACTTCGGGCTTTTCAAAACAGCCTCTACGCCCGTCGCCGCCTCCGCCCGGTGCGATCGAATGGCTCCCGAGCCTTCATCCGTTGACGAAACTCGACCACCCACATACCGTGGCGATCGTCTCTGTGAGGCGCACAAAACCCACTGATCAAAACTTGTCTTCGATCTTCCGCGACTTCGGGCTTTTCAAAACAGCCTCTACGCCCGTCGCCGCCTCCGCCCGGTGCGATCGAATGGCTCCCGAGCCTTCATCCGGTGACGAAACTCGACCACCCACATACCGTGGCGATCGTCTCGGTGAGGCGCACATTTTGAATTGATCAAAACTTGTCTTCGATCTTCCGCGACTTCGGGCTTTTCAAAACAGCCTCTACGCCCGTCGCCGCCTCCGCCCGGTGCGATCGAATGGCTCCCGAGCCTTCATCCGGTGACGAAACTCGACCACCCACATACCGTGGCGATCGTCTCTGTGAGGCGCACAAAACCCATTGATCAAAACATGTCTTCGATCTTCCGCGACTTCGGGCGTGGAGTGTGAAGAAGATGAGAAAGGTGAAATACCAAGAATGCCCCTTCTTTTGACGGAATCAAGAAACGGCGTTATGGATAGGGACCAAATCTACACAAATTTTAAACGTTGGGTACTAAATTGGTCAAATGTTTATATTGGGGACGAAATTGGCCACTCGCTAATACTTTGGGGACCAAAAAGGTAAATGTACGTATTTTCTTATGGAATGCCTTTCCGTTCATATATTTCTCTTTTTGACGGCGAAAAATAACTTTTCATTCAGAACCCAGAAAACAGTTTCAAGTGAAAATACAGTAAGACCATTTTGACAGGCGTTCACTTTCAACTCCAACACTCGATAGGTTCCTTGCGACAAGAAATTTGAGGCCCTCTCGAAGAGCTAGCAGTGTGAGGCCAGACATCCTCGTTAGGCGAAGAATATGATCAAAAAGGCCAGGAAGGAGCTGCCAATTTCATCTGAGATACCATTAAGAAGCCTAAAGATTTAAACTCTGTTTGGATAACGAATTCGAAGGGATAAAACAGAATGAAGAAATTGTTTTTATCTTTCTTGAACTCGTTTTCTTTTTTCGCAGTACCTGGTTATAATAACGGGTAAAAAAAACAAGCACGTTCGAGAAAAAGGACTTTTGATCACACCCTGACAGATCGCGGTTTCAAAATCACGGGTAAAACCCGCGGTACCCTTTCGAAACAATTTTCTTCTAGTGGTGGCGTGAGATTCGGCAGTGAGAGTTGGTGGTACGAAACTCAATACACATCATATCACAATACGTTACAGTCCAATTTATTTCTCTCGCTTTATTTCATTTTTCTCCAGGTCTCTATCAGCTGATAGCATACGCACTGATTTCCCGAGAAAGTTGTTGGATTCAATCTATGAATGGGCAGTTCAGAATCACCGGTACAAAATGTCTCTATTCCAGCTTTATTGCTTCTTTCTTGCCAATGTTTCTGCTGATAACGATGTGAGTAAGTATGCCTATATGAATGCAACAACTTTCTGTCTCATCCAATTATGAGCTTTCACTTCACCCATCTACCTGTTACCACATGAGAATCCTTTCTATTAGTTTGCGCTTGGAAGCAACCTTGATGGTGGAATAATTTCTACTTCTGAAGCTGTTTTGGTTTTTTCCCCTGAGAGTCCCCTTATTTGTGTCTTCGAAAGTAAGATTTTTGGTTGTTATCTGTTTCCTACCCTGCATTCATGCAGCGATTACCCTACAAGGTTTCCATATTTTTCGTGTGGTGCCATTCAGCCATTGTAATTGAGCTCAGGCTTTGGGCGCCTAAGGGAAAGTGAGAATTAAAGGGGGGGAAAGTGGGCAAGTCACCGGCGCGTTTTTTGGTTCTCCGCCGGACCAAAAATTTGATTTGGGGGGGGGGGGTTTACGCAAACGCGGGGAAGGAAGAGCGGGGAATATCCCTTTTGTTGTCCTAGATTTGGCGTGTTTCCGGGTTTTGAGATGTATTGAGTCTCATCGTACATCTTTAAGTTTTGGTTATTGACACTCTAAAAATTGATGTAGGCACTCTAAAAAACAAAGGAAAGTGGCTTTGGAGTTACACTGATTTTGAAGTGTCTGCATTAATTTTTGGAGTGCCAATATCATTTCTCTAAATTATTTATAAAATAGAGATAGAAAACAGTTCGAGATTTGTTACACCTATGATGCGTTTAAAGTAGTAAATACGACTAAATTTAATCTAACTTAACTGCGAGGAGCACGCCTGATGGTCTTGATCTAATAAGTAAGTGTTTGGTTCTAATTAAAATCTTAGTTTCGATTCTTGTTGTCAATTCTTGAATTCTCTTCACACCATGCGTATGAGTGTGAAAGGATTGCAGGAGAGACTGTAGGAAATTAATCTGAGGTGCTTACGAAAGGAAGAACAAAAATAGTTTTATTTTTATTTTTTTTATCCGAAAAAAAAAGTAAGTATGGCTTGAGTCAACTTTCCCAATACGAAGTCGCACGAGCTTGAATCAACTTTCCCAAAACGGTAGTGGGGTCAAGTAACGGGCTATTCTTTAATGTCGTAGACGATCTAACGGACAGAGCATTCAGAGTCGTCAATTTTTGTTGGGAAAATTACTATGTACTCCCCTGATGTTTGAGTTTCATACAAATGTAGTCAACTTTCCCATTACAATGTACTTCCTCAGAGTTGGTTGACTGTTAGTTAAGCACCAAATGTTGGTGATGTAAGCAGTGAAATTCTAAACAAATGTCCATTTTAACCCTTTTCTCTTCCTTTATTACCTCCTTACATTGCTTGCATGAGCCTAAATGATAAAAGAAACAAGGTTGCATGATCGATCTACGGGACAAAGCAAGAAGAGATTGCCGAAGAAGAAGAAGATAAAGAGTCAACACCTGACTCTCCATAGATCTACAGTCCTCTATAGTAGTATACTAGAGAATTCTAGAAAAGTCTATAATGGTTGAGAAATTTCTAGAGTATTCTAGAAAGGTAAAGAATTCTATAGAAGAGAAAATAATTTAAATTATTCTAGGACGGTCTAGAATGGTGGAGAATGTTATAAATCTTTCTGAAAGGTTTTAGATAGAGTTTTAAAGAGTTTTAGAGGATTTCGGAATAGTCTAAAAGATTGTAGAATACTCTACTATGTGGTTAGAGTTGTGTGGATAATTCTAGAACATTGTGAAGGCATGGGAAGAAAGAGATATTTTTAAAAAGGATTCTAGATGGTGAATGAGATTCCTTGGATGAAAAATAATCCTAGCCGTCTAGTGAGGAGGTGGATGACTCTATAAAGGAAGGATGCTACACATTTAAATTGGAATGTGCTACGAGAGTGTAGCTCGGAGAGTACACTTAGAGAGTGTCAAGAGTTGGAGTGTGTCTAGAGTGGTATGAACGAGATTATACCGTGTAACCCACCATTTGGGGGTGTTCGTTATCAATGGACTAGTGTCAAGCTACGTGCTCTGCACGAATCGCATGCTCAGTAAAAAAGTTCAGCGATGTCGTTGTTTTGAGGATCAGAATATGGTGACGTTTGCTGCGAAATGAAGGTTGATCAATTTTTATACATGCATTCATTAGGCAGAAGTTCATAGTCCTCACATAATGATATCAATACCAAGAGTAGATGTGTTCGCAGTTATTCGCATCAAACACCATGGTATGTAATTCTACATGTACATTAGGATTGAGTACTAATGTGTGGTAGGTTGATAGCTCGTATTCATGAACAAATGATTTCCACCTGACTTCAGTGATGGATCCCCTAGCATATTCGACAGTCCATCTTCTCGCGTGCTCAGTAAAATTGTTTGAAATTGTATTATTGTTTTGAGCATGCAAACATGGGGACGTTTTCTATGGAAGTACTCAAGAACAAATATAACTCAAGGTTGATTAGTTTTTACATATGCACTCGTTAGATAGAAGTTGATAGTTTTTACATATTATGGAATTGTAAAAGACATACTCCCTCCGTCCCATAATATTTGTCCGGTCCGCAAAACGAGGACTAAAAAATAATGCATTTCTTTCAATAAAAAATTCAAACTTTTTTCATAAATTACAAGAACTCATCGATATCTAATGAATTGTTGAAAAAAATTTGAATTTTTCTTGCAAAAAACATATTATTTTTACGTCCTTGTTTTGCGGACCGGACAAATATTATGGGACGGAGGGAGTATTTGATAATATCAATATCAAGAGTAGATGCGTTCGCAGTTGTTTGCATCAAACACCATGGTGTGTAATTCTAGATCTACATTAGGATTGAGTACTAATGTGTGGTAAGTTGATAGTTTGTGTGCAGGAACAAATGATTTCCATCCAGCTTCAATGAATAATCCATTAGCATATTGGACAGTCCATCTCTTGTATTTTGAAAACATTATAAATTTTCAGGGTCATGTTGATCACAAAATGCTTTGACTTGTTCAGACAGCTTCTGGAAATGGCTAAGGGCAGAGTTAGGAGTTGGAGATTAACGGACATACATGGCCAAGGGCAGAATGGTTTTGTGCATTCGTGGATCATTTCAGATAATATTATAATTGCGCATGAAACCTTGGAGTTTATCCGGAAAAAGAGGTTTGGCAAGAAAGCTTTTTTTGCTTTAAAGCTGGATATGAATAAAGCGTATGATCGAGTTAACTGGGATTTTCTGCTTAGTTTGTTGCGGGTTATGAGTTTTGGTCAGAAATGGGTGGGTTGGATACGACAGTGTATTACCACGGTGTCGTTCTCTATTTTGGTTAACGGGCAAAGATCTAGATCCTTCGTGCCAACTTGTGGAATTTGGCAAGAGGATCCCCTTTCACCTTATCTATTCATTCTGGTTGCTCAAGCGCTTTCGGATGGTTTGGCGGAGTTTGCAGTTAACAATGTGTGCTGAGGAGTTGCTGCCTCAAGAATTTATGCAAGTTCAGGAAGAAATGTGAGTTGCAGGATGGTTGGCATGTTAGTATTCAGAGTGGGGATATTTTAAAGAGGTCTGAGTTACAGTTTGTGTTTGGAGGAGGAGGGGAGGATGTACGGGGTTTGTTTCTTTTCCTTACGGATGGCGCGTGGCAGGCCAATACAAAGATGGGCGCGATGGCTTGGGTTCATGTAGGAGATGGTGGGCAAGAGGTGGCATATCAAGTAGCCAGGTGTAGCTCTTCTTCGGCAGCTATGGTAGAAATCAGGGCTGGCTTGTTGGTGCTGGAATGGGCATTTGGTCAAGGGTTGCAGGAGATTTGCATTCGTACTGATTGTGCAACCTTTGTGCAGGGGCTTCTCAATCCAGCAGATGTCGAGCTTTCCTAGCAAACGGCTCTTTTGGATTTTTGTTCCTTATATACTCGTTTTACTGTAGTTAAGGTTGTTAAGGTGGATACACTGTCGGTTCTGGGCTAAGGCCCAAGAGGCATGGGCCTTAAGCCCCCAAAAATGTCAAAAAAATAGGGCCCCCACTTATTTTTAGGACCTAGTATATAAGTGTTGTTTTAGGGCCCAATTTTAAACCCAAGAGGACATTTTATACTTAAGCCCCAATGGCCCATAAAAATGGAACACGGAATGCAGGAAAAAACAAAAGAAAAAAAACAAAAAGGAGGAGTAAAAGGTCACCGGATCACCAAAAATCTCTGGGGCCCTTCAAAATTATCCAGTGTGGTGGGTGTATGGATGCATCTTTTTCCCCCTTAAACGCTACTACTCCGATACTTCTCATTGCAAACAAATATTATATCTGAATCAAAATTATTCAGTGTGATCGACTTTTTATTTGATTTTCGTTTACAATTATTAAGGGCCTCACTTTCGAAGATCGTCTTAGGCCTCCAAAATCTCAGAGCCAACCCTGGGTGGATAGGCAAGTAGTGCAACCTGCTCATGTGAGAGCAAGGGCAGCTTTGTTGAACTGTAATCTTGTGTTTTAATATAATGCATTGAGCTTGTTTGTCAAAAAAAAAAGTTTGTTATATAAAGTGTTTTATTAAAGGAGCCTTATTATTTTTTACATCGATATACATATTTTTATTACATAAGTTTTTAAAACTTGTTAACAATATCAGACATGAGTCAAACCCAAAATGCTTCTACAGACAAAGCATATCTATGAGTCCTTAAAAAAAATAGGTAGCTATGCACTTTAAGGTTCTAGACAATCTGCTTTATCACTTGCGAAAACAAAACTCATTCATAATATTCAAAGAGGACAATCCGCTATTATACCATGCACATAAACTTTTATTGCCTGCAATTGTCATGGAACCTGTTGCGTTCGGCTGAATCGAATGACAAATCGAGCATTGAACACCAAGAGTAGTTTGTTCAAATGCCCAAAAACTTTCATTTGCTACAAATGGGCAATGCTACATAGTACATACACAACTTAAAAACATAAGTTCGGACACAACTATTTCCGCAGCCGTTCAATGCACATGGATATATCCACATGCATCCAACAGTTCTAGACACTATTCTCCATATATTGGATGCATATGGATCCATGTGCATTGAATGGTTGCAGACACAATTGTGTCTGAAATTGTATTTTAAAGTTGTGTTAGTAGTCTCTTTGTTAGGAATCAACAATAATTTGCTATAAATTAAGAAATAAAAAATCTTCACGGAACAATGGGCCAATGAGAAGAATAACTAGGACCAAATATTGGGCTGCTTTAAGCAATACCATCTTCTGTACTTCAGATTTTGGACTGGAAGGGCCACCCAACTATTTATGGACAATTAATGTTGAGAGCTGTTAGATTTTTGTTTGGGCTGGGTTACACACTATCTACCCATTCATTCAATTCTATGGTGTGTTAAACCAAATGTTCTAGTCCAAGCACTTATATGCACATTTCTATAAAGAAATGTGCACATTTGACAACCATTTAAACTTTTAACCCCGATTCCATGCATCAACAAGAGTATAAGGCTCCGTTTGTTTTGACGATTTATGTAAAATGTTTTGGGACAAAATATTTTTTCTCAAATTCATTTTCCGGTGTTTGTTTAATTAAAGTACCGAACAAGAACAAAAAATATTTACAGAATAATATTATAATAGACATAAAAACATAAGTATGAATATGGACATATATGTGTAATAGTGTATATACATATATTTTTGTATGGAGAGAGAGAGAGAGAGAGAGATTTGATGTGTGATCTGTTAGATCCCACTCATGCTAAAGGGTTTCTTTTGCAAAACAAGTCAAGTATTGGACCGCTACTGAGGTGGATGGGGCAACTCACACACGAAGGTTGATGAAGATCATCACCCAAAAACGACTTACGGGGCCTTCGACGGTAAAACAAATTTGCCCGTGTAATGTAAAATATTTTACATATGAAAATATTTTTGGCACTTTTTGGGGAACCAAACACCGGAAAATGAGTAAAACATTTTACACAAAAACATTTTACTTCGAAACAAACGGAGCCTAAGTATTAACCCCTCTTCATAAGAATTGAAACTGTAATCTCATTGCAACTAAGTACAGTAGTTACGCAACTGTTTTTTTTGGCTCGGCTACGCAACTGTTGAGTTAACAACCTTGGTCACTTATCCGTGGATACCATATTATGTTTCCTGTAAACAATTGTAAGTTTGGTTTTAATTATGAGAAGGAACCCTCCAAGGCAAGTGCAGTTTGGACCCTGTCAATGTTATGCAAAATTGCCCTTTTTCATAGTGTCTAGATTAACATATCAATATATCATAGATCAACCTTGTGAAACTATTTCGCATGGGTTTCAGAACCACCAATTAATCTCTTTCAGCACGGTCCCTAATAAGTTTTCTTTACTCCCATTTCTCTTTTTATCTCTCTCCACTTACTACCCTAAAAACCTTCCTCAAAACCTAAATCTAAACCGAACAATCCGTTTGACGATGCCGATAATTAGAATCTGTAGAGTAGCTAGGATAGACACGCTTAAGGAAGACCTTTTTCTTTTGATGACCCTTGCCAATAGGCTTTTGGCATTTATCTTCAAGGCATAAGATTCTTCCTATTTGCATGTGTGCAAGAAGCTTCCTCATCATGAGTAAGATTGGAACGTTACCGACAAAAGAATAAAGATTCGATTTGTATGGTAATAATCATTCTCATTCTTATTTCCTCCTTGATATTGAAGACAAGGGCGCACTAGCTAGTGTGCCAATGCACTACGACAAATTGACAATATAGTGCGTGTTGGTGTCTCATCATCGTGATTTGAACTGTTGAATTTGTAAAATTCTCTAAGTAGATCATCCAGGAAAAAATCCAATTGATCAAATGTCATTAATCTATTAGTTGGAGAACATCCATTATATAGAATGGTTGATTATCTATCTCGATCGTACGTGTGAATATCCATATCTGACGTGTTCCACTAACTTAAATAAGTACTTATTGAAGGTGATGTATCGTGAGAGAATGACTTGTCTCATAAAACGAAAAATAAGTACTTAAAAAAATAAGAAACTTAGCGAAATGAGGCCTAACTTGATTTTTGTAAGAAATGAAATGTTTACCGAACTCTACAAAACTGAATGGTTTAGATCATGATGATTAGATTTCGGCATAGAGGCACACTACACCCCATAATACAACACCGCACTACAAGGATCCCTTGTCCAAATATAGAATAGGTATTCTATTAGATAATTGTTCCATTTCAAATTTTCAATCTTCATTCCATGGAAACAAAACACTAGTGGGTCTGGATGGTGGAAGCAGTGGTCCTTGTCGAATTATTATACTTTTGTTTGACAGAGCTCAATAGAGAAAAATGATTCATATAGCCGACCCCAAGTGATTGTGACATAAGGCTCGATTTGATTTGGTCCGGTTATTCTACTATCTTTTTCAACCTACATCATGATTCATGAACCAAAATCACCATCAGCGGCCACAGTCCAACACTATCTCAAACCAGCCTGCACCTCTGGTTCCCATTCCTTTTCCACCTTATCCATTATAGGCTTTTTTTTGGAATTATGGTTAGAGCCGATAAACAAACTGAACGAACTGAGCAGTGGAATCACACCCAAATTTTGATTTTTTCTCATCATCCGATCTCAACCAAGTTTCCAGGTGGCAGAGCCATAATTTTATTGTAAAATGGGCCGAATTATTATCTCCTCAAGCCTTGCTCGACTCGGTTAATTGGGTTGTGTTTAGGGTGCTTGAAAAGATGACTTTTAAGTGGGGTTTAAAAACATACCACGACCATAACGGTGTGGCTTCGCCACGCAAGTTTAATCAAGCCGATGATGAGTAGTTTGAATTTTTTAAATATCCCGAATTGAAAGTGTTGTCTAGTTTAGGCTTGTCTTGGAAGTTTGATGAGCTTAAAATTCAAATTTCAATTGTACGATAAAAAATCTCCGACGCGTTTTCAACGACCGAGTACGAGTTCCAAGAATATTGGGTTTAAGGGTAGTTTAGTAAGCGGCAAAATCACAAATTTTCAGCCCCAATAGTCTGATTGTTTGGTGGATTGCTCCCTACAATAAAAGAAATTTTTGGGTGCCGGGAGGGTACCACGTGATCGTGCTCACGTAGTTCTTGAGCAGTGCCTCCGGGCCGTCCGAAAGTGTGTTGGACGGTCCAGATTGAAACTATCTCTCTCCCCTCTCATCCCACAACTCTCTCTCTCCTCTTTCTCTTTCCAAATTCAAGCCGTTCAAAACCGAAATAGACGACCCAGATGCGCTAATCGGGCACCATGTGGTGCCCGCTCAACACCCAAAAATTTCTCCTACAATAATTAATCAAGGTTCGATTCTCTTGTAGTCAGACGCAAGAAAGTATCTTGTGAGATACGCGTTAGCTGACTCAAGAAATCCATAGAAAAGGGGGAAAAAGTCGAAGACAGACTTTTTTTTGGGTCTTACCGTAACCGCTTTTAATCATGTTCGCCTATATTAATGCTCTCAATGGAAGAAAGATTTCCAGGGATCCCTCCAACAAAAAATTGATCAGAAATCAATGGCACAATCGAGCTACCCGCCGATAGGTAACCCGGTGGCAATCGTAAGCCCGCAATTCTGCGCGGCTTACCCGGTGGATCTAACAATCGTGAGGAAACTCCTCTCGATAACGGAGGGCAACTTCGCCGTCACCGACGTCAATGGCAACGTCATGTTCAAGATCAAAGGCAAGGTTTTCAGCCTCCGCGATCGTCGCGTCTTGGTCGACAACGCTGGAAACCCGATCCTTACTCTCCAACAGAAGGTAACATCGAATTAATTCGCAACCATTTCGTTTCGGAAAATGCATTGGGGACCCATGTGCATCGATTAGCTAAAGATACGACATTTCTTTGGAAATGAAAAAATTTGTGAAATTTTTTGTTGGAATTTGTTCCATATCGATTAGTTATCGCCTCGAATTTGTCCCACATCTATTAATTATTGCCTAAAAAACTAGTTTATGATCTCCTTTTATTGTCAATTGGTTTTGAGGTTAATGTTTTAACATGATATTAGAGTTAGGTTTAGGTTTTTAGAGGTTTTTCCCTCTTCACTCTACGTTCAAGTCTAGGATCGCACGTGCGGAGAGTGTTGAAATTTATCCCATATTGAATAATTATCACCTTGAAAACTAGTATATGAAAAAGTATATGAGCTTGGGCGACATCTTCCCTCATTGCCAATTGATTTTGAATTGAATGCTTCTTCAATTTCCAACAGAAAGTACATCGATCAAATTTGAAACCATTTTGTTTCAGAAAAAAACCATAGACACAGTTGTCCGGACACAGTTTTTTCGAATACGTATCGGGACACATGTGTACGCAGTCGTTTGATGCGTGTGGGTCTCGCGTGCATGTTCAAAGACCCACATGCATCGATCATCGATCGGAGACCCATGCTCAAAGAAGAGCCTATGAATCTTGTTAAATTTGGGTTCATATATAGTACAAGATTTGATTTAAAAAATGATATATTATCAGCTCATCAAGATGGACATAGATTAATCAATTGGGGCTTGCTCACTAGGAGGTGAGGAGCTCCAATCTCCACACCTACGTGTGGTGTTCTTCCTTTATTTGTTTTTTTTATAGGCAAAATTAATTTCATTCATTTCAAAAAATACAAAATGAAATTAGCATAATCTTCCTTTATTCGTTGGAATTATTTCTCCTCCTAATGGGGCTCATAGTTGGGTTGGGCTTCAGTGATTATGGAATTTTTTGAGAGATTGTTGTCTTCTTCAATTGGATTGGGCTTATAGACTATGGAGCTGTTTTCAGTTTCATATTGTATTCTCCTACTGTTTGACCAAAAAAGAAGAAGAAGAAGAAGAAGAAGAAGATGGACGTAGATTCCTGAATGTATATGTAAACTTTTAAAAACCTTCTCTCTCTCTCTCTCTCTCTCTCTCTCTCTCCTATGCATAGCTACCAAATACATAGTAAGTATAGCGAGACGGGACAGATACAGATCAGAGAGGAGCAGGAGGGAGAGAAAGGCACGCGCGGGAGAAAACAAAACGGTCACACATATTCATGGTATTTTTGTCTATTAAAGGACCTACGACTTTAGCACTTTAAAAACAAAGGATCCGGAACACAATAAAGACCTAGTCCAGATTAATGGCCCAATAGGCCACCTATTTTGGACTCTAGCCCAATTTTCTGTTTATAGTCATATTTGTTTAGTGAAAATATTGTTACGCGAAATTTGTGGCAATTTTGAAATTGATGGTGGATCGATTCGATTATTCATATTACTATCTTACCGAATGTGTATTGTACTATTGCTCCTCTCAAAATTGGAATTCTTTGTCAAAAACGTGTCCGGCTAATCTCTTGGATATATGTAGTTTACATTGCATGTATACTAGGTAATTACGAGACCTAAATTATGAGGGTGACAAGATCAGGGATTTGCGAAACGAAAATTATTTCTCCGTTGCCCTTGAATTTTGAAGAGGAGACCTGTTTACAGGCCCTTTGGATGGTAAAAATTGAGACTCTGTTTTCTCAACATATTGAGGAGATTTATCAAAAGAATCAAAATGGACCGGTAGAGATTTATCTGTTTTTTCCCTTGATGGTTCACCTTTTTCAACAATTTTTTAAATCTCATTTAGTTATCGAAATAACTGAAGGACTTCCCTTTTGTTTAGTTTTCTTTCCTCACTATTTCTGACCATCCAAATGGCTGTTATGTTCTTGCACTAAGCTAGCAGTCGTGGTCAATTTTTTTATTTTTTTTCAGATAAAAAAAGTTGTGTTTAATTTTTATTCAAATTGGTTAGACCCAATCGATCATCGATGATATGCTATTGTAATCTAATGTGCATTTTCAGATATTGACTGCACACAGGAGGTGGCAAGTTTACAGGGGAGATAGCACAGACGCAAAAGATCTGCTTTTCAGTGTTAAGAAGTCTTCTTTGATCCAATTCAAGACACAACTAGACGTGTTCTTGGCAGCTAACACAAAAGAAGATGTTTGTGATTTTAAGATTAAAGGCAGCTGGCTCGAAAGATCATGCACCATATATCTCGGAGATACTTCAACCATCATTGCCCAGGTAATTAATCGGATTGAATCTATCTAAATACGTACCCTTGAGTTCACAAATTGTCAATTTTGTCAGGTTTGTGAAGTCTGATCGTTTGGTTTGTCACTTCGAGGACTGTTACAGTAATTTTTGATGCAAAACCTAGAAAAGTAGTTGATATCATTCATTATGCATACGTTTCATAGGGTTTTCTCGTTGGGTTTTTGTTTAATGCAGATGCATAGGAAACACAGTGTCCAAAGTATTGTGCTTGGAAAAGATACATTTTCGGTGACTGTGTACCCACACGTGGACTACGCGTTCATAGTTGCTCTTGTAGTGGTGCTCGAAGAGATCAATGAAGACAGAGACGATTGAAATCAACTCAAGCGAAGGAAGACCTCCCGCTTATATTACTGTATTTTCTCATCTGGATGAAGGGTTCGACTCCTGTCTTGCATATCTGGAAAAATGTCCTTCAGATGTCCAGAAAGATTTACTTAACTTGATATGAGAATCCGGTTTGTTGAAACTGTTCGGTTTATGCATGCTTATTGCTGTTTTATTTGCTATGGCTTTCAGAAGTTGCAATTTCAAAACGTAGTCCTGGGGAGCTTTACTCCCCTTACATCATCAAGGAAAACCTGATTAATACAATCCGGAACTGACTGAATAGCATAATATTATTTTCACTCCCGATACGAATGGTAAACCTTTGCTTAAATCCGGTCTAGCAACACCCAGCAATCAGATTAAATGTTACTCAACTCATGGTTTACCCACATCTTTCTTGTTAATGAGCCGCACCAAGGTCTATGAGTCCGTTTTCACAAGAATTCCTTGCAAATTACGCTCCAATGCAAGTTGCAAACCATCCCGAAGTGCCCAACATTCCACTGCAGTGCTGGAGGAAGCAGTAACATTTTTCCTTTGAAAGCCCGCTACCCAATTACCAAGGCTGTCTTCGAGACAAATCATCAAATTCCAACTTCTTTTTTTTTTTTTTGCAGTAGAAGATGATCGGGCCGTATTCCGAGGGGATAAACCATGAAATTAAGGTTGAGACTTGAGAGTCAAAAACAAGTTGGATAGGACCAGTTCTACCATTTTATGTGATTAACACAAGCACTCAAAACCAATGTGAACCAAAAGAACAAATGGCTGCAGCATCAATAGAAGAAGTCAAACCAATCAAAACTGGTTAGAAGTTTTAAAGGTGGATGTCGCTGTGCCTGTAATGGCCAAACTTAAAAGTTGTGGTTGTGCTATAAAAAAAAAACTTCTAAATTTTTAATATGCGAGAAGCAGCAATAGAAGAGTCCTTGTTTATTCTTTGTGCTTATTTCATATTGTATCTTTTTCTGTGATATATAAAAATCTTTGGCCGATTAAACAAAAAGGGACCCTAACAAAACTATTGGTACTTCATTAGCCCGTAGTTATCCCTTGACTCTAATCTATTCAATGTTTTGAAATTTGAATATTGAAGAACTAAAAAAAGACGGAGTTAACGGGCTACTTACTCAATTATCAGTCAACCGAAATAAAACCGCGAAATCATGAAGTGTCTATAGAAAATAACCTAAGGTACTTAGTTAAGAATATAAAAACATTATCAAATCGGCCAGTCGATTTTTTATTTTTTTTTGAAATAGGTGTATTCTCATTCAGAATCCAGAAGAGCCAGTAAACTCACTTGGGAGAACCGCAACCGCAAGCGACGGTACTGCCCCTTTGGCCGGAAAATGAGTTCAACGATTAGCTATGCGCTTACACATTTTGAATTGTTGACAAAAACTTTCACATCATCAACTAATGAAACTCAAGATTTTGCTCCATTTTTAGATCTCAAGTTCGGAACTTCCAAGATTCTATCAACTCCTTCGGGTCAGTTCGTACAGAGCTCTGCTCCGGCTTTGATTGGCTACCTGCAAGTGGGGGATGGGATTGGACCTCCCAAGACCAAAGATTAGTCGATGTGCGAGTAAGTTAGCCAAGACACCTGAGTTATCGATCGGGAAAAAAAAAAAAACATCATGTGACAATGACTCTGTCTTTGACAATGGTAGCTAACAAATGACATCCTAAATTTTATACTCCGTAGTAAGTGGCAAAATCACAAACATTCTTGGGGCCCCACCATAGGCATAACAGTTAATCGTTTGTGTCTATATATATTAACGGGGCTCAATGGAACAAAGACCCTGTGCTGTGACCATTCCAACAAAAATCCTGCAGTAGCATCTGAAATCAATGTCACAATCAAGCTACCTGCCTTCAGTTCACCCAGTGGCAATCATCAGCCGACAGTTCTGTGCTCCTTACCCAGTAGACATAACAATTGCCAGCAAACTCCTCACCATAAACAAGGGCAACTTCACCGCCACCGACGTCAACGGCAATGTCATGTTCAGGATCAAAGGCAGGTTTTTCACCCTCCACGGTCGTCACATCTTGCTCGACGCCGCCGGAAACCCCATGCTCACTCTCCAACATAAGGTGGATTTTTTTGACCCATATATTATTTTTTTTCAAAATTTTTTCGACAAGGATGTGGAATTGCAGCCGTTCAATGTGTGTGGGTTTCATGTCCATCATGTTCATTTAATGTCTCAAGACACATTTGTTTCAGACCAGTGTTTGGATATCTGTGTCAGTAGCGATGTTTTCTCAATTTGCAAGGAAAATGAAAATTTTCTCAGAATACCTAAATCATTATTGTGACAAGGTCATGGGCGACTTTATTAGTACTTTTTTTGGGTCAAAAATTGAGAAGATATATTAATAATTTTCCAGTGACACTTACATAACAGAGTTTATTACAAATATCTTGAATAAAACCAAACTAATCATCTAACTATTCTAAAACGAGAAAAGCACAAGACAGTTGATGTCTTGAAGGGTACTTCAACTAATCGTCTAACTATTGTAAAAAGAGAAAAGTACAAGACAGTCGATTACTTGAGGGGTTCAAAAAATGCACTAATTTTTTTTTTTTTAAAGTTTTCTCAATATAATTTGATTTCTCATTGGTATATATTATCTGCACTGTGTCAATGTAAGTGAGAATATACTTAAATTTGTGAGTATGTAGATATTATGTGACAACAAAACAAGATAATCTTGCTCAATTTATTTTTAATCAAATAAAAACTTTATTTAAGATAGAGTTTTGCATTGTAATTTTTTTTTTTTTTTTATGATTGTCACTGCTGAACCGAAATCCCAAAGCCGCACTGGACAAGTTCAGGGATTTGCAAAATGGAAATTAGTTTTTGATTGCCCTTTGAAATTTGAAGAAGCCAGGAGCCCTTTTTACGGGGCCTTGGGATGGTATCAGACGAAGAGGGAAAAAAAAGGAGAATGGTTTCTCACCAAATCTCGCCAGAGTGATGATAAACAAAATAGTTTTTGATTCACTATTTTTTCCTACTCTTCCTCATCACCCAAATGGCTGTTATGGTCTTCCACTCAGCAAGTCGTTGTGATTGATAATTTTTTTCCAAATGGATTTGACCCAATTGATTGATTAATTATGTAGTAATGAAATGGAAATTTTCAGATATTGACTGCACATAAGAGGTGGCAAGTATTCAGGGGAGATAGCATATATAGACGCAAAAGATCTCCTCTTCAGTGTTAAGAAATCTTCTTTGATCCAATTCAAGACACAGTTAGATGTGTTCTTGGCTGCAAACATAAATGAAGATGTGTGTGATTTCAAGATTAAAGGCAATTGGGGTGACCGGTCATGCACCATATATCTCGGAGATTCTTTTGTTGGAATTTTCCAGGAAAATCGGATGAATTAATAAAATCGAGGCTTACGGAAGGTCTCTCGGGGCAACCGATAGGCCTCTATTTGGTTCAACGAATCTGGACGTGTACTAATGACCAGGAGTTACAACCTGGTTTACTCCTCCCCATTATGAGGTTAATGGTAGATTTGAATTCTCAAATTCATTGTGGGAGTTACGTGCAATTCAATTTCCGAATTCATTATAGGAGGTTTCCTTCCTTTATATTGGTGGATCACGTTTTGGTAGAGACACCAGAGTTTCGTATTGCACCATATACTCTGAATATTGTTCTTGTGAGAGAGAGAGAGAGAGAGACGCTTGTTCAGTTCGCCAAGGCGGTCGACGGCGGTGTTCCGACGGCTTGCGGTTTAGCCGAGCCAACCCTGGGAGGAAGACGCTGGTGCAACCTACAACACCCTTGGTAGGCGGCGAATCTTTCTTAAGGTGACTGTGGTATCACACAGGACTCGGTTCCAATTCAGAAAAGTTCTGTTTGTATCTCGTTTGGGTAAATCTGCTCGGTATTTGTAATTTGTTTCGATCATGTGATTGTTATCAATGAAATTGTTCTCTGGATTTTTGCCTTTTGCCGAATTTTTTCCCAACAAGCTTAAGAAAGATTCTTTGATCTCTGATCGGCATTCGGATTTCCAGAAAACAAGTTCTGTTTTGGATCTAACCGTGTTGTGAGTTGCAGATTTATATCTTGGCATGCACGGATTATGGGTCCAAGATCAGGAAAGTGATTTTGACAAACGTGTATTACTCATCAATTGGCATCTAAGTCGGTACTTGGATAATCATTAGCACATCTCATTGCTAATCGAAGTTATATATTGCCTCAGATTTTTGCACGGGGTTTTTTTGATAAAAACTACCTTTGTGATATTGTCTTTTCACCTCAGATTTATCAATCGGTTTTGGTAAAGTGATGGATTAAGTGGTTTGCTAACTAAGGTTGAAAAAAGCTTTGTTTTTAAGAAAAGAACAATATGTGCCAAGTATGGGAGAGTAGTACACAGTGGTATGTCGGGACGTTCTAGAAAAGGAAAATGCATGCAGATTTTGGTGCAAGATGAACAGAGCTTTTCATGTGTGTGTAACTGATCTCGTAAATGCCTTCGTTAATGTTTTAGCATAACCATTTTGCGCGCATTAAAAGGTTATGAGTACTGGATATTGATTTGGCGTTAAAGGGTTTTTACCTTGAATATTCATACTCCAGTAACAATTTTAGCATTTTAAAGGCATTCAATTTGTTTGGTGCATTGAATTCATGAGTATAGAATTTGATTTTCGAGATTATTGTCTTCAACTCATAATCAGCAAAGGGTTCTAAGGATTTTGTCCCCATACTCTTTTATTAGTGTGCCTCTTGGCGGAGTTGTGAATTGATTCCCCGGTAGTGTACGTACTCCGTTGCGATGTCTCATGTGTTTTGACCCTGACTTTTATGGTGTTGTAGGAATTTTGGGATTAACTTTTTCTACCAAGTTGTTTCAAATTTGTATCTCGGTACCACGTGCAGATTCCATGGTAGACATAGAGAGATTATCTGTAGTGATATATATTTGGCACACTTATGAAGATTAACACTGATTTTTGACGTGTTATTTTGATATCATGGAGATTAATTGTGTCAGTATAATGTCAATGATTCTATCCCTTAAAAGCTGATATATACCTTGCTTGTGTATTAGTATCCTATGTCATAAGTCTGATATTGTCACATACAAAATTTTGAGAGATATATGTATGGATATGTACATGTATGGAGAAAGATTTATTTTGAGACATATCTGGACTTAACTTTGTGTGTGGAAGTGTTTGGTAATTATTTCCACAGGATGCTATCACAAGATTATGGTTGTGGAGTCACTTTGTTGTGGCATGGGGTTAGCATGGTTTGTTTCAGAGTGAGATAGAACAATTGGTGGAAACCTTCGCAACTGCGAGCAACCCACTTTATTGGCATTTAAATGAGTGGGTGGACTGATGTCATTGCTCGGTAACAGTGAAGAGTTTGCCCATGGGATCTATACTTTGATAGTTGGTCACATAATGACTTTTCAGTTTGTGACTAATCCTTGGAGTAGAAGGATTTGTCTATTTGTTGTTTAGGCAACAGTTTGATTTGAGGCTTATCTGGACTAACTTTTGTTAGTGAAGGTTTTTGATAAATGTTACCACAGGAAGGATGATCTGGACTTGGTATGGTGGAGTCTCACTGCTGTGCGACATTGGAGTAGTCTACTTTGCTTTGGCTTGGATAGTAGATTGCTTGGCGTTTGCTCGAGAAAGGGAAAAAGAAAAACTGTTTGGCTTCGGCCTCGGACAGTTGTGCGCGACTGGACGCTATGTGGTAAACAGTTTGGCTTTGGCCTCGATCAATCGTGCGCGATTGGACCTCGATCGGGTTTGGGGCAGATGTTTGGCTACGGCCTCGGTCAGTCGTGCGCGACTTGGCCTCAGATCAAAGTGGTGTACTCAGCCCCGGTCCTGCGTAAGATTTGCTCGACTTGGACCGTGTGCGGTCATTTCGGCTTTGTTTTGGGAACAAGTTACAAGAGCAGATGGAGAAAATAGAAACGGTTTTGTTTTGTCAATTTTTAAGATCTTTTTGGATATGATCTGTATTGGACCCAAAAAAAAAAAAAACCGTTCGTTTTCCAACTTTGAAAGTTGCTGCTTTGATAACATTCAAAGGCAGTGGATGTCTTTGATTACTTATGATTTTATAAAGAGATCAAAGTTTTAGAAACGGACTAATGTCTCAAATTGATTGCTACAGTATTTCGAAAGGATCACTATTAGCATTTTTTTTTTTGATTTTGCTAATCGGTTTTATACTATGATTCTCGAAGTGTTTTTGTGATTGGGGCTCCTCTGTTTTTATTTTTATTTTTATGCATTGGAGGGCACTTGATTTATTTGGGCATTGCATGTGAGAGCATGTACAGATTCTAACCAGCACTTAAGAGATAATAATATGCAGTCGTGCATAATTATGTTTTCTATGAAATCTCTTTACATGCATAAATATGTATCAGTTGAAATGGAGAATGGAGGCAGTGCCCCAAGTGATTTGATCACATCTGTTGGTGCGTCAACAGAGGTTCTTATGAACCATGCTGAGAAGAGGTGTCAACATGAGATGTTGTTCTACCTAAACATTCTGAGTGGTTTGTACAACTGTCTGGTGCGCCAACAGTGGTTCCTACGGGAATATGTTCTTCTCATGTGGAAAATGAGTAGGATGGGCAAGTGGTTGCTATTGTGAAGGTTCAAATGATAAAGACTTCTTTTCAATTAGTTGAAAGAAGCACTAAACCATTTAACTTAATTCACACTGAGGTGTGGGATTTCAAAGTTATGGTGGCAATAAGTATTTTGTTACATTTGTCAATGTTAGCATAAAATATTGCTACGTGTACTTGCTTGAGAGCAAGAACACAATAGTGGATAAAGCTCGTTCTTGTGAAGAATGGAATTGGACATCAACTTAGCTAAGAATAAGGTGGTGGATACTGACCGAGGTGGTAAATTCAAATTACCGGTGGTGTAACTTGTGTCTAGCTAATTCACCAAACCACTATACCTTATTCGCTTCAACAATATGGATTTGTGAAAAGGCCATATCTTGCCTAAAAGGCGCATTTTGCTCCGCATATGGTGGCCTAAACAAGATACCATGCAAGAAAGTTGATAAAACCCTATAGACGTTGGGGCGAAAGCCTTGCGATAAATTCTAAGGAATGTGGGGGTGTCTTGCAAAAGTGGTTGTTCCTATACCTAAGAAGGTGAGAATAGGCCTCACGATTGTTGATTGTGTGCGCACAATAGCAACTTGTGTTATGTCTTGTGCATAAATATGAGATGTCAAATAATCACAAGAATAAGAACATGGAATCTAGGAATGTGTAGTTCCTTGAACACATATTTTCACATAGATCCATAGAGGAGTCGAGTTCGGTTAAGCGAACTTTGAAGACTGCAGGTGAAAGCAGTCAAAACCAAGAGGAAGAACTTGATGTTGAGCTTAGGTGTAGCAAACTGGCTGAACATAACATCCAAGAAAGCAGTGAGCTCTCCTGAGAGTCCTTTGTGAAAGGAGGCTATCAAGGATATGTTAAACTCAAAGTTTGACTTGAAGGATATGAGCCTTGCAGATGTGATTCTGGGTGTCAAGATCACCAGAACATCTGTCGGACATGCGTTGTCTCAGACACACTATGTTGACAAGATTCTTGAGAAGTTCAACCCGTCTGATTCAAAGTGTCGCAAGAACCCCTGTGGATTTAAATCTCCGTTTATCCAAGAATGGGGGGGGGAAGGCGTATCTCAATTAGAGTATTCTCGGATAATTGGGAGCCTGATGTACTTGATGAATTGTACAAGGCCCGATATAGCTTACTCAGTTAGCAGATTGAGTAGATACACGAGTAATCCAGGACATGATCACTGGAAGGCAATAGTTAGAGTTCTGCACTATTTGAGGTATACTCGTGATCTAGGATTGCACTACACTAAATATCCAGCAGTACTTAAAGGGTATTGTGATGTGAACTAGATATCAGATATAAAGGACTCGAAATCCAGAAGTGGATATGTCTTTATACTTGGTGGTGCAGTTATTTCTTGGAAATCTTCCAAACAGACGTGTATAGCACGTTATACGATGGAATCAGAGTTTATTGCTCTAGATAAAGCATTTGAGGAGGCCGAGTGGCTACATCAGTTTTTGGAGGATATTCCAAGATGGCCGAAACCTGTGCCAGCGATTAGTATCCATTGCGACAATCAATCTGCGATTGGTAGGGCACAGAGTAATATGTATAATGGTAAGTCTAGACACATTCGTCGTAGACATAATACCATTAGGCAACTGCTCTCTAGTGGGGTTGTCGCTATTGACTATGTGAAGTCAAAGGACAATATTGCGGATCCGCTAACCAAAAGGTTAAACCGAGAGCTAGTTAAGCAAACATCGAAAGGGATGGGGCTAAAGCCACTACGCTCATAGTTACCGTGGGGGTAGCCAACCTAGCTGACTGGAGATCCCAAGATCTAGGTTCAATGAGATTATCTTTCGCGAGTAGCCGAGAATGATCACTGAGGAGACTCGGTCTCTTGCCCATTCCTATGGTGTAAAATAGTGATACCTGTAAATGGAAAGAGGTTAAGCATTGCTTTTAATGACTTCTATGAGCTGGATTGCCAGGCGGGGTATAGCAGGATACCCTTTATAGGAAGGTTACCTATGTTAGTATGAAGTGAGGCCGCTTCTTTGAGAATTGTGGCGAAATTCTCGAGAAAATACTCGCAGAACCAGGAAGGGGGTGTCATGGCCAAAATGACCCCAACAGTGAGAACTGAACTACGTCAGGAGAAGTCCTGTGTGACGTCTATTGTCTCGGTTTACATTGGCGGCGGAACAGTTCAAAGCGGGACCGCACACTGGTTTGCCAGTAAACCCGATAAGCTATCACAAGGGAAGGTTCCAGGTCAAAAGCCACCTATCCTATGCAGGGATTATCCGTTGTCTCTCTCTCCGGGTCAGCTATGTACTCTGCGTCAGTATGTCTGCCAATTTCATTCATGGGGGGGATTGTTGGAATTTTCCAGGAAAATCGGATGAATAAAATCGAGGCTTACGGAAGGTCTCTCGGGGCAACCGATAGGCCTCTATTTGGTTCAACGAATCTGGACGTGTACTAATGACCAGGAGTTACAACCTGGTTTACTCCTCCCCATTATGAGGTTAATGGTAGATTTGAATTCTCAAATTCATTGTGGGAGTTACGTGCAATTCAATTTCCGAATTCATTATATGAGGTTTCCTTCCTTTATATTGGTGGATCACGTTTTGGTAGAGACACCAGAGTTTCGTATTGCACCATATACTCTGAATATTGTTCTTGTGAGAGAGAGAGAGAGAGAGAGACAGACGCTTGTTCAGTTAGCCAAGGCGGTCGACGGCGGTGTTCCGACGGCTTGCGGTTTAGCCGAGCCAACCCTGGGAGGAAGACGCTGGTGCAACCTACAACACCCTTGGTAGGCGGCGAATCTTTCTTAAGGTGACTGTGGTATCACACAGGACTCGGTTCCAATTCAGAAAAGTTCTGTTTGTATCTCGTTTGGGTAAATCTGCTCGGTATTTGTAATTTGTTTCGATCATGTGATTGTTATCAATGAAATTGTTCTCTGGATTTTTGCCTTTTGCCGAATTTTTTCCCAACATCTTTAACCATCATTGCCCAGGTAACTAATCAGATAAAACCCAGCTAAATAAATCGCGGTTTGAGTTCACAAATTGTCAATTTTGTTTGTTTTACTAATTTGTAAAGGCTCTGATTTGAGTTGGTTTGCCACTTTAGCGGACTATTATAAGGAGGTTTTCGACGTAAAACCTAGGATATATGTCTTGTAAGTATTTGAATCATTCAGTATCCTTATGTCTGATAGGGATTTTTCTTGATGGGTTTTGGTTTATGCAGATGCACAGGAATAACATAATCCATCTTCCGGTGATTGGAAGAGATAGTTTTTCGGTGACTGTGTATCCGAACGTGGACTATGCGTTCATAGTTGCTCTTGTGGTGGTGCTTGAAGAGATCCATGATGAAGGCCGGCACCATCACCTCAGGCCATAGCCCCCCCACCCCCCCCCCCCCCCCCCCCTCGTAATAATAAGTATTTCTTATAATGTTTTACCATATTTGGCCTTCTCTCTTGTTTTTCTTGTTGTTGTTTTGTTTTGTTGTTTCAGTTGTATTTTGCTTTGGTTCTAGTCGTAATTTGTTGAGCAAAGTCCACTTTTATTTCCTGTGGTTATCGGCATGTGCGGATACCCTCCTCATGGTTCAAAATTGATCACATAACCTACCTGTGGTTTTGAAAATGTGCGGATAGACCCTCTGCCGTCATGTTTTCCATCCATATTAACGGAGGTATATCTCGCTCGCCTCTAGAATATAATCTGAGTCGTTCATAATGTATTAAATAAAGAATAGAGTATCTCTGTAAAAAATCATCTCGATCAAGTATCAATAACCCAGTGATCTAATTTTTAGTAAATTCAAATTTGAAATTTTAATTTCATAACAAAATCGATTCGACCATGAGCTTTCCATTTTTTGATTGACTTGAATTTTGGCATAGATGTAGTATTCGTCAAAATTTACAATATCAACGGTTTGGATTCAATTTTTGGTATAGGAGATGGTGTGATTAGATTTTAAAAAGAAGAAGAATCAATGGACATGACGAGGGTATATCAGTCTTTTAATGTTGTTTCCGTTAATAATATGAATGGAAAACATGACAGCAGGGGGTCTATCCACACATTTTTAAAACCACATGTAGGTTATGTGGTCAGTTTTGAACCATGAGGGGGGTATCCGCACATGGCGATAATCACAGGGGGTCAAAGTGGACTTTGCTCTAATTTGTTTTGATTTTACATAAAGGGGATGATCATTTGTTCTAGTTGTAATTTGTCTTGATTTGAAGTATATAGTTAATGGGATGATCTTTGCGTCAAAAAAAATTCTTAACAAAGTTTTCACGTGGCTTTGTGGTTTGCACATGTCAACTTGAGGCCCCCGCATATCTGTGGTTCAAAATTTTGGGTATTCAAAACTCGTGTGCACGATTTTCAATAAATTTTCTCTATTTATCTATCTTTCTCCACTCATTATTCATAAAACTTCCCTCAAAACTAAAACCGAACGGGGTCTTATGCCAAGTTCGTCTTGACGTCTGCATTTGGTCTCGGACAGCGATGGTACCATTGACATTTGAGACACATTGTCACATTCCTATATTTTTTATTTTATTCTGCAAAATTAGCAATTTGACTAGCAATGGGACATTAGCAGAATCGTGCAAGCTAAACACTTAGATGCGTTTGCGATGGATGTAGATACAAATTTTATATTCTGTTGCAGATTTTAATTTCAGATTCTCTACTATGAGCAAATAAACATGTTAACAAGCTAGCTGTAAAATTAAGATTAAAAATTACTTAAAAAAGTTGAACGCCTTCAAATTCTTGAACATGACAAACCGAAGGGAACTCAAAAGGGCGATTAACATTGATGTGAATTATGGATCTCTAGTGTATATGTCATCCATTTGGTACCATCAGGAGCTGGTTTGACTTTAATCGAGCTTCTTGTTAGTAACTAGCGGGATCAGTTCCGCATAACTCAGTTGAGGTATGCTTAAGCATTGGTCCGGACACCCGAGTCAGGGGAAAAAAAATTAAAAATCATGTACTTACTTGCTTGGATATTAAACTACTTAACAAAGGTGTTGCAAAAAATAATAATAATTACTCCTACGCTATCAAAATCAGATAATCCTATTTTTTAACTAGTTTAGTGGCAAAATAACAAGCAATCTGTAGGCCCCACCATAACTGTTTAATCATTTCTGTCTATATTAACGCCCTCAATGGAACAGAGACCCTGTCCTGTGATCATCCCAACAAAAATCCCAATCCTACCTGAAATCAATGCCACGGTCAAGGTACATGCCGCCGTTAGGTAACCCGGCGGCAATCATTGTAAGCCCACAGTTCTGCGCTCCTTACTCCGTCGGTCTAACAATCGTGAGGAAACGGATCCTCAACTCCGGCGTAGTCACCGACGTCAATGGCAACACCATTTTCAAGATCAAAGGCAAGTGTTTCAGCCTCCGTGATCGCCGCACCTTGCTCGACGCTGCTGGAAACCCCATCCTCACTCTCCAACGTAAGGTAAGACGAATTTGTAACCATTTTGTTTTCGGAATATGCTTTGGAGTTTGGACCATGGATTTTATTAAGTATCGGCCGCTACGTGACCACTGTGGCCCCTTTAGATGCTCCATACTGTTATGCATTGCGCAACCGATATTTAAAACCTTGCTTTGGACTTAGTTGTCCGGACTTAGGTTGGGACACAGATATTGTTAGATTGCTTGATATACATTGTTGGGTCCACCTCCTAACAGCTTAAACTTTTGGGACAGTTGATAATTTAACATAGTATCAAATCTCAGGTTGCAAGAGGTCTTGAGTTCAAGTCTCTCCGTCAGCATTTGTTCCCTGGTTGTATTCTGTTTCTCCCCTCAAGACAGGGTTGCACGTGAGGGAGGGTGTTAGATTGCTTGATATACATTGTTGGATCCATCTCCTAACAGCTTAAACTTTTGAGAGAGTTGGTAACTTAATACTGTAGATATAACCGCATCCATGAGTCTTATGTGCATCATGTGAGATTTATGTGCATCAAATAACTCCACACATATTTTCGTTCGGTTCTATGTCTGGATATCTGGTTCGGTAGCAAGGTTAATTTGTTAAGGAGGAAATTTTTGAGAAACGAAAAAAAATTGCATACAAACCAGATAGTAATTACAGAGCTATGAATTCTAAGATTAACAAGACAAGGGATTTGCAAAGTGACAATTAGCTTTAGATTGCCCTTGGGATGGTAAGAAAGCAAGAGAAAAAAGGAGGACCATTTCTGATCTCTTTCAGTCATCTAAAATCGAAATAAGCGAAAGATCGAACTCGTTTTCTTTTCTCATTTTTTCACCTTCTGGTCTTCCACTGAGCTAGAGCTAGTCGTTGTGGTTGATGCTATAAGTAACGAAATGGCACTTTCCAGATACTGACTGCACACAGGAGGTGGCGAGTGTACAGGGGAGGTAGCAAAGACAAAAAAGATCTGCTCTTCAGCGTTAAGAAGTCTTCTTTGTTCCAATGCAAGAGAAAGCTAGATGTGTTCTTGGCAGCAAACACAAAAGAAGATTTTTGTGATTTCAAGATTAAAGGCAGTTGGTCTGAAAGATCGTGCACCATATATCTCGGAGATACTTCAACCATCATTGCCCAGGTAATTAAACTGATCAAACCGGCCATCTAAATAAATCCCCGTTTGAGTTCAATTTCGTTGGCTTTGTGAAGCCTGATTTGGTTTGGTTTGGTTTGCTTATTCATGGGTTTTGTTTAATGCAGATGCATAAGAAATTCATTGTCCAAGGTCTCGTGCTTGGAAAAGATAATATTGCGGTGACTGTGTTTCCGAACGTGGACTACGCTTTCATAGTTGCTCTTGTAGTGTTGCTTGAAGAGATCAATAATGAAGACGCGAAAGGAGGATGATTGAAGTTAATCACCTCAAGTGAAGGAAAACCTCCCGTTTATGTTACCGGATTTTCCCGTTTGTTGCATATCTGGCATAAATGTTCATTGGATCGATATATCTAGAGAGAGTTGATCTAAGAACCAGCGTGTTAAAGCAGTTTTTTTTTTTTGGGTAACTTAGGCTCCGTTTGTTTCGATGTAAAATGTTTTACAATGTAAAATATTTTCTATGTAAAATATTTTCTCAAAAAACAAACTTCAAACTTTTATTTTTCGGTGTTTGGTTAGCATTTGAAAAATATTTTCAGAAATCAATAAAAAAGTGTAGAGAGAAAGGAGGGGCTTAAAGGGTGGAGAGATATGAGAATATTGAAATTGAACGTGAGTCAAGACTGATAATCGATGGAACTGAGCAGTGAGAATTGCAGTAGAAGGCAATGGGTTCATTTCGGAAAATAACTTACGGAAGATTTAAGGGTAAGTCATTTTCATCCAATTAATGGAAAATGTTTTACATGTAAAATGTTTTCCTCATTTTTTACATAACCAAACGCCGGAAAATAGGTAAAACATTTTACCGGAAAATATTTTACGCCCAAACAAACGGAGCCTTAGCTTGAAATAGAAAAAAGGCTAACGGAATATACAGCCTACAAGGGGCATACTCCAGGAGGAAAAGAAAAAAAAGAAAAATGAGAAAATCTAAATCCTGAAGTAAATAAAACATATATAGCAGATTTTCAGTAACACTCAAAGCACACTTCAAGAAAGCAACACAAATGGCATGCAAGCCTTAACACATTTTGTCTCTCGAAGCCTTCAACATCTTTATTTTCTCTTAATGTTGTTTATACATGCTTAATGTTGTTTTATTTGTTGGTTTTTCAGAACTTGCAATTTGAAACTGGCCGGATAGTGTTAGAGTTACGAATATTTTTCGTATAGTTACGGAAAGCCAAGCCTAGGGAAAAAATTTCAGTGCCCAGCGGGTACCACGTGGTACCCGCTCGCCCATCCGAGCCGTCCATTGCGTATTTGAACGGCTCAGATTTGGAGAGAGAAAAAGGAGAGAGAAAGTGTTGGGGTGAGAGGAGAGAGGGGGTTCCAATCCGAGCCGTCCAAAAGTGTATCGGACGGCTCAGATGCGCCGAACGGGTACCACGTCGGCAATACCCGCTCGGTACTGAAAAACTCCTCCAAGCCTAGAGCCCTTTTGCTGATGAAATCCTTGAAATTCTTAAACATGCAATGAAGGGAACAACATAAGACCAGTTTAACATATTTGTGAATTATGAATCTAACTTGTTTACCCAAAAGGGAGGAATTTTGAATCTTACTTTAGGTGTCATGAGCTTGTTTGACTTTAATTAAGTCCCCCACTAGGGGATGGCCGTAGTTGGTTCTTCCAAAATTAGTGAGGGTTTTATTGTGACCTAGACAGCCCGAGTTATATGCGGGAAAAAAATCATGACCTTGTTCGGAAAGCTAATTAGTAAACTAGGCGGACATGATTAGAAGCGGTTACGGTAGGACCCAAAGAAAGTTCTTTTTTCTTTTTCTTTTGTCAGGTGTTTCTGGGTCAACTTACGTGCATCTCGATTAATTTCCTTCCGGTCCAGTCAAAGATAGGCGACCGGCCGTTTGTGGGCACGCGCCCCAAAAATCCCGTGTTTTAGTGCATGAAATTCTGGGTGCGCCCTTATCTTGCGGAAAGCGCGGCGAAGTGCTTCGCAGATCAGAGAGTCGCCACTCGGGTTTTGCGGTTAGTACCCAAGAAACCGTTCTTTTGAAAATGTTTGGACCACGTCCGTTTGGTTTTGAAAAAGGCTTTTGTAGACTGGGCCGTCGTCACCTTCGATCTTGAGGTTCGGGAGCCAGATTACGAGAGGGGAAGGGTTTTATGGCACCCCCCTCGCCCAGTCCGGAGACCGGTCTCTACTCAGGCGTTTTGTAAAACATTCGCATTTCTCTCTTTATTTGATCATTCTTTTAACCAGTTAGGGCGGGGGAACAGTTAATAGGGATTAAAACTGTAAACAAGTTGCATTTATATACAAAAGATGTAACAAAATGTTTATGGATGATTGATGTTCGAACTACACATGTATAATAGATTGAGAACAAGCTTCTGTGGTTGTTTTAGACAAGCTAGTGCACGCTGTTTGTGCAGTAGTGCACACAGAAGCAAGCCTGCTTGCACTGGCTAAGCCACTGCATGTAGCCATGATCTGCGTGCGCCACCCCACAACTGGCGTGCGCCGGTGAGCCTAAGACCACAGCTTCTGTTCTCAACCCTCTGGGCTCTGGAAAGGACCAGTGCACACCCAGGACAAACCACGCAGTTAAATATGGATTACTAAGCTATTACAGACAATGTAAAGGGCTTAAAAGCCACCAAATAGACAGAAAATCCCTTAAACAGTGAGGGGAGGATGATCAGAGGCCTGGAGCCTAGTTGCCATGCAAGGGCCAGCCACTGGCCAAGGAGCGACTGGCGCACGCAGGTATATGGTACCGTACGCCAGTTGACACTGCTCAGTCAGTGCTTGGCTTTGCACCATCTGGGCTCTGGAACATGACCAGAAGACCCCCAGAGGCATTCCAAAGAAACAGAAAGGAAAAACTAAGTACAATGCTTAAACAGTTCTACAATACAGAAAGCTGTAAACTTGTTTTAGCATGCATCAGGGTGATCAGAATGTAAATAAGACAAAATAAGGATGATCGGTGATCCCCACACCAGTCTCACCATACAGCCATGACTGGCGTGCGGTACAAGTAACTGGCGTGCGCCACCTGATCATACCAAACGGCTTTGAAGCCTTGCCAGCTAGGACTGGTATAGATTACCAGCCTTGACCCTGCCAGCCCCCTCAGGGGTCAGAACAGAAAACAGGAGCAAAAGATGTTATACCTTTGCTTGAGAGTTTGATGGATGGTTTGAACTTTGAGCTTGAAAGAAGATGGATGGAGGGTGGATGTAGTGAGGTTTGAGGACTGTGGAGAGTATGTTCCCTTGCTTGCTCTTTCTATGGAAGAGAAAGGAAGCAAAGGAGAATGATGAAGAAGAGGACAAAGGGGCTTGAACTCTTTAATGGTGCTAACCCTTTTGAACTTGGTAACCCTTTGCAAGAGTGAGAGAGGGAGTATATATAGGCAAAAGGGGCTGAGATCAGTTTGGCCTTTAGGGGCTGTTTGGCTTGGCAAAATATTGGAGGAAGCTCCCATGCATTTAATGCATGGGACTTGGCTTGATGGAAGAGAAAGGAACAGTTCTGGCTGAAGTAATGATCAGGAGGGCTGCCAGCTGACGTCAGGCGGCTATAGACGCTCCCGCCCAGCTGGCTGAAAAGGTTGATTTGACTGGTGCTGAGTGGCGTGCGCCACTTGTTGAGTGGCGTGCGCCAGAGAGTGTAGTGACTGACACGTGGCGCGCACGCTAGTCCAATCACCAGCGTACTCCAGTAGGGTTTTGCTGAGGCCATTTGGTTCTGGCTTGAGGGTTCGACAAGGGTTTGAAATGGGTTTGGACGAGGTCCGGGACGCTCAACACTCAAACTCATCAATCAACTCGGTATGTTCTTGACCTTAATCATCATCGGGGAATCAAAGACCGTAAATAAAATAGGGTGTCTACAGTAGCCCCCCTTTGACGGCACTTGGAGCACCATTGTCTTGGTACAAGTAACGTCAAAGGTTTCTAGACACCCTCTCAAGGCTATCCAGAAGGAAATCGAAAATGCGGACATGTATTTAAATGTACCGTCCATTGAGAGATTGAAGACGGGCGGACCATCTGAAGATTGTTGGGAAAAGAGTTTGAACTCTGTTGGAAAATAGGGATGGGTGGACCATCATTGAATGGTGAGGTGGACTCTCCTGGGGAATAGTTAGTTGTGGATGGATCAATGCCGCTAGGGATCAAACCTTCTTTGGCATAAGCCAACGGTTGAGTCGGACGGACAGACCGTCATTGATTTGATTTTGGATGGACAGACCGTCGTTGATTTTAGAGTTGGACGGACAGACCGCCGTTGATTTGAAGGTTGGACGAACAGACCGTCGTTGATTGGGGTTGGACGGACACACCGTCGTTGATTTGAGGTTGGACGGACGACCGCCGTTGATTTGAGGTTGGACGGCATCGTCGCTGATTTGAAGGTTGACGGACCGTCGTTGATTTGAAGGTTGGGCGGACAGACCGTCGTTGACAGACCGTCGTTGCTGGGGATCGAACTATCTTTGGCACAAAGAATCCCAACAATCACGGGTAGGTCGCGTCAGGTAGGTTAAATTCCATCTGTTGGGAATCAGAGCCAATCTCCTTATCATGGACCATCCGAGGCAGAGCAATAAGACTGCTGGAAGATGTGTTACTTGTAGACCAATGTGGACTAGGATAGGCGAACGGTGTTGTAGACTGATTGGACGGGCAGACCGTCGTCGTGGATCGATCGGACGATATTCTGATCGCCGTTGATCGGTGGTGATCGCGGGCAATATTCTGATCGCCGTTGGTCGGGGTGAACGCGGGCAATATTCTGATCGCCGTTGGTCGGGAGTGAACGCGGGCAATATTCTGATCGCCGTTGCTCGGTGGTGAACGCGGGCAATATTCTGATCGCCGTTGGTCGGGGTGAACGCGGGCAATATTCTGATCGCCGTTGGTCGGGGTGAACGCGGGCAATATTCTGATCGCCGTTGGTCGGTGGTGAACGCGGGCAATATTCTGATCGCCGTTGGTCGGGGTGAACGCGGGCAATATTCTGATCGCCGTTGGTCGGTGGTGAACGCGGGCAATATTCTGATCGCCGTTGGTCGGGGGTGAACGCGGGCAATATTCTGATCGCCGTTGCTCGGTGGTGAACGCGGGCAATATTCTGATCGCCGTTGCTCGGTGGTGAACGCGGGCAATATTCTGATCGCCGTTGGTCGGGGTGAACGCGGGCAATATTCGATCGCCGTTGGTCGGGTGAACGCGGGCAATATTCGATCGCCGTTGCTCGGTGGTGAACGCGGGCAATATTCGATCGCCGTTGCTCGGGGTGAACGCGGGCAATATTCGATCGCCGTTGCTCGGGGTGAACGCGGGCAATATTCGATCGCCGTTGATCGGTGGTGAACGCGGGCAATATTCGATCGCCGTTGGTCGGGGGTGAACGCGGCAATATTCTTGATCGCCGTTGCTCGGTGGTGAACGCGGGCAATATTCGATCGCCGTTGGTCGGGTGAACGCGGGCAATATTCGATCGCCGTTGGTCGGGGTGAACGCGGGCAATATTCTCGATCGCCGTTGGTCGGTGGTGAACGCGGGCAATATTCCGATCGCCGTTGGTCGGGTGAACGCGGGCAATATTCTCGATCGCCGTTGGTCGGGTGAACGCGGGCAATATTCGATCGCCGTTGGTCGGGGTGAACGCGGGCAATATTCGATCGCCGTTGGTCGGTGGTGAACGCGGGCAATATTCGATCGCCGTTGGTCGGGTGAACGCGGGCAATATTCTCGATCGCCGTTGGTCGGGGTGAACGCGGCAATATTCTGATCGCCGTTGCTCGGGTGAACGCGGGCAATATTCTCATCGCCGTTGCTCGGGGTGAACGCAGGCAATATTCTGATCGCCGTTGATCGGTGGTGATGACATGACCGATCATCGTTGAGAGGACGACATGGTTGATCGTCGGTGATGACATGGTTGATCATCGTTGAGAGGACGACATGGTCGATCGTCGGTGATGACATGGCGATCATCGTTGAGAGGACGATATGGCCGATCGTCGGTGATGACATGGTGATCATCGTTGAGATGGACGATATGGTCGATCGTCGGTGATGACATGGTCGATCATCGTTGAGATGGACGACATGGCCGATCGTCGGTGATGACATGGTTGGTCATCGTTGAGATGGACGATATGGTCGATCGTCGGTGATGACATGGTTGTGGTCATCGTTGAGATGGACGACATGGCTGATCGGTGATGACATGGCCGATCATCGTTGAGATGGACGATATGGCCGATCGTCGGTGATGACATGGTCGATCATCGTTGAGATGGACGATATGGCGATTGTCGGTGATGACATGGCCGATCATCGTTGATTTGATCAGGACTGGCTGTTGTTCTGAGGATAAAGCTGACCATGGCACGGATAGTTCCAACAAATCACGGGTAGGTCGCGTCAGGTAGGTTAAATTCCATCCGTTGGGAATCAGAGCCAATCTCCTTATCATGGACCATCCGAGGCAGAGCAATAAGACTGCTGGAAGATGCGTTACTTGTTGAATCGGCGGACAGACCGTCGTTGATTTGATTCCGGACGGACAGACCGTCGTTGATTGGAATAGGACGGATGGATCGTCGTTGATTTGAAATAGGACGGATAGATCGTCGCTGATTTAGAATTAGGACGGATAGATCGTCGTTGATTGGAATTGGACGGATAGATCGTCGTTGATTGGAAATAGGACGGATGGATCGTCGTTGATTTGAAATAGGACGGATGGATCGTCGTTTGAGTTTGGACAGGCTCTGCTTGGGGAAATAGCGAACCGGGATGAAAGCATGGATCAGGGCAACATGAGCTGCCTGTTGGGAATGGACCTCAACGCTGATTTGATTTGGTTTGCCCATGCCGCAACACTGGCGATAGAAACGCCTCAATGCTGGTTTGATTTGATTTGATTTGATTTGAAAGCCTCCACGTGCTTTGGATTGATTTGATTTGAAGCACTTTCCTGCTTTTGACATTTAATATACAATATGCAACGATAACGTATACTAAATCGAATGCATAAATTGAAAATGCAGGTGCAAGCTAAGGGCGGCTTCTAGAGAACGGGACGACACAAACGACGACCAAGACAATTTTGACGATCGAGGGCTACCACTGAGCCACACTTTTGCTTTACTGCTTTGATTTGAGTTGCGGGCCTGCAGGTAGGTAACTTTCGAGCGGGTCAGAGGTTTGCTGCTTTGATTGGAGGTGCGGGCCTGTGTGCCCAAGTAGATAACTTTTGAGCGGGTTAGATCACCTTGTGACTTGCTTGATTTGCTTTTGCGTTGGGCCAATTTACCCTTCTGTACTTGACGATTTGCTGCTTGGACTATGGATGCCGTAGCAGCGCTGTAAAAGTTGCATCATTCTCGGTTCATTGGAGATGGAGTATAAACCAATCGCTAATATCCAACTTGCATTGACGAGCGAATCGAGTTGACACACGACGTACGCACACGTATAGACTGCCTAGCTCGGAAGAATGGGGAAGAAGAGTCCTAGGATACAATGCAGACTCTCCGACACATGGGCAATAATGAAATTTTGGGCATTAACAGGCCAAAATCCAAAATATCCCTAGATAGGTGAAACTGACACTCACACACAGTCAAATATGTACAAAGGCCTGTGTGAATAACAAAACAGAGAAGAAAGCCCCGGAATGGGCAATAGACCGGAAAACTAGAAAAACGTCGCAAAGATGGACAAAAGACGCAACTGGAACGACTCATATAGGCCCGGATTGAAACCGACACCCCCACATTCACATTAGGCACATATGACCTGCACGGCATAGAAAACTTGGCAAGAGCCCTTAAAACCAATTTTGAGGCACCGAAACCTTGGTTTTAACTTGAAATTCCCACCGGGGTTCAAAATCGTTGTTAGGCGTGATGGCTGACGACTGCTGCCTGCGGCAAGAATTGAAGAAGCGCGCGCAGGTTTGAGACCAACGCGTGTCACTTTGAGAAAACGTGCGTGAGTCTCAAACTAGCGCGCGTGACTGAAAAGCTGCGTAAATTAGACTTCGCTGAACTTAGAACTGTGAGCCCGTTGGGGCCTCGTAAGCATTTCGTTCTGTTTTTGATGCTTTTCTTTTCCTTTTCTTCTCTTTTTTTTAAGGCTTTTGCTCAGCTTTGAAATTGAAGTAGTAGTTTGAAATAAGATTGAAAGACAAAGGGTTCCCCCTTCTGCTTCCGATGAAGCTTGTTCTGTTCTTGACCCTTCTCGACCCTTGATGTGTACCAAAACGCCAATCCATGGATCCAATTGATAGAATATGACCGAGTCTTGAAGAGAGATTGCCTACGTATCCCACATTTGGGGAATCAGGTCAAAACGTAGTTCCGGCCAAGGTTCACTCGTGTGTTTTACCTCTCCTTTTATGCTCTAACTTTTGCCTAGTGCCGCCTTCTTAGGTTTCCGGCCTAGCGAGCTTTCGACTTTTGCCTATTTATTTTTGCCTAGACCGCCTCCTTAGGTTTTCGGTCTAGCACTGCTCTAACTTTTGCTTGGCACCGCCCACCCTTGTGGTTTTCGGCCCAACGAGCTTCTCTCAGGGAAAAGTGGCTCTTGAATTGATCCAAGTTGACTAGAGTGTTGAATTTGTTGTCGTCGAGATCGATGATCTTTGGCTGCAGCCCCAGATAAGATGGCTTTTGATAATGTAGGCCTGACTGCTTCAGTTGAAAATGCCTCGCTCCAGGCCACTTTTGCGCCATTTTAATGTGTGCTTGACGGAATGCTGCTAATGCTGTCTTGAACATGGTACGAGGCCTGGAGCCTTCTGAGCTTCCGCTTTCTATCTTGGCATCCGGTGGCAGGGGATTTGATGTTTCCTTATCTCATGATCAACGCCAGGTGCGTCTTTGTGAGACCATGCCAAAACGTCGATGGATTCTTTGACCCTGTCTGATCGGGCACGATGCTCCTTTGGGGACAGCGTTGAGCCAATTTTGAACCATCCGGGGGTCTACCTTATCTTTCAAGTGTTAAGCCAATTTTGAATCATCCGAGGGTCTACCTCATCTTTCAAGTTTATTGAAACTACTTCTTCTTTTAATAGGCCGAGCATGCCTTTCGTCTTCCCATTCGGCGAGGGAACACATTTCCTTGGGGATGACCCCATCGAAATCTATCCCTTCGTTGTCAGGGTCGACACAGTTTATTCAAAAACCAGCAAAGTACTTAGAAGCAAGATAGTGCATATCATAAAGAAAGCCCCACGGGGTTGCCAAGTATAGCAAAAGACTCGAATTTGAGAATAGAAGCTACGACATGGAGGGCCAAGAGACACGAACTCCGACTCAGAGCTAGACTAAGACGACTTGACAGATGCTGTGTAAGACTCGGACTCAAAAGTGTGCAATGCAAGCTAGACGCGATTTGAAAATGCAACTTTTATTGCTACCCTTTGCTTCCTCACAGAGAGGTGGGATCTAGAGGATGTCAGGCCCAAGCAACAGCACTTCAGCTTCCTCAGCTTCTTTGACCAAACCTACTCAGTGCTCCCATGAACAAGGATCCCCAAATTGTCAGTCCACTCATTTGCTTGATCGATCCGGTCCTCAACCAGTGCTTTCTCGCTTTCAGCCCCATCTTCTATTCCGCACCCTGCAGCCCCGGATTCAGAAGGGATAAACACAGTTGGTTTGGGTTGAGTTTCTGGGACAATGCAGAGGGTTGGGTTGAGTATGGTGGAGCTCGGGTTGATTTGAGTGGAGGTGGGGTTGATTTGAGTGGAGGTGATAGATATCTGACCAACCAGAGGGTCAGAATTGAGTTGGAGCAAGGAGCTGGGACTGTCGTCAGGTTTTGATGGGAGTGGGGGTGGAATAGTGCCATTATCGATGAGATTCTGAATGGCATGTCGGAGGCGGTAGCAAGCATCGGTGGGATGGCCAGGCGCTTGATGGAAAGCACAATAGGCATTTGGATTGTGAGACGCCGGGAGTGCCCGAGGTGGAGGAGTCGGACGGAGTGGCCTGAGGATACTAGCTTCAAGGAGCTTCTCATAGACTGAGGACAAAGGTGCAGAGAAGCACGAGAAGACCCTTGGTGGGTTCCGGCGACTGGATTGAGGGTTGGCGGAACTTTTACTCACTCCGCCGCTGTATAGCATTGTGCTGTCAAGGGAATGCACTCTTTCGGCATTGGGGATGACTTCTCTGTTGCGCATATCCTCCTTTTCAGCACTGGCTTTGAGCAAGGAACCAGTGGTCTTCGGGCGAGTTCTAGCTTCATGACACTCAGCTAGGTCTTTGAACATGTCTTTTGAGCACGGCTTGATTCCGACCGCAGGGGTGTGAAGCCTGAAGAGGTTCTTTGACTAGCCCCGGATCCGGCTTTGATATGATGGAGGTGAAAAGGTCAAACAGCCCCTGGACCATAACCATTTGTCTGTCCATTTTGAGACCCAGTTCCTCTACAGCTTTCTTCAACTCAGCCAGCTCTGTTTGTGCTGCCATTTTGGATTGATGATCGAGGAAGGCGATATGGCAGTGAAATACCCCCGGTAGATGCTCCCAAGCAGGTTTGGCTCTTCTTTTTGGTACTTTCTTTGACGGTGCAGCGCCCAAAGCTAGACAGTAAAGCAATCGAAGGCTCAGGAAGTGTTCCTGCAATAGTTTTATTTGAAAGGATGCAATGTACATGTTGTCGTTGGTGTCCTCATAGACTCTAGAACTAGCAGACAAAAACCGTTTTATGACAGCCGGACGCTGCCCAGGTCCTCAGATTTCTTCTTGACAGTGTATCCTTGTTTGAATCGACTAACACTAAGAGATGTCAAAACAGCCTAAGCCTTTGACTATCCCGCTCTCGAAGTTTCAATGTTGGAACGGAACAACTTGGTGTTGACGACATGATACTGTAACCAAGAGGGCGTAAGCAGCATTGTGCCGGAGCCTTGAATGGTGTAAGTGTTTAGCACTTTTAACCTGGGTGGTATGAGCATCATGTCATGTCTCCCGTTGTTCCTAGTTTTCTGTTTGAAACCTCGATCGGGTTTAGGCAAGGACTTAGAAAGTCTCGATTTCCCAAAGTCTCGTTGGCCCAAGGAATTGGAAAGTTGATAACGTGCACCATCACGATGCACGACTCGTCATCGGTCCAGGCAGCGCCCTAGCAGGCATAAAACGGGTTTGAAAGAGAGACAACCCTAAAAGCCGCCCTAACATGCCCCTACGCAGAACGGTATGGATGTATGTACAGGCATGCGATATGGAAAGCAGTAACACATAGACAGTTTATGAGGGTTAGATGCAAGTAATCCTACCCTGTGGGTTCCTGTCTTAGTTTGAAAGGTTCGATTGCTTTGTACGCATGGCGAGGCTGGTTTTGGCTTAGAGGGGTTCCTCAGACTAGAGATGTTTTATACCTCCCATCGCAATGCGTGCAGCAGAGCAATGGTCAAACGGTAATACGTCTCATCATCGTCCAAGGTTGTTGGGCATTCGAGGACCCCGGGCTCCAGTAAACTGTGCCGGTTACCCAAAACACCTCAACGGGGCTGATAGAACACCGATGCAAATGAACGCGTGTCGAAAGAATGATCGAGAGAGAGAAACGAAATGCTTTTCAAAACGCCTTTTTAAGCTTGGCTCACTTCATTAATCGACACTTGGAGGAAACTACATAAGTGAACAATAGAGAAAGCCCCAGTGCGGAGTGGTCGGATGTAGAATCCTGTTACGTTACCATTCCGTTCTTCAGCAGCGCGGAGCGTACTGTTTTGACAGACTTTTGAGAAATTGTTCATTCATGTATTAATTTCCAAATGTTGATTAATGTAATGTCCCCAGCAGAGTCGCCACTGTGGGCACGCGCCCCAAAAATCCCGTGTTTTAGTGCATGAAATTCTGGGTGCGCCCTTATCTTGCGGAAAGCGCGGCGAAGTGCTTCGCAGATCAGAGAGTCGCCACTCGGGTTTTGCGGTTAGTACCCAAGAAACCGTTCTTTTGAAAATGTTTGGACCACGTCCGTTTGGTTTTGAAAAAGGCTTTTGTAGACTGGGCCGTCGTCACCTTCGATCTTGAGGTTCGGGAGCCAGATTACGAGAGGGGAAGGGTTTTATGGCACCCCCCTCGCCCAGTCCGGAGACCGGTCTCTACTCAGGCGTTTTGTAAAACATTCGCATTTCTCTCTTTATTTGATCATTCTTTTAACCAGTTAGGGCGGGGGAACAGTTAATAGGGATTAAAACTGTAAACAAGTTGCATTTATATACAAAAGATGTAACAAAATGTTTATGGATGATTGATGTTCGAACTACACATGTATAATAGATTGAGAACAAGCTTCTGTGGTTGTTTTAGACAAGCTAGTGCACGCTGTTTGTGCAGTAGTGCACGCAGAAGCAAGCCTGCATGCACTGGCTAAGCCACTGCATGTAGCCATGATCTGCGTACGCCACCCCACAACTTCTGTTCTCAACCCTCTGGGCTCTGGAAAGGACCAGTGCACACCCAGGACAAACCACGCAGTTAAATATGGATTACTAAGCTATTACAGACAATGTAAAGGGCTTGAAAGCCACCAAATAGACAGAAAACCCCTTAAACAGTGAGGGGAGGATGATCAAAGGCCTGGATGTAAGATCCATGCAAGGGCCAAACCACTGGAATAAAGACCACTAGCGCACGCCACTAAGGAAGGGCCGCACGCCAGTTCTCTCTTGTTTGCACCATCTGGGCTCTTGAACATGACCAGAAGACCCCCAGAGGCATTCCAAAGAAACAGAAAGGAAAAACTAAGTACAATGCTTAAACAGTTCTACAATACATAAAGCTGTAAACTTGTTTTAGCATGCATCAGGGTGATCAGAATGTAAATAAGACAAAATAAGGATGATCGGTGATCCCCACACCAGTTTCACCATACAGCCATGACTGGCGTACGGTACAAGTAACTGGCGTGCGCCACCTGATCATACCAAACGGCTTTGAAGCCTTGCCAGCTTTAGGGCCAGGACTGGTATAGATTACCGCCAGCCCCCCTCCGGGGTCAGAAAAGAAAACAGGATCAAATGATGTTATTCCTTTGATTGAGAGTTTGATGGATGGTTTGAACTTTGAGCTTGAAAGAAGATGGATGGAGGGTGGATGTAGTGAGGTTTGAGGACTTTGGAGAGTATGTTCCCTTGCTTGCTCTTTCTATGGAAGAGAAAGGAAGCAAAGGAGAATGATGAAGAAGAGGACAAAGGGGCTTGAACTCTTTAATGGTGCTAACCCTTTTGAACTTGGTAACCCTTTGCAAGAGTGAGAGAGGGGAGTATATATAGGCAAAAGGGGCTGAGATCAGTTTGGCCTTTAGGTGCTGTTTGGCTTGGCAAAATATTGGAGGAAGCTCCCATGCATTTAATGCATGGGACTTGGCTTGATGGAAGAGAAAGGAACAGATCTGGCTGAAATGATCAGTGGGGCTGCCAGCTGACGTCAGGCGGCTATAGACGCTCCCGCCCAGCTGGCTGAAAAGGTTGATTTGACTGGTGCTGAGTGGCGTGCGCCACTTGTTGAGTGGCGTGCGCCAGAGAGTGTAGTGACTGACACGTGGCAGTGGTTCCTGCGCACGCTAGTCCAATCACCAGCGTACTCCAGTAGGGTTTTGCTGAGGCCATTTGGTTCTGGCTTGAGGGTTCGACAAGGGTTTGAAATGGGTTTGGACGAGGTCCGGGACGCTCAACACTCAAACTCATCAATCAACTCGGTATGTTCTTGACCTTAATCATCATCGGGGAATCAAAGACCGTAAATAAAATAGGGTGTCTACACCGTTCACTCTGAGACAAAGGAACTCACAAGAATACTTTCTTACAGCCTGACTCCAAAAATCTAACCGTGGTTGCTTGTGTAGGAAGGAAATCCACCGATCAACCAGACTAACTCTTGGGGCTGAAAGTTTGTGATTTTGCCGCGTACTAAACTCCCCTTAAACCCAATACTCTTGGAACTCGTACTCGGTCATTGAAAACGCGTCTGAGAATATTTAACGTATAATTAAACTGAAATTTGAATTTTAAGCTCATCAAACTTCCAAGACAAGCCTAAACTTGCGGGGCGAAGCCATATCGGTAGGGTCGTGGTTCACACTAATCATTTTTAAATCGAATCGACCGGTCAGACTCGATTCGATTTAAAAATGATCAGTGTGAGCCATGATGGCTTCGCGAAATTAAACAATGTGCATTAATTTTTTTAATGCTAATTAGATACTTCATTAATGTTTGTCATGCCTAAGTAAATTTTTTTGCCTCTGTTCTTTGTTCTGTCCAAATCCTTCGGATAGGTTAGAAGTTTTAAACTTGGATGTCGCTGTGCCTGTAATGGCCAAACTTCTAGTTGTGCTTTAATATGCGAGAAGCAGGAATAGAAGAGTCCTTGTTTATTCTTTGTGCGTATTTCATATTGTATCTTTGTAATATATGAAAAATCTCTGGCCGATCAAACAAAAAGAGATCCTAACAAAACTATTGGTACTTCGTAGCGCGTAGTTATCCCTTGACTTTATCCAATGTTTTGGAAATTGAAATTTGAATATTGAAATGAACTAGTAAAAAAAGACGGAGTTAACGTGTCACTTACTCAATTATCAGTCAACTGAAATAAAACCGCGAAATCATCATTACATATATTAAAAAGTTATTAGAGTATTTATAGAAAATAACCTAAGGCTCCGCTAAGGTTCTTATTTTTTAAGTACTTATTTTTCGTTTTACGAGACAGATCATTTTCTCACAATTCATAATTTTTAATTCAATATTTTAGTTAGGTGAACACACCATAAATTATGAAAATAAAAACGCTATCAAATCGGCCAGTCGTTTCACATGCCCCTTTGGCCGGAGAACGAGTACAACGATTAGCTATACGCTTACGCATTTTCAATTGTTTAACAAAAACTTTCACATCATCAACTAATGTAGAGTTTTCCCTAGTGATCAACTGCTGGTTAGAGGTTGGCAATCAGACTCAAAGATGACATTTCCTTTCGGTGCCGAGTGGGTATATCCCACGTGGTACCCGCTTGGCACATCCGGGCCGTCTAATACATTTTTGGACAGTTCGGATTGAAACCCTCTCTCTCCTTTCACTCCAACACTTTCTCTCTTTAAATCTGGGCAGTCCAAAAACGCAATGGACGGCACGGATGCGCCGAGCGGGCACCACGTGCATGGTAACCACCTGGCACTGAAATTTTTTCCACAAATGACAATGAACCCCAAAGTGATTGGCCAAGTGGTCAAGTTTTGAAACTTAGGAGTTTGCTCCCTTTTAAGATTGTTGGGGTGAGACAACCTTTCAGCAAGTGGAATTTGATCAGAGAGTTTCCTAGCGCTACAGCAATTTTGCTATAGCGCTACCGAGAGCCTTCGGGCCTTAAATTGTATTTAGGGTTTTGTGAACGGCTGCGTGCGTTAGGGTTTTGTGTAATCACTTTTTCTGAGCGTGAAAAAGAGAGAGGCGAGAGAAAACACATCTCAGAGAGATTGTGAGAAGACTTGTACTCTTGGATTGATTTCATAGTGGACTGGTGTGGCTCCCGTGGTTTTTTCCTCACGTTGAGGTTTTTCCACGTATATCTTGTGTCTCGTTTTTCTTTCCAGTTTTCATTACGCACGTATTTGTTTGCTTTATTCTGTGATCCATTGTTCCAAGATCCGTAGGGGCGTTGTAGGATTGCGTAAAATCCGTAACAACTGGTATCAGAGCCGCGGTTGCGGTAGGTTTTGTTCGACAGGTTAGGGTTTAATCTCGTTCGGGTAGGCCAGAGTTCAGTGGGAGCTATGGGTTCTGAAGAAGGCAAGCAGAGGATGGAGAAGTTTGACGGGTCAGACTTCGCATTCTGGAAAACGCAAATAGAGGACTATCTATATCAGAAGGATATTTACCGGCCACTGTTGGGTAAAGAAAAGGGGAAGAAGAAAGAAGAGAGCAACGAGGATTGGGACGTCTTGGACAGGAAGGCGTTAGGGGTTGTTTGCCTGTCCCTTTCAAAGTCAGTCGCCCACAACATCTTGAAGGAGAAAACGACGGAGGGTCTTGTGGAAGCGCTGAAAAAGATGTACAAGCAACCGTCTGCTGCGAATAAGGTACATCTCACGAAAAAACTTTTTAATCTGTCTATGGCTGAAGGGGTTTCCTTTATGTCACATCTCAGTGAGTTCAATACGATAGTTGATCAACTTATGTCTATCGAAATCAAGTTTGATGATGAGGTTCAAGCCTTATTAATACTGTCTCAGTTGCCAGAGAGCTAGCAGGGTACTGTTACTGCAGTCAGTAATTCGGCAGGGAAAGAAAAGTTGAAACTGAGTGAGGTTGTTAGTTTGATTCTGACTGAGGAGGTTAGAAGGGGTTCGATCGATGGTTCAGGTAGTTCAGGTTCAGCTCTAAGTTTTGAGCAGAGGGGCAGAAGCCAGACCAAGGGTGGTCAGAATCAGAACAGGAACAGGTCGAAATCGAAGGGCAAGGGCAAGGGAAATAAAGATAGATCTCAGGTTCGGCCCATTAAAGGTGAATGTTGGAATTGTGGTCAGACAGGCCATATGTCACAAACTTGCAAAGCACCGAAAAAGAATAACGGTGGGCAGGAGGCTCACGTTGTGCACGATGCACTTATTCTTTCCATGAACAGCGACACTGAATCTTGGGTGATTGATTCGGGTGCCTCATTCCACGCCACTGCTAACAGGGAGGTTCTGCAGAACTATGTAGCAGGGGACTTTGGGAAAGTATACTTGGGGGACGACGAGCCTTGCAGTATTGTGGGAAAATGGGATGTTCAGATTGCAACGCATGGGTTCAAATGGTGTCTGAAAGATGTCAGGCACGTTCCGAATTGGAAGAGGAATTTGGAAATTTAGATACATCTTTCTTTTGTTGATAAATAAAATCAAGTAGAACTTTTCCCACCTCGACATTCACAGGGGACATGTGGAAAGTCTCCAATGGTACCATGGTGACGGCTAAAGGCAAGAAAGTTGGTACACTTTACTTGACTTCACATGGTAGCGACATACTTGCAGTTATAGACAGCAAGGAGAGTTCAAATCTGTGGCACTATAGACTGGGGCATATGAGTGAGAAGGGAATGAAGGTTATGCAGTCAAAAGGGAAGCTACCGGGTTTAGGGTCAGTGGATATCGACATGTGTGAAGATTGTATCTTCGGAAAACAGAAACGGGTTAGCTTTCAGAAAGGCGGCAGGCCTCCCAAGGCTCAGAAGCTAGAGCTTGTCCATACAGATGTGTGGGGTCCAGCTACAGTGTCTTCTCTTGGCGGTTCTTATTACTATGTTACCTTTGTCGACGATCATTCGAGGAAGGCATGGGTATACTTCATGAAGCATAAGTCAGAGGTCTTTGAAGTCTTCAAGAAGTGGAAGGCCATGGTTGAGAATGAAACAGATTTGAAGGTAAAAAGGTTGAGGTCCGACAACGGCGGAGGATATGAGTTGGGGGAGTTCAAGAAAGCCTGCGCTCTATCCGAGATTCGTTTAGAGAGGACACCTCCAGGGACTCCGCAGCACAATGGCATTGCAGAAAGGATGAACAGGACTTTGACTGAGCGTGCTAGGAGCATGCGGATACACGCAGGGTTGGCCAAGATGTTTTGGGCAGATGCAGTCAGCACAGCAGCACATTTGATCAATCTTGGGCCATCAGTTCCGTTGAATTTTGGCATACCAGAGGAGGTTTGGAGTGGTAAAGAGGTAAATCTCTCACACTTACATGTTTTCAGTTGTGTTTCCTATGTGCATATTAGCGACAAGGACAGGGATAAACTTGATGCTAAGTCACAGAAGTGCACCTTTATTGGATACGGCGGAGATGAGTTTGGTTATCGTTTTTGGGATAACAAGAACCGGAAGATAATCAGAAGCAGAGATGTTGTGTTTGATGAAAAGGTGATGTACAAAGACAGGGACAGCAAACTGAGCAATGGGAGTATCACATCGGATGGAGATACATCCGAGTACTTTGGGTTGGAGGATCTTCCAGGTGACAGGGGGGTTGAACAGGGGTCTGGTCAGGCAGAGGAGAGAGAGTTTTAGATGAGGCAGCTCCAGAGACAGGGACTAGTTCAGCGGTCAGAGAGTTGAGGAGGACAACCAGAGTACACAAGCCAAATCCGAAATATATTTCTTCGCTTGATTACTTGCTTTTGACGGACAGTGGAGAACCAGAGTACCAGAGTGCTATGATGAGTCTATGCAGGTTTCTGAGTCAGTAAAGTGGAAGACTGCGATGCAAGAAGAGATGGATTCTCTTTATTCCAATTTGTAAGTACGGTACTTTGTGCGATTCTAGTTAGCTCAGCTTCCCGCAGGAAAGAAAGCCTTGCAGAACAAATGGGTTTTTCGGCTTAAGCAGGAGAGTGATGGCAAGAAAAGGTACAAGGCAAGATTAGTTGTAAAGGGCTTCCAACAGAAGGAGGGGATTGATTATACAGAGATATTTTCACCTGTTATGAAGATGGCCACTATCAGAGTGGTGCTGAGTATGGTTGCTGCTGAAAATCTCTACCTTGAGCAGTTAGATGTTAAAACTGCTTTTCTTCACGGGGACTTGGATGAAGAAATCTACATGAAGCAGCCTGTTGGCTTCATTGTGAAAGACAAGGAAGAGATGGTGTGCAGGCTCAGGAAGAGTCTGTATGGTTTGAAACAGGCTCCCAGACAGTGGTACAAAAAGTTTGATGGTTTCATGCAGCGCAGTGGCTACACAAGGTGCAATGGGGATCACTGTTGTTACTTCAAGAGGTTTGAGTCTAGCTACATCATTTTATTGCTCTACGTAGATGATATGCTTGTAGCAGGTTCCTGTGTTAGGGAGATCAACAAATTGAAGCAGAGTTTGCTATGAAAGATCTGGGTGCAGCTAAGCAGATACTTGGGATGAGAATCAGCAGAGATAAGGCTCAGGGAACCTTACGGTTGAGTCAAGCTGAGTATATTGAGCGTGTTCTGGAGAGGTTCAATATGCATGGTGCTAAGGCAGTTGGCACACCCTTGGGAAGTCATTTCAAACTTTCTCAGGGGCAATCACCCAAGACAGATGCAGAAAGAGAGTACATGGCCAAGGTTCCGTATACCTCGGCCGTGGGTAGCATGATGTATGCGATTGAAGAGAAGTGGAAGCCTATTGGATTTTTGTAGTTTATTGCAGTGATTTTGAAAGCTGAAGCTGAAGTGGTGCTCCGAATTTTTTTGGAAGGATTTTGGGTATGTTTTCTGTTCACTTTTCCAGGCTTTGGAAGAAAATTTATTAGATATTAGCCATGATCTTTATTAAATGTGTTTTGGAATCCTGGTTAGTATGAATCACTAGGCAGATTAAAAAGTTATTAGCCCCATTTGGACATGGTCGCATTTTGTTGGGTTACTTAGTAGGAATGGTTGATGGTGTTGATTATCCCTTATTAGTCCAATATATTCTCGCCAGTATCATTCCTTTTGCAAGGCTGATTAGGAACTCATGAGTTGTCGTCATGAGATCCATCCGTTCTTTGGTGTGACTAATCGTAAGCGTGTATTCCTTAATTCCTTCTGAGAATTTGGAGTAGGAGAGCCTTGCTTTTGACTGGTTTTACGAAATTTTTACTTGGTATATGTGTTTTGGTTAAATTTGAATTCTTATAATGTGATCGGTGACGGATTTTTCTTTGCGAAGATGGGTTTTTTGAACTGCATTGTCGATTTCGGATTGTATCTATGTTGATGTACCAGTTTCTCAAAGATGTATGAAGCCAACAATGGCTCATTTTCTGGGGACACATTGATATAACAACTTCCAATGGGCCCTTTTTTTCAAAAAAGTTTTACTCATTAGTCGAGCTAATCTTTGTCATGTCTATTTCTTTGGAAGATATGTTCATTGTGCAGTGATCAATAGGATTAATGGGAACATTGAACTGTGGAATTGAAACTCCAATATAGAATGAGAAGATCTATGCATTTATGTAGATTATAGTGCTTGAATAGACTGAATGAATACTATTTCTTCCCTTGCAGGTACCTGTAGTGTCGTCAACCGTGCACAAATGAATGGCACTGTAAGTTCCGTTAATTAACGAACTTAAATTGCTAAAACAATGATCAGTTTTATGGGGAACAAGTTGGTGTTCATATGGATTATCTGCTTAGGTTTTTTTTTATGCAATAGAAATTAAATCTGTTGTTGAGCCTTCATATACAAACTAGGGATCAATTTTTTTAGTTTGATTTTCATATTTGGATGTGATTGAATCATTACAATGGCCGCTTTCTGCACTGTTTCCATTTTTGTTGTACATGGTAGGCTGCAAACATGTAAAAGTTGTACATGTTATACTTCATTTAGAGTATGCTAGCCAAGAGACCTGATTTATTGGGGAAAAAAAAGAGGACGTTATTTGACAATTGACTCTGTCTTTGGTAATGATCATGACAATATCAACGTTAATCGTTTGTGTCTATATAATATACTCCTATATATTAACGGGGCTCAATGGAACAAAGACCCTGTGCTGTGACCATTCCAACAAAAATCCTGACTATCTGAAATCAATGGCACAATCAAGCTACCGGCCTTCAGTTCACCCAGTGGCAATCATCAGCCGACAGTTCTGTGCTCCTTACCCAGTAGACCTAACAATCGCCAGCAAACTCCTCACCATAAACAAGGGCGACTTCACCGCCACCGACGTCAACGGCAATGTCATGTTCAGGATCAAAGGCAGATTCTTCACCCTCCACGGTCGTCACATCTTGCTCGACGCCGCCAGGAACCCCATGCTCACTTTCCAACATAAGGTGGATTCTTTTGACCCATTTTGTTTTTCAAAAATTCTTCCCACACTGATGTTCGGACACAAATTGGGACAAGGATGTGGTCACTGCCGTTTCGATGTGTGTGGGATTCATGTGTATTTAATGTCTCGACACATTTGTTTTGGATGAGTGTCTGGATATTTGTGTCAGTAGCGCCGTTTTCTCACTTTGAAAGGAAAAGGACAATTTTCTGAGAATACATAAATCATAAGACTCTAAAAGAGTGACAAGGTCATGGGCGGCTTTTTACTAGTACTTGATCAGAGGGTTCAAGGGAATCTCTTGCAAGCTTGGGTTCAAAAATTGTACTAAATTTTTGTAATGTTTTCAATATAATTTGGTTTCTTTTTGTTATTGTCTGGATCAATATAAGTGAAAATCTATTTAAATTTGTGAGTAAATAGATATTATTTCGACAAACAAAAGCATCCCATTTTATCAAACAAGAAAGAACATCCATACTTAGATATTACTGTATGACAACAAAACAAGATAAATCGGCTCAAATTTTTTTTAATCAAATAAAAACTTTATTTAAGATAGAGTTTTGCATCGTCAAATTTTATTTACGATTTTGTCACTGTTGAACTGAATTTCTGGAGCCACCCTGAACAAGGTCAGGGATTTGCAAAATGAAAATTATAGTTTTTGATTGCCCTTGAAATTGGAAGAGGCCATGAGCCCTTTCTAGGGGCCCTTAGGATGGTATCAAAGGAAGAGGGAATTGAAAAAAGGACAATGTTTTCTCACCAAATCTCGCTAAAGTTATGAGATTAGGAAATGCTACGGTGTCCACCCGTCGTTTGGGGACACCGTAAAAAATGGCATAACTGACCATTAATGGTATAACCAAAATCAGTGATGTGTATAACCAAAATCTTACGAAGGCATAACTCCCAAAATCTCCAAAAATAGAATACCAAAGATTTTCTCTCTTTTTTTCATCTTTTTTTTTTTTTTTCCACCCTTCCTCATTACCCAAATGGCTCTTAATTAAGGTCTTCCACTTAGCAAGTCGTTGTGATTGATTATTTTAATTTCAAATGGGTTTGACCCAATTGATTAGTACTGATCGAAATGGAAATTTTCAGATATTGACTGCACATAAGAGGTGGCAAGTGTTCAGGGGAGATACCACAGCTGAAAAAGATCTGCTCTTCAGTGTTAAGAAGTCTTCTTTGATCCAATTCAAGACACAGTTAGACGTGTTCTTGGCAGGAAACACAAATGAAGATGTGTGCGATTTCAAGATTAAAGGCAGCTGGGGTGACCGATCATGCACCATATATCTCGGAAATACTTTAACCATCATTGCCCAGGTAATTAATCAGAAAAAAAACCCAGCTAAATAAAGCCCGGTTTGAGTTCACAAATTGTCAATTTTGTTTGGTTTAATTTTTAACCTCTCTGATTTGATTTGATTTGGTTTGCCACTTCGCGAACTATAACAATAACAGAGATTTTCGACGTAAAACCTAGGATATATGTTTTGTTAGTATTTGAATCATTCAGTATCCATATATATATATGTCTGATTGGGATTTTTCTTGATGGGTTTCGCTTAATGCAGATGCATAAGAATAACATAATTGGAAGAGATAGGTTTGCGGTGACCGTGTACCCGAACGTGGACTATGCGTTCATAGTTGCTCTTGTAGTGGTGCTTGAAGAGATCCATGATGACAGGCACAGGCACATCGGGCCGGCCTTAGCCCCCTGACTCAAGATTCTTTGTACCAAAATTTTGATATACCTATATTTCAAGTGATTTTCGACCACAAGATCGTGTTTTGAAATTTCGATTATGCGACCGGAAATCACTTGGTACATGAGGACACCTGAATTTCGGTATTGAGGACTTTTGGTGTAGCCCCCTCCCTCTTGTGTTTGTATTAAGTATTTGTACTTGAAACTCCTTGTCAAAGTTTCCACGTGGTGGTATGGGCATGCTGGAAGATATTTTGTGATTTAATTAAATATCATTTGATTACTTTTATTACCATTTCATTGCATTTACTGTTGGAACCGGGATTCGTTTATCACTGGAAATTTGCTAAACACTGAAAAGAAACAATATTAGAAAACTTACTGGACCAATTTCAGGCGTCCGGAAATTGGCAATCGAGGCTAGTATTTTATGGATAATACTATATCCTTAAAGCAAATTCGTCCTCCACACCGGTGCTCTTGGGTCTCTTGAACGTTTGCCTCCCAGGATTACCCGATTTTCGAAGAGCGGAAGTAGCACTACACTCTGTTCAACGGGCGAATCAGGAAACTGTGCAGAACTCTCTCAGAATATGTATGTTATGAGCGTAGGAATTTTCGTTGTTGAAATGAGAGGAGATGGGTCCTATTTATAGAGAAGTAGGCACCCCAACGAAAAGGAACGGTGACTGTTCAGAATGGTGTTAGGAAAAGACGCAACTGTTCGAAGTGGTCTCAGCCAAAGAGACACTACTGTTCGAATTAATCTTGGCCGAACCAACACTTCCATTTCCACGTTACAAAATGAAAAGACACTTCATGTTGCTAAAGTAAAGGAAGCATTGGCACCCATTGATTTAGATTGCCACATGTTGGTCTATAAACCAACACAAAATTCAATTCAAAAGACTTCAAGTAAGTAACTAATTAAAATAATTAGAACAAATTCCCTCCAAATATTAAGTCTTAGAATCTTATGAACCCGCTGCCATGCTCGGCCCGGTTCAGCGGCAAACCAAATAATCCCAAGTACTCCAAATATATTTATTTATCCACCATAGGACAAATAAATTACAACCAACTTAAATGATTTATTTTGGAGTCCATTTCCAATTCACTTATTTCCAACAATTACTTCATTATCTATTGCATTTATATTTGTAATTTGTCATGAGATACTTTCGAGTGTGGCCAATTTGGTCCGTTGGAATTAATCTTTCATGGACATGAATGCTGGCAAGTTACAATTAATTCAATTGTAACCCTTCAATCATTTCCAAAAATGCATTTCGGTCCATACTTTTTGAGCTTCAATACATATATTTTAATATTTAGAGCTTACGGGCGGTTTATTAGTTCGTTCAAAAAGTTATGGCGGCAGCAAAGCTTTCCGGAAGAGCGTTAACGTTACACAATTCGATCCGTGCAAACGAGGACGTATCTTCTCTTAGGAGAGTGCTTAATTTGCTTGTGCCTCAATCCACAAAAATTTTCTCTTGATGCCTTAATGTTGTTGCACTAACGGCTCTATTTATTGAGTAGCGTGGTCATTTAAACACCCTCAAGCATAAATTTTATATATAGGTGATTTATAGCCTACTTTAATTGAACACTTATGAACACCCACATCTCTTGGAATGCAATGGAAAATGAAGAAAACTAAATTCAATTGGTCCGTTGAACAGATGGCCTCTCTCTCTCTCTCTCTCTCTCTCTCTCTCTCTCTCTCTCTCTCTCTCTCTCTCTCTCTCTCTCTCTCTCTCTCTCATTTTATTATTTTTACTAAAAATCCATCTATTTAAACTGATTAATTTTTTGTTCAGTTTTTATTCATAATTTTTGAATCAAATGAATATAGTGAAACTAGCTAGTTATGTTGTGTTTTAAACTATATAAACTATTGACTTTAAATTCATATTGAAGTACAAAAAAATCAGTCGAATACAATTGAAATTCTACATGTTTATACCCTTTTTGGTGAAAATGTCTATATCAACACGTCCTTAAGATTTTTTTGTTATGGGAAAATTGTCTAACTAGATCTACCCCTTTGCGTTCAGTTATTAACCCATATAAGAGCTCGATATTTTGATCCCACCAAGGGTCCCAAAATGTTCCGGGCCGACTTTGGGAGACAAAAAAATATAATGATTGAACTCATCTAGATGAAGGGTACTATATCCTTCTTGCATATCTAGAATAAATGTCCTTGGAATATCCAGAGTGATTACATAAGTTGAGAGATATGAGAATTTAACCCAAAAACATTAAGTAGGAGAAGTTTTTAAAATTGTTAGGTTTTGGCTATTGCCACTATTTGTTCTTTGACTCTATCCAATGTTTTAGAATCGAACCGGAAATAAGATTGCGTGAACAAGCCACTGTTTCAATCGCAAGTCAACCGAAATTAATCCGTGGTGTCATAGTTACAAATACGAAGGTGTATTTATAAACTTAATTAAATCTTCAAAACTTGATATCACAATGCATCATGTATAATATAGAAGTATCAAATTTTGCAATGCAGATGTCTCTCAACATAGAGATTGTGTTTGATCTCGTTGCTAATTCTGAACATTAAAACCTGTCTGAAGGAATTGGACCGAGCAAAGAACTGAGACAAAAAAGAGATGAGTTAATTCTGGGCCGGTCCTATTTTTCAATTTCATAGCCCACTAGATCCTTTTTCTATAGAGTGCAATTCCTAATAGATCATGTGGAGTGTATTTTACATTTTTACCCACGTTTAAAAACAAATATACCCATATAACCTCCTACACCACCACCACCACCACAACCAGCGCCACCACCGCCGCCGCCATCACGTCGCCACCACCACCACCACCACCACCACCATCACCGCCACCACAATGACCACCACCTCCACTCCACCGCCGCCACCACCGCCACCACCACCGCCGCCACCACCACCACCACCATGCCGCCGCCACCACCACCACCACCACAATTAACAGTGTTAATCCGAGTATTAACACTGTTACTTGGGATGTGAATTTAGACGAAAATTAACATTGTTAATCGTGGCGGATTAACACTGTTAATTGGGATGTAAATTTAGACAAAAATTAATACTGTTAATTGGGTGTGAATTTAGACGAAAATTAACATTGTTAATTTAGATAAAAATTAACACTGTTAATTTAGATAAAAATTAACACTGTTAATTGTGGTGGTGGAGTGGTGGTGGCAGTAGTGGTGGCGGTAGTGGTGGTGGCGACGCCGACGTGGTGGTGGCGGCGTTGTGGTGGTGATGGTGGTGGTGGCGGTAGTGGTGGTGGTGGTGGTGGAGTGGTGGTGGCGGTGTTGTGGTGGTGGCGGCGATGGCGGCGGCGGCGGCGGCATGGTGGTGGTGGTGGCGGCGGCGTTGTGGTGGTGGCGGTAGTGGTGGTGGTGGTGGAGTGGTGGCGGCGGCGATGGCATGGTGGTGGTAGTGGTGACGTGGTGGTGGTGGTGGTGGCGGCGGGGTCGTGGTGGTGGTGGTGGTGGTGGCTGGATCGTCTCTCTCAATTCGCCTATTTTTAGCGAGGGGTATTTTTGTCAACAAAATAATGAAGAGGACCTACTGGACTATGGGCTCTTTGGGCTGGACCTAGTGGGCTATTCTCCACCCAGACAGGACCGGCCAGGAAGTAGCTCAAAAAAGATTTACTTAGGCATGACAAACATTAATTATCTAATTAGAAAAAATAAAAAGTTAATGCATATCGTTGCAGTCTCACCTCCTATTTAAACCTTAATTTCGTATATTTCATTGGGTTGTCGAAATTGGTTGGATTGGCCGGTCGATTCGATTTTAAAACATTTGACTCTTTAATTGACAATGACAATACCACATCATCAAAATCCGGCGATCGGCCTCTAGTATTGCACAAACATCAAAAGTTGATATCACAATACATCATGTAGAAGTATCAAAAGTTAATTCTGAAACGAGGCCGGATTGCTGTTTCGAAGGAAGAATTAATTGATTAGGACAGACCAGTGCTGCTATATGTACCGACTAACTCTCCATCGAAATCGTACTGACGGTCGCGCCGGGCCGTTGGTACAATTTCGATGGGGAGTTGGTCAGTACCTATATCTTTATCGAGGACGAATTGACGGAAAAGTTAGAGAGAAAATGATGCCAACAATGACGCCATCATCTTCATCTTCTTTCTCCTTCTCCTGCAGCAACTATTTCAGTTGAGAAGGCCGCAAGTTACCTTCTTATCAGTTCCACGAGTACCAAACACATGTAGAAGCTAATTGGACATATCACCTTGTTCGGTTAAGGGTCGTGGGTTTTAGATTCTAATCATTATCCTATTTCTTTTCAATCATTACTCTCATTTTTCTCTCTATCTTTCTCCAATCATTACCCTTATTTTCAATGATTACTCTATTTCTCTCTACACTCATTACCTATAAATGTTTTTTTATAGCTGGATATATGGATATCTTTTCATCTAGTCCAATTGAGCTCGATAAAAAATAAGTATGATATTTATGTATTCATAAAACAATAAAAATCAAACACAATAAAATAGCTTTTGGCTGCAAGCTCTGCAATTGCCTGTGAGAGTTGAAAAGGTTAGCAAGAAATTAAGTTGAAAGGACAAAGAATTATAGAGGGAAAATAACTGAATCGAGGGTAGGAGAAAGTAAAGGGTATTTTGGTCTCATCGAACAAGTATCTCACCGTGCCCAATATTGCAATTACTGTCGCTATTTCCTATAGTAGCAAGGTTAGTTGGTTTCATTTTTAGAGATTAATGTGCCTTAACATGTGCGTTAGGAGTGCATATTAACAAAACTCTTTTATGCTATCGGTTCACACACCAAAAATGATTTTGTACTTTGTAGGGTGAAGTACTCAACTTTTAGGTTGAGTTTTAGTTTACTACTAACAAACAGACATGCAACACCACATTTTTAACGTACTTTTAGGTTGAGTTCTGCTTAACTTTTAGGATTTTTTAAAAGTTGTCCTTACTAAAAAAAAAATCGCATTCGTTAGTTTTGCGTTAATTTTTTGCTGATTATTGATTCATTTCGATGAAATATCTAATTTTTTGCACTTTTTTAGCTTAAAAGTGTATATTTCCTAAAATATTTTGGTAAAAGTAAAAATTTTTTGAGTTTTCGATTCTTTTCGTCAAGACAAATCAATAAGATTAAAATTTGGCGAGAAATTAACAAAAGCGAAATTTTTTTGAATAAAGACAAAATTGACCTTTTACACTTTTTGCTTAGTGGACCCCACCGTAGTTTGGAATTTGAGAAATGAAAAAGAAAGAAGAAGAAAAACTTTGAAGAGAGTTTGGAATTCTCCCCATTCATTTCTTTTCCTTTTCCCTAGACTAGATTCCAAACACACCTTTACTTTCAAGATTTCAAACCAAACCGGCCGGTCGGATCCGATTTTGAAGACATTGACTCCCTGTCATTGTCATTGACAATAACCACACTACCAGAATCCGGCAATCCTCTCTCTCTCTCTCTCTCTCTCTCTCTACAAAGTAGTACTTCTTCCACAAACATCAAACGTTGCTTTCGCAATGCATCATCACTCAGAAAGTATCGAAATCTCACAGTGCTGATGTCGTACTGGATTTTGCAGCCTTGATCTCATTCTCAAATCCAAACACCAGGCGTTCCCTACTTTTAACAGAGTGTCGCTGGAAACAGGGGCTGCTGCTTCGGAGTGAGAAAAAGTTAGAGAGAGAGAGAAAATGATGCCAACAATGATGCCATCGTTTTATTTCGAACAGATGGTGCCGTCGATTTCATCATCTTCCTCCTCTTCTTCTTGTTCTTCTTCGCCGGCGGCGAGTGTTTTAGTCGAGAAGGCCACGAGCTACCTTCTCATCGATCCCGATTGGACTCTCAACATGGAGATTTGTGATTCCATAAATTCCAGCGACCGGTACTGTGCTCACAACTCTCAGTATTTTTTTATTTTTTTTTCCGATGTTTTGAAGTTGACCTTTGGTTTCTTTGCATTGTTGGGAGAAATTAGGGCTTCTATTTCATGTTCGGTGGATGTCAGTACTCTGTAGGGGTGTTTGGGAGCCTCCATGGCGCATTATTCATTCTGCACTGCTGGATTTTTGGCGTTTGGGAGAAATTTGAGAATGCAAAACCTCCTCTTGAGTTTATTTTCAAGTTGTGTCTCCATTGATAGGACCTCCGTTTCAAAAGGATTGTTTGGTCCGTGAAACAAGAACTTAAAATTAGTGTTTTTTTGTCAAATAAAATTTGATTACTACATATCAATTTGTTCTTTAATTTATGGGGAGAAGGGTTTTTTCCCATGAAATGCACTCTTTGTAAATTTCCGTTTGCGGATCGAGAAATCTTTTTGGAACAAAGGGAGTAGATGAGAAAACCATTCGGATAAAAGATTTGACAAATGTTCTATTTTATTCCAAAAATGCTAGTAACACATCAAAGTGAACATCCATTTGTACAAGTGAGAGAGAAGTAAAAATGGATGTAAATTTTGACGTGTCCCTACCATTGCTCATTTTCTCCTCTCTCTTTTTCCCGGGGAAGGCATGCTTTATGAAATGAAAAAATGAAAATCGTACCTTGGAGATGCTTATCTGTTTTGCTTTCCTTTGTTTGTTTAGAAAAAAAGTTTCAATGTGACAGTTAATTGTAACGCTATCTCACATGATTTGGAACTCATGTATGTGTGGGTCCCAACCCATGTGAGAGTAGCGTTACAAATAACTGTTGCATTGAAAATTTTCTCGTTTGGTAGATTCGAGAACTAAGGAGAACAAAGTGAAACTGCAAACCTATACTCGAGTACTACTTTACTATTGCTGGTTCAAGAAGTAATATATATTTACTTTTCTTGTTTAGAAATCACGCTTTAAGAGATGGAAGAATGAAACTGCTAATTAGGAGTTGCGTGCTGGGTTTCTTTGTGGCTTTTGTTCGTTGATTATGACACGTTAGGGTTTAAAAACCTTGCAAGTTTTTTATACGTATGCTTCGTTACACGCAGTGCATGAGACTCCCGCTACTCCATGTATGGGGAAGCGTTTGATGTAACAATTTGTTTATGATGCCAATTTTTATTTTTTTTTGACAGGCAAATCATGCCAATTACTAAGGGAATTAGATTAAATTCCTTTAAGGAACTATTAGTTTACAAAGGGATTTTTGTTTCTTAATCGCTTCAAAGAAGTCCGTAGAATACTTTGTGGTGGTTTGAAGTGGTTTGTTAAATTGCTCAGGGTGGCAAAAGATGTTGTGAAAACTGTGAAGAAAAGGTTGCAGCATAAGAACCCTAACGTCCACTTACTTGCCTTGACGGTACTTGTTCTTAGAAACTCTCCCATTATCTTGGATTTGATAAATCTGTTTTTACTTTATTTAGCTAGGATCAACTCAAGAACTGGTTCATTTTGTGGTCACTTCACTTGTGTAGGATATATCAGTTTCAATACTTGTTTGAATGGGAATCTAGAGACCTTTTCTCGCTATTCCATTTATTTGTATCATGTTTGTAGCTTCTGGAGACAATGGTAAAGAATTGCGGGCATGATGTGCATCTTCAAATTGCTGATAAGGATATACTGAAGGAGATGATCAAAATAGTGAAGAAGAAGAAGGTGAGCTTTCCCTTTATATGTGTGGATACTGGCTGAGCACAAGGAGCCTGGTGGTCTTTGACTCACTAAAGAACTAATTTTATGTAGATAGTTAGTTTGCCTATTTACATGTTGTGTTGATGGTTGTACTGTCTTGCATACAAAGTTTTTGCGATTTTTGGTGCGACTGTTATGCTGCACTATTGCACAGTGAAATGGTTCTTGACACGTGAACACATTCTCCCCAAGAGTCATAGGTGTAATGACTTAAATTACCTAGTTTAAAATTCCACACTTCATTAGGTAGTAACCTAACTGCTTTTTGAAGAACATGATGTTCTTTCTTTACCTCTATTACATTTGTCGTAAGTGAATAGGTAGCCCTGCATGGAGCTCAATGAAAAAATAGGATTCGTGTAGCTAACACCAATTGATTGGGACACAAGGCTCGGTTTGGTTTGGTATTATGCTGTTCAAATTGTGCTCCAGTGTAGTATCAAAATATCCCCATGTGTTTTTTGAAGGTTTATTTGTGTATGCTAGGAGTGAGTGAGGAACTAGTGGAATCAGTGTGTCTGAATAACCGTTCTACAAGCTGTTTTATGTATTCTCTTTTTTCATGTGGTGCATGTCTAGCATCTTCCATTAACTTGTGGTTGTGGTCATCAAGGTTCTTTACTTTTTGAAAGTTTGATCATGAGCCATGTATGCAAAATCACTGACTTGATTAGCATGTAAAGTATTCATACATATAACCATTCAAACCCATGTGTACGACTTAATTATTTGGATCCTGTGGCACATACCTGCCCTCCATGTTTTTCCATTTTTCTTTTTTGGGCAATGTGTATTGTAGATCATCGTTAGGTGCTTTGCATTATCTCCTGTTATTTGATTTGCTTAATTAGCTTTCTCCTGTAATAAGGAACTTTCTTTACGATAATTTTCGTTTGTTTGCCACTTATTTGGTCTTGTTATGACACTTCTACATTGCCTCAGAAACATACGCTGTTTTTCTGTTCCATTTGCAGACAGATATGCATGCAAGGGACAAAATCTTGTTGCTCCTAGATTCGTGGCAAGAAGCATTTGGTGGCCCGGCAGGAATATATCCGCAATATTACAGGGCATACGAGGAACTAAAAGTAAGCATATACTCGATTCAATTGTCATCTTTACCTGGTTGCTTTTGTTGTAGCAATTGTTTGGTGACAGCTGATAGTTGTGTAGTACCATAGTAAGTGTTTTGTCGGAGTTGGCTTCTCTCCTTTGCGGAGTGGTCAAGGTGTAATGAGTTCGTAGGATCCTGGTCATAAACATGGCATTTTCTGAGTGAATGACAATAAGCAGTAGGTTTATGTTATGTACCAATATCCTTTAGAGTTGACTTTTAGATAGCTGCTTCTATCATCTATCTCATGAGAAGTATATTTCCTCTAAAGCAGAGGACTCAAAAAAGCAAAGCATCTTTCAGCTAACGCATATTTCCCCTAGTATTCTCAATTTTGGGATTGGTAAATGTGTATCAACATTTTGTGCTTCGATGTGACTGTAAAACTATTACAGTGGAAATTTTTTTACACTCGTGAATAGCAAATTATGATGAGTATGATAGATTAAAACAAAAATAACATAAAAACATTTCTGTATTATACTTGTGGCAGCTTGCTGGGGTACTATTTCCCCAGCGTTCACCGGACGCAGCTCCAATTTTTACACCACCTGTTTCCACTTCAACTCCGAGACATGCCCAATCAGGTTATGGAATGCCAATCAAGTCTTCAACTTGCCTTGATGAAGCCATGGCAACTGATATGGAAAACCTAAGGTTTGGATTCAACTCTGGTTGCACACATATGTATAGCCATGCATGGGCAACCCCTCCTTTTGAAGGTCCAAGACAAAATCCAAAAGTGAGGCTTTTGTTATGCAACATCAAATTAAATGATTCGATACATGAGGGTTTGAGAACAAAACTTCTGTTGGCCTTTTGTAGTTCATTTATCTTCAAATCAAAACTATCTCCACTGTGGCTTATAATTTCGTGTATGCTGGTGTTTTATCCTTGTGAATGAGGTTTCTATACGAGAAATGATGTTTGTTAAGCATTTTCCAACTAGTTTTTCTTGTTTTTTTGAGGAGCAAAATTACCAATTAAGCTTCTGGTTATCAAAATTGTCCGACATTTTTTCCAATTCTAAATATGGCTAATCCACTTAGTTTGTTCCCTAGTTATGGTTGACTAGAACTTTTTCGCATATTGATCTTCAAAACATCACTCTATGGAGATTGGAGACACTATTTATATGTAGGAGTATTAACGTTTTGGATGCATTAGAAAGCTAAAGAGAGGAAACTGAGAGAATCGGAAGGAGAGATAACAAAACAATTTTCTAGAAACCCGACGAGGCCTTCTTTATATAACTGCAGGGCTATTGCATTTTTTTTCAATGCTTCATAAGAAGTCTTTTTCCTCATTGTTGATATAAAATCAATAGCATTATCGTATAATTATCAAGAAAACGGGGCCTTGTCCAAATTGAAGGCCTAAGGCAGTCGTCGTAATTGCTTAAGCTTGGGCCGCCCCTGTTGCCATGTTACTTTTAATATGCTATTTTCTCCTTATGACTCTCTCTCTCTCTCTCTCTCTCAGTTTGTCAAGCATAAATTCTATCCGTAGTGTTCTGGATCTCTTGGCTGACATGCTGCAAGCTGTGAATCCAAGTGACAGTGCAGTAAGTGCAACTTTCTCCTTTACTTTGTCCCGGTACCATCCTATTGTTTTAGTCTCACTTGCTTTTTTTTGTTTTGTTTTTACAGTCTGTAAAAGTAAAAATAATAGTTGATCTTGTCAACCAGTGCCGTTCCAACCACAAGAGGCTGTTGCAAATGTCAACTAAAACTGGGTATATTTTCTGGGCTTTGTCTCTGCTATTCAACTTTGCTTTGTTCGTTTATTTTTTGGTATTAGCTGGTTCTCTCTCTCTAGCATCATTATGTGCAAGGATAAAGATTTCCATTTGTTTCCATAGAAAGAGTCGAAACGATTCCATTTCCTAAGAGACCGAAACAAGACATTAGTGGAATCATGAAATTCTAGAGTTTCCAATGAAAGACAGCAGAACATGTCACATCGAAAACTACATGACATAGAAAAATAGTTGGTGTGCAGAGTTGAAATTATTTGACTATACTTGATGATAGGGTAGAAGAAGTATTAGACAAGTATCTTATTTAGCAGATTCATCTACTATCTATGTCTACGGATCATCAGGCTTGGGATATCAAGATTCTAGGGTTCCTCTTCACGTCTTTAACGTTGTACTCGCTTCATGGTTTTGTTTGACTGATACTTTTTGATTTTCTACTCCTTTTTTAATTTTTTTTTATTTTACGAATTAGATCATTAGATGCACATCAGTAAGATTCTAAACACTAATTATGCTTCCAATTTCTATTTTTTTCCCTCTCTTTTGAAATGTTGTCCTTTCTATGCTTGCCGAAAAACATACCAGAGCGAAATTTTCATCCTTGATTAAGTGACCCATTTCTTAGATGTCTTTATGGTGTTGTGATAATGGTTGATGTCGTGGCTGTGGCAGGGATGAGGAACTTCTTAGACAGGGTCTTGAGCTAAATGATAGGCTGCAAAGTGTGCTCGCAAAGCACGATGCCATAGCTTCCGGTTCCTCATTGCCGACTCAAGCTACTAATTTCAATCCTGGTTCAGCTGTTGATCCCAGCCTCAAACCTGCAGATGTTAAAGAACCGAGCCGAAAACCGGATGCTAGTCCCTCTCTACCATTGCTAATAGAACTGTAGTATAGCTCCATTTCTCAGTATACTGGTATGTGAGTAGGATACGTGCCGCTACCCTCAGCACCATTTCAATGTTAGGGCAATCTGAAAGGAAGAATAAGAGAGAAAACAAGCTTTAAAGAGCTCAATAGTTAGAACCTTTTTTATTAAAGTTAATGGAGATTGATTGTATGTCCACTGAACATAAAGCTATCAATCATTTATGTAGTGCCACTGCCAGTCCATCAGGGAAGACTTTAAGGGGTTTTTTTTTTTTCTTTTTGGGCCTTTCTGCAATGAGTGTTGTACCAAAAGTGGTAATGATTTTGTCTTATCAAAACTTGGCCAGGGAAGTGTGAAACATTAATGAGAAAAGAATACTGTATTCTTTTTCTGATTGCTTCCAATTAGTAAAAAAGTTAACTTTTCTCACCTGCCATTGTTCATTAGTTTCAGTTGCTTTTGTACTCTCTCATCTTGTCTCTACAAATTATGCAAGAAATTTGTAGGAGTAGTAGTTTCCTCCTCATTTGGTATTCGAGATTATCACTAGTTTCTTTAGAAGTCAGGCTGATAAACGGACCGAGCAGTGAATTTTTTAAGTTTGGATGGAGAACTTGACAAGTTCAAAGGTTATGTTCAAGACTCACTTGTTAATTAGGTTGATGTTGTTTATCGCAAACGAGTGTTAATGGAGCTGATCACGAGCCAATCTTGAGTGACTTGTGAATTTGTTAAACATCATGAATTGAATGAGCCAAGTATAACTTGATAAGCTTAGTTTCGAAAATGGTTCTACCTTGATTTCTCATAGTATAACATACTGATCTCGAACGAGCTTTTCACGAGTCAAACTCAGGCAATAACTCACGTTGATTTGTTCGTTTTTTGTTAGTACTGTGTAGAAGTTCTATGTCACGTGTTTAGGTTGCATTATTATCCAGTTAAGAATATTCATTAGATATCAATTTGTTGGTGAAACTGAAAACAAGAGAATATAGCAAATTACAACTTATTTAAGACTGGAAATTGATTATCTGGGAATTGATACCACTTTTATTAAAAAAAGATTGACATTTCTACCTACTCATTCAAGCGCCATTCGCTAGAACTTCTACGGTATAATTTATCTGAAGAGAAATCAAGAGGAAAATATCTAGGTATATAAACAAGAACAACTCTTTAGCTGCTCGATTAACGTTTGTGTAAAGGTTGTAGATGTCCGATTACTTCATTTTCAAAAGATGCGAGAAATATTCTCGAACTAGCTTTAACAAAGAGGGAGAAGATTCTGCTATAAATAATTGTTTATATGCATGCCTAGATGTTTTCCTGCTTTAGTTTATACAGTAATATAGAGGGAGAATATCCTGCTATAAGTAATTGAAAATATCTTGATTTCTCTTCAGGTACGCTTGAATGAGTAGGTAGAAATGGCGGATCAAAAAAAAAAAAAAAGAGTAGGTAGAAATGTCAATCTTTTCTACTTAAAGCGGTATTATGAAAGATTAATGTTTTTCTTGTTGAGCAGCATATATATTAACGTTTGTGTAAAGGTTGTAGATTTCTGATCACTTTATTTTCAAAAGATACAGGAAATATTCTCCTAATAAATATACCCCAATCTCTCCTCACTTTTTAGGCAATGTATCTCTATTTAAATATTGTCTATCATGAACAAGTATGAAAACATCTCAAAATTGTTACCAACGCTATGTGTAGATTACATTTGGCAGGGCTATGTGCAGATAACATTTGGCAGGTAGAATAGTCCAATAGAGGAGGTAGTTTATTTAGGTTAGAGACTTCATTACGTAGGCATTCACTAATTTATTATATAATATCCCTGCTACCATTGCAAAAATAACAACAATTGTAATCAAAGTGATTAACAATGATAAATAATACTAACCCTTGTCATTGCCTTGTACGAGGTGTCTTTGAATTGTTGTCATCCCATTTGTTTTGTAATGATATTTTAAGGTCATTGCCACGGATGCCTGATTTTGGCCACCTATTGTTTAGATTATATATACTTTTGACCTGCTAATCAAAGATACTTATCTTTGCCTGATGGCTAGCTAACCTCTTAATTCCGGAATTCTTGACTCAGGGTTTTGCAATGCTTTGATGCTAATTAATCTAGTAGTTGTATTTCATTTATTTAAGTGGGCACAGTACGTGTAGTACCTACCCAGAGATATGAAAGTCGCAAAATTCGCATGCGGGCAGGGCGCAGGAGCGCGAGCATGATATCATCTTTGAAACCATCTGGAGCATAATTTCCGAGAGTAATGAAGAGTGCGAGAACTGAAAGAGGAGGAACAACGTATTTTGAAGAATTATGTGACTAAAGGATATGACCGGCTCCCTAAAAAGAAATCATACGCGGCATTTTATGTTTTCGACTGACGAGATTGATTTCTAAAATGGATTACTTGGCTCGATCGGGGCAGGCACAACGATTGGGTGGCCCAAATAGTACTATTATACAAGGATTAGTTGTCTAATAAATTATCATCTCTCTCTAACTAGCTAGTTAAACAGAATTTCCGGGGCATTAGACTGATTTAAATTATTACTAAAACATGCTTAACTTTTTAGCAAGTTTAATTTTCTTAGCATTGCTGCTAATTAATCATGGTAGTACAACATAAACCCTTTAAAACATCAACAGAAGCTTTTAATTCAGACATAAGATATGTTAGACTAGTGGAGAAGATTGTAGAAGATTCTGGATTTATTGTAATTAGAAATTCATTAGGGTGTGATTATGATTGACTTTAAATACTACTAGTAATTAGCACTCACCCTCTTGTATAGCAAACAGCTAGAAAGGCTTATGTGCATGATAATTCAATTCAATACAATATTTACTTTCTCTATATTTTGTTTTGACGATATCAGAGCTAGGTACGTATGGACTGACCTCACCTCACCTCACGTGGTCGAGTCTCCGCAAGAGTCAATCGCCTCACCTCATCAATGATACCATCAAAGGCATTCGGACTGCGCGTGATGAGGAGTGTTACATTTTATCCTTCATTGCTTGCCTAAGCCACTCAAGCTTGATTAATAGTATAATTTAGAGGTTGCTCTCCACTTATGGTCAATTAATTTTAGGTCGGAACCGTCGAATAAATCTAACAACATATAAGTACCTCCAATTGAAGCAACTTATATTTTAAAAAAAGAAAATCGAAGCAACTTATATTAAACTTCAGTCAATGCGTGTAAGCAATCCTTAATTAATCAACTTCCTAAGGTATGTTTATGTTCATATCAGAAGCTCTCTAATATCGTAATTAATATCTGTGTGTGAGTTAACAATATCAACTAAATTATATATATATATATATATATATATCGAAAAATGTTGGTGAATTGGTAGGGTTCAATTAAGGGCGTGATTCCAGGCATAACTAAGCTGAAAACAAGGGGCAGTTTGTGGATTGTGAGTGTTTTTGTTTTGATTTTATTTCTGTTTTTAGTCTTGTTGATGTTAGTCTTTGTGGTGCCGGCATCGGTCCCGACTATCGGAGACGTCCACTGCGTAGAGCTCGTCAAGTATTAGAAGTGTACCAAAAATCAACTCGATCAAATATCGTTAAGTACCTCATCGCAATACATTTAACATGAAAAAAAATGAATCCTAATGTATACGAAACACTGGATCAAAACCACTAAATCCATTATTTTCAAGTTATATGTGTTCCGATAAGGTACTTAACGATATTTGATCAAGTTGATTTTTGATATTCTTGTAGTACTCAACGAGCTCTATGCAGTGGACGTCTCCGATCGTCGGACCGATGCCGGCAAGGCCGCGCAGTACGCTGCGCAGCATGGAACTACGCAGCACCCACCCCGGGTTTGTGCTTCGGAGGCCCTAGAGATCGTAGCCGTTTGCCTTCAACCCATAGTTTGGGATTTTCCGACAACAGTGCGGTCATTGGTGGTGTGTTTGAGTGGCTGCTTCTCGGTGATCTCTCCCTCGTCTGTGTATTATAGGGATAGTAATGTTCAGAAATGGCAACGTCCTCTTTTCAGCTTGGCGGATAGTCGGATATCATCGTTTCGTGGGCTAACTGCTCTGGCCTTTATCGTTTCTAGCACTTATTGTAGTCCACTGTTTTGGTTTTCGGAGATTTCGATGCTTGAGTTTCGGGGTTATGTTCCCCTGCTCGTGTTGTATTCTCTGTAAATTGATTCTCTGGATCATTTAATTGATATTATTGGCTACGAATTTGGATTTCCAAAAAAAAAAAAAATTAAATCAAGGGGGGGAAAAGGATGAAAGACAAGGTTGGGACCTCTCCACAAGTACAAGAAGAAGATTCCAATTGGACCAACAACAACATTGTGGTGTCATCAGTTATTGCATTGTGTACTCCTCAAACAAATTAAACCTGAACAATAAACATCAATTGTCACAACCTAGCGATATGACAGTACAAGGGACCTTTTAAATTGCACGCTAAACTCTTCTACAATCACACATTTACACAAATAAAAATGTACAATACACGCTCACATGGAAGTGTGTGACAGGAGAAAGACTACGATACACTCTCCTTATTTGGGTCTGTATTATATGCACTCCCAAAATGTTATGATTCATAGAAAAAAATGTTACGATTCGAATTACTAAAAAGTTACGATTTCAGTAAAAAAAAGTTACGAATTGTATTGCTATAAAGTTATGATTTTTTAGTATAAAAGTTACGAGATACACCAAAATGTTATGAATCATAATGAAAATGTTACGAATCGTATTGCTGAAAGGTTATGAAAATTAGAACAAAAGTTACGAAACACACGAAAATATTATGATTGAACCATAAAATAGGTGCATATGGTACACATTTTTAAGGGATATGTACTGTAGATTTTCCCGTGTGACAGACGTGGATGTATTATATTTTGTAACCGTATGTGGCGGTAGAATTTTTAATTCCACCGAATGAGACCCGATTAAAGCTCAACTAAAGCTGGGAGAGTCGTGGACCAATTTTCACAAGAACGGATAATACATAGGGGGTTTCGAACTTGAGACCTACAAGGACAACAGTCAATGAAAAATTATTGAGTACCGTTGGAGTGTTGGCAATGGGCCGATTTGATCCGAATATAAAACCGAACCAAACCGGAGTTGCCCATTTTGTAAGAAGTCGGACTTTTAGATTTAACTAGTACGTACAATACAGAAAATAGCGATAAGGTCATCAGTTTTAAAGAAGTGAGTTGTGTGGTTGGTCATTGATGTCAAATTTGGTGGGAAGCCTGAGGCCGATATGGATATAGCCAAACTAAAAGTCGGCCGAAAGGGACGCATTATGCTCCTTTTTTGGCCTGCCCTTCTATTCTTGTCATTCTCAAGTCCTCCTTTCAACAGAGAACAAAGTTGAACAAAACCTCCGGTCTTGGCCCGTGCCTTAGGTGTTTACTCCATTCTAAGGTTTCAGGTTCGATTCTCTTTACCAACGACTCTTGGGATCATCTCACCTCATGAGTAAGCATATAAAGTGGTTGTGAGAAAGACTGTAGAAATTAGACCGAGGTGCGCGCAAGTTAGCCCGAGACACCTTGCATTACCAAAAAAAAAAAGAAAAGAGAAAAGGCTGAACAAAGGCTGCGTTTACAGGGAAAGTAAGGAGAAGCTTTTGACGCGGATTAAAAAAAAGAAAAGAAGAGAAGCTTATGACACTACAATTTTAAGTTTTAACTATGCTTTCTGTGTTATTTAATTTAATTAATACATAATTACCATCAAATATTTTTGTAAGTAATAATTCATGAAAAAGTCTTCCCAAACGAAAAGAAAAAAGTTACAAATTCAACCATGAAAAATGCCTACCATATAAATCGTAAATTTAGGAGTCTTGAAGTTAACGTCTAGAAAATTTTTCAAAAAATCCAAATCTTAATAGATTAATATAATAGTACTAATAAAGTTGGGCCAAAACCTTGCGAAGCCAAGCCAATCCAAGCTAGTGTTGGCATTATCTCATTGAACGAATACGACACGTCTGACCTTGAAAAGTAAAAGATTGTAAAGGGTCACTCTCGTAATCCCAATTATCCAAAAGTATTTTTTAAATAACCAGATTGTCGAGATGAGCCACCGAAATCGAACTGCACGGTGGGCTTCTCTGTAGTTGGACCGCTAAGAAACCGGATGTGCGTGATAGTTAAATACTCAACCATGCGCGTGAGACAGCCCAGAGGAGAGCTGAAAAAGAAAACCGGAGAAAAACAAGGGGAAGAAGAAAGAACAGAAAAGTCGCACATTCATTTTTTGGGTTTTCTCGGGAAAATGCCCTTTCGACCATTTTCTCGAGAAAAATAAACAAAGTTCTGCTCTCCGCTTGCTCCCCTTGCAAAAAAGGTATTTCCTTTCCAATTCATTTCCCTCTGTAATCGGCGGAGCGAGAAATCGTGTGCGAAGAATTTTCGAGGGGGGAAAGCTTTTTAGAGAGAGAGAGAGAAAGATGATGATGGCGTCGTCGTCTTCTTCGTCTTCCGCAACTGTTCGCGTCGATAAGGCCACGAGCGACCTCCTAATCGGCCCCGATTGGACCATGAACATGGATATTTGTGATTCCATCAATTCCAACCACTGGTACTGTATTCAAAATTTTCCAAACTTTTTTATTGATTGAAGTTGACCTTTTTTTTCCCCCTTGAAATTTTTTGGACTAATTGGGGCTTTTTTGTTCAAGTTGAAGGGATTTCAATATACTACATGTGTATATTTAGTTACATGCATGTAGTTTTCTTTCGCCTTTTTCCGTTATTTGGTAGATGAGAAAACGATGTAATACCAATATTGTTTTTTTTTCTTTCTTTTATTTGGTAGGGGTAGGCAGGCTTTGAGAAATTAAAGAAATGGAAATCATAACTTGGAGCTGTGTATTTATTTTGCTTTTTCCTACGTTTGGTTGATAGGAAAACCATGGAAAACAAGCTATAGTTGCCAACGTGTATTATAGTACTATGTTGTCGTAGTTTTTTGTTGATAACCGACTGAGCAAACCTCCGGTGGCCCCCAAGGTTTGGAACGTTTGGCCTCCATGAGATTCAACCTTGCGATCTTGGGGGCAAGTCCTTTGATTGCTGTCTCGTGCCCGCGCGGCCAAACCGCTTGGGGTTACTGTATTGTCATAGTTGCAAGAAGTAATATCTATTTACTGACTTTGGATGCCGTGATCCGGAAGGATTCGGGCTTACTAAATCTAAGTGACTAGGTTGTGCTGGATGGAGCTCAATGGGAAAATAGGATTCATGTAGCCAACTCCAATTGATTGGAACACAAGGCTCGGTTTGATTTAATTTAGAAGGCAAGCTTTAAGAGATGGATTAATAAAACTGTTAATTAGGAGCTATGTACTGTATTTCTTTGTGGGTTTTGTTGTTAGATTATGACACAGTAAGGGTTAGAAAAATCTTGTAAGTTTTTGATATTTATGCTTTGTTATCATGTCAATAACAAAGGGGCAGGAGATTAGTTTCTGCTTCAGAATTATGCATTTATGAAGGGATTTTTGTTTCTTAATCGCTTCTAAGAAGTGGATGGACTCATTTGTGGTGTTTTGTTTTATCTCAGGGAGGCAAAAGAAGTTGTGAAAGCTGTGAAGAAAAGGTTGCAGCATAAGAACCCTAAAGTTCACTTGCTCGCCCTAACGGTACTTTTTCTTAGAAATCTCCTGTTACCTTGCACTTGGCACATACATTTTTATTTTGTTTAGCTTGGAAAACCTAGGTTGGATTGTTTGATTTTGTGGCCACATCACTTGTGTAGAATCTATCGGTTTCTATACATACTCGGATGGGAATCTCGGGAACTTGTCTTGCTGATCCATTTATTTGTGGCATTTTTGTAGCTCCTGGAGACAATGGTAAAGAATTGTGGTGACAATGTGCATTTTCAAATTGCTGAGAGAAATATTTTGCAGGACATGACCAAAATTGTGAAGAAGAAGGTGAGCTTTCCTCTTAGATGGTTGGATATTGGTTCAGCAGAAGGTTTCTGGTGGTCTTTGATTCACTAAAGACCTAGTTTTCCTATATGATTCCAGTTCATCACTCACAAGTCAGAAATAGTATATACTTAGTTTGCCAGTTTATTTGCTGTGTTTAATGTTTTTTTTCCTGTCTTACGTGGACGATTTTTGCAATTTCTGTGTTACTATGATTCTGCATTATTGTACGCTGAAACGGACATTTTATCATAGAATCTGGCGAAGGTGTAGGCTGCATGTCTAGTTCTTGCTTTAGTGTGTCGTTTATCAAGGTTCTTTTAACTTTTTAAAGTTAGATCACGAGCCCTGTATGCTGAAAATATATTGACTTAACACATACAATATTCACTTATTGATTCATTGTAGAGGTTTTAAAATATTCATCCCATGCGTATGACTTAATTATTTGGAACATTCCTGCAATAACGGGTCTGTTAACTGAATGATGGTTCTACAAGCTCTTCTTTGTGATCTTTGTTTCGTGTGATGCATGTCTAGTTCGTCCATTAACTTGTGGTTATCATTGTTATATAATTTTTGTAAGATAGATCATGAGCTCCAATGCTATATGTACCCTGACTTGACACGGACATGCTTATATATTTATCCATTGAAAAAGTTTTAAAATATTCATCCGCTGTCTATGACTTTATTATTTGAAACATTTTGGCCACAACGGTTCCTGCGGCACATACCTGCCCTCCATGTTCTTCCATTTGCAATTTTTTTTTTTTAGTTTTGTTTGTTTAATATGTGTCGTAGATCATGGTTAGGTGTTGTGCATTATCTTTCTATATTCCGCGATTTGCTTAAATTAGCTTTCTCCAGGGATTATGAATCTTCTTTATGTTGTTTTTCATTTGTTTCTCACTTGGTCTTATTATGGCACTTCTACATTCCGTCAGAAACAAATGTTTTCTAATGTCATTTGCAGACGGATATGCATGTAAGGGACAAAATCTTGGTTCTCCTAGATTCTTGGCAAGAAGCATTTGGTGGCCCGGGAGGGAAATATCCACAATATTACTGGGCATACGAGGAACTGAGAGTAAGTATACACTTTGTTCACTTTAGTAAGTTGTCATCTTTACTTGGTTGATTTTTGTTGTTGCAATTGTTTGCTGACAATTGGCAGTACCATTGTAAGTGCTTTGATGGAGTTGACTTGTCTCATTTGTAGAGTGGTCAACATATAATGAAGTCATAGTATCAATTAACAGTACCATAGTTAGCGTTTTGATGGAGTTGAGTTCTCTCCTTGGTAGAGTGGTTACCATATATTGAAGTCATAGGATACTAGGCGTAAACATAATGAATTACCTGAGTGAATGGCATATCATTATGATCAGTAGGACTATATTTATTATGGGTCATTATCCTTTCATAGAGTTGACTTCATGATAAGTTGCTTTTATCATTTATCTCGTGATAAGCATATTTCCTCGGAGAAGACTAAACAAAGAAAAGCATCTTGCAGCTAATGCATGTATTACCCAATATTTCCAATTGGGGGATTAATTGATGTGGGCCAACATTTTGTGCTTCGATGTGCATGCATAATTATTACAGTGCAAATGTTTTACGTCTGTGAATAGCGTACTATTATGAATTTGATATCTTAAAACAGAATCATGTAATTTTCATCTAAAGCAAAGGACTGAATGAAGAAAAGCTTCTGTTTCCCTAATATTTCCAATTTTGAGATTACTTGATGTGTGCTAACATTTTGTGCTTCGATGTGCATCTATTATTGTTACAATGGATTTTTTTACATCTGTGAATAGTATACTGATAAGTATGTTATGAATTTGATAGCTTAAAACAAAAGTATGTAATTTTTTTTCTGGATTATACTTGTGTCAGCGTGCTGGAGTTCTATTTCCCCAGCGTTCACCAGATGCAGCTCCAATTTTTACACCGCCTGTTGTCCAGTCAACTCTGAGACACCCCCAAGCAGGTTATGGAATGCCAATCAATTCTTCAACTAGGCTTGATGAAGCCATGGCAGCTGAAACAGAAAACCTAAGGTTTGGATCGAATCTGGTTGCATACACATGTATTGCCATGTTACTGTTAATATGCTAATTTCCTGGTGAATGTGATTCTCTCTCTCTCTCTCTCTCTCAGTTTGTCAAGCATAAATTCTATGCGGGATGTTCTGGATCTCTTAGCTGACATGCTGCAAGCTGTGAATCCAAGTGATCGTACAGTAAGTGCAACTTTCTCCTTACCTTTGTCTCGGTGCCAGCTTATTGTTAGTCTCACTTGTAATTTGCTTGTGCGCTTGCAGTCTGTGAAAGACGAAATAATAGTTGATCTTGTCAACCAATGTCGTTCCAACCAGAAGAAGCTGATGCAAATGTTGACTACGACTGGGTATTTTCTCTGAGCTTTTCTCTACTATTTTCCAACTACTTAACAACCATTTGCATGTTCATTTGTGCACCTATACTTCCTATAACGCATCATTATCCACAAGGAGAAAGATTTCCATTTGTTTCTGTCAAAACTGGGTTCTGTTTCCTAGGAGTGTGAAACGATACATTAGTAGAATAATGAAATTGCAGTGTCTGGAACGAAAGATGTTAGAATATATACCGAAACACCTCAAAAACAACAAAACATAGACACATAGAAGTTGTATTTAGTACGAGTTGAAATTATTTGGCTAAACTTGATGATGGGGTACTAAAAGGATGTGAATCTTATGTTGTTTGATTACTAATTATACGTGTAGGGTCCTTAGGCTTGGGCAAAGGGTGGTTTATAGCACCTTCATAGTCCTACATCACATGACAGTTTTTGTTTCACAATGATGCATAGTTTTTTAATTCATGTGTATTTTCTTTAACGAGAATCGTCTATATATCTGAAAGTATGTGACTACATATTATTTGGCTTGTATTCACGTCAATAAGTTTTGGTTCATGTTCCTAAACACTTCTTGTATATTCAAAACCCTTTTTGTCTCTTTTGAAAAGTTTCTGAGACGGTGAAATGATTCCGTTTCTATGCTTGCCGAAAAAACAACACACCAGTAAGAAAAGAAAGAAATTTTCATTCTTGATTATATGATTGATTTCTTAGATGTCTTTATGGTGTTGTGGTTTTGGTTGACACTGTGGCTGTGGCTGTGGCTGTGCCAGGGATGAAGAACTTCTTGGTCAGGGTCTTGAGCTAAATGATAGCCTGCAGACTGTGCTCGCTAAGCACGATGCTATAGCTTCCGGTTCCACATTGCCAACTCAAGCTATGGATTTCAATCCCCGATCAGCTGCTGAGTCCAGCCTCAAACCTGCAGATGTCAACGAACCCAGCCAAGAACCGGTTGCTAGTCCCTCTCTACAAATTGTTCCTGTAGGAAAGAGCCAGATTGATGAAGATGAAGACGAGGAAGATGACTTCGCACAGTTAGCTAGAAGGTTACTCTTTGCTCATGTGCTATATCACATGTGTTCCCCAATGGGATCAAATAAATTTCATTTCTACGATGGTTCACATCACACCTGCACAACAATCTGATGATCGAGGCATTTACCTTGCAATTCCATCTAATGTATTAGGGTCTCGTTTGTTACCCTGATTTGAGCATTGGATTGGAATTAGTGCAAGGGGACCACATATCCCACGTTTGGTTGAAATTTTGTGCTGTAATCTGACAAAAATGTGGGATATGCATTAACTTGGAGGAATGTGATATTATTAATCCCCTCATTATCATCCAATGGGATTACTGATTCTATCAGATTATGCCCCTTCACTATTAATACAGCCAAAAAAACGGGCCCTAGACTTTTAGAGGATATTATAGATCAGTTCAAATATCGGTGTTGGTATTTCCGTTTGACCCAAAAAATATATATATATATCGGTGTGGGGGACTATTCATCAGGTTCCACCATTTTTCCTGTTGTACTACTAGTCTATTCACTCTTTCATCTTAAGTTGATATACTGAAATCCTCCTCGTATCAATTGTGCCTGGTTCATAATCGGTATATTTCATGCTTTATGGCAGGCATTCCAGAACACGGTCAACTGCTTCTCAAGACACATCTACTGGTACTGGCGAAAGTATTACCTCGGTGAATTCAACTGTGACCCCCGTCCCAAGCAACGCATTAGCTCTACCCGATCCACCTGCACCAGTTAGAACCACAAAAGAGCAAGATATGATTGACCTTCTGAGTTTGACATTATCAACTACTACACCCTCTCCCCAAACCCCCAACACTCCTGCATCCTCTTCTCAGAATGTTCATCAGGCACCACCCCTTTCCCCGACCACACAAGGGTATCCCTATCCTTCTCAGGCTTATACTGGAAACCAGGGTCAAGTGCCCTACAACAGTAATTATGTTGTACCTTGGGCTCAGCCCCAAGCCCAGGTACATCCTCAACCTTACCTCAGGCCCCAACACCAGCCACAAGCCCAAGCCCAAGCCCAAGTCCAGCCTCAACCTTACCTCCATCCTCAATCCCAAGCCCAAGCCCAATCACCGCAGCCTCAACCTCACCTCCAACCCCAAGCCCTAGCCCAACCCCAACCACCACATCCACATCCTCAACCTCAATACCTCCAGTACTCGTCTGGTGGCTACCCTCCTCCTCCGTGGGCCCCAACGCCTGGTTATTATAGCAACCAGCCGCATTTAGCGACAAGTCCTTACATGAATTCCAGTCCTCGAGCGAACACTCCTACATCTTATGCATCTGTGCAAGGGGCCAGACCGTCGCAGAATGTTAATTCGTTTCCAGCAAAAGAAAGCAACGGATTGGCTTTGAATGGAGAGATGAGGCTGAGCTCTAGCCCTAAGACCACAGCCACATTAGCAGGACAGAAGCCCTTTGTTCCTTCTTACAGATTGTTTGAAGACCTTAATGTCCTTGGCAATGGAGATGGGAGGTTTAAGATGACGAGCACTACATCTGGCGGCTTATCAGGAGCATCTAGCCAGAGCCAGAGTATGGTGGGAGGGAGAAAGTGAGGTGTTTCACTGTATGATATTCTTACTGGTTTTTTTTGCTCATGTGAGTAGCTTTTATGCAAACATGTCGTGATACATGTCGATATGGTTGAAGGTTGAAGGTACATACGTTCGATTTACATGTATGTAGAGTGCTTTAGGTTGATTCTCGCATCGTCGATATCATTGTGAAGTTGTTGGCAGCAATTGCAATAAGAACATCTGTGAATGTTCAAACAGATTAAAAATTTGATTTAGGTCCAAGGAATGAATGTGATTTTTGGCGGTTTGACTTTCTTTTTGCCTTTGGAAGATTTGAGGCCACCGTGCTATAGTTGCAGGTATATCAACGAAGAAGTACTTGATCCTCATGTTCTAATCTCATAGGAATCTATAGACATGATGAATATCGGCGTGTTCAAATCTCACATGAATCTATAGACATGATGAATAATGGCGACTATAGAACGGCCCAGAGCTTGGCCAACAGACCCTCCAATACAATTGTTAGAATATAATATGGAAGCCTCCAAATTAAAGCCGAAGCAATTAATTGCTGAAGAATCAAGAGTATAATCAAACTAAGCTTCCATTATAACAATGAGAATTCTGCTGCTTTTACAATCAGATGGGAATAAAAAAGGGTGAGAAAAAGGGAAAACACTAACGTACAAGAATTTGGGGGTGGGGTTGAAAGAGAGAAAAAGAAAGAGAACCTATTTACACGATCTTACTATTTACACGATCTTTTTACTTACACATCAGATTATTTGCCAAAGCCTTCAACGAATATGCAGAATTGCTTCCCAACTCGTATGATGTCCCTCGATGCCGGAGACTAATGAATATGTACCGTACAATTTTAACTGTGGGCCCAAATTGTGTTTTCCCAAAACAATAGTCGATGATCAGTCAAGCTCAATGATCGTTGAGTACCCGAAGTCAACGTTGCGACAATTCAAAGGTTAGCTGGTGCCCTTGTGCGGCCTCCGGACAGAAGGCTTTTCAGTCACATAAATAAATATCCCTATTCATCTTGCAAGAGATGTTTCATTAGCAGAGCATCTGCAGCACCAGCAGCAAGCAGTATTTGATAGGGATGAAAGGTGAGACAATTTAGAGAACCCATTTTATATCTCATACTCCCTAATGGTTGACCCTTCATATTGAAGACTTTGATAATCTGTTTGGCTGAACCACTTGCAATTATGGGCGCATGCCGATGAACAGCTAAAGCTGTGAGAGACCCCCTGTGAGCATTGATTGACAAGTAGGAATCCCTCAGCCGTCTGATATCAAGGAACTGAATGTCCCCAGCTTGAGATGCACTGACAATCTGAGGTATAAGACAAGTAGAAAGCTTATCAAATTTTCACCATTATCAAATTTCTACATCAATCAATGATCCCAATTTCATCCACTAGTGTTGTTTTGGCGAGCTGGGAAAAGGAAACGTTGGGAATATTGGAAGCAAGACGTAGACGTAACATAATTCCTTTGTCAAGAAGTTGGAAATGTACAAGTGTCCAATGTTTCGGTACGTTCAGTAGAATTTCAACATGTTTCAATGTGTCGGTGAAAAAATTGAAATTTCGGGATTCAGTAAAGTTTCATTTCAGTCTCCTAACAAATATGACCGTTCCAACCATTAAAATGGAACTCAATTCTAAGTATGATGGTTGATTTAAGAAAGGTTAAAGCATGACTAGGAACAGCATTTGAAAGATGTCAGGTTATTCAAAGCGATGCTAAGTTTGACATTATGCAGAAGGGGAAAAGAATAACTACAGCAACGGCACTTGAAAATCATCAAATTACGGCAAGCTGTATTCTGGCAATAAATAAGGAAGATGCACCTACCTTTGTCGGATCAAGTCCAGGTTGAAAGCCAATCCCCACAACTCTTATTTCTACTCTCTGGGTGTGTGGTTGTGTCGTGCACACCGGCCTGAATAATGCAAGATTGATAAGAAAACAAATTGATGTGTTAACAATGGTTAAGAGGATTGGATGTCTATTTAAAGATAAATTACAACTCTGTATTTGAAGTTGAGAACTGAATACTTTATATTTCATCATTGGGTAATTTGCAATGCTGCGCAATCTAATTAAATACAATTGTATACATAACAATTCTTGAAGAACTCAATATTTGGATGTGAGTGAGACACTTCTCATACTTCCCTTGAGCAAGAACATCTTGCCAAATATAACATTTACCACATCAATTCCTAGTTGAAAGCTAATTAGTAAAACCCTATATTACAATCTTATTGTAATGCGGTAATATTTCACTAGAAAATTATTCAGACGAACTGAAACTGCTTACAATTCAGGTGCACGAATGTCAAAGAGTCTAACAGAGCCATCCACAAAACCAGCTGCAAATTGACCTGGATGAACTTGAGAAGCAGACTACAGAAAACATGAATGATCTCCCCATTAAAGAAACACCATCAAGAACAGACAAGCGCATTGCAGCAAAAAAACCAAAATTTTAAGAGCAGAAGACAATTAACATGGTTTGTTTGGTACAAGAGGATCCACGACAAAGATCGATGGAAGGGATACGTGATTTCCAGCTATGATCATGCCAAAAACTTCCCAATAGCAACATTGTGTAATTCTCTTATTCTACTTTTTTTTTTAGATTGCCATATTGGCATTGGAATAAAGTACACAAAAAAGTAAAATAAATTACAATAATAACCTCCAATACAAGAATAAATTTATCAACTAAACTAAGCAACAAAATCTAATATGATTTCAACCAATATTCTAAATACCATACCGGACATGGTGCCTTTTTTGGTACTGGTACAGTACGTGCCGGTACCGGTGTAATACCGGGTACTGTTTTGAATCTTTTCTTAAAAACAGGTAATTATGAAAATCCTAACAAATGTATTTATAGACTAATCATTTACATAAACTATTGATTTTAGACAGTGGCGGAGTCAAGATTTTGTTACCGGGGGGGGGGGGGGCACGGCTTAACAGACATTTTTATCGGAACGTATAATTATTATATCATAAGGTTTTTGCTTTTCAGTTCATTACATTTGTACATTGAATTGATTCTTTAGGTTATTTCAACTGTCACGTGCTTACTTTTATTTATGAAAGAAATTGAGAAATGAGAAGGTAAAATAACCAGTTTTTTATCAAATCAAAGCAAAATTATTAAGATTATAAGTAACTATACACGAATAATTATCAATAATATTTAAAATCAAGTATATATAAAATAAAAAATTTAAAACTTGGACACTCGGGGAGCCGGGGCCCCCCCGGGCCCCTACATACCCCCGCCCATGATTTTAGAGTAAAAGGTTTAAAAATTGATCAATCAATTGAACTAAAAAAGACACACTACCAATCCACCATAATTAAACTCAAGTCTGTTGCACTAGACTATTCTCCAAAATGTCTGTCGTGCTCTTCCCAAAATTTTGTTGTCCTATTACCAAGGCTAGCAAGGCCCTTTCTCTGTGCATTATGAACTTGCCCCCAAAACCCTTTCTCATCTTTGAAGACAGAATGATTGGAGCTCTCGTCTCTGCATTAGAAGAAAAGTCCTAGGGGAGAAAGGGAGTCAGACCGACTTTGATGACAGAGAATGATCAGAGCTCTCAGATTGGCCCTAACAAAGTCGAATTTTTGCCGGAACTGTGGCAGAAGCAAGTTTAGCTTTGTCGATCTTCTTCCACTTATCTTCCCACGAATTTTGTTCATTTAGGTCGTACCGCCAGAACTCACTGGAATAGTTCGGAACTGACCGGTAAATGCCAAAAAACTACCTGAAATGAAATCAGAGCTCCTGTGTACCGGTTTCTCCTTAAAACGGTACCTACGGGCCGGTACGGACAGTATTCTGAACATTGATTTCAACCCATCTGTTTTCCTTTAAATGAAAAAGAAATCAAAATAAACTTTACATCAAAATTTCTTAGCACCTACCTTGATGAGGTAATTTATTTACTGGTTTGTTGATATTAGTAGGCACTTGGTACGTCAAGGGATCCATTTGAGCCACGTATAGACAGAATCTATGTATACTTTCACCAAATAAAAAAGTCTTAAGGCCAATGTCAACCAAACCAATCCTTAAGTCTCAATCAATTGGGGTTGTCTAGGGGTGGGAATTTCCGACACGACACAAAGTTAGCGAGTTAGGGTCAGCTATTTCTGACATGAAACACGAATATGACACGACACGATAACACGAAAAGCTAAACAGGTCGGGTTAGGGTTGAGAGAATTCTGACACGAACACGATACGACACAAGAATTTATGAAAGGACATGATAACACGACACAAAGTTAGCGGGTTAGGGTCGGCTATTCCTGACACGAAACACGAATATGACACGACACGATAACACGAAAAGTCAAACAGGTCGGGTTAGGGTTGAGAGAATTCTGATACGAACACGAGATGACACGACACGATGCCCACTCCTAGGGTTGTCCACATGAATCCGTTTTATCAGTGAGCTCTTTTAAGGTCCATGTGTATACAAGGAACAGAAAATGAGGAAACCATGTCAAGCACACAACTGGCAGGAAAGCAGCAGGGCAGAATAGTACAAAAAGGAACATGTTTGAGGTAAAACCCACCAACGCTGAAATGCTGCAATCTGATGAGGAAGGAACAGAATTAAGAAGCTGCTCTTTATCCAGGTCCCAGACCATAATGGATGAAACTTCACCAGAAGCATACTAGAAACACCAGAGCATTTAAAAAATGCATCAGAGAAGAGATCAATGAAAAACTTAGGCAACAAGGAACAGATCAATCCAACGCTTCTTAATTATTACATCTTAAGAGTAACCATGTACCAGATATCCAGACTGCTGCTGCCAATCCACAACGGCATTGACACTTCGCACACCAGGTCTATGACCTTGGACTGCAGAAAACGCAGTTACAAGTTTCTGCTTGTCCTTTAAAACGTAATCTTTCCAAATCCGGACATTCCCATCACCTGCATCACGAGTGAAGCACAAGTTAGATTCAATCAAAATTAAAAAGTTTCACAAGTACCATGAAGCTGATCAAACAGCAGAACTAAAATTTACATGAAGCAACAAGCAGCAAGCTGTCATCAAGCTCGTTCACAAGGGAGAGCTTTGATATTCCTTTGTCAGCACAATCATGATTGTCAAAACTGTTGAGCAGCTTATCTTCTTCGTAATTCCATATCCTGAAGAGATGCAAACAAACATTGAAACAAAATGTAGATTTGATTATCCAGACTCTTAAAAGTCGAACCTCTATCGTGATTCACGTCCATGCAAATAACTTTTGCAATATTTCCACAAAGCTTATGAAAGTTTAGCATTTAACCTATTTCATGTACACTATAACTTCTCAAATAATTCAGTAAGGCTTGTGAAAGTTTAGCTTAAATGGTAATAGTTTGAAGATGAAGTGAAAACTTGATTGTTGTCAACAAGCTGACCAACTTCAAGCATTTTGTGAAATTGACTTCAGCAAATTAGTAGTGCAGATTCAGGGCATGTAAGCCAAAGCAAATTTGTGTAGCCAGGCCAGAAGCTCCTAAGAGATAGTACCCATTATGACGTCAATAAAAACATTGCACGAAGATGGTTACACAGTCATAATTCTCAGGACACATCCCAACTGTCCATAATTGGCTAGCCTAACCCGGATGAAGGGTAATGGTCATACGTCTGTAATGCATTATATATGTTCCTAATGCGTCCTCTTCGGGACAGAGTGGAACAATTATGATAAAACAAACCAATCCAAACCGAGCCTTAAATCCCAATCAATTGTGGTCGGCTACAGGAATCCATTGTCTCCGTTGATTTCTATCGACGGCATCGTGCTCCATGATTTCCGTCATATCCAAGAAACCCAAGTCTTTTCAAACTAACACCTCTAGAGTCAATTTTGGTCGACCCCTCCCTTGAGGTGCTACCGTCAAATACAACCATATCACTGCTCCTAACTACTGCGTCCACCGATCTACGATAGACATGTCCAAACCACTTTAGTGTATTGTCTCTCAGCTTATCTTCTATCAGTGTTACCCATGCCATTGTCATGTATAATTCCATCTCGCATAGTATCGCACATCCATCTCAACATTCTCTACGTAGCTACCCTCATCTTACTCGCATGTTGTGGGCCATAGTTCTAATATTTGTAAAAAACAGGCTCGCAAAATAACAAAAAACACAAAAGTGAGTCATACCTGATTCGTTCAGTCTCATCTGCAGCAATCACAACCGGGTTGAAAGGTTGCAGTAATATTGTTTTAGTACTAGTCTCAAACTTTGTATCCCTACTAGTAATTTGATCATGCAATTTGTTGATCGCTGTGAAAGAAAATTAACCAAAATCATTGCAAAGTGTAAAGCAAAAGATCAGGACGATAATAGAAAACATACTGGAAGAGTACTCATCAACAAAACAAGTAGGTTCTGAAACAAAAAGATCATGAAACTTATAGAAAAGAACTGAAGCCAATAATTACAAGGACCCACAAGTACGCTGGCATTTGGCGATATTGTCCAGCGCAATTTTCTCTCTCTCCTCTCTTCTGGCAAGCATTTCTTCACTATCATCAGCTGCTGTAAGAAGTGGCTTTGAGAAGTGACTGCAACTCCACTTGTAGATGGTTGATTGCGGTAATAAACTACGCTCTGAAACACCAGAATCACCACCAGAACCCAAAAGTGGATCAGCTAATCCTATATCTGGACTATTCATTAGGTGTGGCCTGAACTCTAGCGAGCAAACTCTTCTCATTCCTGACAAGTAACTTGGGCGAGGAGGACTAACTGGTGGAGTTCTAAATGTAAGGGGCAAATGTCCTGTTAACAAAAATTCACAGGCAAATTCTAAATTACAAAGCTTAAGAAGAACTCAATATATGTAGCCTCCCCAACAAAATGGACTTCAGTACAAGCAGAAGGAGAAAGATCATCCATAAGTAGCACATTACAATATTTAAAGAGGAAATTTATTACCCAGATTACTTTGTTATGCATAATCCGTAACATACAACGCCACAAATTGTGGCTGCTATTACACCCAGTTGGACCATATAAGAAAAGAATATAAAAGCTTAAACTTAAACCCCATAAGCAAAATGAACTGCACAAATTGTAAAATATGATACTCTCCAAAGTGTGCAGAGGATACAAAGCATGCAATAGGTGTTCGGATCGATATGCCCAAACTACTTCAAATGTCAATTTATTGAAACAGATTTAAATGAACCGATTGAGTTGTCCAAGTTAAAGATTGAGTGAGATCAGGTACTGATTGCTACTGTATTAACTTAGCTGAAAGCTGAAAGATAATTGCCGGGTCTCGGCGGCCAAAAGTGATTTACAATTACCAAGATCCGATTCTTGAAACGAATTCACCCCAATCAGATTGTTATCACGTAGTCTTCCACCACCAGTTTCCACAAGCAACCACTTTACGAGACCCTATTTTATTCAGTCAAACTTCCATTTATCTAGATTTGACCAATTAAGATGGACCAGTAAATTCAATGACATACCCATATAAAGAGCTTGTTCGATATTTATTTCCCTCTTGAGGAATTATGCAAACCCGTACAAGATATAATTTCCTCAAATTCTGATGAAAGTTGGACTTTGAATATTCTGCACAATTCTAAAATTAAATATGCATGTAATTCAGGGTCTGGATAGCCATTTCTGCCTAATCCTGACCTGTCAACAATCCTAATCAAGAGGTCAAGTCAAACCCTAGAGTCCCTCATACAAATAGAAATTATTTGATTGTGCAATGGACAGACTATAAAAACAATCCAATGACTTACCTCCATTCATATCAAACCATGAAGCTGAACGGGCTAGGCCAGCAAGAGGTGGAGTTGTGAGTTCACCCGGCCGAGCACTGCTGCTAGTAGACTTCACAGATTTTGTTACCACTTGTTCAATCCCAATAACGGATAGTACTCGTCGACCAAGGCTTGCAATACGTGGTGATGGATCCTTGGCTAATGTCAGCATAGCCAATACACAGCGTGTATACAATGCATTGTCTAGAGGTCTCGGCCTTGTATGGCTTGCAACCGCATAGCTAGCATCTTCACTAAACAGTCCAGAATCAGAATGTTGGGACGAATCATCAGATAGTGGAGATCCATGCATTATACCAGAAGTTGTGAGGGGACTACTGGTGGAGACCCTCCCATCTCTAACTGCTGATTGACTGTCTCCACCAACTCTCAACAAAGGGCCAATCTGGGAAGGACCCAAAATTCCATGTGGCATGGACTGGGGTGGTGGAGTATAAACACTTCCTGCACCCTTCATGGCCAGAGAAGGCAAGGAACTAAGCACAGCATTAGATTGGGGTTTACAATATGCCGCAGCAATTGGCTTCAAATGCTTGTTGTGTCCAAAGGCAAAGCGTGCCAAAGCTGTTAAGATGGGCAGAAGATATGATAAGAACAGAACAAGGCGGAAGGCCTGTCGACGCCACTCGTGCAATACATATATAGTAACATCCACCCAAATGCAAACAAGAAAAGAGAAAATAAACAACGGAAACACAACCAAGAACATAAAATATTTGACATCCATGAAGAGAGGTTTGGAATTGTTCTTACATTATATCAAACAAATCCAGGTACACTTATATAAAATAACTAACCACCTCACACCACATAAAACTACTAGTGTTAGCCCGTGCCTACGGCACTACGCATCCCGGTTGGAAGAGGACGGCAATTGTGTGATTTAGGTGAAAACCATGGGCACTTAACCGGGAAGTGGGAGAATGTACTACAGCCTTTGGATCAAATGAATCTAAGCTATTCCAACAACTTGTCCCCACACCCTTCTGTTTTATAATAGAGATTACCCTCATTTGACGTCCATTTTCCTTGGTCATTCTACTCTTGCATAAAGGGAAGGAAAAGGATGAAATAAGATGTAAAAAGTGTTCCCAATAGTTGTTCTTATATGGAAAAACATTTAAAAGTGCTACCATTCCATTTCGACCATGGTTCCAATCAAACCAAACCTGATTCAAAATATTTAACACTCTGAAGGAAAGGAGGAACCCATATTTCATGGAAGAAATGAAAAGTTCTACCTCATGAAACATGCATAGTGTATACATACCTACAGCAACCTCTGCTCGTACAAGTGGGCTCCCATCGGAAACAGCATTTAAAAGGCTCTTCAGAATGTTAGTCTCAGCTCTAATTTTTTCATCATCATTGCATTCTTCGTCTCCACCATTTCTAGATGAGTCAAATCCAACATCAAGAAGGGTCCCCAGAGCAAAAACAGCTGATGCTCTGACCTGAAATGGAATTCTCACATAAAAATGGTGGTTAAATTAAATGCATAGCTTACATTTCATCTCTTTACGAAGAGACAAACTGTTACAAAGAAATAAGGGGAGACCTCAGGTTGGGGCTCAGAGAGTAGAGATGCATATATGACGGAGGCGTCTGCCTGCAAACCTATTACTTGTGCCTCTGTGAAATCCTCCCACAGCTTCCCCAGACAGAGGCAAAGCCACTGAAGAAACAGGGGTTCTGTTTGTGCATCATTTGCAAACGAACTGTGAAGGTGCTGCAAGCATACATGTATCAAATCAGCTTCAATACAGACCTCCTGACCCCGTCGATGTCCATCTGCAATGACGGCCAAAACAAATGCAGCCATTGCACGTTGCTCTGGATATGCTTCCACGCTATCTAGAAACCTTATGAAATATATGTGGCCCCCATCCTTTACCAGGTCAACCTGGCACGACTATTATCAGGCAAAAAAGAACTTGATTAAACACAACTGCAAACAGTACACCACAGAGAAAAGGGTGGGGGACGAAGGGATGAAAAGAATGAGGCTGGTGAAAGTACAGCACAAAAAGGAATGAAAACATTTAAACTTAAACCTTGTCAAGGGCTAGGATCTTTGTCCAGATAAACACGAGAATCTGCCGTAGTTCTGGAGTAATTGTTTGCAACAGCTTTAGAACACATGGAAATATTCCAACTGACAAGGCCTAGAAGAAGATATTTCATCAAGTGCATCATTGAATCAGATGCCATTAAGTACCCTTTTTCGGGATAAAAAAAAAGACAACAAAGGAATAAACTCCCATGCATATAAAATGGAAAAGCAGGAAATATATCATTACAACAGCAAATCCAAAGCTACCTACCAGATCCACAGCCCAGGGTCCCATGTCGAGGAATCTTCCAAGAAGCACCAAAGCACGAAATCGATGGGATTGACTAAGCAATACCTATGGACAAAGGCAGTTCGATGACCTTTCACATTGGAGTTAAAGAAAAAGAGAAAACAACAGAAGTCAAGCAAACAGAAAATAACGAGAAAGAAAGTAGAAGATAGCGGACAACGAAAATCAAGTTACAACGGCATAACATAGCTATCTGATCTCTTAACAAAACTTAGGTTGCACCGAGCGGGAGCAGGAGTGTGGGAAAGTAGAAGGTCCTATGGTTAGGAGCACCGAGGAGCGCATATGTGGAATATATGTTCCTTATTATTTGATGGGGCTATGGATGAAAAATCCCAATACATAGCTCAAATTCGTAATAAATGGATGCATGAACTCCACAGAACTTTGTGGGCCCAGATCAGTAGCCTAATTTAATAAAGGAGCCCAAACGAACCCATCACTTCTTCTATTGCATATAGAAGCCCAAATGCAAGCCCAACTACATTATTAACCCTACAGTCATTCGTCCGATCTGTTGCAGCAGCAGCTGCTGCTCGTGCAATGATCTGCTGCGATCTCTTCTATCCTCCTTCACCACACGCTCTGAGCTTGAGTAGGATCACGCTCCCGTGTAGGCGCTCCAGTCAAGAACCTCACTCTGGAGAGCATATATATCCGCACGCTTGCATCAGGACCAACGGCAGATCGAACGAACCCTAAAACTAAGGTTTACACAGCCTTCTTAAACACTCCCATATACAGATTTCTCTACCAATATATTACAGCTACAGCCAACAAGTCAAATTCCCAACAGAAAACTTGAATTCCACAGTCATGCATAGACGAAACAATCAGCTGATTGGCCAATTTATAGCAGTAAAGACTAAAGAGCGAAAAATCTTTTAACCAACCTTACCACTAAAAAACTAGAGAAACAGAACTTGACAGTAGATGCAGAAAACTTTAAGATGCCAAAATATAGAAATGCCACATTGTGGCTCCACAATACAAGGACCATGCAAAGAGACATACCTGAAGAACAATAGGCAATTGCTCAGGAGGTTTCTTACGCTCTGATCCATGATCAAGCCACACCTCAAAAGCTGTTAACTGTTCTGTGAAAAAAGGACTTGGCTGAAACAAAACAAACACGATATTACTCAATAATGGGTTGTCGTCGACAGAATAGAAAGCCTGAATCACCATATTTCTCGATGCACAAACTCTGGACTGAACACAACAAAGAAGACAATTCTTTGGAAAGGCACCTGGAAATCTGCATTGGGATCCTCAAGCAAAGTTGGAAGCTGCGAAAGGCAGATTTCAGCAGCCATGTCCCAGGCATCCCTATGACACAGACAGTCAAACAGAATAAGAACATAGTAAATGAAAACCTAACAAAAAAATTTACAGCATATAAAACTAGCTACCACATATGATGCTGATGTGTGGGTGGCAAAACAGGATATGAAATCGGGGAACAGTTAGCAGAACGCATTATTCTCTCAGCGAGTAAAAAGTTCCGGAACAGACTGGCTACTAATAGATCTTGTCTGAACAATCTCTGGAAAAGATCTGCAGCAACCAAAAATAAGTAATCATTAAAATACCGGCTTAAAAAGAACCAGAAAACTCAATCACGAATATGATTCTTTCATTACCATGTGGTAGAACATTCCAGGCAATTGTGTCAGTCACTGCTGTAAAAATCCAGTTTAGTTCCCCTAGAAGTGTCTTGCGGTCATTTTGGCGGCCAGGAATCTTATCTATGAGGGAGTAATCAAGAGATTCATGGAGTAATGAACGAGTCCAGAACCTGTGATACATCATGGCAATCAAATACTTAACTAGCTCGATTAGCACAAAGACACCTAACCGGCCAACAAAAAGATGATACACAAACACAGACCACTTTATTCATACCAGCTAACAACCAGAACCCATTGAAGCATCAAATGACACATTACCAACAAAGCGAGGACTAGTTTAAAGAACAAAATCAAGCTACAATAGAGAACAGTTTGAAAATGTGACAATCCAGTAAACAAGCATCATTGATTGACCTGAAATGAATCTTAACATAAGATTCATCAAGAAGTTATTCGGAAACAGTAACCTCTACGGACAGAAACAAAAACCAAGTCCTGAAAACCAGTGCAAACAGCAGGACAAAAAACATAGATAGGAACACATCACAACTCATTAGTCACTGCTAATATTGTCAAACTAAAAGGGTATAATGAACACGTCAAAAGAAAAGAATGTCTCACCATCTCAATGCCATCTTGATGGGCGTGGTGAGGCATGATGTAAATACATCAGCAGGAAATTCAGCACTCTGAGGTAGAGTCTCGTGGGCTTCACAGGCTGCAAGCAGGATGCAATCTCTCATGGAAGATCCAGAAGAACTAGAAGCGGTCCAATCTGGAAGCTATACGATAGACAACGGTCTGGAGGTCAGAGAACATATGGATAAAGAGACCAAATTTAACATGGCAAACAAATGCCCGTTATTAACCCAGTAAACAGCAAAAAATACCTCCATGAAGGCATTGACAACCATTCCACCAGCAGAGCAGTCAAAAACATAAATTGACGGAGTTCTTAACCAGGAGTCAAGGTCACTGATGGGCAGTGGGATATATTGTGTATAACTCTGTACCAGATAAAATAATCAGAAGATGAAGAAATCTAACAATTCATACACTCAATGTCAATGGCATGGATAAGCTTTCAGATTGGTAATGAAACCTTATTGAACAGCCAAATTTCACCATTAGCAGTTGGCTTTGGCACACCATGTCCATTATAATGAAACAGAACTCTTTCAGACTTGGCATTTTTCCGCCACGTGGTGCAAAGTTTCCTCACATCTTCTACAGTAGGATCTGGTTGAATCTTGTAGCGGGCCTGTTCCAGTTTCAAAACATTAATCTGTCTTTTAAAGGATCAAGTCCATGGTTTCAGACCAAGCATATAACCATTCATACACCTATACGTAGTAATGAGTTAGCCAACAACCCTGAAGGCAATGCAACTTTTTTTTTCTCATGTAGATATCAAAATGATTCCCTCCATTCCCCTTCGAAACAAAGTGAAGGAAAGTTTTTATTATTGTTACTATAAGTAAAGAGAAAAGTTAATCAAACCTCTTCACAAAGGCCTCTATTAGAGTGCAATTTTGTTCACCCTCCTTAAAAGAGGGTGAACATTACCCTCCTTCCTATTGGTTAAAATGGTGTGGATCCCCACCACAAAGTGATGTCATGCTTACCATGCAATACACTTTTTGGTGAGCATGACATCACTTTGTGGTGGGATCCAAACGATTTCAACCAATAGTAAGGAGGGTAATGTTTACCCTCTTAAGTGGAGGGTGAACAAATCTCAACTCCCTCTGTTAAAGCATCCACCTCAAAACCAATTAGCAATGAGTGGATAGGCCACCTAGGCTCATATACTAGTTTTGGAAGAGATAATTAACCAATGTCAGACAAACTCCAACACTCCCCCGCACGTACAACCCCCGACTCGAACGTGGAGAGTTAAACAAACGATCCATAACACATGATGACGGATCACAACAAACAACGGTGCACTTATGGCACAAACAAGGGGGAATAAATTTTCCAAAACCCTAGCTCTGATAACATGTTAAAACATCCGCCTCAAAACCAATTGGCAATGATTGGAGAGGCCATCCGGGCTCATATACTAATTTTTTAGGAGATAATTAGCCAATGCAGGATAAACTCCAAAAGCCTCATTTCCAAATTTTAAAAGAATTCAGAGTCCAGGATCTAATGAGCTACAAAAATAGATCAAAAGCCAAAAGCCTCCCTCCCTCCCTCCCTCAAACAAACACACACACAAACAAACACCCTAACCAAAAAGCTTAAAGAGTCTCTCTACAATTGTTCTTATTTACGCTTTCGTGTCTTCTCGAATGCAGCTCTTAACTTCACTAGAACGATATAGTTGAGTATGGATTTTGTGGTGGGGGAAAGAAGAAATACATAAACTGGAGATTTAAACATGTTACTGTGAAAATTTTTGCTTCTGATATCACAACTGCTACAGTGTCATCACCCAAGCACACCCTATGAACTCTGAACTTATTTAAGCACCAATTACTACATTTAAAAAGTGAAACATCTCACCTTTGGTAGCCACCTCTCATACTGAAGGCCCAATGTTTTCCCTATTGTTTCAAGTGCTTTTTGAGGAGGCATAGAAAATGGATCTGTAAAAAGGGATAAATTAAAGGATAAAATATTACAAAAGTGAAAAGACATTCTCCTTCAATCATTTGACTGAAGTAAACTAAGTAATAGACTCTTCCTTTGTGATTTATTGGTTGCAGTTACAAATGAATAATGGAGAAATGCATCTAGTGTAAGAACATGATTGCAGTTACCCTGCTATACCCGGATGGTACTGAGTACATACAGAAGCGGTACCCCAATAGTACCAAGAATCAAAGTAGTTAAAAAAATAAAGGACATGTCTTTCTTTACCTAGTGAAGGATACACAATGCAAAAAAGAAAGGACATCTCTTTCTTTACCTAGTGAAGGAAACACCATGCAAAAAAGAAAGGACATCTCTTTCTTTACCTAGTGAAGGATACACCACGTAAATTACAAGTAGTCGAGTACGTACCCCTATACCTCTATCAGTACAACTAATTTTAATTACTAGGGCTTCATATCTCCTCCCTCCCCTCCCTTGGACCAAAAAGAAGAAATTAATGACAGAAAGAACCTAGCAACATTGTTTACTAATAAGACACAGTAGTTGTTTTTTCAGTAGAGAAACACAAGAAACCAACACTTATAATGTTTCCTGCGACCACAATTACCAGTCTACTATGTATTAAGAAAGCAAAAATTGTGATATCTAGTAGCAGCAACCAAAATTGGAAAACCACAATACAGATAGGAAATAGAAGAACTGTATGACAGTTGTACCTATCCAGCACTCCATTCTGGCACAAGGAGATATCTTAATTACATCAGGCGGGTCAACACTAATGTTTAAACAAAGAACAAGTGCAACACATACTGTCTTCGTCTGTAAGAAAAAGATTAGAATCGTGTCAGAATCGATGTGCAAAACATAACAAGTCTGAAAGTAATAACTCAGGACATAAGCTGGCTAGCTAGGTAAGGAAGGACTGCAATCCAAAGTGTCTGCACATACACATATGAGTCCAGGCAATTCCACTAAGCAATTCATGCAAAAACACTAGAGCAAGAGATAACTCCCATCCAAAAATTTTCCAGTGGAATTCGGAAGGTAAGCTATATATCATAAAACAATTAATATCATTTACCACACAACCGAAACAGAGACAAAACAGCAAATTAAAAACCTGAACCCAATGGAAAGACGAAAAAGGGGGAGAAAAGAGGAACAAATCCTATTCATAGCTGAAAGAATTGTAATTGAAACTCCACTTAAAAAGGAAATGCCATCAAGAGCATGAGTTTTTAGCAGAATCGCCAACTCAACTGCCATATCTTGATACCTAGCCTGAGACAATGGCAACTGAGCTAAGCATACAAAATGTCTCGTGCATGAGGTCTAATCTTTCAAACAGCCCATCCCGTGGCCAAAAGAGAACATTACAGTGTCTACTCTCATAACTACTCAGAGACCGAATGTTGTAAGCTTCCTGCTTAGTTTTAAACACCATTTTTGTACGCTAGAAAATAGAGATTATATATAAAGGATCTCAAATATTCTGGCGTGTACCCATATCCTTGAAATGAAAACTAGATAAACCCGATGTGTAGACACGTCCCGCACCCGACATATGTACTCGAGTCTATGTGACATAGTTACAGAACACTATCTCCTTATCGCATATATTCAGTCCTCCAAAAACAAACCTTTTCCACTTCACCGATCACCTTTATTCAAGGCTATATGAAGGAGATTAACACTCACCTGTTATCTACGTTTGATGCTCAAATGGGATTTCGGGCAAAAGTTTACCAACTGAAAGAAAAATGGGATTTCGGGCAAAAGTTTACCAACTGAAAGAATCAGTTTCTGAGGAGGTTGATCACTTCAGTTCTGAACTGTAGATATAACAACCCCCAAAGCAATTGTCAATGTTTATCCAGTCAATGGAGTTCTCAATAAAACTTGAGCTCAGGAATTCTACCATCTAGTGTATCACACGGTCATGGGGAACCCAGGACAGTAATCTATTAGTAACTTAAACTAATCCACCTTAGATTGCAATTCAACAACTTAAGACACCACATAATATGGGAATTTGTCAGGCAGTAGATCTACCATGTCAAAAGACGAGTGCCATAGTTGAGAAGCTGACAGCCATCAAGGAATCCAGAACAAAAGTACAAACAGTGACCGCCTAGTAGCCAAGACTCTCAACTACAATCATGCCAGATCAACTTTTAATATCAAGCCATTAATAACATTCCCAAGTTCCAACCACAACATCTAATGACTACATTTCAAGACAAGTCGGTTAGGGACTACAGTACACATCTGAAAGGTTGATAAACTGACTACCAAATCACTGCAGATGAAGCAATTACGAATTAATTGGTAAAATTGGTTTCCAAAAATAAACAAACCAATGTAGGTAATTGCAGTTGGCAGAACTACAATACTGTACTTTCAACTTGTTGCGTTTGTGAAGCCTGATCAAAACAGGTAACATAGTCATAGTTCATTGATGTAACCTAGCATAAATAATGGTGGCTCTCGTAGCAGCTTATGTTGTAAAATTCTTCTTCATTTGAGAATATAGCAAAAACTACTGCATCGAAATGGGCTATCTTGAAAAACCACATATTACATATACATGGGTCGTGCTTTCTTATTGTGATTGATTTTATTTTTTGTGTTAGTGTATAGGTGCATCCGGTTTGAAGCCCCAACCCACCAAACCTATACTATGGATGTTTTCGTGAGAAGGCTCCTAGGTGTGACAAGTGGCCTAACCTCAAATTTCAAAACAAATTAATACTATAACGATTTTGAAATTCATTTGGTCCAAACAATAAGATAGCTAAGATTTAAAAAAAAAAAACACCTATTAGTTACTCAGGGATCTATCAAATCTATTTTTACCTATCTATCTCTATTTTTACTTATGTTGCGGTAAGAAAACACGTTCTTGAAATCTTTTTTACTCCATTTTCCCCCTATCAACTGCGTTTACGCTAGTTAAACATTAACACAGAATGCAAATTCAAACAGGAACAGCTGTAAACAGAAAAGCCATACAGAAACAAACAAACAAAAAAAAAACTAACAACAACAAAGGAGCTCACCCGGTCCTTGCGCCGCCACCTCGAGACCGCGCCGCCGTCCGAGCGGCCCGAGAAACCGCACTCCTCGAAAGCCTCGTGTCTGAGCTCACACAGAACAACAGTATGGGGCAAGTACGCCATGCTCGTGGCCGTACTGGCGTTGCCATAGCTACTACTGGCAGCATCGGAATTATCCCTACTGTTATCCCTAATCACCAACGCGCCACCCAAATCCACGTACTCGCACTCCTCCAAGTGGTTCGAGATCGTTACGACCGACGACGACGACGTTCGCGAAAATGGAGACGACGGCATCAAGTCGCCCAGTGCCATTCAAGTCCCCAAATACGGGGGGGAAAAAAAATGATATTTAGGTATAAATAATCGGTCTTGCCCTAATCAAACCCTAAAGATAACAACATATCTACAGGAAGTGATACAACTAGGAAACCCTAGAAACGGAGGAGGAAGGAGATGGAGGCGCGGATAGAGTGTGGGTGAGCGAAAAGGGGGTTGGGATTTTGTCGAATAGAAGTGAGGGATTGGAAGTAGTAGAAAATTGTTTAACAAGATACACTCCTACTGTATTTTTTTCTATTCTATTGAGCAACGCTACCGGCACACAATTTTAAAAATACTCGAGTAGTCGAATACAATTGCGTTCAGAATCATTTGATATATAAGAGTACTAGTGCTAGCCCGTGCCTACGGCATTACGTATCTCGGTTAAAAAGGGATGGCAGTTATGTGATTTAGGTGAAAACTATGGGCACTTAACCGGGAAGTGGAAAGATGCACTACAGATCAAATGAATCTAAGCCGTTCCAACAACTTGTCCCCATACCCTTCTGTTTTATAATAGAGATACTGTATATAAGTTCGCATATATCGAACGACTGTTTCAAGCCATGACTAGTTTTGTAATTCATTTTAATTGTGTTCAAAATGCAATGCATCGTGTCTTAGGCACAGACAAACCCTAGTACAAATAAGAGTATATAGGAGTATATAAAAAAGTGAGGTTTGAGACATAACAATTTGTTAAATGCGGATATTCGAGCCGTATTTGAAGGTACAGGCAAAACCTAATATATATGTGTTTGGAGTTACGTTTTAAAATTATGGATGCAAGACTGTTTTTTTCTTTTTTTATATTTGTACACAAGATAGGCGGTAGTGAAAACATGATATACGGTGGTGTAGATGTGTGTATAAATACTGTATATACTGGGAAAACGTCATCTTGAAAATCCAGGGGGAAATTACAGGAATTTACCCTGAGGTTCCTAGTAAATGCAGAGAATCGCCAGTTGTTTATGAAATTGTACTGAACCCCCTGTGTGACGAATGACCTTTCGTTGACGGTGGGGACTCTCATCAACGAGTGATTATTCAGTGCTCTAGGGACCTCCCCGTCATACATTAGTGTGAGGATCAAAGACTTGGCGGTAGAAACCACATTAATGTGTGGGGGAAAACCCTTAGTTCAGAGCATGTACGCCAATAGGTAGCTAAACTATCTTGTGAATAGTTCACAATTTTAATTTACCTATCAACTTTTTATTTCACAATTACATCAATACTATCTATTTTACCTAACACCTATTAAAATATACATTTTTCACTCTTTTTCTTTATCCTTTATTTTTAAACTAAAAACCCCACAAATCAAGAAGAGAGAGAGAGAGGAGGGAGGAGAGAGAGAAAGAAACAATAAAATGAAGGTTGGCTTTTGAACAGTGCTTAGTTAAAAGTACCGAACTACTATTCAAAAATCCTTTTTAGCTCCCTTTTTACATCATCTGGTACAGCCTGTTTTTTTTTGTGTTTTTTCTCTTCAAAATAGCTTAAAAGGTCTTTTTACCTCAACTGATGCACTTGCTCTCATTGTCACATAATGCTCCAAGGGTAAATTGTAGTTTTCCTCATTAACATTTCGTAAAATACTAGTGCTAAAGTATATGAACTTCTATTATAAGTAACACTTTTTTTTCTTCAGATAGAGTCAAAGTAGAGATTTATACGTAGTTGCAAGAACATATTAGAAAACAAACAGAGCGGCAATGAGTATAGTGACGTGAGATTAGAAAATATACCTTTTTCTTTCAAAACTCAAGAATTCTTTTTTCCATATTAAAATCCATGTTACCTCTCCTGATGTTGCAATTTTTTACCTCTCTCTCTGTTGCGACCTTATTGGGTAATGAGCTACAACTAGCTAACTCCAACAGGTTAGGTTGGTAATCTTGGCTTCGGACTTAAAGATTGCTCCCACCTAAGGTTTTAGATTTGATTCAGCTTGCTAGCAACTCTTAGAGTCACCTCACTCTCATGTTTAAGCGTATAAAAAGACTATGGAAGGGAGTAGGGGTGTAAACGAGCCGAGCCCAAACGAGCTTCGGCGAGCTCGAGCTCGAGCTCGGCTCGTTTACTTAACGAGCCAAAAATTCGAGCTCGAGCTCGGCTCGAGCCTTAACGAGCCGAGCTTAGCCATTTACTAAACGAGCCTCTTTAATCGAGTCAAGCCTCCCTTAACAAACTGAGCTTTTGTCGAACGAGCCGAGCTCCACTCGGCTCGTTTAGTAAACGAGCCGAATACTCGAGCTCGAGCTCGGCTCGTCTACTAAACGAGCCGAGTCTTAACGAGCCGAGCTCGCGAGCTGCTCGGTTCATTTACAGCCCTAGAAGGGAGTACTGTAGGAATTAGTTGAAGATGCATAGAAACTGACTTGGAATAGCCTGTATTACAATACAAAAAAGAAGCAGCAGCTATAACTAGCTATATAAAAGGAGAGATGCATACAAAGGTGAAATCCCATAATTAAGCATTTGAACTCCTAACTAAGCTAGAAAGCATTGTTATTGATGCATGCATGACACAGCCGCCCACATGTTTTTACTGTGGCATTTGGTGGGATCCTATGTTGTTTGGCCCCTTGCTGGCCTAGGGATTGTTGGTAACAACAATGCTAGTTAAAAATGTATTGTCCTCAACATCTACACAGAATCACGTCGCTCCCACGTCCAGACTGAAGCTGAGGTCCCAACTTGTATTACGAGCGAGCGCAAGGAGCATATTTGGACGTGTGCATACAATCAAATACAAATACTTAATTTGTAAATCGTAGAAAACGAACTATACAAGTACTAGAGTTGAAGCAATAAGCTATTACTCAGTATATAGAAGTCGACCGCGAGTTCTCAGTGTTCATCGATTCTTTTCATATCTAACGAATCCTTTCTACACATTTGTTCCAAATACAAATTACATAGAAGTTTTATTTGGTGGTTAAGGTGTCTTGTTATAAAAAAAAAATTCATTCTTCTTCTGACATGATCATATGCCTCAGTGTAATGATCAAGTTTCTTCACGGTCAAATATTGCATCTTTCACAACCTGATCAAAATCTGGAATCCTATGGTGAAAAGGTTTCACTGAAACCCATGACCATCATCATCTGAAATATTATACTAATGAATAGCTCCCTAGAAATTGATTGTTTCAATGAGAAAGGTAAAAGTATGGGAATAAGGTCTAAATCTTTCAAAGGTTGGTGTTACAGCTTGACTCTTAGTACGTTCTTGTCACAGTAACTTCTAGAGAGGCAATCCCGTTGGCCGTTATTGTCTACTAACGGAGCCTGGTTAAAGTCAGGACAAAACTTTATATATATAGACCAGCCCCGCAAAAAATTTAGTAGAAACTCACCCTACCATTTGGGCGGTGTCAAATTGGTAATAGAAAAATACATCTTAATTTGCTACTACGTACCAAATATTTCTCTTTCACCTGCAACCTTTTTTTAACATAGAAATCAGAAAGAAGAAAAAAATTATACAGCCAACTAGGGCTGCAGGCATTTTAAGGCATGTGGGTCGTACTGTTGTTTTGGGAATTAGTCAAGCGCATGGCCTCCATTCCTTTAGGCTCTGTTTGGAACTTAGGGAAAGGAAAAGAAATGAAAGGAAAAGAAAAAGGAAGGAAAATGAGAGAAAAAAAAAGAGGAAAAATTTACTATTCACTATACTTGAAATCTTTATTTTCTTCTCTCTTTCTCTTCTAACCAAACAATACAATAGGAAGGAAAATTCTTTAATTTTCCTTTCTTTTCCCTGAGTTCCAAACAGAGCCTAAATTTCAAAGGCCTTAACTTGTGTCTTGTACATCTCTGTCTCCCTCACCTCCCCATCTCTCTCTCTCTCTCTCTCTCTCTCTCTCTCTCTCTCCCCGTAGAGACAAGCATGTCCATCTTAGTATTCCTTTCGTCAATATGTATATACATGCTATGAGGAGAAAGGTTGACCTAGGAAATCTTAAATACTATACTAATAAGAAAAGTCGTTCACATTAACAACTTTAGGACCTTTCTCATGTCCCCTTTTCTTCTTTGCCTTTAGTGCATGATCATATACTACTTTTTCCTTGAAAAGGAGTGGAAGCATATATGCCAAGCACATCCATTCATAAGAGGGCGCGCGAGAGGACACATTCCAACCAAATGGCAAAATGTGTCCCTACCTGCAAGTAGGCTTCTAGCATACAAGCCATTAAAAGCGCGTGGGAGTGCATAAAATTCATGATCTAGACTCTTTTGATCGGCAAAAAGGAATTCCATGATCTAGAATCTTCTGATCGGCATAAATTAAAGAATGAAAAATCACGAGGACAAGCTAAGAGGGAGAGGGAGGAGTTTTTGGGAGAGAGAGAGAGGGAGAAAGAAAATTCATGATCTAGACTTGGGAGTGTGGATGATTGGGATGGAATTTGTTTCAGTCTTTCACATGCTGTTGGAAACATTTTCAAAAAGATATTGCCTGACTCATGTGCCACCATTCTTTTTTTAATAAATAAAGGAAATGAAATAAATTCATAGATAATAATAGATTAAAAAGACTTACAAACATGGAAAAAAATTGCCTAAGATCATTGAGAATGTGCAGCGTGTGCGTCTACTGTTCCCTCCCTATGGCTACTTTTTGAAATAATATCCTTGTTGTAATTGAGAATTGAACAAAATAATCGAGCACTTGCGCGCTTAGCTAGCTAGATAATGAGCTGGTTCAACGCGCGATCACGCTGTGGATCTTTGATAGATTTCAAAATAGCATGGTTGGTGGGCAGTGAGGGAGACACGATTTTCATGAAGAGATTTTATAAAAAGAAAGTAAAGTAATTGTTACGGGCCGATTTGGATGGTTAAGTTCAGATTAGTCATCGTTCACTGAGGTAATGGAAATACTTTAAGAACTTGAAACTTGCAAGGACTAAAGTGCTATTTTTCTAATCATACAGCAAATTCTATAGAGTTTTTTGTAATTTTTTGGGTGTTTTTTTACCGCCTAAGTTTTGAAATTTTTTGACACCAAATGAAATAAATAATTGGAATATTTAATTTAGTGTCAAGAATTTTTAAAAATTATACATGAAAGTACTTTACATTTTTATCAGGTAATTGCATGTCTTTTGGTAATGGATTGTCATTTAGGCCTGTTCAGTTGCAAAGAAAAGAAAAAGAAAGTATGAGAAAATTAAGGAAAGGACTTTCTTGCTAACATTTTCACTAGGATTAGTTTTCCCTAAAAAATCATCCTGCAAAAAAAAAACACAAGATTTGGCAGGAATCTTATTTTTGTACTAGTTTCCTATACAATTAAACCATTGCTCAATCTTTAACTTTCCCACAAATTTCTTCTATCAAATGAACATGCGTAGGAAAATACTTTTCATTTTTCTTTACTTCACCTCGCTAAAATTTTCCCGAGAAGAATTTTCATGCAACAAGTCCTTGACAATAACAAAAGAAGATATTCATGCGAAAGGTGAAAACTCAAGGTATCAAGAAAGTGCATTCAGATAAAGAGTTTTCTTTTTTCCAGCTATTAATTTAATTTTGTCCCAGAAGAAGAATCTGTACAATGCAAGTTGACACAATTTAATTACAAAAGGAAAGAGTAAAAGGTACAAGTTGACCTAATTTGAAGCAATAGACAACACCTCCTTTGTTATTCAAAGGAGTGCAATAGCCTATCTCAATTGATTAATAATCCCCTATGAGCTGTCATTTTTAACATTTCCAAAAGCTCCTAACATTCAAGCCCTCTAGATTGTACTACTGGTTGACCTGATGGTAAATACGTGAGACTTAAAAGTTTATTTTCCATCTCAATTTCACTCCTTTTGCCAATAAAACTTGATGCCATCTTATCCTACCTGTATGCGTGTGAAATGACTTTGAGAGGAGGTATAAAAAGGTAATTAACCCGAGGTACAAGCAGACTAACCCGAGACACCTTATATTATCGAATAGAGAAGAAGTCAAGATTGGGACATTATGGTCTTGTCCACTATTATCTTTGAATGCGACCATTTGCATAGGTCATTGGTGATCTTACTGCATAGGTCACTGGTAATCTTATATCACTAATGACTAATGAGGGTCACTATATACACAACCAATGATTATCGAGTCGAAACAGGTGAGGGTAATAAATCAACATCGAAGTAGTCAAAACGTAGTCGAGTCGATCGACAATGAGTAATTGTCTTTGTCGGTGTCGCAAATATTGAATTCGTAAATCACTATAATTCGGTCGTGAGTTCTACAGAATGTTTTTATGCCTTTAGATCAGAAGGATATAGGAACAAGTGGTGGTTTTGAGCCCAATGGCTCTAAATTAATAACAAGGTTATCTTAAGTGATGAATTGCGGATCTGCAGTCTAATAGCAAAGACACTTGATTGTGTTGCAAGAGATATGAATCAGATGGATTAGATTTTTTGACTCTTTCAATCGTAAGATTATTCAATTAACCTTTTTTAGATCTTCAGAATTATAATATGCCATCTTTAACTAAACAACCAATTTATCAAATGAAACATGATTGTCACGCGCGTCATTAATCTTGATGAATTTTCTACGTAAAATATTCTATTTGTGAACCATTTTCTTTTGGGAAAGTTGAGCAATATATGGTATATAGTACAAACTATTTGCTTGATTCATGGTTTTGGTAAACATTCTCGCGAAACTGGTAAACAAAATCCAAGACCACAACTTTAGAATACATATTCGAACACTGATATATCCAGAACCATCCGATGTATGCGCATGTGTAAGCATCGAACTGCTCCAAACACGTCTGCATCTACATCTGTGTTTTAGAACGCTGCTATGTGTTCGTAGGAGTGTTCTCAAGTAAGGGTATCGATGGACAGGACCCTCATGTATTTGCCGGCAATTGTTTACAACTCGCATCAGAGTGTCTAAACATGTCCCTCAAACACAAGGAATTGTGCTAGCAACTTTTTATGTGTGCAGTCCATTATGAAGCTGTCTACCTTGAGGATTACACCTCCTGCAAGTGTCTAAGGCAACATTTCTATGTGTAGCAGTTCATTATGAAGCTGGCTACCTTGAGAATTACACCTCATGCAAGTGTTTAATTATTCAGTTCTCTCGCAGCATACAGTCACGTGGTGCTCCGGAACATTTGAGCGCCACGCATCGATCCTCGCAGGGTCCATGACTAAGTGGATGAACCACACATAAATGTGTAGTGTTGGAATAATATTCCGATCGAAGTGCTACATGGTTGTGCTCTGGGCCACTACTGAATAATTACTCCTTGCTAGTGGGCCTCGATTAGTCCACAAACCCAGATGAGAAAACCCTTATGCATGTGGACATAAGCTAGGAGGCAATTACATGCACAGCAGGCCTCAGCCCAACTTGTTGTATTTGTATGTCCACTTCCTGATCTGTAGCACAAGAACTGTGACAGCCCATTGCATAAGTTCATATACTCAACCACTACATATGGTTTTCTCCATAAAAATTTTTTGATTGGAAAAAATGGATATCTGGGTCAGTTAGTTTTGCACCTCTAAAGTTAATGACGAAACAAAACCTCTACCCGCTTTAAAAGATTTCGTTTACGGTGGAAGTTGAACCTGCAAGCTCGGGAGGTAAATCCCGTACTTGTTGCTGTAATCTCAATTGCTGAACCTGAGCTCGAGAGTAAACAAACACCTTACTTAATTGTCTCCGTACCCTATGTGAGACCAACTTCTAGAACCCGCCGTTCGTTTAAGGGTTTTGGATTTTGAATTCTGGAGTAATAATTATCTTATTTCTTTTCAATCATTACTTTTATTTTTCTCTCTATCTCTTTCTAATCATTACCCTTATTTTCAATCATTACTTTATTTCTCTCTACAGTCATTATCTATAAATCCAAATCCAAAATCCCAAAACGAACGGGAAGTTTTTTCTCCATTATGTTCTATAGGATCCTTCCTCTTTAACTCGAAGAATACCACTTGTTACCTTCACATAAGTTTGTAAATTAACAAACCGAGCAGCTCACAAGCTCGAGTTTTCGGCTCGTTTAGTAAATTTCCACTCAGCTCGTTCGACAAAAACTCGGCTTGTTAAGGGAGACTCGGTTTGATTAAAGAGATTCGTTTAGTAAATGACTAAACTTGGCTCGTTAAGACTCGAGCTCTTGGCTTGAGTTCAAGTTTTTGGTTCGTTTAAGAGAATAGACCAAGAATGAGCTTAGCCCTACTACTTTTTTTTTTTATAAATATTATGTGCCTGTTTAGGCGCTTGTTTTTTAACTTTTCACTTTCTCATCTTTCACTTTCAGGTGTTTGGCTCGGCGTGAGCAAAATGATTTTTTATTTTTGGGTTTAGAGAAGAGAAGTAGCAAGGGGAGAGGAGTTTTTTCACTTCTCATTTTCCACTTTTTTCATTTTGGTTAACAAAAAGACCTACAGAATACATTCTGCACATATCTTTCAAATACTAATCATATTGCAAAATACATTCTACATGTATCATTTAAATACTCCATCAGATTCAAAATATATGCTGACCATAATCCCAAAAGTCAAAAAGTTAAAAATGAAAAGCCAAAAAGTAGGCTCCCAAACACCCCATATATATATCTATATAATATGGAGTAGCGGTTTTTGAATTCTCTATATTTTGGACTATCGGATTTGTACATATTTTTTCTATAGCTAAGATTTACGGGTAGTAAGACTAGAAATATACTTGGAAAGAATGAATATTTGGAAGAAGTATGAAAAAAAAACTAAAATTAATGTTTCTTAATCTTATTATGATTCTTTATTTTCGAATTTTCCTTACTTTTCTAACAGTTATCCGTCAAAAATGATTACTGTGATCTAGGGCCGTCTCTCTGGGGGTGTTTGGATATATTGTTTGCATTTTCATTTTTACCTTTTCTACTTTTGACTGTTTGGGAGACTCCACCCGTAACACATTCCATGAAAATGCATTTTTGATTTTTGGTGTTAGAGAGAAAAAGGCAAAAGTAGGGGGAGAGGAGTTTTTTGACATCTTGTTTTCCATTTTTCCTATTTTGGTGACATAAATGACCTACAAAATGTATTTTGCACATCTGACATCTCCCAAGTATTACCCCTGTTGCAAAATGCATGCTGCACAAATCTCCAAAGTTATAGATTCAATAATAAATTTTGACAATAATCCATCCCAATTCGTTTCTCTAAACTCTTTCCTTAACGTTTCTAACCTATTCCGTTTGACCAAAAAAAAGAGAAAGAAATGCCACATCTAACTAAACAATTACTTCAATTAAAGGGACGAAGCGGGAGAGTCCTGATTCCTGAGTCGAAGATGGAGGGGAATAGGAATGGCGTCGAGAAACCCCATGATGGTGGAGAACAGAGTCACTCTGTAAACGACTGTTAGATGTGAAGACGCAAAAAAGGAAAAATGGCAGATGCCTTTGGGATTTCCTTGTTCCCTTCTCTTTTATTGTTCATTACAATCATTTTTGGGCTTACAAAAAGTCAAGGAACCCAACTTAAGAACATAACTCCGGACCCAATTATGTTCGGAGATGTATGAGGGTCGACATTTGCTCTATACACAGCAGTGTCCGGAGTTGAGTTTTGAAGTTGGGCTCCTGGCATTTGCTCTTTTGCTAATGCGCAACAATTTTGGTCCTAGTTCTACACAATTCTGCTACCGCATCTCTCATGCCCATTCGTTCCCCTGGCGATTGCGTTGAGCATGAAACTCCAATTGTCAGCACTGCAACCAAACACTCCTTGATTTTGCCTTCCCTCGCCGTTCTGACTTCTGATAAAAGAGAAGGTTCAGCAATCTCCATCACTCTTTCGGGCAGTGCAATCTTAGTAAAATGATGGAGGTTTCGACCATCCTCGAATATGGTATCAGTAGGTCTCCTACCTGTAAACATCTCCAGTAAGAGAATTCCAAAGCTGTAGACATCTCCCTGGATCGATGGCTTACTTCCCATCCCATACTCTATATATACACAACCAAGAATCGTGACAGATCATGTTAGTTGCCATAGGAGTTTAAACTTCACGTTGGTTTCAGTTCAATTGTTAGAAGAAATTATGTTCAAATTCATAAGCATTTGCAATAAATAAAACAAAGGAAAGAGTATCAATACACGTATGAGATAGATAGGCTTACTTACCAGGAGCAACGTAGCCAACCGTTCCTCTTATCCCAGTTGAACTTGATTCAGTTTGAGAAATAGTGGGCAGACTATCAGACAAAAACCTTGCCAATCCAAAATCGCCCACACGAGCAGTCATGTCATGACCAAGCAGAATATTACTTGGCTTCAGATCACCGTGAACAATCGCTGCGTGGAGTTCTTATGGGGAATAATATGCCCTGTAGAATTGTTGGGATTGGAACAGTTAAAGTCAGAATGCATGATGGTTTTGTGAGGACGTTGTTTGGTGTTCGACATGTACCAGATTTGAAAAGGAACCTTATCTCTTTAGGCACTCTTGACTCTTTGGGTTGGAAGCATACCGCTGAAGGTGGAGTCTTGAGGGTTTTGAAGGGTACTCGTGTTTTGATGAAGGGTCGGAAATCGAATAACCTCTATGTGCTTGATGGTAGTACGATTGTGGGTGCTACATCTTTGGGTTCTTCATCGGTGAATTCGAGGTTGACTCAGTTTTGGGTTTTTAACTCCGTGGTGGAGTCGGTAATTAACTCCGTGGGGAGTTTGAGCAGATCTTCGTGTGTATCCGAGAGGGATGCGTTGGGTGGAAGGTGCCCGTTGGAAGATAGAGGCTCAATTTGGAGGCATGTGCGGCTGGGTTTCCTGAGTCGCGTTTACAAGGTCAAGCAGGTGTGCTTGAGCCTTGTTCGTTTGTGCCGTTGGTGATTGCCCCGTGGGGGGCTTTTGGGGGAGATGAGCGATTGAAGGAGAGGATTGCCTATAGTGTTGAGTTCGATGGAATTCAAGTCAAGGTGGAGATTTGTTGGAAATTGGCTACTAAATTGACTAGGATTCCTTTTCCTATTCGGTTTAGGTTTATTTAGTGTTTTCCTATAAATAGGGACCTTGGGGGTTCCTAGGGTTATGGTCTTTTGTTCAAGGGCTTAGATATTAGGGTTTTGTTCATCTCTTAGGGTTCCACCAAGGGTTTGTGTCTCCCTTTTGGGTTCCACCAGAGATTTGTCCCTAGATATCTGTTTGTTTCTCTCCCCGTTTATAGTGGATCCTCTTGCTCTTTTCCCCGTGGAGTACGTTCTTGCTTTGTGCTTGAGCGGAACCACGTATATCCTTGTGTTCTTGTTTATCGCTTGTTGATTTGTTATATTCTCAATTTCGTGTTCGGCACAACATACACAACCAAGAATCGTGACAGATCATGTTAGTTGCCATAGGAGTTTAAACTTCACGTTGGTTTCAGTTCAATTGTTAGAAGAAATTATGTTCAAATTCATAAGCATTTGCAATAAATAAAACAAAGGAAAGAGTATCAATACACGTATGAGATAGATAGGCTTACTTACCAGGAGCAACGTAGCCAACCGTTCCTCTTATCCCAGTTGAACTTGATTCAGTTTGAGAAATAGTGGGCAGACTATCAGACAAAAACCTTGCCAATCCAAAATCGCCCACACGAGCAGTCATGTCATGACCAAGCAGAATATTACTTGGCTTCAGATCACCGTGAACAATCGCTGCGTGGCAGTGATGGTGAAGATACTCTAGTGCAGATGCAATATCGATTGCTATGCTTAGTCTCTGAGTCAGACTCAAACCTCTTGGGTGTTCAATCTGATCACCTTCACTTTGGTGCAGCCACTCCTCAAGGCTTCCGTTGGGCATGAATTCGAAAATTAGTGCCTTGAAATCCTCCCCTTTGGAATCAATACTTGAGCATGCAGTGATTATCTTGACAAGGTTTCGGTGTCGAATATTTCTCAACGCATTGCATTCAGCCATAAAACTCTTGGAAGCTCCTTTCTCTCTAAGTTTGAGTACCTTCACTGCTACAGCCATTGCTTCGCTTCCTAGAACCCCTTTGTAGACAAAACCAAAGTGTCCCTCACCAATCAAGTTAGCTGATGAGAACTGGTTAGTTGCTTGGACAAGCTCTGAATAAGAAACCTGTCTAAACTGTTCATCTGTTGGCAACATGATCGAAGGGCTGCTATCCGGTCTCTTGTTCCTGCATAAACAGCCCAACAAAAATGCCAAAAGAACTGAACACAAAATAGCTACTGGAATTGCTATTTTGATGGCAAGAGTTGTTCCTCTTTTCTTTGTTACAGGTATTTGACAAGAAGGAAGTCCCAAACTCTTCATGCCTCCACAGAGTTGTTTGTTCCCAATAATTGAAAACGCGCTTATGTTTCTGAAAACCCCTTCTTGTGGCACCTCACCGTCGAGGTTATTGTATGATAGATTGAGACTTTGTAGAAGAGTGAAATTCTGCAAGTAGGCTGGAATTTGACCTGACAATTTGTTTCTGGAAAGATTGAGGAATTGAAGGCTCTTTAGAGCGCTCAAAGCCAGAGGAATTCTCCCTCCGAATAAGTTATCCTCCAATCTAAGGGACTCCAGCATTATACACTTGGAAAGAGTACTTGGAATTTCTCCGGACAATTTGTTATTCGAAACATCCAGCTTCACAAGTTTGCTCATGTTACCGACCTCCATGGGCAAGGGTCCAGTCAGAGAATTCTGCGATAAATCAAAAGAAAGAGTAATAGAAGAGAGGCTTACGACTTCCTTTGGTATGAAAACAGTCAAGTTGTTGCCGGACAGGCGTAGGAGCTCAAGTTGGTTACAATTTCCCAAACTTGGAGGAATGTTTCCACTCAAGTAATTTGTGAACAAGTATAATCGCTGCAGTTTTGTGATGTTTCCAATTTTTTCAGGAACTGCCCCTGAAATTCTGTTACCGTACAGGTTAAGTACCTGCAGTCGTTGAAGTTTGCCTATTCCCGCAGGAATTTCACCGGTGATCGAGTTTTCGGCAATATCCAATCTTGTAAGGCCGACTAAACTTGTGATTCCTTCTGGTATGCTCCCTGATATCTGGTTAACTGCTGCGAAAATCTGTTTTACAGTAGTTGAAAAATTGGCAATTGAAGCCGGTAATTCTCCTTTGAACCTGTTCAGTGCTATGGCCAGTACCTGGAGGTTGCTGCAGTTCGTTAAAGAACTAAGAAAACTGAACCCTTCTGCCTCATCTGTCTCTAAATGATTTTCGGTAACGCTGAATCTTGCCAGTGCCTTCAAGCTTCCGAGATTTCTGGGCATTGTTCCTGTAAAATTACAAGAAGCAAATTCGAATTCTTGTAGTCCAGAGGCATTTGATAAAGAAACCGGCAAATGACCGGTGAACTGGTTATCTCCGACAGAGAGGGCGAGAAGATTGGGAAGAGTGAAGCCCATATCTTGTGGGATCTTCCCATAAAATTGGTTGTCTCTGACAGCTAAATAAAGGAGCGAAGATATATTGTAGATAGAAAGAGGAACCTCCCCCGATAAAATGTTTGTACTAATCTGAAAGAACTCCAAATTCAGTAGTGTCCCTAGTTCGGATGGAATGCTTCCTTGGAAGTAGTTTCTTCCCATGGACAATTCAACCAGAGAAGTGGCATTTCCTAACCAAAGCGGGATGCTTCCGATGAGTCCATTAGCCGCTACATAAAATACCTTGAGTTTGTTTGTTGATAAAGAGCTCAGCTCTTCCGGGATTTTGCCAACTAAATTGTTGTAGTTCAAGTCGATTACTCGAATATCAGAACAATGGGACAAGTTGGTTGGGATCCCCCCTTGGAATGCGTTGATGCTAAGATTTAGATATTTAAGCCGCCTCAAGTTACCAAACTCTTGAGGAATTATGCCTTGAAAACTGTTGTTTCCGAGATTGATCCTCCTGAGGAAGCTGAGATTTCCAAACTGGGGAGGTAATGATCCCGTCAACTTCTTGCCTTCTAAATTGAGGACCGTGACTCTGCCGGGATGTCGGGTGCTGCACGAAACACCCTGCCATTTGCAGAAATGGATAGAGGTGTTCCATGAGGTTGTGAAATTGAGTGGGTCTTGGGTTATTCTGTCTTTGAAGACAAGCAATGCGAGTCTGTCGGTTTCGTTCCCGATTGGGAATGCAGCAGCTACTGAAGAAGGTTTTGAATTTGTTCGGTATATGACCAAGGCAATGGAAGCAAGGATGAAGCTTGTTATTACTTTTCTCATCTTGACAAGGCTGATCTGGTGGAATGGGAAAGAGCTAGAGGAAATTGGGCATGTAAACCAATTCCTTACGAACAATTCAGAGAGGCTTTTTGTTGACTTGGCCCTCCCAAGTCGTGAGGATACTACCAAACTGACCTTGGAGGAGACTTCTTGTGCCCACCAGTCATTTAAAGGCCTCTTTGTTTGCTTCTGTTTGAAATTTTCAAATCAAAATAAAGGTAATGACTTCGGTGTCTCCACTCGTTTTGGAGACACCGTAATTTTGACGTAACAAAACCATTATTGGCATAATCCAAACCCCTTATAGGCATAACCAAACCATAACAAGGCATAACAAAACCACTAAATAGCATAACCAAACGAATGGACGAGATTTCACCACATCACAAGGTTGACCAAAAGTGACCGGTCAAAGCGGTAACTCCAACAGATCAAAAGTTGAGGTATAACAAAAACCATAAAATGGCATAACAAGAAACCCAAGAAGCATAACACATGAACTGAATGGCATAACATAGGGTATAATAATCCGTAAAAGGGTGTAACATAAACCCCAGGACTAATAACAAAACCATTAAATGGCATAACTAAAGAGTTATGCCAACATGGGCATAACTAAACCATTGAAAAGCATAACAATTACCACGGTTGGCATAACAAAAACCACAGAAGGCATAAGCTTAACAATACCACAAAATAGCATAACAAAACCCCTAAATGGCATAACCATAACCTCATGCGAGCATAACTGTACGAAACCTGACGACACACCTGCCCCTGGTCCCACCTGTCTCCCGACTGTCTGCTTTTTGTATTTTTTTTTAATTTTAACATGTTTAACCGTGGGTTAAGTGGAAAAAGTTTGGAAAAATTTTAAAATGTAAACGTGTGTTGCGATTATGTTGACCAGTAAAATGTAACGGATCTCAGTAAATTATTTATTTTAATAATCAAGGCCGTTGATCTGGTTGTTATTGGTTATTTAGTTGTTCTTGAAAATTTTGGGCTTCATCTAGTTTATTTTGATTTATGAAACTCTTTGATTTGTACAAAAATTCAACATAAGAATGATAACTTATGTCCGATAAAGCTTGTAACGATAAGCAATTTACTTTATTTTTGGTAGCAATAATGTAATCTCTCTTACGCACAAGATAGACGGTTCTGATTTTGAAGAAATAGATAAAGCGGTCATCGAGTTGTGAACTATAGGACTTTAATACCTACGTAAGCATATAATGTGTTCCGATTATGTGGTTGCTGACATCCGATTATCATAGAAGTTGGTGACAAATATAGAATCGATAAGATGTGCAATCTTAACGATATAGATCAGTCATCAGGAAAAAATATTGAACAACTTCCTTTAAAATCTATACGTTGAACTTTATTGTTTCTAACTAAGGTCTTGTGCTTTCATATAATGTACAATACTCATATGATCGCAACACAATGACGACGATCGATACTGTCCATTTTGTTTTGCTTGGTGTTTTAATTGTTCTCGTAAATTTTTAGGTCTACCGAGTTTAGAATGCCCTTTTATTGGGACGTAGATTCATTATTAGAATGACATTTTACATCTGATCAAGTGTGTATTGATAAGAGATTTAATTCATTTTTGGCAGAAGCATTCAAATCTTTGTTACGTAAAACATAGATGGTCCTGATTCGAAAAAAATAGCCGAGGCGGCCGAAGATTGGTGCAGTATGGGACTTTAACGCTTTTGGAAACACCAAATGTGTTCCGATTATGTGGTTGCCGACATCTGATTATCACCGAATTTGGTGACAATGATTAAATCAACAATATGTTGAATCTCATCGGTTTAGATCGAGCATTTGAACCAATGCGAAGATCAGGGCAAAAAATGCTACTGTTTTGTGTGCACGAAGAATGCACCAACTGAAACTTATATATTATTATCAAAAGTTATATATTATAAGCTTCTCATACAAGAACAGATGATTGACTTGGTGCAGTGGTTATAAAAGTTGCTCAAATACCAAGTGGACCAGGTTTGATTCCTGGCCCTTCTGGGCCCCTCTTTTTTTTTTTTTTAATCTCTTTTGATCTATCACACAAAATAAGGCTTCACCTTAGCTACTGTATTCTTGTGACTTAAATTAAATTTCATAATTGTCCTTATTTGAATTTTTTCGCATTTGTCAGTTTTGCGCTAAAAATGGTTATTTCTCAAAATACTTGGGTAAAAGTAAAAAAAATTTACTTTTCCGATTCTTCTTGTCAAGATGAAACAATACCCTACAAAAGTTTGCGCAAAACTGAAAAATGCGAAAAAAAATTCAAACAATGATAAAATTCTAAAATTTAATTTAAGTTTAAGTTAAGGTCACAAGAACTTAGTACCTAAGGTGAAGTCTTAGGCGTGTGAATTCTTTTTTTTTAGGGCGTGTGAATTCTGACCAACAAGAGGTGAATTTTGTTTTTAGGGCGTGTGAATTCTTTCCAACAGAGGGAGTGAAATTTGTTTTTAGGACATGTGAATTCATTTGGGTGAATTCACACACAAATGAAGAATACATACCACTAAATCCAAAATTCTTTCCAACAAAGGTAGTTTTTGCAAAAATTTCGGCAAAATCTCCCTTGTTTTTGGTCCTAACCCGACGTCTCGCGTCTCTGTCAATACAACAATAATAACAACAGAAACAACATTAGGTTACCCACAAACCCATGTTGGACATTTCTCATTCTAAATCACCATTCACAAGCCACATTCGTATCCAAAATTCGTTGCCAAGTTATCCATTCACAACAAAAACCATTAAACCAAATGCTATCACAAAAACTCTCAACTAGTATAGGTGACCAAATGAATTATATCTCCATTTTATTACAGGTGACCAAATGCTATCACAAAAATCATAAAACCAAATGAATTACTAGACTTGACATCAAGGTAAGCAACTATCCTGCTTCTCCATCTTTTCGGAGCAACAACCGTGGCCAATTTTTGAAGATGAAACAGTAACCATTTCCTTGTGCTTTCAGCTGCTGCTCTATCCTTTCTTTGTCCTCCTTCAGCACCACTTTCTCTTGAATTGTCGAAGCAAGAATCCCGCACGTCATGGTCTTAAATACCAAATCATTAGAGTTTCCAATATATGAACACCATACGAGAATGGCGAATCAATTTCAAAAATGATCATATATGAAGCATTTCACTTCTCAGATTCCACACATAACCCCCAAAAACTATTGAAAGATATATGAACCCTTGCAAGTAGTCTTCTTACCAAAACCACCAGCGCACATCCCCAACCACTAAAGAAAACTGTTTATTGTATCATGGCTATGCTATCCTCAGATACCTATGAGCCATCGTAAAAGGTTAAGCAAATTGTGTATCAAAACAAGTTCTTAGTGGTAATCATACATTTGGTAGGTAAAATTATTTATTTTGAACATGACAATAAGGGCCAACATTGCCATCATAAAAGAAGAAAAGGAAAAAGAGCCACAAATTCTTACTGATGCATTTAACATAACAGACAACTCTGTCTATTTCCCCTTTTGATGGTAAGTTTCAACTATGCACTCTTCATGCCATTTAAACCAAACAAATTCTTTTCAGATCACTAAGTAGAGATATATGGAGTTTCATCATTAATTATTTAATTCTCAAGTTTACCAATGCAAGCAACACGAAGCTTTGAAGAATTGCGATAGGAGAAGGCTGAGAAGCACATCTTTCTTTGGGCATTCTTTCTCTATGCAATCCTCATCTTGTAGCATTGGCTCAGTAAGTGAAAAATCAGCTTGTACATCAGCACTATCACAAAACAAGCAATCACATCACGTCACAAGAAAGAAACATTGTTATGGATGACAAAAAGGTATTTCAACTCCATATTTGAACATATCCATATCTCCTTGTCTTACAACACATCCATCTTAATATCCTTGTTTCAACTACACTCATTTTTCCCTAAAGCATCGCTGGCCTTTTAGCAATGTGTGTTCTAAAATGCCCCTTTCAATTTTTGTAAGTCCAACTATTGGCCCATGCTCAAGAAGAAGCCCTACCAAATTGGGGGAAAAAGACTTGATCTACGACCAACCTTTTCCTTTTTTACCTGGTAGTAATACAATGCCTTGAATCAACATGAAGGTGGGACTGAAAAAGAACCGGTTGAAGTACAAACTCCAACTGCTATTTCTTATACTGCAGCTACGGCCTACAACTGATGATCAATCTACTCCTTTGATCTAGTCTAATAGTTTTCCCGGTAGCCGGCAGAGGCTAATGTATTATAGCCGAAAGGCATTAAGCTAGTCAAGGTGTTCACTACTTTAAACACAAAAACAGGAAGGAAAGAAAAAAGGATGCAATTTTTTGTCGTACACGCCAGTAAACACTTGGAAATGACAAGTTCCACTTTATGGCCTTCGAATATTACCTTCAAACACATTTGGGCTTCACTTCCAATGAATTTCTACCTTCAGTCCCTTTTCATTCCTGACTTCAATTTTGATGGACGAATATATAGAATATCTACCAAAAATAGTAAGTCAACAGATGACATACAATGTGACAAAAGCTAAACATAAGAATTATGCACAATTTTATACTTCCATGGGACAATTATTAAGTTACGGAACACTGACTTCAAGAAAGTAACAGAAAAGTAACAGGTACCATGATAATGAACACTGGCACTTAACTGGAATTACACAGTCAAGTAGGGATTTGGTTGTCGGCCCAAAACAAACTGGAGTTCACCACCTGTAGCATCTAATGTTAGGTCCTCTTTTGTCTTTCGTCGGTTTCTCATTCCAGTGAGTTCTTCAATGTGGATTTACCAACAGAGACAGAAAATAAAATAAGTGACATGTCAAACATGTTTGGATTATACACAATGCCAATTGAAGCAATTCATCAAATTGGTATATCAGTTTGACCCATAAGGGCACAAATTGCATGGGTGTACTATACGTTCGATCGTAGTGAAGCATACAAAGAGAGAATAAAGAACCATGGAATTATGGGTTTAGGAAGACTAATACAACCCATAAGGGCACAAATTGCATAGCTGGAGTATACATTCAACCGTAGCGAGCATACAAAGAGAGAATGACAACAATAAGCCTAGTTGTGATTGTCATGGCACCATAGAACTGTTCTGGTTATGAATTCTCCCAACATCCTCAAACCCTTTTCTCTCAATATACTAACGCCTATGAGAACCTTTATAAAGTCGTATATGAACGTAGATGGGTAATTACACAAGAGCATAACAAGAAAAGAAACTGGAATTGGTGCCGTAAAGCAATAAACAACTGTGATTGTCAGGATCAAATGACCATATCCTTTCTAATATAACTACTTGGGCCATATGAAGCAATTGAAACCACAAAAATATGGGAGCGTTGATGAAATAATTGCTATTACTTGCAAGTATTTGAACTTCTTAGTTTTAATCGAGGAAAATAGGGAGGAATGTTATACTCTATTGTGTTTTTTTCTTTTATATATCGTCTAAGAAACTGGAATTGGTGCTGTAAAGCAATAAACAACTGTGATTGTCAAGATCAAATGACCTTTTACCTTTGCACAGAGAGAGAGAGACAGAGGGAGAGAGATTCAGTTGTGGCCAGAGGAGTTTTTATAGTTTGTAGTTGAATTTTCCGGGGAGGGGGGTGTCTTGTTGTTTTGTAGCATTTTATTTGGAGCCGTTGTATGGTGCTGCCGGTTGGTATTAGAACTTGGAAGAGGTGTAGGGTAGGGCCGTTATTAGTTGCAAGGGATAGGGGCATTTGTGGAAAGCAAAAAGGAGGAAACATCTTCCTACATTTAAAAGAAGTAGTATAGATAAGCATTCCCTTCACAAATCGAATTTGAAGCACCAGAGACATTTCTATTTCAGAACACTAATCAATGGACTATAAATGTTCAAAAATGTTTCTTCCTCTACATCTCAAGACGCACGAGATCTTGTACCACTTACCAATGAGGCCCTATCAATTCCTAATCCACAGAAGCAAACAATTATATATAGACACTAATGCAATTACACTCGCTCTTCATAGACAAACTTAGGATTCACGCCCATGTAAATCAATGTGAGAGGGTCTTTTCCTATCAGATAGGAAGGGCTGTTGTACAAAGTATACTTCTAAGTATGATTAACGTAAGACGTGTAATTGAAGATGATTTTAGGCAAGTAACCACACTGACGGAAGAAGAAAATATTGATGCCCTTTCCAATGACAGAACTAGAGGGAAAGAGAGTGACTATCAAGCTGTCAATAAAATTGTATCAGTCACAAATGCATATCATACACACACAAAATGGAAACAAAATCATTTTTCCCTAACTTCCTAACTGAATGGGGACAAGGTTTCAACATCTCTACTACTTGGCTGTACAAGTCGTATAATGGGTTATGATTTCAATGATTACGAGCTTTAGAAAATACCAGATTTCAACATCAATTCTAGAATAGCTTATTTCAACAACACAAATTTTTTATTTCAACAAATACAAGATCGAACACAAAATATCAGATTTCAACAAAAATGGGCAGTAAAAAAAAATTATATTTCAACAAATACAAGATCTAACACAAAATATTAGATTTCAACGAAGAATGGGCAGTAAAAAAATTATTTCTTAAAAACAGGAAATAAATTTTTACCCAAACTCAAATATTAGGTTGAGGTCGGCGAGATGGGCTGCGGATCTGGATCGAAGGCGTTGCTGATGGGGGCGGCGCCGTTGGTGTTGCTGGTAGGGGCGGCGCCGAGAAGGTCCTAATTAAACCTAGCGACGATTCAAACGAATGTGATACTCACCCCGGTCGGGGGCTCTGGACTTTACCTATCAATAGAAGGATAGGCTAAAGGCTTCACAGGTAAGTGTTCTCCATCGAAGGATATGGTCCATTCCATCACTGATATTATTCGATTCCCCTCTCGATCTCCTCCTAGCAACATCCGCTTTCTTGCTGTCTCACTCAATCTCGCAAGGTCGGGGTGGATGTAAGGTGTGACGGAGGAAGAGCAGAGGGCAGGGACAGAAGAGAAGAGGGCAAGGAGAGAAGAGAAGAGATGGAGATGGAGATGAACGGTTGAACGTGGGTGGAAAGAGATGAACGTGGGAGATGGAGATAAAGGAGTTGTAAAGATGAGATGTTGAGAATAAAATTATTAACCATGATTAGAGGGAGTGCGGGTAAAGGGGTTTTTTCTTTTTTCCCACTAATGACTGGTTCTTTCGGTAGAAAGTTTTTTTTGTTATGCCTTGTTATACATTTTAATGGTTTTAGTTATGCTTCAACTGGTTTTGTCATGCCATTTTTTTACGGTATCCTCAAAACAGAGGGAGACACCGAAGCGCAATCCCAAAATAAATGGATTTTGGTTTGGAATTTTTTGAAAAGATATTGAGAGAGGTTTTTTTGAAAGGTTGCAATACCTTTTCGCGTGAAGTGTGACTTTCTCCCTCACACGTTAACTTCAAAACGGATTCCAATTTTGAATCCAAAATTGCTTTCTCTCTCACACATATGTTTAGCACTCTCTCTCTCTCTCTCTATATATATATATAAATATATGTGGGCCCTGTCATTTTTTAAAATGTATTCAGATTGCTAAATATTTTAGTTGGTTGAGTGCTTTAGGGAAAAAAATTGATTAATTATATATTTGGTTATTTGATTCATTGCAATATGTTGGTGGCAACAAATGTATTGATTTTGTTGCATCTAGATTCTAAGTCATAGTTTCATCTTCGCCTTCATCGGGTTGAAAGCCAACGAAAATATACATGTGTCTGTATTTTCGTATTGGAATTAATTTTCTTATTTAACTTAATTTTTATAGTACATAACGCAAGAGTGTAGGGTCCACCCATATTTAACAAAAGACAAGTTGTTGCAATTGATGATTACTTTGATCCAATGGTTTAGGTTCATTCTCCTCCTTATTTAACTTAATATCTATGATGCTATTACTGAATATAACTAACGGAATTAAATAGATTTGATAATATTTGTTGTGTTAGACTATTTTATGAACTTGGTTAGATGGACCATTTTTTAAGCTTATTCTTAAAATGAAAATTTCCGAGAAGTAGATTTTGTTGGGAGAAGAAATTTTTTTCTAATTCACGGTTATTTGTAAATGCTCCTCTCGCATGAGGTGGGACCACACGCATATCCAGGACTCATCTCATGTGAGATGACATTAAAAAGAACCTTTGTATCCACAAAAAAAAAAACCTTCAAAAAAGTGGAGTTTGATACTTCATTTAAACTATGTTTAGAAAGCATTGCGCCGTACCTCTAGGCACGGACAATAGTATATAATAATGTAGGGTATCTTGAATTAACTTTGCAAACATTTCTGCATCAAATTATGTCCCTTCAGTCCTCAACAGTCTTTGGGCTTTCTGTTGGAAGCCCATGGGTGTCCCAAGCAGTGGCAAAGCTACCGTGAATGAAAAGGTTGGTAGCCCTGGGACTTTGGGGGTTTGAATGATACTCACACAACAATCCAAACACAACAACTTACACAACCTCTCACATACATGTGGGCGCGATCTGTACCAGCGAGTTCCCACACACGATGTGAGAGGCCCATTTCCGTCATCTCCACACACGGCTTCGTAGGAAAAAGAACCCCCGAATGGATCTTCTTCTACTTCACAAATAGAGCGAGCTTTATTTTGGCTTTAATTAGGTCGACCCTGCAAGTGGACAGTAATACTGGTCTCCTATGATTAATCGAGGGGCGTGCAAGGTGCAAGCTGATTGAGACACATGAGTAAATCATAAAAAAGATCACATGAATCATGATTAATGGCACATGTCGACATATTGAACAAGAAGTTCAATGGAATAGACGTTACGGACCGTTTAATCCCACCATGATTCGCAAGATGTCCTCATAGTGTCCTCATCTATTACACTATTTCTGTACCAGTAGGCATCTGGCATTTGGATTTAATTCCAACACTGCCCCCAAGATATCACTCCCTACTTTTGTGCATTTCTTTGGTATAACCTCCTCTAATCCCGGCCTCCAAAGTTACCGATCAGACAAACTGGCACAAAAGTTTGAAATATATAACACCTTCGTGAGATTCGACTATACAACCTATTGAGGGCAAGCTTTTGATTGGTGCCTCATGTCCACTGTCCGTTTCACATTAGTTAATCTTCATACTTGCAAGTTGCAATACTTCCATTAACCCTTGCTTCTCCATTTTTTTTCCGGGCGCATGCGATTCAAGTTACTTGTCCATGAAAAATAAAAGAAAGCCTAACTCGGTTTGAATTTGCAAATATTACCTAAGAATAGTTCTTTTTAGTCGTTGGCAAGTACAGCAACGGTTCTTCAAATTGTATTCTTTTTCAACTTTGCAAGAGTGGAGCCAAGGGTACTTTAGGAACTACATGTTTATGCTATTCTAGCTTTAAATACAACCAAGTTAATAATGTCAAAGCTTTGGTGAACCAGCAAGGCCAAAAGAAGAAGAAGAAGAAGAAGAAGAAATGCCAATATTTGAAGATGCAATTCAAATACTGGTAAGTGTAATCCTGAGAAAGAGCATAAGCATATTTTGCGAAGTTGCATATTTGTTGCTGGGCATAGTTTCGATATCGAATCAGATGATCCGGTTTTCGAGCTTGTTCATCCGTCGTCCTAATGTGGTTTATTCCAGCCAGTACTCGTCCATGTCGTCGATGTTTGCTCGCCGTGACCGGTAGTTCTGTACAATATTGGTGTTGAGATCAAGATTTCTGTTGGTAACTTTCGCTTTATAAATTTTGTATTGTCTGTGATGATTGAACAATGAACTGAATAACTGTTGACTCTTGTGCTTCAGGTACTTGTAATATTGTTTCATCTTCAGACATTAGCCTGTTCGGTTGGGAATTTTGGTTTTGAACTTTTCTCTTTACGCACGGTCTCCAATAAATTTTTTCTCAATTATTACACTCATTTTTCTCTTTATCTCTCTCTATTCATTACCCAAATCCTAAAACGAACAAGCTCGATTCTTTAGTGATAGGAAAGATTTTTTGAATTTGCTCAGATTCTTTCTCACCCTGTGTCAGGAGTGGTAAAAGAGTGAACATTAGATAATACTTTGAAGTTTGAACATTTAATGAAATTCAAAGTACATTTAATCGAATGATTTCCAATGAGTTCTACTCGAGCGGATCTCGAGTACATTGAGCCGCGGAGTAGTTCGTTTAAACTTAGTTTGAAAACTTAATGAACTTCAGAAAAGTGTTCAAGCTAGGGTTTATTTATGTAGCAAACCGATCTCGAACGAGAACGAGCAAACACGAGTTGGAACACGTATAGCTTAGCTGGGGTCGTTTATTAGTTCCTCCAATTTTTCAGTTGTGTCATATCTTGAAAATAGGAAAGTCCAGATTTTGCTTTTGTTGGAATTCTCCTCTGTTACTGTGATAACAATAGAGTAATCTCCCAGTCATTTCAAATGAGTGTACGTCCAAAGGGTTTTACAACAGGGAAGCCAAACATTTTTATGTCCAAGGAAGTTCATTTGAGCAGGACCAGTTGGTTCTAAAACCAGACACTCTGTTTGGGAGTAAAATTAAGACGGTATAATGGACACGCATTCGTTATGTAACACTACTGCAACTTGAGAAGGAGGAACCGAAAGGGTGGAGAGACAACGAGGTGTTGACTTCCTTATGATAGGGATTAGGATACCAATACAACTTACAGAAACATTGAAAATTTCATGCAATTACACATCCAAATCGGTCGCATAACATGAATCCAAGAGGGTTAGATGCTTTAACTTCATTGGTAGCTTCACATCTTTGACATTGTGTAGTCCATAACATCGACAAGGAAATCTGCAAGCGAGGGAGTTGATCATACAGAAATTATGAGAACCCAAGTTTGTAACAGATTCAAATGTGGGGGAAGGCACAATAAAGCCATAGTCGTTTCGAGAGGCATAAGAACTAACCTGCATCTTCCTTGGAAAAGCAGAGTGGAGGTGTAATGCGGAAAACATTTCCAAAAATTCCACCTTTGCCAATCAACACTCCCATTTCTGTAATACAATGGAGGTAACATTATTAGGTAAGAATGGTTGAATAAGATTAACAAAAAGAAGGATTTGACAAAAAGGTTTACCTTTCATCTGGTCCATCACGTGCAGTGTTTCGACTTTTGCAGGAGTTTTCAGCTGGCGATCAGTGACAAGTTCAACTCCAAGCATCAATCCTCTTCCCCTTACATCACCAATAACTAGAGATACCAAATACAATAGCAACAGATGAAATACATTGTTTAGGAAATATTGGGTAAGTAGGAGTAAAACTGAGTATATGGTGGCTCAAGTGGAGGAGCGCTACTGATGTACTATGTGAGACAAGAGAGTACCTACAAAATTGAAGGGAAAATTCTATAGAATTGCCATAAGACCAGTGATACTTTACGGGACAGAATGTTGGCCTATTAAAAAACAACAGGTGAGCAAGAAGAGTGTAGTGGAAATGAGAATGTTGAGCTGGATGTGTGGTAAGACTAGACGAAACAGGATTAGAAATGAAACAGTTCGTGAGATGGTAGGTGTAGCATCTATAGAGGATAAGTTTAGGAAAAATAGGCTAAGGTGGTTTGAACATGTCTACCGTAGACTAGGAGATGCAGTAGTTAAGAGAGCGGATAAGATAGCTTTGGGTAGCAATACTACGGGGAGGGGTAGACCTAAATTGACTTTAGATGTTGTTGTGCGCAAAGATATGAGAATAATGGGTTTGTGTGAACAAGTGGCCCTTGACAGAGCTCATCGGGGGAAAATGATTCATGTAACCGACCCCAAGTGATTGGAACATAAGGCTTGGTATCTAGATTCATGATACATTTTTGAAAGCTCACAAAAATTCACGATGCCAAAACTTCTTGTAGACTGGCACAAAAGGATGTGCGTAATATTGTTATGCAAGGGAAGGGAAAGAAACCTTACTTTCATGCTTATCCTTGAGAGAATTGAGGCGCTCTTTCAGGTAGGATCCAACAACGTGAGCATTCTCTTGAAGGTTCTCTTTCTCAATTACTTTGAGAACAGCGTGTCCTGCAGCAGTACACACAGGGTTTCCTCCAAATGTGTTGAAATAGGATCGACGCGTCAAGACTTCTGCAATTTCAGGAGTGGTTACCACGGCACCAAGAGGTATGCCATTGCCAATGCCCTATATGTTTCACAGCAGCAAATCTAGTCAAGACAATAACAAAAATCCAAAATCTGAAGGCTGGTGAAGCGAGATTTCACAAAGCCCCACCTTAATCCGAATATGCCAAATGAGCAGATCACCTTAGGTCAATTCTCTAGTTATGTTTACATAGCAAAAAACAAATTGCGGGAGTAGGTCCTCTTCTGTCAGTACAACACAGGGATGCGCCCTCTTTTTTGCTCTAAATTTTTTTTATGGAACTTTTTGTGCTAAATTGAAAAAGAAATGGAGAGTCTATGAATCTTCTTTACTGATTGGATTACCGTAATTGCTATTTTGCTGTGTCAAGTCATCTTACTCTCAGAAACTTGCACAAAGAAAAAGTAGAGCAGTCCTTCCAAAATTTGACTTTGGTAGCAAAAGATGTCCAGATGGTATAGAAAGAGTCTAAAACCATGTCAAGAGCCTGAGCAACTGACTTATCTTTGCAGACATTCGCATGTAATGACGTAATATGCGATACACATCCGTCCATAGCCAAGAAGGTACAAATAATGCGGCGATGAAGTTATCAACAGAGTCACATGCAGTGTCTTCCTATCTTCCACTCAATGCAAACAGGTCCATCGGTAAACCAAAAAAACACCAAACTCTGCACTATGTTACAATCAATAGGGGTTGGTTACATGAATCCCTAAAACCAAAATTATTGGCCGAATGAACGAACTTGTAGCCCGGTATCAAAAGTGAAAAAGGATAGGCTAGTGACACACTCATTGCTCTTGGGCTTAATTATCTTGTTTTTTGGTTGGGTATGGAAATGGATTTAGAGTCTTATTTCTGTTAAAAAAAATGAAGGTCGGACGATAGAAGGTTGAATTTAGCTTCTTAGAGCAGATTGCAAAGTATTAATAACAGCCTAACATGGTACATCATTCTAATGGATATGGGGACATCGTTTAGTGAATCTGCAGGAAGTTTACCTTTGCCATTGTCACTATGTCAGGCACAACGCCCTGGGACTCAAATCCCCAGAAATGGCTCCCTGTGCGAGCAAAGCCACACTGGACCTCATCAGCAATACAAAGGCCCCCTGCTTTCTTGATACTGCTGTAGACAGCAGGCAAGTAACCCGGGGCTAATTCAACAATCCCACCCACTCCCTGCCGTGTTAGGAGCAACTCAAATTAAACAGAGCATCTAAAAGGTTGTATTCACTGGAATAGCTACAAGAAACTACAGAAATTCACGTAAATGATGCTTACCTGAATGGATTCAGAGAAGAACCCAGCAACGTGCCCTGAAGTTCCATAAGTAATGAGTTCTTCGACATCTTTTGCATACATTTTGCCATCTGAACCAAATACACCTCTATACGGGTCTGGGTTAAGGGCATGGTGAACTCCACTCTGTTTGCCAAACCAAAAGGAAATATAGCAATTAGGAAACTTGGTTAACTTCAAAATTTTGTCAGTCCTTAGATGCTAATTTATGATTACTAGGCTCCACAAAAATGAAATGCAGATAAAATAACCAAATGAAGGATGCAAGCCGGATATTGTAGAAGAGCAGTTTTCTTGAGAGAAATGTTGTCCGGAGCTGTTAGCATCTTATGTCATCGAGGGCCCATTTCTTTGACCCGGTATGAGCATCGGACTAGACTATATATTCAAGGTGACGATGTATTCAGTGTTCGGTTAAAAGATTTATGACCCTGGTTAAACATGCCTCGGATATATATTTCTGCAAAGTGTATCATGAGAGGTGTGATGCTACTAATCAGATCATTGTCAACCGAGGGGCTTGCATATCCTGTAGAATTATTATTTATCCTTTTGCTAATAGTCCCGTCAAACAAACGGGTATTAAAAGGTATAAAGTTCAGCATTGACCCTCCATTCTAGCCAAGGATCTCGCTACATTCAAGTATTATCTTCCACAAACTGAAAAGCTGACGTACAACAATATTGCACCTTCAGCTCTTTTAATCTGTTAACATACTATAACATGCAAAATGGTGAATCCCCTCCCTGAAAAATGTTTAAAGATAGTTAAGGGTACAGTATGGGAGTATTCTTACAAAACCACTGTGACAGATAACTGGGTTTTGCTGTGGTCCAGTTGTGGTCAAGATCGAGTCCTGCACAGAAGTGGTTTCCTGCTCCTGCAAGGCACTCACAACAATGCAGTCACCCTCATACTATACTATACAAGACTCATCAAATTTGTCCTTTTCCTTATACCCACACATAGGCATCTGTCGTATCCTTACTGTAGTAGATGTGGCTAGATGCATCCCTCCTAACGTCTCAGGTTCGAAACCTCTCAGGTGCTATCAAATCTTTTGGGACTAGTTGCTTTGGATTTAAGTGGGGCCCTGCTAGTAGACGATGGGTTGTCCCCATGATTAGTCGAGGTGCGCATAAGTTGGCCCAAACACGTGGTTATATAAATAAATAAATAAAAGAGTAGGTGGAGGCAGTTTCTTTCATCAATAGGAGTAATCATTATTATCACTATAGTGGGTTTGGAGGAACGGAATTGATCAACAAAGACAGGTCATTTCGTCGCATTATCAAAACCAAACTTCTAATACTCCAAAGCGACTTTATAATTTACAAACCAGTAGACATTAAAATAAAGTATCCTTCAGGCTTCTAATCTCATCCTTTCCCTTCTATGTTTCTCCTATAAACCTCTGTTGTGGACTACCTGGAGCAAGCTCCCCTCCAGTTTCCTTACCTTCCAGTCCCGGACAGTTTGCCCATTTGTGGGCCATTCTGGGTTCACAAAGATAATTAGAATCATTCATCTCATAAAACATGCTGATCAGATCGTTAAGACCAAAAAATCAAATTGTTCAGACATCAATAGGTATTTTTGTTCACACCAGTTTTTCTCAAACAAATTTATCTACTTCACATATCTATATGTCTGATCAACCTAATTTTTGGTTGAATGATCTTATCAACACGTTTTACTTGAAATGAACGGTTCTAGATATCTCGGGGACCTATTGTTGGCCCACAAAAGGGTAAATTGGATAGGATGGAACACGAGGTTAAGGAAACTTGAGGGGAGCTTCCTCTGGACTACCAAACTTCCTGACCCTTGATTCATCTACTTAAATTGGAAGTTTACTTGGACAACTACAATAAGCTAACAGTTTCTTCTACCATATACTTAATTCCAGATACTAATAGTTATCTACTTCCATCAATCTTCTGCAAACAACTTCTACCATAACTTTCTGTCCAAAAATCTGCCAAACAACAGAGGCCATACCTATAATTGTCCCCAATCCCGAATATGACACGGCACAAAAACTTGAATGTGTAAGCTAGCTCCATGCAATTAACAACAAGAGAAGTGATTATAACACCAACATCAACATACTAAAGGCAACCAGATGCCATTTGTAATTGGGGAATCCATGTATAACTTGAAGGAATATCATTACCTGCACAATATTGAACTTCCAGTTGGACTGTGCAGTGGCCCCCATGGTCCCGGCCCCGTTCCCGTGGTACGCATTCCTCAGTGATATGATGTCGTGGCACCCAGTGTACAATCGTGCCATCATCATAGCTAGCTCATTCGCCTCGGTCCCACTATTCGTAAAAAACACCACCTAAAGGAAAATCCAAAAGTCACACTTAATCATACTCCCCATTGATTCAATCTGAAACGTCCAGTCATTAGAAATTCCGAAATATACCTTGAGATCACCGGGCAACTTGGACGCAAGTGCCTCGGCGAAATCAGTGATGGCGTGGTTGAGGTACAGAATGGTGGAGTGCTGTAAGCGGTTGGTTTGGTTGACAATTGCCTTGACCACATCGGGGTGGCAGTGTCCGCAGCACACCGTAGCAATCCCACCGAAAGCGTCCAGATACCTACGGCCAGTATCATCGTACAAGTACTGCATCTTTCCATCCACCAAGTTCAGCTGTAATTGGTATCACGATTGAAAACCACTGTTAGATTACAAGAACTGATGTTTAATTCAAAGAATTATGAACAAAAGTAATTTATTTTTGGTTCCAAAAATTGCACGTATTTTCGAAAGGAAATTACACGAACCAATTTGAAAGAGGATTACCAGAGAAAAGAATGCCAATTATTTTTTTTAATGTAAAAAAGTGAAGGATTTTTAACCCAAAATATAAAGAAATCGAATTTCTAGTGATAAAAAGCTGATTTTTTTAGATTCTACAAAAAAAAAGAAAAGAAAAAGGAAAACCAAATTACGAATCCTACGCCAGATACGATCCTAAATTCCGCTAATCAAGGAACAATTCAATCAATTACAATCATCATGTCTCCTAAAACGTCTGAGTCTGAAATTTTAAAAAAATTGACGGTGACATAAAAATCGATCGAAGCATGAAAATCAGAGTACATTATGTGAAAAATCACAATTTGTTTTGGGTAAGTGTGAAATGGAGTAATCACGATTATTCCTCAAAATACATAAAACGTGAACATTTCGACCTCTTGCATGGGTTTATTTCGGTCCCACTCAGATGATCCGGCGTTCATTCTATTTGGAATAATTTTGGAACGTGCACGTAAAAAAAAAAGTTTATTCGGATATTGATAAGTGCTTGAGCAAGAAAGAAAGAAGAGGATTCGATTGGGTGAAGGAGGACTCACGGGGGTGTTGTTGTAGAAGTAGAACATCGAAGGGCTGAGAAACTGTTTGCGCTTCTGCAAGATCTCTGCGGCGGGGGGGCCGTCGTACGGCGGAGGAGCGTAGTCGAAGAGGGGCATTTTGGGAATCGGGGATTCGATTTCGTGAGCAATGGTCTCTCTGTCCGCTACCTGAGAGAAGCCGCGACACCGTCGGAGTAATTCTTTTGCCTGGAATTGCCCCTTCATCGTCGCTAATATCTGCATCGCCATTCTCCGCCTCTGCTCGTGTATATACGTATTTATGCGTACCTATGTCGTGATGATTGTTGATATGGGTTTGTCTTTCTTTGCGCCGTCCTCTCTCTCCAAAAATGCAGGATCGTTTGAAGAGAGAGAGAGAGAGAGAGAGGGGGGACGATGAGATGGAAAACAGAGGACAGGGAGGTATTTGTAGGAGGAGATTCAATTGAGAGAGAGGGGGTACGAGATACGGTGACGTGTCACATGGGTATGTTTGTTAATTAAGGAAAAAATCTTTACGGAGAAACCCGTAAATTTTGTTTACAGCAGCACTCAATCGCGCGCGTCCGAAAATATTTTTATGGTCCAGATTTTAAAAAAATTATTCGCGCGAATAGTTTAACTATTCACAAGAATAATTTTTTTAAAATTCGAAACATTGATTGTCGAAACAGATGGCTGAGATCGCTCTCAACTCTGTTAATTAATGGGTAATTTAATTAAAGGAATTACGCCCCGTTCCTCTTTATTCAATTTTTTTTTGTATTTTTTAATTTTATGCCAAAATTGTACTATGAATTATGAATTCAACTCGACAGGAGGAATCGAAAATGTAATTTTTTCTTTTACTTTTACCCAAAGTATTTTATGAAATATTCAAGATATAGTTGGGCTTTTTGGATAATTTGTGTAAAATTTTTACTTTTTCGATTTATTTCAATGAGACGAACCAATAATTTACAAAAGTTTGACACAAGAATAACAAATCTGAAATTTTTTGAATAAAGATAAAACTCAAAAAGTCTAAAAAGTTCCAAAAAAATGCTTAGGAGATCCCGACAAATTTGGGTTTGTAATCGTTATAGATGTAGGGCTAACAAAATATTGAGCGTCCCACGTGCATCTTTGCACCAACGAACGAACGGTGTCTATTGTTCGACGTTAAAAGAATTGATAAGGTATTAGCATGAATAGATTGTAAAATTAGGTTATGATCTCGATCGGATCATGATGAAAGTGAATCATGAAAGAATAAATCATGACATACTGGACTACGGTAGAATTGATAATGGGTCAACTGATGATAATAAGAAATGTATCGTCAGAGTGATTTGGGCCCCGTTCTGCTATGATTGTAAATAAAAGTCAAAAAGTTGATTTTTTGGGGCTAAATAGTGATTATTTTTCGGAATATTTGGATAAAAATATATATTTTTACTTTTTTCAATTACTCTTGTCGAGAAGAATCAATAATTCACAAGTTTTTTCGCAAAATTAACGAACGCGATTTTTTTTTTTTTTGAATAAGTGTTAGAATAAATAGATATAATAAATAATATCGTGATCATATCGTGATATTAAGATTGAGATTTGATTGTAATTAAGATGATTTTCTTCCATAGTTAATTGGTATGATTTCCTTCCTTAATTAGGCTACATCTCCTCTATAAATAGAAGAGCTCATTGTATAGTGTTATCGAATTCAAAAAAATATCTCTTCTCTCATATTTAACAATAAGGACAAAATCTCCAAAAAAATGCTAAAAATTAAGCGGAACGTGGTCTAAATAAAACATAAACTTTGAAGGATTTATTTTTGAAGACCACCAAAAGGCTGTATTAATATAAAATGATATAAACGTAGCAATCCTCGTATACTTTGGTGGGCTCCGATCCACATAGATCTCATTGTCTTGAAGTGTCAGCCATATTAATTGAATATTATTAGCCACCTGACAGAAAAATATTTATCATAAAAAATTAGATGACCAAAATGATTCACAGAAAATAACCATGAGATGTGTCTTGATCATATGGCTATAATTTCTTGTGAACTTGCTTTTATACAGATATGCAATGTCGTTTCAGCCATATCTTGATGGAGCTCAGCCCACTAAAGTGCACTGCAAAGAAAGGCAGCAGTGATTCTGAATTTGGCCTGTTTTTTGGTTTCAATAGGGGAATTTTTAGTATAGAGGCAGGATTAATTACTTTGGTTAGAGGTGTAACTGTATCTCTCAATGTGTGCCAACCTCTTATTTTGGGGGTTCGAGAGACGCGTGATAGTCGGGGCTTGGGGTACCCATCGAGTTGGGATGCCAGATTTTTTCCGTAGTGATACCGTTTATGTTCGATCGTACCCTTTCTTTATCGTACCTATATTTTTGCACTACACTCATACCCACTGCACGCACGAACTCCTGTCCATGATTTACAAACTACTACTCCTATATTTTTGCGGGCATTATTGCCAATGACAGGCTTGTATGACTTCAAAACTTACGGCTGCTGAAGTGTTTGTTCGGTCGTTAACTTTAAGGTTCTAGAATTAATTGAGTTGTATGCAATCTGACTTGGATATGTACATCCGGATATCCAAAAAATGGGGTAGAGAACTCCAATATTGGTATGTTTAAGGAGTGAGTTAAATACGATCATTCAATCAGAGTATTTTTTTAAAAAATATAAAGTTGAAGAAATAGCGTTTCTTGTATAAATTGTATTGAAGAAAGATTAGTTGCTTATTAAATTTAGCTTAGCAAAAAAATTTACTAATTAAATTTCAGAATCTTGAGGACCTCTTTGACTGAACTTCTCAATTAGGTGTTTTTTGATACGGTCTTTTTGTTTGTTTTCTTTTAATTTTTACAAGATTCGGGTCAATTTTTTACATCATATTTTTCGTCTCTTAGATAGGAATTCGCGCGCAAAAATATAAAAACATAAACCAAAGTTCAAAAAAGTGCACAAAGATGATGAAAAAACCCTAAAATCGTAGCATTTTAGAATTTGACTTTATTTACCATGCCTCTTTAGTGATTGTGCATTGAAGATGTTCTTACGCTCATGGTTTACTGCTAAAGTTTGAAATTGTGTAACTCTATTAGTAATTAATAACCATGTTAACTTTGTTCTCGTATTTTGCGCAAATATTTAATGTTATTTAATTTGTTTTGTATTTATGAGGGGACAAATATTAAAGATGCATATACGATAAGTTTAGGGAGAAGTTTTTGGGTGCCCGGGCGGGTACCACACATGCGATATCCCGTCCGCGATCCCAGTCGTCTGAACGCGTTTTGGACGGTTCAGATTTTAGGGAGAGAAAAAAAGGAGAGAGAGTGGTGGGGTACTGAGGAGGGAGAGAGAGAATAAATTTGCGCCGTCCTAAACGCGTTTGAACTGGGATCGCCGACGGGTACCGCCATATGATACCCACTCAGCACCCAAAAATTTCTCCAATTGAGGTAATTATCTCCCTGATTTGCCACTGACTTCATACTAAAAATGCTGAATCATCATCAAGTTTAATCCAAACACAATCTACTAATAATTTGTTGGAGTCTAGCAACATGACCCAAAATATTTAAGTTTATTGGGCAGAAAGGGGTGTAGTCCCTTACGTATTTTATTGAAACTTCTTTCTAACCACCAAATGTAAGATAATAATAATAATGGGATATTAATTAGAGTTTATGCCCTCCCATTAAAAATTCCAAACTACTTACAATAATGTAGATTGTTAAATATGAGAGAATAGATCGATATTGAATTCGATTATTGATACCATACAATGAGGCCTCTATTTATACAAGAGGAGAGAGCCTATATGGAAAGAAAATCATACTGATTAATTATGGAATAAAATCATCCTAATTACAATCAAATCACAATCTCAAGATCACGATTTGATTGCGATATTATTTTGTATATGCATTTATTCTAACATAGATTATTTCGAAAGGAGCAATTAATGAAGTTTATACGTCTGTAGTTTACCAAAAATCTGCAATGAAGTTCCGTTTTAAGCAATGTTTCTAACCATCTTATCAACTCGTTTAATTCTATAGGCTGCCAGGTAAATGATATTCCCAAGGGATTATGGACAAAATGGGATTCAACATCACATTATTAAATTAGATGGCACACCAAAAAGTGATTTGCCTCGTAGGATTTCCATCTTTCTCTATCTTGAAGACTTCCTGCACCGCATATTTGTGAAAAGTTCTGAGAGCAGTGGTAGAGTCTAAATTTTGGCTCGAGGGGGGCTGACATAAGAGAAGTATTTTTAGGCAAAAACGTATTTAATATATAGTGTAGCTTTGAGGTACATTAATATATTGGATATAGTATCTTTTGTGTTATTGTCGACAATCGCAATGCACATGTATGATTATTTTCGTCTATGAAAGAATTTGAGAAAATTTTACCTAACAATGTAAAATAACTTTAATTTTTGGCTAGATCAAATCAAAATAATTCATAATTCTAGAGAGATTGCAATAGTATATATATATTAGTAAAATATTTTAAATGTCGGGAGGGGCCGGGGTCACCCCAAGCCCCTATATACCTCCACCAGTATCTGAGAGCAAATTATGGGATTCTAGCTCTTAAGAATCTGCTGTGGAGTGTTTGCCGCAGATTTTTAAAGATACATTTAAAAATCACCATCTCTATTGAAGGTGTTTTAAGGCCAAAAGCTAAATTTTTAGAAAGTACGATTTGGATGCTTTTACATATTCTAAGAAGCTGTAATTGTTTTTCATTTACCAATCCCTCCACGAAAATCAAAAGGGGCCGGGTCTTCTCCAGTTTTGGAAACAAACCAGACCAGTCCATTTTTTATCTCGTGGGATTTAGTCCAAACCCGTGTTGACGATCAAAACAATTCATTTCGCAGAATTCATCAAGAAGATAAATCATTTGAAAAATCAAGTTTATCCTAATAACGGCTTAATATTGGGGAACACATTTATCTAGAAAAAAAAATTGACACACCAATTGGTAGGCAAGTATCCGTTTAATAACTATTTTTTAAGGAACAAAAAACTATTTTTGTTAATGCCAATTTTTAATTTGTGATGATAATCTTACTTGGCTTGATTTTTTAAATTAATTTGTCTTCATGTCCTATCCTGCTGATCACATCATCTTTTTAGCAGGCCATGCATGCATTAAAGCAATCCAACAAGAGGCTTATCTAAACTTAAGAATGCAACACCTTAGGAGGTCTACCCAATAATAACGTAGTGTAACTTACCTTCCAACTCACAGATTTAAATCCCAGTGCCAACAAAAACTCTAGGTGCTACTAGAAATTCATCCGGTCGTTAAAAGTAGAGTCTCAAAATTAATTGAGATGTGTAAGTCATTCTGAACACATCGTTATAAAATACAATATCAAGATAGTGGGGTCTAGTGGCAGACACAGGGGTGCAAGCGGGGGCCCAGGTCCCATCAAACCCCCCAATTATTCCAATATATATTTCTACTATAATTTGTTGTTAATTTACGAATACAAGTGATTCGGTTCCCCACGTCAAGAATTTTGCGTCCGCCACTTGTGGGGCCAACAGGGTAACATCGAAACCTCTGGTCACCTTATTCATAATCAGTTTTCCATCATATACTACAATCATACATATGGAAGAAGGCATATTCTATTCAAAAGTGTATTAGGCCTTTTTAACATGATTGGTAATATAAGAAAGCCAATGGTAATCGTAATCACCCACGTCAATATATTCCACTAATTGGAGCTTTTAGAAATTTGGAAAGCATGGTTATCCATGGATGAAGCTTAAATGCAATATATTCAACGGAATTAATTATATATGTTCCCAAAATTAAAATACGTTAAAGAGTATGGAACTTTATAAATAAAGTAAAATAAAATAAAGGCTGCCTTATATATTCGGTCCCGAGACATCGCATCGTCATTTGAATGGGTTTTCACCGCACCTATGTTAGGAGCCAAAGGAAAAGTCATATATAGTACGGCCCGGCTCGGAGCGTTAAAGAATATGTTTAACACCATTAAGCAGTTAAAAATGTAACGCCCCGATTTTCGGAAATAAAATCGAAGATATTTAAGTATTAATTAAAGAAAACATTCCCTAAATTAAAGTTTAAAAACAATCTAAAACAGAATTCTCAACATCGAGATTCATTTATTACAAACCACTGGAAAATCCTAATGGTAGTCTTTATGATAATAAAATAAATAAAGCAACAGAGCCGACTCCTAAGTCTGATACGGATCCCAAGCGTACTCGGGTTCAACTCCCACTTCTGGATTCTCTTCTGCATAAAATCGCTCGCCTTCGCGATTCTGTGCTTCTCCTTGAAATTGTACCATCGTGGAATCCTCTCCATTGAATCCTGCATCCTCTGGCAAATTGATCGCCGAAGCAATCGATTTACCAGGATACAGACGTATCCGTGAGTGATAAATCACCCAGTAGAATAATCCAACCCAACTACCCCTCTTACTTTACAGTTAGCAATCAAGCAAGATAAACATGGTACGAGGAATATAACAGAAGTATTTCATATCAATCAGTTTATTACTATTCATTAACCTGACGTGTGATCTAAGATCTCACCGCGAGATCTTTCCTCCCTCAACCTCTAGCCATGCTCGGTCCCATGGGATCACTTCCCTTTACTGTCGCAGATACACCTAAGTTATATACCGAGCGTGCACCCCAATAACTACAACAAGGGGAAAGCTTATCATGCCTGCATCACAACTAGGGTTTGCCTATCTTATAAACCACATCACAAACATCACCGTCATTACTGGGCTCTCGCCAGTCTATCAATTTACCACTGGACTCTCGCCAGGACTCAATTTTCCACTGGACTTTCGCCAGGACTCAATGTTCCACTGGACTCTCGCCAGGACTCTCAATGTTCCACTGGACTCTCGCCAGGACTCAATGTTCCACTGGACTCTCGCCAGGACTCAATGTTCCACTGGACTCTGGCGAATGTTCCACTGGACTCTCGCCAGGACTCTCAATGTTCCACTGGACTCTCCCCAGGACTCAATGTTCCACTGGACTCCCGCCAGGACTCTCAATTCACCACTGGACTCTCGCCAGGTTTTACTGTCACCAAATATCGCTGGACCTCCGCCAGGTTTTATCATCGCAAAATATCATTGGACCACCGCCAGGTTTTATCATCAAAATATCGCTGGACTATCCGCCAGGTTTTAAATCATCACTGGGCGACCCGCAAGTTTCAATTCACTTCACAATCTCATTATGTCTCAAAATCACGCCTACATGCAATCTAATAACAAAAACTTTGCAATTCATCCATTAACTAACATCGTATAAGTGATTCCTATTTCGCATACTACCCCCATGTCTTTAGGGTCCAATCTAACAGATCAATCAAAGGTTGGAATGATAAATAAGCAATCAGAATAATAATTGAAATAAACAATAAGCATAAAATCACGTAACCTTTTATGAATGGACCGTTGCCCTTAGTTTTGTATGACCAAGATGTGATTAAATAAATAAGAAACTTTTATCAAATAAAAGTTTTATAATAAATAAATAAAAATAAGTCTAGGCTTGTATAAATTTTATTTAAGAAAATAGATTGATTAAAGACCATAATAAATATAACAAGTAATTAATAACACTAGAGTAGGTAACATGGCTCTAAAAGGAGTCCTAGGGTCCTACGTAACCTATTCAAGTATCAACAAGTGGGTCCGGAGGGTTACAGAATTATTTTTAAAATAAAAATGATTTTTAAAGTTGTCAAAAGTAACATAAATGGATAATAAATTATTTAATAAATAAAATATGTTGAGATTAACAACATATCATCTTTAGGATGTAAAGAATCTAAAAAAAATATTTCGGGAATTAATAAAATGGTTTATAAGGTCGTAAAATAATTTCGATTGGAAATAGCGTAAAAATAATAATTAATAGCAATTAAAATAAAATAAAAATATGAGATTAACAAGATATCATCCTTGAGATGTGAGATGTCTAGGAAAAATAGTTTGGGTGTTAGAAACAATGTTAGGAAGGTCGCAAACATTTTTCGTTTACAAACTTTGATTGAAAAACAAATAAAAATTTAATAAATAAATATTAAAATAAAAAAAATATGATATTAACAAGTTATGATCTTTGAGGTGTTAGAAGTCTAGGAAAAATAGATCGGGGGTTGAAAACGATATTCGGAGGGTCGAAAAACGAATTCGGCATAAAACAGTACCTGCCGCAACTTTGCGACTGGTCCTTGCGGTCCGCACCTTGCGGCCGCAAGGTTCGGGTCAGATTCGAATTTTTTTTGTTTTCTTCATGGTTTTCGATGCATGGGACCATAAGGGCTATTGGGTTAGGCCTAAAAACATTAAATATACATAGAGGAGTGTTTGGAATAGATTATAGTACCTCGAATCGAATTGAATTGAATTAAAACGAAACTTGGATTTTCGGAGAAGATGACTTCGGTTTCTTCGATTGGGGAACCTTGGGCTCGAATTAGATGATGTTTAGAGATGCTTGGGGTTGTAGGAAGATATTGGAATGGTCAATTTGAGTTTCGGTTGGGCGTAGGCACGAAACCCACTTTTCTCTCTCTTTCTTTCTCTCTCTAAAACTCCATGGCTTGGAGCTTCAATTCCTACGAATTTTCTCTCTCTTCTAGACTGGTGGGGTATGGTTAATTTGTGGTGAACCCTAGGGTCGGGCTTAAGGGTTATTTATAAGAGAATTTTCGATGAGGGTGAATAATTTGTATTCGAAAAGGTTTCAAATTCTCGGGTTTCGATGGGGACGGAATATGGACGAAAATATGGTTAGGGGAGTGGTAGAGATCGAGTAGGAATAGGAGATGGAGAGATGGGAGAGTTTGCATGCATGCATGCAACTAAAAAAAAAATTAAAAGGGATAATTAAGATAATATACTTATTTCTTTTGTATTTATCTATTAAGAGAAAAAAAAATGATTAAGACCTAATTAATATTAACGTTAAAAAAAAAAATTTGGGTTGAAAATCCGGGTCGTTACAAAAAAGCAATAATTTTTTTAAGTTATGCTCCCAACATGCCACACCCAAAAGAGTAGACCGGCTCATCAAGGCCTCAACCGACGAAACTCGCAGTCATAGATGGTACTTAATTATAGCCATATATGGAAAACTAAATGACCAATAATTTTTTTATTTGAAAAAATCTCTAAGCCAAAATAGATCTAAGTCAAAATCATGGGCCATAACCATGCCATGAACCCAACAGTTACAATATATCAACAATAATATATAAAAGAAAATTCAAATATTCATAAGCGTTCCAAATGCGGAAGCTATAAAACGCATGCCCGTGGAATTTTTCCCTTCAACGATATATCTACAGAAGGTCAACTACACCAAAATTTCAAACAAAAATTTTCTTCAACCGTTGAGCAGTAGGGTCACTGGTGTCACCCTGTCTCTTCTATAAGGGCCAGCTCATTTAGCTTAATATGATAAAAAAATTTAAGATACGTGATCAGATCTATGATCCAAGTCTTCTGGCTCGTTTACAGCTATAGCCAAAAGCCCTCCTTGTAGTATTCTGAGTAGGATGATAAATTTCGTCGCCATGGTACCTTTTGGCAACATTTTCAATTTTTCCATTACATCTGTAGTAAGGGTTGGCCCAATGGTCTCTTGTTCCCTCCTATTTTTCAGGGTCCAACCCAAAGGGGCCTTCACAGTTGTGGTACAGTCTTGTTCAATGAAGCCCAAGGCATGAAACTTTAGGTTTAGCCTGGTCCTAGACTTTAGGTCTAGCCTGGTCCCAAGGCATGAAACTTTAGGTCTAGCCTGGTCCTATATTGCATTGGGGATTTTGCACCACAAATCCTATATGCTTACGATCACACATAACACTTGAACAATGGAAAATAAGGGACAATTATCAGCAGTATCGTAAGTCAGAGTTCGTTAAAAATAAGTCGATGTCTTAAAGCCTTATTCGATCGATTCCTTTCGTATAGGTTTTTATGGTCGAATACCGCTCCAAAAGTATATCTGAAAATATTTTACAAAATATCTCCATTTTAAGAGAGAGAGAGAGCTAAGAAATCCTCAGTCCAATATACTTGGAGAAGGGGGAATTAACTTCCAACATTGAAGGAATGATGAGCTTGATCTTTTAATAAAGGAAAATTCTAAAATCAACCTAATGGGCTGACAATAGTAAATATGTGAATGTGTATTAAAAGGTGTAAATAGTGCAAAATATCTACCCAAAAAGAAGCGATGGTCAGTGCATTGAAGGGTGGGGTTGGTGAGGAAAGGTGGAAGTTGGGTTTCAGCAGAGACCTTCGTGACTGGGAAATTCTTCAAGTGGAGGAATTAAAACAGAGATTGGATTTAGTAACGCTGGATTCGACCAGGCGAGTTGCAGTGATTTGGAATTGGTCCTCGGATAATCGATTTTCGGTAAAATCCGTGTATGATCAATGGGAGAGTGGGGGTTTCTCAAGAAGTTAAGCCCGGTGATGGAAGCTCTTTGGAAGAACCTTTGCCCCCCAAAGGTGGAAATATTCGCTTGGATGGCTATTCAATCCAAGGTGGCTACTAGATCCGTGCTTCTAGGCAGAAATATGATTTTAGAGGGTCAATCAACACTATGCCCGCTCTGCTCGCTGCACTTGGAAACTCCTCACCACCTATTTTTGCATTGTCAATTTTCTTGGGAGGTTTGGTCACGGATTTTGGATTGGTGGCATGTGAGATGGGTCTGCCCCGAATCTTTGGAAGACCTTTTCATCTGGTGGGGGGACAATTGATTCTGAAAGTGGGAAAAGCACTTGTGGGAAGCTACCTTCTTCGGGATTTTGTGGTCTTTGTGGCTAGCAAGAAATGCTTATGTGTTCAATAATACAACTACAAGTGCGGGGGAAGTGGGTGAGCTGATTAAATCTAGAGTTGCAATGTGGGTAAAAGCGAAATTTGACATAAAGGTGTATTCGGTGGAGGATTTTAGGATATTTCTGAATGGAGTTAGATTGTTGAAGTTGTAACTTTGGTTGAGGGTGTGGTGTTTGCTATCCATTTTTTCTGTTGGAGGGCAGTGCTTAGTTGTTTAGTTGTTATGCTTCTTTTTTCCTCTTTTCTCTGGTTTGATCGAGTAAGTGTGTAATCTTACTGTGTTCGAACCGCTCGATGTGCCCCTTCGAGTTGTTATAAAAGCTTTGTTTGCCGAGAAAAAAAAAGAAAAAAAAAGAAAAACGTATTTTTCTTATCTTCTAGAGTGCTTATTGTTAGCCCAATAGACTGACAATAACAAGACCGTTTAATAAATGTGGGTAAACAAGATATTTGGTCGGGCATAAGAAAATCGTATCAGAGCAAACAAGCTACTCTCAAAATACTTTAGACTGAAGTGTTAATAATGGAATGTACTTGGTTCTTAATATGCCACCAAATTTCTATTTTTCAATTGTTGTGGTTATGAGCGGCAACGATAAAGGATTTTCTCAAGTGATGATTTCTCATATAATCTATCATATGATGCAATGCGGGACTCACCAAGGAATCATATATCAATTTGAACCGTTTATTTTGTAGATCTAAATGTCTATCATACTGTTCTTTTCTTATCGCACATGCATATATAGTTCAACTATGACTTTACCAGTATCCAATCTTCTTTTTTGGCATTGATGATGTACAAATCGAGACCTACAAAATAAGGACTCGGGTTGTCAAGTGGAAATAATCAATCGGGGCTTTATGGACTTCAATCTTTGAAGTGTATATTTGACCTTCCCTCGATGTAACCATTTGTCGAGTTTCTTAATAAAATCTTGTTGCTTATTAAAAAAAAAAAAAACCAATTGGGGCTATCAATTCCGCGCATTACATGTGAGTGATCAATTGAATGATCGACATGAGATGATCTTCATTTGTGGAAATTTTCTTTTTTTGAATGACAAAAAAAAATTCATTAATCTTTAAAATTGTTACAAAAACTAATAGGAACAAGAAGACAACATCATATTCAAAGAACAATCCAATTCATTTGTGGGATTTTGCTGACTATATGTACTCAGACTTGAATGTGTATAAGAGACAAGGCCTGATCAATCGTACAGGCTAGAGTCTTTGCTATATGCAGAATTATGGTAATAAACCCAAATTTCGTCATCACTAAATAGAAAAGTTTTGCCCGTGAACCTTGTGTACGTATATACTTCCTAAAAAGTGGATATATGAATGTCGTTCATCTGACGGAATCTCACTTTAATAATTGAAATCGCTCATTTTTGAAGAATAAATCACTGTCACGCTCTCACTCGATTAACTCTTCGGAGTTATTACATCACGGTGGCTCTTCCCCACCCGAAAAATTCTAGCTTCTCCAACCGTTTCGAATGATATTGAGAGAAATGCATAAAACAGAATAACCCCTAGTCAAGATTAACAATCCCTGATCGGCTGAAAAGTCTCGTGCTTTGGATCCTTTTAATCTTTGTAATCTATTTTTAAAGATTTATAAATTTTCTTTGCTGTTCAAAAAAAAAAATCCCTGATAGGTTTTTCGGCCTTCCAATACTGTTACACCCAATATACCCAGTGAGAGGAAAATCTGCATGGATGTCGGCCGGTTCTCGTCACGTATCAGTCCTTTTCGGATTCACAGATCGATTCACGTGCGATACTCAAACCGTTATGGACTATTTCGTCGATTATTCCTCCAAAAAAAATTGATTTATGTAAAATTCACAACCACGACAACCAATTCCCGTTACGTATCATTTGATACTCACGATACAATCATGCGCTCCTCGAACGTTACCATTAGGTGTCCCAATAGTTTATTTAAAACCTTGCCCCTACTATCCCCCTGCAAAATCGGGATTTGGCAGTAGGGCAGAAGACAAGTTTGGAGCTTGGTTACATTGTGCGTGAGGTGTATATATTGTATGGTTGTGATCATGAGTAATTATATGACACACATGTGAATATGTGGGTACGTTGTGATTTGTCCTTGTTTGAATGGAGAAAACAGATCAGATATTATTCTGAGATCGATCATTCACAATTTCTACATGAATTCATTGCTGCAACTATGCTTTTCTTGTTTTTAGATTTTGGCCGCCTCGATGTACCCTTTGTCGAGTTTTAATAAAAAGATTCGCTGATAAAAAAAAAAATTTGACGCAACTACTTAAAACTTGTGTGATCATTATATTATTTTTTCCATTCTTAAGAACGGTGACTAAATGCTTACATAAATTCTTTCCTATATTTGTATGCAATAACAAGGCTTGTGATAATTATTGCACTCACAGAGTGATTGTGTTTTATTATTATTTTTCCTCGAAAAAAAGAAATTTATCAATCTCTGAAAAGAAAAAATAGATTAAACGGACCAATCACACAACAACAAAATGCCACCAAATATCTAAAAAACCAGGAAGGCAAGGCAACAACCAGAACGTCAAGGGATCACACAATAAAACGGTAAAACTCCCAAACCAAAACACACAAAACGTGGCCAAACTACACATGAAGAAAAACCCAACCAAACCGAACCAACATACGCAACAACCAACACCATGACCTAACAAACAATAGGGTAAGAAGAACCCGCAACGGCCTCGCTAAACCTCAGCGTGAGTGTGTAATTTATAACTTTTATTGGACTTTTGGTATGCTTTCATGAAATGCTATTTGTCGCCAATAGTTCTAGCTAGTAGAACATAGCCATAGGAATGCAGCCCCCACCCAGAATATGGGAAGAGTAACAGAATGATTCGTAGAAAGAAATTTGACTAAGGCATAAGGGAGGTAGATAAGATGGCACTTGGAGAGAGAGAGAGAGAGAGGGACAGAGACAGTTAGAGTGAGAGAGTAAACGCGTAAGAGGAGCCTATATAATTTTTCAGTGCTCACTCCAATAACACGCGTTTTCATAGGGTTCATCACTAAATATACAGACCCCATACAAATTAATATGTGGTACTGAAATAATTTGGAGTAGCACGAGATTGTGCGTCGGGACTACTGGAAAATTACTGGTAAGAGTAGCGAATCTAGCTCTCGCCTCTCGTGAAGGGAGGAGAGAGAGTAGTATATGACTTCTCATATAAGTGAGAGAGAGATGAGAAGTGGCAGGTTCGAAAGCAGCAAACGAGGGAGTTTGTAAGTATTAGTATAGTATTAGCTGTACCCAAGTCCTTCCAAGCACTTCTCACGGGGGTACTTCTCTCTCTCTCTCTCTCTCTCTCTCTCTCTCTCTCTCTCTCCCTCCCTCTTTCTCTCTCCACACACAAACAATACCCCGTACCTCTCCTCTCTTCCCTCCGTTATCCATTATTTGTCCCCTCTCTCTCCCCCCCTCTCTCTCTCTCTCTCTCTCAACACACAGACAAGCCCATGCATGGCTCATGCAGATGTTACTCCCTCCGTCCCAATTTGTTTGCCCCCTTTTTGACTTACACATGTCCCAAATTGACTGTCCAATTTCAAAATCAATAGTTCAGATTATGTAAATTTTCAAATTAATGGATTAGATTTGATTTCGTTAATAAGTTGAAAACCATCGGGACGGAGGGAGTATTTTATTTCTATCAAATTACCAAATCAACCCCCTGAATCATACTGACAACCTCTTCATTTCCACACAAATCTCAGAACGCTTCTACTTACGTACTCTACATCGCCTGATCACCATTAAGCAAAACCCAATTGATATCTCAAAATCAGGCCGATCATCTTCTTCCCAACCTCAAGCCGCAAGGTATGTCATCTCTGCAAATCATGGTACAAGATCAATAGTCGATCAATACATAGGCTTCTGTTGTCTCGATTAAAAAAAAAGGTCGATAAATACACTAGGCACGGTAATCATAGATTTATCACATTTATGATAAATTGCATGCGTTTATTGATGTAATAACAATATTTTCCACTAATAGTACTGACTAAGGCATCATTATGAACCATCCTTGAAGCGAGGGCAAATCTGTACTTTAACACAAAACTGTAATTATTGTAGTATATCTTTACGTCATAATCTCCTGTACCCTTGTGGTAATCGTGGAAGAAACAAACAAGGAGATGACCTGTGCTTCGATAGCTCATCTCCCCCTTTAAAATCCCACCCCAACACTTGCCCTAATCGCAGTCAGTCGCAGTACAGAGAGAGAGAGAGAGAGAGAGAGAGAGAGAGAAGCATGAGTTCTAGGGAGAGGAAGAAAGAAGCTCTATATAAAAAGTTGAAACAACTACGTTCTGTCACCCACTCCACTGCCGTTAGTTTTCTCGATCCTTTTATTTAACCCTACTTCAGAAATTTCCTTCGGATTTCAGCTTTCCATTTTGAATTCATAAAGCATGCATCCTGTTTAGAAATTCGTAGCATTTCTCATGAAATCCGTAACATTTGGTTCAAGATTCGTAAAATTTGCATGGAGATTCATAATATTTGATTAAGAAATCTGAAATTGTGCCTTGTTCTCTTTGCTTTTCAAAAAGTATTTTTCAAAAAATTTCCCCTAAATTCTTCTTACTTTCAACATTTCTCTCTCTATCTCTCTCCACTTATTACCTCTACTATTTTTCAAAAAAAATTTCAAAACACAAACCAAACACAGCATGACAAGATAAAGCTCAAAACATTCGAATGTAATAAGTTCAAAATTAGTGCTTTGAATTGTTATACAAAAGTTAAGAATTGGAGGATTGGCGTGATGAATTTTTTTAAGGAATAAGTACAAAATTTAAGGGGTGCGTATCATACACATAGAAATAGAGGTGCGTATTGAGCTCAAGAACAACATAATCTAATCATGCGAAAAAGTTTATGTTACCTCCTATATATTTCTCCATCTTTTTCTCAAGGTTTAAAGATATTCACTTTTTACCCCGATAAAAGAAATGTATTTATTACCTACTATTTCTATTCAATTTCAATTAATGGGGCATTGTAAAGGGGATAACATTTTTTTTTGCTAAGCTAAAGGGGATAACATTACTGAACAAACAATAATATTTTACTCTTCTCTTCTCTCCCATTCTCTTTTCCTCGATGTACCCATTATCAAGTTTATCAATAATATTTTTTTTGTTTGAAAAAAACATTGCTGAACAAACAAAATTACATACAAAAATAAGGTTTTTGTTTTTGTTATTATAAGCTGTGGCGGTAGAGCGATACATACAAAATATAAGTTGTTTGTTCAATTTGTCTTCTCATTTATAATTCTATTTCCCTCTCTTCTCATACATAGTTTTGAGGTTGGAGTTTCTAGTGAAACGCAAATGTTCTTGATAGGATGTAGAAATTTAATCGTGTGGTGGGCGCTACTAAATTTATATGTCATACGCTTCTTTTTTTCCCTATTAATTATGTGTTTGTAATTGTTGAATTTGTGTTTGAAAGGTTAATAAAACCTCGATCATCGTAGACGCATCAAAGTACATAGAGGAGCTGAAGGAAAAAGTAGAGCAACTAAATCAAGCTATTGCACCTTCGCCAAGTTCAAGTGACCAAAATTCATTGCCCATGGTACAGCTTTATTTACCCAAAAGGGAAACCTTCGTGACCCTTAAATACAACGGTGATACTACAAGAAAGGAACCAAAAAAATAAACCGAAAATCAATTCCATACTCACAAGAGGTGTGGGTCCCACATAAACACTACTTAGAGTGAGACCCATACCAATCGTGAGTGTACATGCAATATATTTTTCCGGTACACCTTTTCAATTAGTACCCTTAACATTTCTCTTTATTAAGACAGTAAACTCTAAAATTATCCATTGATCAAACTTCAGCAGGTGAGCGTGGAAACCCTAGAAAAGGGATTCCTAATTAATGTGTTTTCGCAAAAAGATTGCCCCGGTTTGCTAGTCACCATACTTGAAGCATTTGAAGAATTGGGCCTTGATGTTCTTGATGCTAGCGTTTCATGTTCGGACAATTTCCGCTTAGAAGCCGTTGGAGGAGAGGTAAGGAATTTTAGTAGTATTTATTTTTATTTTTGTTTCTCTCTCTATTCTTCATTTCCAACTCTCGTATCATTTGGATTCATATTTCATATGGAACATACTCTTTTATGGGTGTTTATGGTATAAAGCCTTAGAATCATACTCTTTCTATTCCATATTGATGGTCCAGTTCGGTCTCTAATGCAAAATTTAAATTGTTAATATCTTTCAATCTACAATGTCTTTAAAGATTTTTTAAAAACTTTGTGTAATAGAACTAATTGAGATCTATTATATAAGATCTATATTGCACATAAAAATCATTGTAGATTAAAAGATATTAACAATTTAAATTTTGTATTGGAGACTGAACCGGACCTTCAATTTGGAACAGAGGGAGTAACAAATTTTAAAAAGAACCTTGCTACTGGTACAGCAATCTGTGCACAGATTTTTTTGTGGGGCCCACTACGGGTCCCACACAAGTGATCCTAACCGCTAATTTTGTTTAAAACATTTTTTCAAGGGCCTCCGCAAAAAATTAGCTCAATCCGATACCTATAAGTACTTGATCTAATCATCTAACTTTTCATTCGGGTTTTTTAGAGAATGAAAAGTTAGACGATTAGATCAAGTATTTATAGGTGTCGGATTGAAAAAATGTTTTAAACATAACACAAAAAAATCTGTGCACAATCTGCGCACAGATTGCTGTACCAGTAGACTTTCTGTTTTAAAATTTTGCATTAATTGCCATTCATAACCTTTGTGTGCGTGCACAGACCCGTATCTATTCATAACATAAGTCTTACTCTTCCAAAGCAGCAAACAAAAAACAACATGCATCAATCTTGAATTCATAAAGTATGTTTTGATGGTGTGAATTTTTTCATCATTTTAATTAAATTTTTTTTTGGCAAATGTTACGAGTTTTTATAATAAAGTTGTCAATTAAATATTGATGTACGTTACAAATTTATGGGAAAGCGTAAATATTTCTACGCGTATCTTATTAATATCTGATTAAAAATCAAGGAATGCATATTGTATGTACATAGCTAAATACGGGACATGTATTGTAGTTTTTTTTTTCCCTACAATTAAAGTAATATTGCTCAAGCATCGCATGTAGTTGCAGCAATCTGCATACGACTCTAGCCACACATTTTTTGTTTCTGCATTTTCATCATTATCCAAAAAAATTAAAAATTATATTTATTGTAGGGAAATGATATTGCCACACCCTTTTTTGTTATTGCCACACCCTGCAAGTGTATTTTTGCACCAAAAAATACACTTGCAGGGGTGTGACAATAACAAAAAAGGGTGTGGCAAAATCACTAGCCTTATTGTATGCACCCATCTAATTAAGTATGTTCTGATAGTTATAAGTTCAAAGTTGCTTTTTGTTTTTGGGCAGAATCAAGGACAAGAGGATAGCATAGACGCTCAAGTGGTGAAACAAGGAGTGTTAGAAGCCATTAAGAAGTGGAGTGAAAACAATTAGCCCAAATTGTCGAATAAAAATTAGAAAATGTTTCCTTGTTTTCAAGTTAAAAAATGATTAAAAAATTATGTTAAAAAATGTTCTCTCTCTCTCTCTCTCTCTCTCGCTCTCTCTCTCTCTATCTCTCCCTTAATTTGTTAAGACAACTGAAGTTAACAACAAGCTTCAGGTGATAAGCAGAAGTACATGTATTTAATTTTTTTTATTATCAGCAAAAAAAATGCATATATGTACACGCAATCAACATTACATTGAGAGTACACAAGCATCACAGCAAGGAAGGGCAGCCAAAACAAGCCCCAGAAACAAAGCATTAGACTTTATCCCACATCGCTCATCTAAATTACCCAAACTTGGTTAATATACTCTAGAAGCTATTCCACCTATCGCCAATTGATTTTAGGTTGGAACCGGCCTCCGAGAAATCTAACACAACTTCAACTCAAAATCAGAAGTCTTTCATGTTTGGCAATACTTACGTAGCAAAATCTTTTTATTTTTTATTTTTTATCGGCAACAAAATTTTATTGAGCTCTCCGGAGCTGCTTGTTTTGACTGGATGTGACTCATTCAATTTCCATTGAATGTAATTTTGTTTTCTTTTCTCTTTTCTGCTGGCCTTTACAGTACCTCTTCTTCCATGGTCTGTATTTGGTCTTTCCTCGATGTACCATTTGTCGAGTTTCTTAATAAAATTTTGTTGTCAATCAAAAAAAAAAAGAAGGGTACATCGAGGTGGTTCACTCTAGATACAAGAAAAACTTGAATAATAGAGAAGGCAAAAAAAGGGGAAAAGGAGAAGAAAAGTACATTCAACATAAATTAAAGCAAAGGCAATTGAAACATTACAAATGGATGAAATTTTGACAAAATGAAGAACGGTGATTGAAGAGAAGATTTGATTAGAGTCGAGACTATGGAACCTCAGAGAGAAGGCACCCAATAGGGGAAAAAAAACAAAACAAAATGGAATTTAAATTAGAAACCGTTGATACATCCAATCATATATATGGTGTTACATCGTGGATTACTTCAATTTGAGTTCAACCGACACGCAAGTTGACGTTGATTTGAGCTTGACCAACGAGTTTAAAAATGTTAGATTTTTTTGGAGGGTTCCAACCTAAAATCAGTTCGCTGTAGGTGGAGTAACCTCTAGATCTAGAATATATTAACCAAATTTAGGTGGTTTAGATAAGCGACGTGGGACGAAGTCTAACACTTCCCCTCACGTGTAGCCCAGATGCACGTGAAGTTGCGAATTGAGCTGATCAGGAGATTTGCTTCGGGCGAAAGAGACTTGACCACAAGAGGTGAGGTCACCCAAGACCTAGCTAGCTCCGATATCATGTTAAATATGAGAGAATAAATATTTTATTAACTTCGATAATAAAACTATACAATGAGCCCTCTATATATTTGTACAAGAGAGGGAGCCTAATTATGGAAGGAAATTAACTATGGAAGAAAATCATCCTAATTTTTTTTTTTGATAAGCAAAACGTTTTATTAAGAAAACTTGACAAATGGTATATCAAATTGGGGGGAGGGGAGGAGAATCCAACCAAGGTTGGAAAACAATGAACCGAGGTCCAAACACCTTAGGGGCAAAAGCCCGAACACCTAAAAGCCTCAAAACGCCCATAACTAAAATAATAAGCCACGCCCAATAATCAAAACCAAAACCTAAACCAAACAACCCTAAACACCATCGCCACAAAAAACAGAGTTGTCGCCATCACACCACTACCGACAGCAACACACGAGCACACAACCACAGCTGGCTCATCGAAAAATTAGAACACCCCACATACCACCACCTAGAACCCACACCCATTAGAAAGCTAAAGAGGAACTCTGCCGAACCCGGGACTCATTCCTTTGGTGCTTATTTCTTTGGAGATGAGCGAAAGAATTGTTTTTCAGTATACTTTCCAGGTCTTTAGCTTCCTGTTCAATCATCTTTTTCATTCTCAAAACACCAGCGTCATCATACTTAATACATAACTTAGTGCCTGCTATGATAGTTTCCTGAAGTTCCTTTGCAATCCTGTACTGCTCCTGGTCTGGTGTATCAGCTATAAAGCCAGATGCTTCATAGGACGGGACAGAAGTTCCACTCGACTCAATCGAAACCAAATCTTCACCGGAAGGCTGGCTCCTATTTTTACCATTGAGCTCCCTAGGCCGAAAATCCACCATTAGATTAATCCCTTCAATTTGGGATGCTCTGATATTGTTTCCAGAATAAAAAACGACGGGTTCACTCCACGCTTCCTTACCTTCATTAATCGGCTTCATTAGGTCAGTTACCATAGGAGCAATATAACTCAATATCTTGTCCCCTTGGGGTTTAACTCCCGTATCTTCAGCCTCTTGAAAAAGAGAGAGAAGGCCCATTGAATCCTCCACAATAGAATCCAAATCATGAGTTGAAATAGAGTTGTTATCTTTTGATTGACTCTCTAGATTCACATCCAGACATCCTTAGCTACAACTCCCAAAGCTTCGTCAGAGATGGGATAATCACGAAGACTTCCACTCCCTTGTCGAACAACCACCACTGCATCCGGAGAGAGCCCATTAGTTTCACTCCCAGACACCGAAGAGTCCTCCTCAACTTCCTTGTCCTCCTCCGCTGCCATTGATTCTTCATCAGAATGCGAGGAAGAATCAAGGCAAACTCGAGGAATTTGTTTCTCCGCTTCATGAGGTTGGTCACACGAATCTTCCATCACCTTAACTTTGTAGCTCTTGCCTTCAACCTCAACGATAATCCACTCATCAATTTCCTTGAAAATATTAGTGGTGATTAGAATCTTAGCCTCCGCAAAAGATGACATCTTCATTGTTGATTCATCAGTAGATATGAACGAACCCCATAGTTCTCCAATAGATTTAAAGGAAATATTACTCCAAACATTAAGCGGAATTCCATGACAACATAACCACACAAATCTTTCAGCGCACGCTGCTTGCCCATAGAGAACCACATTTGAAGACACCGCTCTTTAATCATATTCTCCATTTCATCTCTGCTAGGACAAGTTAAAATTACAGACCGACCACCTAATGCCTTAATTTCAAAATTGTCTAAACCCATCCCTTTCATCTGTCCCTTCAGATCATTGATTGAGATTAACTTGTGTAGTTTTGCCACCGCACTGCGATATAACCACCCATTACCAGTAGGTTTAAGTGACACCCTTCGACACCCTTGATCACTACAGCTCAAACTCTTCTCTGTTTCCTTCCCATCACTACCGCTTTTATTTGTTTCACCTGAAACCATTTGGGCAAAGGATTTTTCATGAAAGTAACTCTTTTGCCCACTTTTGTTTGTATCACAGTGAGCACCTTGATTCCGAAGGATCCCCTTAGAGTTTGTAACTACATCTGGTCGCTGGAAAAGAGGAATATTCAAATCTGATTTGCTCTTACATTGATCGAACGATGCTTCTTTGACAAAAAGCTTTTTATCACTAACCCACAAACCATTGGCTTTTGATATTGCAACCCCTGCTGAGACATGACAATCATATCTAACAAAACCAAATCACAATCTCAATATGATCATGATATTATCACGATATTATTTATTATACCTATTTATTCTAGGGGTGAGCATGGTTCGGATTGGTTCGGTTTTATAGTAAACCAAAAACCAAACCAATGCCTACGGATTGTGAATTTGGAAAACCAAACAAATCCATAGAATGCATAGAACCAGACCAATCCAAACCATAAAAAAATGGATCGGTTCTGGTTTGAACCACGGTTTGCCTAAAAATGGGATATCTATCTTCATAAACTATTTAAATTAGTACTGAGAGACATATTAAATCAGTCATTTTATAAGTATAAAAACCAGTTCTTTTCCTATTTAAGGAATATAGTAAAGAAAAAACTAATTAAGAGGAAAAATAGTGGCTAACAAAGAGTGCATATTATTGACTGGGAAAGAAAGTTATGGATGCAATTTGCCAATTTATGTTTATTACATTAGGTTTAGAAAGAATAGGAATATAGTTTCAACATACAAATTTAGAGTATTAGATTAGGAAATTAATTGACTATGACTTAGACTAGTTTTATTTGGGATATCTAAAGGATTTTAATTTTCGCGCTCCACTCTTTACTGATGGCGCTCCACTTTGTTCATGAAGTAACTTCACATTAAAAGTGGAGCACCGTCAGTAAAAAGTAGAGCGCGAAAATCAGTTCCCATATCTAAATCGTGTATATATCAATGTATATACACATACGTATACATATATACATGCATACGGTTTGGATTGGATTGGAACCTAAACCGTTAACATAAATCCACAGACCAAACCATTGAACAAGGTTTATAATTTTTTAAAACCGGAGCCAAACCACACTTCTAAAAAACCAGACCAAATTAACTATGCGGTTTGGATTGGTTTGGACCGGATTCGCGGATCAATGGTTCTTTTGCCCACCCCTAGCTAATTTATTCTAACAAAAAAGAAAAATACATTTCTGTCAAAATTTGGCTTGGAGAATGTCATAGTCCCGGGTCATTCTTATTGTTTGGATCATTAGAATGTGTGTTCAAAATGTAATCTTGATTTTTTATTTGTGAAGGAACGTTATGATTAAAATGGAATATATTTGTTGTTTCGTAGTGGTGCATTTTTCAGGAAGGATGAAACTGACCTATATTTGGGTTTAAGTCTTTGTTAGTTGGTCATGTAGCATCACAGTTCAAGGAATTGATCTTAGGTGCGAAAATGAAGCTATTGCAGAAGAAAAATATTTTGCTATATTTTTCTAAGGCCCCGTTTCGTTAAGATTCTTATTTTTTAAGTACTTATTTTTCGTTTTACGTGACAAGTCATTCTCTCACACTACATCACCTTTAGATAGTGGAACACACCCTAAGTAAAATGCTTATAGTTAACGAGTCTAGAAATCAAGACTTCGGGTTGGTGATGTATAGTGAGGTGCACAGCACCATGCTACGCACCTCCGAGCCGTTAGATCGTGCATCCGATGGCTCGGATCTCATCTCGGCAACCAACGATCGAGGGCCATTCATTGCCGAGATGAGATCCGAGCACGGTGCTGCGCACACCACTGGACAACAGCATTCCCAATTGTAGAAATCACCTACGGTAAATTGTGGAGGAAAAAGCATATTCGGAGCCTTAAAAAAGTGGCTTTTAGTTAATTGAAATTTTGGTAAAAGTAAATGTTTAAAATTTTAAATGTTTTTTTTTCTCAGCAAAAAAAAATTATTAATCTCTGAAAAAATACAAAGATTAAAAGGACAAGGACATCCGAAAGAAAAATTACTAACCTAAAGCTACCTGAGACCCAAAACATTGGCAAGAGACCAACAAAAAAGACCAAGCCCAAACCCTAAAAAAACACCCTAAACCTACACCCAAAAAACAGCCGCCAAACAAAGAGGACGCTTTCATACAGCCACACCAAAGAAAAACAATTGCCACCACACATGGGAAGACGGAGCGCCGAGAAAACAGCAACAAAACAACCTCAACAGCAAACTACCTCTGACCAACAAAACAAGCGAAAGACTCAGCAAAGCAAAATCGGTCATAGAAGCAACCGAAAACAAAACCCCAACAACCACTACAGAACACAAACAACAAGCTAGCATTAAAGACAACACTCAAAAACCCAAAAAGAATAGAAGACAGAATCAAAACTCCACAACGATGAAGGCACCTTCCTCCAAATCATCAAAGCCATCGACAATGCCATCAAGCTCCTTATCTAACATCTCACCTACCTCCAACTCAATATATTTTTTAATGTTCTCTCTCTCCCCGCCATAATACTTAACGCCAAGAGTAGTGCCTATATCCATACACTTACGGGCTTGCTTAATTAAAAGAGAGCTTCTATTGCATATGTCATGAGAAGAAGCGAGAATCTTCTTATATTTCTTTAACATCTTGGTGCTTGACGATTTTCTAGTCCTAAAAATAAAGGATTGCCCCAAGCATAAGGCGGAGACCGACGCTGTAACGACCCTGATTTTTGGTAAATAAAAATTTCGTTAAAAATTTGAATTTTTTTTTATTACTTGGATTTCTTTTAAAAATTCCTTTTTAATTTCTAATAATCCGTCATAATTAGATTTGAGACTTATAAAATTTTTTGTTTCGGACAATATAGTCATTTTCTAAAGACAAGTATGCTTACAAAAGCACTTGTATATTTTCCTTGTATTTGAAATAAAGTCTTAAAATTTTATTTCTTGGCTAGAAATCCTACATGGCATGTAGATTTAGTTTTTAACCAATTAGTTAGCAAACCCTAACTACCGATTCACCTAGTTACATTTCCCTAACCTTAAGTGGACCTTTTGGACCACCTTTGAACCTGGTGAACCCTCCTAAGCCTAATTAAACCAATAGACCAATAGAAATAATCATTTGACCTTATGTTATGTCAATTCAAAGCCTTATGTGGCAATTTTTCCTTAACCTTTGGTTAATAAATGCTAGGAAAATTCTTATCCCTTGGTCAATAAATATTAGAAATTGCCAATGAAGGTATTGACTTAACAAGACAAGTCATACTAGAGGAAGCCATCATTTTGCTAGCCTTGCCACCTTCTAGGAAAATTTCTAACCATTGGGCAATACTTTCACTTGAAAGCCTTAACATCTCACCATTTCCTCTTTACCCTTTGAACAAAAGTTAGTAGGGTAAATATTATCCATTGAGTAATAGAAAACCTAGCCTTGCCATGCATGCAACCCTAAGATTATAGTCTTAAATGCTTAGTTGTATACATCTATAGTATCATAGCCTAATATAAGCATGCCTATTTGCCTAGATACACTTTTTAGGAAATTCATTACCCATTGGGCAATAGTTGTTAGGATAATTTTTATCCTTTGAGTAAAAGGAATAAGTCTTGCCAAGAGTAACCCAACTCTAGTATGGTCCTAGCCTTTTATTTTGTTACCAACCTAGGTTATAATCACCTAGACTTATCCTAGATCATAGTTAGTTTATAGCCTTATGTGGCATTTTCTTCCTTAACCTTTGGATAATAATTGCTAGGGAAAAAGTTACCCTTTGGTTAATAAAAACTAGTCTTGCCACATGCAAGTCTAAGAACAATAGCCTTAACCCTAAATTGGCCAACCTAATTACATTTCTAATTTTTTCTTAAAGCTTATTTAGTATGCCCCTTGGATAAAAATTTCCTAGGAAAAGTTTAACCTTTGGTCAATGTTTAACTAAGCCATGTCATTATTTTTTTGGCCTAATAAGACTAGTTAGTACTTAAGCATGCCTAAATAAATCTAGGTTTACTTTCTAGGAAATTATTAACCATTGACCCATAAGATTATCTTTTGAAAGCTTAAACCTTAATCATGACCTACCTTAGGCCATTAGGATTAATAATTATATCCCTTGACTAGTCATTCAAGCCATGCCACCTTTCTTATTCCTTTAACCTTTGGTTAATAAATGTTAGGGAAATTTTTACCCCTTGGTCAATAGAAACTAGTCAAGCCAATGACAAAAATTGACTAGACAAGTCATTGCCTTGCTTCCAAAAGAAGCAACATTTGTCATGCCATGCATGCAAACCTAGAGTTAGCCTTAAGCCTAATTATTTTAGAGTTACTTTCCTAGATTTTCTTTAAGCTTATTTATAAGTAAATATACCTATATACTTGGATAAAGATTTCCTAGGAAATTCTTAACCTTTGGTCAATAAGTTCACACTTGAAAGCCCTTCTTTATTTTTTCTTATCCTTTGGTCAATAATTGCTAGGAAAAATATTATTCATTGGGTGATAATTATTAGGCACACTTATGGACAAGACTAGACCTAAACCTTCATAATTATATAGCCTTAAGTCTAAAAATAGCAATAACAAGTTAGGGTAGACTTTGGCATACTTGGAGACAAGATGTGACTATACAATGGAACAAAAAAAAAATGGGAGAAAGAGAGAAAGGGAGGAGCCGGCCATGAGAGGGGAGAGAGAGTGTGCTTGTGTGCTTGAGTATTCAACACTCCAACAAGCTACATGTTTAGCCTTAAGCCTATTTACCATTGCCAACCCATTTTCTAGCTAACTTTAAGCATGATCCTAGCCAATTATGTTCTTCTTTCTTGCAAGAAGACTTTCCTAGACAAGACATGACCAAAACCCTTCATAATCACATAGCCCTTAAGCCTAAACCTAGCCAACTTTAAACATAACATAGCCAATGATTTTGATCTTTCTTACAAGCAAGCCATGCCTTCCAAAGATTGTCCCTTGGACAATAATTGTTAGGGAAAAATTTATCCCTTGGATAATAAGCCAAGTTTTGCTATAAATAGCACCATTCACTTGCCATTCAACTCACACCTCACTCCTTTGCTCTCACTTCTCTCTAGAAACCATTTCTGTTTTTTCAGGCAGCTTACTGCCCTTCACAAATCCTCATTTTGCTCCTGCTTAGAGTAGTCCTTAGGACCAACTTCCTTCGGGAAAGTTGTAGAGCACTTCGAGCTCTTCAAATTAGACCCAAGAACCACCCTAATCGGTCAAGAAACGACAAAGATATCGACATCCGAAGTTCAGCAAAAATTCGGATTCCCAGTTTCCAGACAGCAAACTGTCCCCTCCTTTATCACCATATTTCTCCTACCTAAAGTGGTTTCTAGGATCAATCTCCTTCACAAAAGTTGTAGAGCATTTCTAGAGCTTCAATTTCGACTCAAGAACGACCTTATTCGGCCAAGTATTGACCGAGTTATTGCCATCCAAAGTTCGGTCCAGATTTGCGAGTTTCACCACCCGCGGGATTTTCCAACTAGCTTATTCGGCCCCGACTAGTTTCGGATCAAGGTAGGATTCTTCGTCCCCGTTATTCCTAAGTATACTTAGATTCTTTTTTATGTTTACTGTCCCTAAGAACATGTTGGATAGATCTTACTTTCTAAACTCTTAGTGTAGAAACTTAAATTGATAATGGTATGATCACGTAGATTCTATATCTATTTTTCCTAATTATGTGTAAATTATTTTGGAGTATGAGCATGTTGATTAATGAACTTTATCCTCAATAAACATATGCTCTTTTGAACTTCCTTCAAAGAAAGAAAGAACGACTTTTTAGAAGTTATCGCTTAGTTTCAACCATAAGGATGGTGATGAGCTTGTTGTATGATTGCTTGACTACTTGTTGTTGATAAAGCATAAGTGGTTTACCACTCCAAAGGTGTCCGTCCATGTGGCACTATGCTTTAGTTTGTGTGCTAAATGTTCGAATATGATTAAATTGAGCATGCTAAATAAAATAGAGTTGGATGATCTTACTAGTTTAGTTTCAAGATTTCAAATTAAATGATTTATGTTAATTATGTGAAAAAGTCCCACCGCGGAGTCTAAGCATGAATACGAGACACGAAGATCGAGAAAATTAGAAACATGACACCTAGGGTGTGATTAAAGGCAATGACTTGGTAAAATATTTTTGAAATTACATAATGACCAATGTGGGAGTCATTATGTGAGTCGTGTGTGTTTTGAAATGGAGAAAAAGCTTTGAAATGTGATTGTGTGCCAATGGGAACCCGGTGCGGCGGAACCATTGTGAGGATACTCGGGAAGCCGGAACAGCGGAACCGAGGTTGGGTGTGTGGCTTGGTTATCCGTGGAAAGGAGCCAATGCTAATGTGTGCCAATGGGAACCCGGTGCGGCGGAACCATTGTGAGGATACTCGGGAACCCGGAACGGCGGAACCGAGGTTGGGTGTGTGGCTTGGTTATCCGTGGAGAGGAGCCAATGCAAATGTGTGCCAATGGGAACCCGGTGCGGCGGAACCATTGTGAGGATACTCGGGAACCCGGAACGGCGGAACCGAGGTTGGGTGTGTTTTAAACCCTCATGTGGCCAAACGTGGCAGCTCATTGAGTGAATGGATTTTGAAAGCAGCAATGTGGCCGGACTTGGTAGCCCATTCTGTGTGTGTCACCAATGAAGCCGGACTTGGTAGCTTCATTAGTAACATGATTTATCTGTACACTCAATAGGGACCTGGCGTGAAAGCCCTTGTGTGGATTTTGAAAACCGCGATGTGACCGGACGTGGTATGCTACTTCTAGTGAATGTGTCATTACAAATTTCTTATTGTTTATGCATGTGTTGTTTTACATGAGATAGTATGCTACTTCTATGTCCTGTTGCCTTAAATTATGGGTTAATAAGTGAGGAACATGTTCTATTTGAGAATCGTTACCTATATGATCTATTGTTTGTAAGTTATGGGTTAGCGGGTATGAGATTATCCTGCTGAGCTTTTGTAGCTCACGGTGTTACCTTTGGTGACCCTGACATATTATATCGGTGGCGACGCTGGTATAATGTGTCAGACCTGATAGATGAACAGGGAGAGCTGTAAACCTTGGAGGCTTTTGGAGCCGAAGAGCTGGCTAGGATGGAGGAGCAGGCGAAGCCGTAAAACCCTAGATTTTCCATTCCTTTATGTAATGAAAGCACTCTGATGGGATTATGATGTAATAACGAGCCAGACTCCATTTGGTTATATCAATAAAGTCTTTAATTAACGTACCCGAAATTGGGGGCGTTACAGACGCAGCACAATATCCGATAAGACCGGAGTCGAATCCACAGAGACAGCGGTGTATGCTGACTAAAAACACGGGTTTACTAATTTAACGGGCTCTTAGGTAGCCACCCCTTGTCGTTTTGATTGAGATAAACTGAAACCTAGAAATTGATTGTATTTTTCAAATAATTAAAAGGAGGTACGGTTGTAGGGTTCATTGCACTCGTAACCAGTCCGGATTAACCTGCTTCATTCGGTATTCTTAAAAACGTTCAACTTTAGATTGAAAAAGATACCCCGCAAGATGCGAGATCCTATGGTCGCCGTTTACTCATGCGCAGCGGAGAATAAGTTTTGGACCCCCATTCTCCCGTTCACACGGACTCCGACAATGCCCGGATTCGTCTACGGGAAGTATTTTTCCAATCTAAAATCGTTCTTTCCATTGTTTGAAAATAGAAGCAGTGCCCGAACTGGCCACGGTGTGCTAATCACCCCGCGACCCTACCTATACGACTACTCATTCATTATTAAGAAAGAAACACAGGAAACCCTAGTTTAAAACATGCTTCTAAATACAGAATAGAAAATAAACAAAAGATTCAAGTTAAATAAGAACCAACAAATAACTTTTATAAAGAACAAAAATTAACACGAGTTACCGAAATGCGAGTAATTGAACAAAGCGTCAAAAACTTGAAGAAAAAAAACTCTGAAGAAAACTATGTAGTCTAAACTGTAAAATAAAATTCAAAACAAATAATCAAGCAAGAATAAAACTCCATTGAAATAACAGACTAAAAACTTGCAAAGAATAAATTATTGATCATAACAATACTATACTAAGAATTAACAATAAACTAAACAACAATAATCTAAGAATCTTTAATCTGACTACTTGAATTAATAAATAGTACTGAAGGCTCTGATACCAATTTTATGCAAGAGGTATGATAAGTTAAAAATGAGTACTAGTTAAATTATAATGCGGAAATAAAGATATAAAAGGAAGGAGTCTTTACTGTAATTATCTAAAAGTTCTGGAAAAGTATTCTAAAGGCACTGTAATTTGCTTATGAATTATTGAAACCTATGGTCTGAACTGCAATTTCTGTGTTACAGGTGGATCTGGTGATGATAGGAGTACTGGTAACACTCAATTCTTTTTCTTCAGTGTCGGGAAAGAAATCGGTAAGAAAGGTCGGGCTGTCTAGACTTTCCGTTCCCGCCATTACTTGCAAAAGCGGATAAAAGCCCTTGTACTATATAAGTAATTTGGGCCCCATCCTTAGTTGTTTTGTCAGCCCAATTCTTAGTCAAACTAATTAATAAAACATTTACTTTGGGCCCACCAAATACACGTACACGTGTGAGTTGGGGTATTTTCTGCAACCCATTTCACTTCAAACACCAATGTGCTGTGGAGGGAAAATTATATGGTGCAATTCACGCTTTGATCGGCAACTAACTAACGTATTAAGCTTCCAAACGTGCACCTACAGTACACAAACTAAGTATTAAGCTCCAATTAACAATATAAATAGACTTAACAAAGACAAATTAAGGGGTGCGTATGTGAATATTTACGCGCTTATCACACTCCCCAACTTACACTTTGTTAGTCCCGAGCAAAGAAAATAAAATGCAATTAAAGAAAACAAATTAAAATCGATAGTTTTTTTAAACCCTCAGGCGGTCCCGCTAGGACGAGTGAAGTCTCGTGATGGTTTTCAGCAGTGATCACCCACAAAACACCAAGAATCCTTTCACATGAAATCCAAAAAATCGTATGACAGCTCAATGATACTTCAAACAAAGAACATGAAGCTATCGTAAAGAGATAACGGGCATAAGCAGTTCTAGATACTATCAAGTCAGAAAAATAAGTCATGGCACCTAAACTTAACGTGTGTGAACAAAGGCTTCGGTCACAAGTGAAAAATACCTTAAAGTTCTCTCCGGACTGAGTCTCGACTTCAAATCTCACCGTGTCATGCACTCAACAAATGAAATCGCTCGAAACAAGGTGCATATTATATACTCTCACTATGTGCGGCTGAAAGTTATGTAAATGAAAGCAAAATACTCCGCACACGATGACACGAAAAGAAAGCTCTTTATAGTGGACACACGATCTCATGAAAGGAAAGCCAAGTATCGGGAACTCTTTCTCTATCCACCAATCCACAGCTCATTGCCCCTAGAATAAAATAGGACTTCAATTCCGGTTTTAACATCAGGTTAGGGAAAATATTTCAAGGCTAGGTAAGATATTCACATGTACAAGAATGGCTTGCAACGATTTGCATAAGGCAAATATAATAATGCGTGCCCTTCTTTCTTCGCTTTTTTTTTTTCAACTCCGCCACATCTCTCTTTCCTACCTTTCTTTCCCACATTAAGATAAAGTATTTCTCCGTTCCTCAATAATTTGGTATCTTCTCTTTTTGCCTCTTTTTTTCTTTGATGTTTTTTTATGGGAAAGATTACCAATCAATAAAGCTCAATTCTCACTACATTTACTCTCTCTTCTGAATAATTCACCTCCACATCATTAACTAACAATTCTCGAGACACAATATAGATAGATGAGCTCAACAAGGAAAGGGTATCATGCGAGAGGCTCAAATGGACTCACAAGAGATAAATGTATGAAAGAAAGAAACGAACCGGTTTAAAATAACAAAGATGGCCTATAATCCTCTCCAAGGGGCAACACAACCATGTAACTTTCCAAACCCAAGAGATAAGTAGAAAATTTAAAATATTCTCAACACTTGACAACAAAAATAATGAGACCCACAACGAATTTGCTCTTTCGTGACAAACAATAGTTTATTTGACACCACTCCAAGAAAAAGTAAGGCTTTAAACTCACATTGGCATAACTCTCCACTAAACTAGCCATCGAGAACAATCAAGTCGCATCTCACATGCAACCAAAACCCAAATAAATGTGAAGTGCAAAGGTACTAATAATAAATGTCATGACAAATTTTTCGCGACAAGTTAGCAAAAAGAACTACAAAGCCACCACAATATTAAAAGAATGACTATCACATCTCAAACTCAATCAATCACGAGCCAATCTCAACAGCCTTCAAGTCTCATGCAAAAAGATTTCCACCATTAAATTTTTTTTTTTTACAAAATAAAGAACAAAGTGATCTCTCTCCCCAACTTGAACTATTCAATGTCCGCATTGAAAGCATGAAAAATAAAGATAGGACAGAAACGTAAAAGAGAGGAGAGATATCACCTCGAAAAGGAGGGGCCAAACAGAGTAAACTATAGAGAGAGGGAGACCCCCCAACTTGGATTGAACAACCTGCAAAATGTTAGCCTCCAAGACAACAAAAAAAATAACTAAAAGAAATAAACAAGGCAAGAAATAAAATGAAATACAAAAAATCATCTACTTTCTTCACGCGAAAGATACGGGCATAGTTGTCAGAATTGTACGATTCACGATTCGTATCGTACGATTCGATACGATTCGGTGGGTAATCGATACGAATAGGCTGCCGAATCGGAAATAGTTGCAAATCGTAAGCAAATCGGTGAATCGGTGATACGAATCGGTGAATCGGTGATCCGAATCGGTGAATCGTTCGATTCACTTAAAATTTCAGAAATTCATTTTTTACTCTTGTTTTGCTTCTTTTGTTGTTTGACAAGGGTTCAAATATTTTTTTAAGGTCTTTAGTATTGTTATATGTCATCTTTTGTCTATGTTATATGGATAGATAATAAGAAAAGGAGATTTATTACGAGAGTGAATCGAAAATGAGGAAGATAAATGGAATATAACAACCCTATAGACCTTCTAAGGGTTTGTTTTGTACTTATAACTCTTTCGTACAAAAAGAATCATAAGTAGGCTTTACGAATCATCATCTCTTGGTAGTTGCAATAGAAGCAACTTACCTAATACTCCACGTTATTATCAAATCATCATTTAGAAGAAAGTTTTTATTGATTTAGGCCTAAATCTTTCATTTGTAGTAATATTGTTGTTACCCTAATCAATAAGCATAGGTTTCTATACATTATAGAAGTCATGACCGAATCAGAGCGATTCACGAATCGATTCGATTCACGATTCGAAAAATGACCATTTCGATTCTCGATTCGATTCACGATTTGACAACTATGGATACGGGTACTACTTTTCTTTCTGGTCAAAGATTGTGGTTCCCTATTTGTTGGAAGGACAATATGCATAGGATTCAATGATATCTTGAGAAGTGGTGCCATCATTTAATAGGCTGTCACTCCCTCTAGGGCTGTCAGATTCTTTACCCACCACTCCGTTTGTGAAGCAATCTCCACAGAGTTTGGACATTAAAGTCAGATGGTTCAGACAGAATTCTCGCTGCTAACTACGCGACTGCCGCCAGATCCAACCTCCTAAGTACTACATACATAGCTTCGACCAGGTGGCTATATCAAACATTAGTCTAATTTTTTTTCTTTTCCAATTTCCTTTTTTTTTTTATAGCTTAACAAGAAATGAAATAAGAAGTATACAAAGATTGTGCCCAAAATCCAAGTCAATGATGGGTACTCCTATCGCCAGGAGCCGGGTCCACTTCTCAATGAAGAGAGTGGTACGCGAAAGCTACCCGAATGAACATAGCCCAACGGCTACACAACAGGGTCATCTGAATAAACAGGATCGACCAACATCTCAACCGGTTCACCTACTTCCACAAATTCGAGAAATGGTTTAAGACGCTGCCCATTAACTTTGAAAATATTATTGTTCTTAGGGTTACAAATATCTACCGAACCATTTGGATATACCTTATTCACAACGTAGGGACCGTCCCACCGGGACCTTAACTTACCAGAAAACAGATGAAGGCGCCAGTTATACAGTAACACTTTCTGACCAACAATAAAGGTCTTGCGCTGGATATTCCTATCATGATACGCCTTAACCTTAGCCTTATAAATACTCGCACTCTCATACGCGTCGTTCCTAATTTCCTCAAGCTCACACAACTGGAGTTTCCTATGGGCACCTGCCTCAGGTAAACGCGTATTCAGCGTCTTAATGACCCAATAGGCCTTATGTTCCATCTCAACGGGCAAGTGGCAGGCCTTACCATAAACGGGGCGGTAGGGTGAAACACCCAACACGGTCTTGTAAGCAGTGCGGTAGGCCCACAAGGCATCGGTCAACTGAAGTGACCAATCCTTCCTATTCGGGTTCACGGTCTTCTCAAGAATCCCCTTGATCTCACGATTCGCTAGCTCAGCCTGATCGTTAATTTGAGGGTGATAAGCAGTAGACACCTTGTGAGAGATGCCATACTTGCTCATTAACGCCCCAAAAGACCTATTTCAAAAGTGTGTGCCCTGATCAGAGATAATGGCACGTGGCATGCCAAACATTGACAAAATGTTAGTTCGTAAGAACTCTAGCACGACCTTAGAATCACTGGTCTTAGTGGGAATTGCTTAACCCACTTGGAAACATAATCCACTGCTAGGAGGATGTACTTAAAACCGTATGACACCGAAAATGGGCCCATGAAATCGATACCCCAACAATCAAAGACCTCTATCACAAAAATGTTTTGGAGGGGCATCATATTTCGCGGGCCAACCTTACCTAACTTCTGACACCGGTCACACGACTTACAAAAGACGTACGCATTCTTAAAAAGACTCGGCCAAAAGAAACCAAACTCACTGACCTTGGCGGCGGTCTTCTTCGCGGAGAAATGACCTCCGCACGCCTCGGTGTGACAAAACTCAAGAATTCCCCTTTGATCAGTTTTGGGGACACACCGGTACACAGTCTGGTCTGCGCAATACTTGAACACATATGGATCATTGTAAATATATTGCCGGACCTCTCTAAAAAATCGCTGCTTCTCAGCTGTAGACTAATGGGGTGGAATTTGCCCAGTCACCAAATAATTAGCGATATCTGCAAACTATGGGCATGCGTTAGCAGCGAACAACTGCTCGTTAGGGAAAGTATCCACGATGGGGAGATGAGAGGTGTGGTCCTCAAACTCTAAACGAGACAGGTGGTCAGCCACTACATTCTCAACCCATTTTTTATCCTTAATCACGAGGTGGAATTCTTGTAGCAAAAGAATCCACCGGATAAGGCGAGCCTTCGCATCCTGTTTGGTCATCAAATACTTCAAGGCTGCATGATTGGTATACACCACAATCTGCGACCCCACCAAATAAGACCGGAACTTTTCTAAGGCAAACACCACCACGAGCAATTCCTTCTCGGTAGTGGTGTAGTTCATTTTGTGCCTCGTTCAAAGTCTTGCTCGCATAATACACGACGCACGGATCTTTCCCTCGCCGTTGCCCTAAAACTGCCTCGATTGCATAGTCGGAAGCGTCGCACATCAACTCAAAGGGCAAATTCCAATCCGGAGGCTGCACGATCGGCGGAGTAGTGAGACTCCGCTTCAATGTCTGGAATGCCTCCTCACACGCCTCAGACCACACAAAGGGCGTGTCTTTCGACAACAAATGACACAACGGTCGGGAGATAGCACTGAGTCCCTTAATGAATCGCCGGTAAAAATCGGCGTGACCGAGGAAAGACCGCATGTCTTTTACAGACTTTGGAGTAGGAAGATTTGCGATCAAATCAATTTCAACTTGTCTACCTCAATACCCTTGGATGAGACAATATGTCTCAACACAATCCCTTGGGTCACCATGAAGTGGCACTTCTCCCATTTAAGCACAAGCTACTTCTCCTTGCACTGTTGCAAGACTTTTCCTAAGTTCTCGAGGCATTCGTCAAACAAATTCCTGAAAACTGAAAAGTCATCCATAAACACCTCCACGATCTTCTCTACCATGTCGCTAAATATTCCCATCATGCACCTTAAAAAGGTGCCGGGAGCATTGCACAAACCAAAAGGCATGCGACGGTAGGCAAACGTGCGGTAAGGACATGTGAAGGTGGTCTTCTCCTGATCCTTCATGGCTACCTCAATTTGATTATAGTTAGAGTACCCATCTAGGAAGCAATAGAATGCCCGGCCAGCCACCCTCTCCAGAATTTGATCAATGAATGAGAGAGGGAAGTGGTCTTTCCGGGTGCTCGCATTGAGCTTTCGGTAATCTATGCGAAATCGCCACCCAGTTTGAACACGGGTTGGCACTAACTCGTCCTTGCCGTTCCTCACGACGATCACTCCAGCCTTCTTAGACATCACTTGCACCGGGCTCACCCACTCACTATGGGATATCGGGTAAATAATACCCGCATCTAAGAGTTTAAGCACCTCAGCCCGAAGCACCTCTTTCATATTGGGGTTTAGACGACGCTGAGGTTGCCTAGAAGGCTTCACATCCTCATCAAGAAAAATGCGGTGTGTACACACCGTTGGACTAATACCCTACAAATCCGCTATTGTCCAGCCTATCGCACCCACGTGCTCTCTCAGCAAGGCAAACAATTTAGCCTCTTGATCCGCCTCAACGGATGAGGAGATCACAACTGGAAAAGTATCATTGCCTTTAAGGAAGGCATACTTAAGCGTGTCCGGCAGAGGCTTTAACTCTGGTTTAGGCGGCTGGACAAACGATGGGAGAGCTTTAGGAAGTGGGGCGCCCAGCGGCTCAAGAACTGGATTCCAAGCGGCGCCACACACATCCTCTACTGCAAGCATCTCCATCAAACTCCCTACCTTTAGAGAATCTAAAAATGATGCCTCTTCGACGGTTAAGACTATCTCCAGAGGATCTTTATACAACACACTATCGACATGCTCTTGCACTAGCGTGTCGATCAAACTCACCTCATATACCTCCTCATCATCCTCAACCCAGCTATCCACATTAAAAATGTTCACCTCCATTTTCAAGTCCCCAAACGACAATTGGACTTGTCCAGCTTTGCAATTCATGACAGCACTGGAGGTGGCTAGAAAAGGATGGCCAAGGATGATAGGAGTCTTTTCAAAGACCTCCTGTATCGGGCATGTATCGAGGATAATGAAGTCGACTGGAAAAAGGAACTTGCTCACTTGAATTAAGACATCTTCCACCACCCCTTTTGGAATTCTCACACTCCGGTCAGCCAACTGTAGCGTGACCGGTGTGGCTTTCAAATTGCCTAAGCTCAGGTTCAAGTATATCGAATAGGGGAGCAAGTTGACACTTGCACCTAAATCCAGCAACGCCTTATCGAACTTCTGGCATGCGATAGCTATAGGAATGGAGGGACAACCAGGGTATTTGCACTTCGCAAATTGAGGAATAGCTTCAATGGCTTCCATCAAGGAGATGGGAAACTGAACTTTCTTGAATAACTCAAGAATCTGGAGGTTCACATTGACTTTGGGTTTAGCCACTATGCGATGGGGATATGGCGCAATGGGTGGCAACGGAGTCGTGGGGGCTGCAAGCACAGGCACCGCCACTTCAGGAGACTCCGACTCTTTTTCTTCCTCAGGAACACTCCCCAAGTCTGGAACAGCTGTTGGTGCAGCCACTGGCTCGGGGGTGGAGCCGAATTTTGCTTTAGAGGAATATCCTTGTCGATCACCTTCCCACTTCTGAGAGTGGTGATTGCCTTAGCCTCTTCTAGCTTGGGGTCCAGATTACTTGGGCTAGAGGTATCACCCACAAAATGGGTACCAACGGCATTGACTTGAGATTGAGAGGGAAACCTTCCCTTCTCCTGTTGGACTTGTCCAACTGTCGTCGTCAACTGGGTCAATTGGGTTATAATGTCACCAATTGCCTGCTTAGTTTGCTCAGTAAAGCTAATTTGAGACTGCATGAGAGCCTTTATCATCTCATCAATCTGCTTATCCCTTGGGGGATGGTTAATGCCAGGGGGTGGTCCAAAAGATGAAGGACCAAACCCCTGCTGTTACTGAGGGGGGTAACGAAACTGGGTCAATTGGCCTTGAGGAGGCCAGAACTGCTGGACTGACTGCTGAGGTAGTGCCTGGGTATGCACTGTGGCTTTTTTATCCCTCCAACCTAGAAGTGGGTTTTGGGCCCACCCTGGATTGTAAGTATTTGAATATGGGTCCCAACGCTGATTAATCGCGTTCACCTCAGCCTGGTTACTCTGGTAGGCCTCTTTTATCATGGGAAAAGTGGGGCAAGAGGTAACTAGATGCCCCGAACACTCACATAACGCACACACCTCCTCGACTCTCACCTCATTCACCTGATGGACTTGTTTAAAACTCAAGTCCTCTAATTGTTTAGCCATCTTGTCTAGCTGAGACTGGACATTGTGCTCTCGCACATTCGAAGGAAAAATATGGGACCCATTGGGTCCCTGTGCAGCCATGGCTCTATCACTAAGGTCGGAAGGTTCCCAACTTCAGTATTTCTCGGCCAACTCGTCGAGGAAGTTCCACGCTTCGTCCGAGGACTTGTCTAGAAAATCCTTCTCCTTACAGAGATACTCAATCTGCTGGGCTGTCGCTATTTTCAAGCCCAGATAAAAGAAAGACACCAATTGGTGCTTCGCAAACCCGTGATGCGGTAAGGACAACAGCAAGTTCTTGAACCGCTCCCAACACATTAAAAATGACTCGCCCTCTTTCTGCTTATACGACTGAATTTGGCAAGTCAGATGCTTCGATTTACTTTCCGAGAAATATTTCTTGTAAAATAGATCTCAGACAGCAGCCCACGTCGTGAGAGACTGGGCTCTCTGCATCCGCAGCCACTTATCCGCATTATCCTTAAGCGAGGATGGGAAAAGCTTAAGGCAAGTATTCTCCCACTGGGTAGTGGTGGCAAGGGTGCACACCAACTGCTCGAACTAACGGATATGATCATACGGATCTTCATTCTCTTTCCCATAGAAGAGGGGAAAGGCATTATGCGTACCAGGCTTAATAGTGAAGGCATTACGTGCCTTAACCGTCTCAGTCGGCAAAACTATTGGTTCGAGAGGAGTGGTCCTCTTAGGATGCATGAGCTCACGCATCGATCTTGGTGGCTCTGCCATCGGTGGTTCTGCCATCGGTGGTTCGATTATTAATTCAACGAACAAGCCACTGATATCGAACGATTTGCCACCAAAATACTCTTCCTCCACGGTTACTCTCGGGACTCTTTCTATGGCTACGAGACGCTTGGAATTGTCTCGGTAGTACTTAGGCTTTAGATGTGATTATTTTCCTACGATAGATGATTGCGTACCTCTACCTATGTTTACTCGAAACAACTAAAGAAACTAAAAAAAATAAAATAATAATAATAAAATAAAATAAAAATAACTACTCGAATTCTTAACACACGTTACCGTCCCCAACAACGGTGCAAAAAATGCTTGATGATTTCCTAGTCCTAAAAATAAAGGATTGCCCCAAGCGTATTGTGGAGACCGATGCAGCACAATATCCGGTAAGACCGGAGTCGAATCCACAGAGATAGCAATGTGTGCTGACTAAAAACTCGGGTTTACTAATTTAACGGGCTCTTAGGTAGCCACCCCTTGTCGTTTTGATTGAGATTAACTAAAACCTAGAAATTGATTGTATTTTTCAGATAATTAAAAGGAGGTACGGTCGTAGGGTTCATAGCACTCGTAACCAGTCCGGATTAATCTGCTCCATTCGGTGTTCTTAAAAACGTTCAACTTTAGATTGAAAAAGATACCCTGCGAGACCCTATGGTCGCTGTTTACCAATGCGCAGCGGAGAATAAGTTTTGGACCCCCATTCTCCCGTTAACATTGGCTCCGACAATGTCCGGGTTCGTCTACAGAAAGTATTTTTCCAATCTAAAATCGTTCTTTCCATTGTTTGAAAATAGGAGCAGTGCCCAAACTGGTCATAAGAAAGAAACACAGGAAACCCTAGTTTGAAACATGCTTCTAAATACAGAATAGAAAATAAACAAAAGATTCAAGTTAAATAAGAACCAACAAATAACTTTTATAAAGAACAAAAATTAACATGAGTTACCGAAATGCGAGTAATTGAACAAAACGTCAAAAACTTGAAGAAAAAGAACTCTGAAGAAAACTATGTAGTCTAAACTGTAAAATAAAATTCGAAACAAATAATCAAGCAGGAATAAAACTCCACTGAAATAACAGACTAAAAACTTGCAAAGAATAAGAGGATTAAACCCCGAAGCCTTTAAACGTTTCCGATTTCAGCCGTGAGCGCCGTGCTCTCTCTTCGTGCAAAGAAAGAATCCTGGATGGCAGCCCCCGTTCTGTCTTTTTTTTTTGCCGTGGAAAAATCCCCCGTTCTCTCGTTTTTGCGTCCTTCTATAACCTGCTGTAGCCGACAACACCTCGGTAGTAGCAGACAGCCCATCCTCCATTACTTGCAAAAGCCCTTGTATATAAGTAATTTGGGCCCCATCCTTAGTTGTTTTGTCAGCCCAATTCTTAGTCAAACCAATTAATAAAACATTTACTTTGGGCCCACCAAATACACGTGTGAGTTGGGGTATTTTCTGCAACCCATTTCACTTCAAACACCTGTGGAGGCCAGGGAAAATTATATGGCGCAATTCACGCTTTGATCGGCAACTAACATATTAATCTTCCAAACACCTACAGTACACAAATTAAGCATTAAGCTCCGATTAACAATATAAATAGACTTAACAAAGACAAATTAAGGGGCGCATATGTGAACATTTACGCGCTTATCAAACCCCCAACTTACACTTTGCTAGTGTCGAGCAAAGAAAATAAAATGCAACTAAAGAAAACAAATTAAAACCGATAGTTCTTTTAAACCCCCAGGCAGCCCCGGTAAGACGAGTGAAGTCTCATGAGAGTTTTTAGTAGTGATCACCCACAAAACACCAAGAATCCTTTCACATGAAATCCGAAAAACTGCAAGACAGCTCAATGATACCTCAAACAAAGAACATGAAGCCATCGTAAGGAGATAACGGGCATAAGCAGTTCTAGATACTATCAAAACAGAAAAATAAGTCATGGCACCTAAATTTAGCATGTGTGAACAAGGGCTTCGGTCACAAGTGAAAAACCTAAATTTAGCATGTGTGAACAAGGGCTTCGGTCACAAGTGAAAAATAATTAAAAGTTCTCTGAGAGGGAAGAGTTTCTCAAAGAGACCAATCCATCAACCTTCCCTCTATGAACATCACGATTCTCAACAGCATTATCTTTCTCAATTGCCGAAACGTTATCTCCTGAATCAACATTATTAGAGCAAGGATTGCGTTCTTTTCACCATTCACATCCCCAGCCCCATTATCAGATGAATTCTTTACCATATCTCCCTCGTTGACCCCTATCTCTTCTCCAGATTTCTCCTTAGACTTCGAGGGCTACACAGTTTTAGTATCACAAAAAGTTCATTTGTCACTATTTACACCTTTCACAAAATAACTTATACTTTTTCAATTTATAATATTTGTATATGTCACAATGAGTCTTGTTTAAAAGATCTCACTTACTGTAGTTTTTAAAAGGGAGATTTTTTGATAGGTTCACTACTATTAATTAATTGCAAAATGTAGATAAGTTATTGAAAGACGTGAATGGTAGAAACGAATTGAAGAACATTTATGTGACCAATAATGCTACAGTCACCGCACCAAAATGCGGTGGCCGACCACCGCATGGCGTGTGGGGTCCACTCCGGGTCTCGCACCGAGTGGGCATCGCGAAAAATCAATTCAATCCGATAGGTGTAGGTGCTCGATCTAATCTTTCCTTTTTTGAAAAATCGAAAAAAATGGAAAGATTGCGTTTTCCGATTTTTCAAAAAATGGAAAGATTGGATCGTTCGTGACGAGCTCAGAGTGGACCCCACATGCCGTGGGGTGGCCAGCCACCACATTTTGGTGCGGTGGCTCTAGACTTTCTATTATGTGATGGGGGGAGTATGATTACAAAGTACTTATTCAATATTATTCCCTCCGTCCCAAATTGCTTGTCCCTTTTGGGGAATCCAACTTATTAAGTACATCACAACAATACAATTGCTTTATACTTGACTTTTCTATATTGCCCCTTCTTTATAGTACGACAGTACAATTGGTTTTAAAAAATGGTAGAGAGAGAAAGGGCAAAAACAGGAATCTTCTTAAAATCTATTGGTCATTTGTGGAAAGTGGACATTTATTTTAGAATTCCAAAATAAAAAGAGAGACCAGCAATTTGGGACGGAGGGAGTATTATATATCCTGGATTCGATTTCAGAAATGAGGCCGAGCCCAACTTGAAGGTAAATGGGCCGTCACCTTTCTAAAATAGACCTGGCAGTGGGCTGGGCATAGCTGCAGAAAGGGCCAACTAACGCTTCCACAAGGGAATAATCATATGAGAATATTGCAAAAAGAGTCTCTCAAATCAAGCTCCAAATCTTCATTTTGAAAAATCTTTCTTCTCCAACCATACTTCATTTGGGTTCTTCAAAACGAAAAAAATCATTTTTTTTCAGCATGCACATCTCCAATTTAAAATGCTTTACTGTAGTATATTGTAGTTATAAATTTTTTTTTATAAAATCAGTATAATTAGAAAGAGATTCATAGTACCTTTAAAATGAGATCACTCATCAAGATATTTAACAAAATTTTTAAGATAACAAAGTTTAAAATTTTTGCAGAAAAGTTGAGGTTTGCAGAGAAATTGATCAAATTTTGAAGAAATGAAGAAAGGTGGTTGAAGAGAAGATTTAAAAAGGACAAATAATCGTATACTTCACTCACTTGTTGAGTTTAACATAATATTTTGATTCTTCGATACGATAATTCGGAGGAATTGAGTTGGAGGTGCTCTTATAGGAGTTCGACTGCTTACAAAGGCATACTCGCATTAATTCACAGGCTCCACACCGCATCACTCGTGTCTTTTTATGTAAATATTTTTTTATTCGTGAAGTCTCTTAATTTGGAATGACTTGCCCACAATGTGATTCTCTTGTAAATAAAACAACTACACAACATGATCAAAAGTACAAAAATAAATAAACACCTACACAATTACAGCCCTGAAAGTTGGGTATATTCTGCTCTATCTAAATAAACGTTATCCACTTTTGACTTTTATTTTTTTGAATATACTTGAAGAACCACTAATAAATCATTTTTCCTAGTACTATACATGATAAAAAATTCAAACTTTTTTCATAAATTACAAAAACTCATCGATATCTAATGAATTGTTGAAAAAAATTTGATTTTCTTAGTACTATACATGGAAGAATTATCTTCCTTATCCTTACCTCCAACTACTAGCTGGAATCTTTTACTTACAAGCTTCTAGATTTTCTTATCTGACTAATTACAAGCGCTTCCAGATGAATATATCAACAATCAGCCAGTACTTTAACTAAGTCGCGCTAACTAAATTGGTCATCGTCGTAGGAAGTTAGGAGTCTGAAAGTTATTTTTCCTTGTATTTGTTGGGATTTTTTCTCCTCGTGGGGTTATTAGTTGGGTTGGTCTTGTGAACGTGTTTCCGGTACAATGTATTTATGATGTTTGTATTCTCCCACCTCTTGTAATTAATAAAAAGAGAACAACTTTATTATTCTTTTTTTCTCACACGTCAGCTTAATTCATTGAAATTTTTTTTTATCAGCAAAAGAAAATTTTATTAAACTCGAAAAGGGTACATCGAGTAAAAGGGATGGGAGAACCAGAAAGTTCAACCCAATTCTACAAAGATAAACAAAGACAAGGTAAATAAAAGGAAAAATACACCCAAATGCTCCTAAATAATGAGACGTCTAGCACCATCAAGATTTCTTTTAATATCTTCCACCGTATACACCTTGATATCAAATCTGGTTTTGATCCATAAAGCTGCCCTTGTTTTGGTTAGCTCTACTACTTGGTTACGATCCGCAGCTTTGTTGTTAAAAATAGCATCATTCCTTGCAATTCAAATAGACCATAATGTTGCATAAAAGCAACATTCCCACATATGTTTTTCCAAATTTTTGAACCCAGACGAAAACCACCAGGAAGATAAATCCAACAAATTTGAATGAGCCACCCAAGTTAGGTTCCACCAATCTGCTATTTTTGTCCAAATGTATGTAGAAAATGGGCAAGAAAGAATCACATGTATTGGTGTTTCCAGTTCCAGTGAACAAAATGGGCAAGCCAATGCTTGCTCGTCCAATCCCACAATTATATTTCTATTGCTCAAAATTGACCTTGTCGCAATCCTGCTCTGACAAGCAAACCACGAAAAAATCTTCACCTTTGGAGGGCTAAGATTTCTCCACAAAGACCCAAGTCTAGAATTTGTATTAAATGCATAAGCTTCCCAAAGATCATATACATACTTAACAGAAAATATGTTGTTTGAGTTACCAGTCCAGAGCATCTCATCTAATCTTGACGGCACTAAAGAGACATTCTGTAATCTGCCACTTAACACATTCATTTGTTCCTTTTCCCAAACATATAGTCTCCGAAAAGACAAAAACCAATCCCCATCACCTTCTGAATTAATCATATTACATACCAACTCATCTTGTTGTGTTGATTTCAAATAAAGTCTAGGAAATTCCTCCTGTAATATTTGATCTCCCATCCATCTGTGATTCCAAAAAGAAGTGTTATTCCCAGAGTACACTTGAATTCTGAAATCAGCCTGAATAATGTTCCCCACATCACTGTCCATATTCCCAATTGAGCAAATATCTTTCTAGATGATAGACGCTTGACCAGAAGATGGTAATTGAGGAAGCCAATTTTGCTGTGAGAATCCGTATTTTTTGCACACCACCTTAGCCCATAAGGAATCCTTTTCTCTACTGAATCTCCACCACCATTTTGCTAAAAGAGCATGATTTTGTTCAATCATCCTTTTCACTCCTAAACCTCCTTATTTTTTGCTCTTTGTTATAGTTTCCCAGCTAACCAAATGGATTTTCTTCTTTTCAATGGAGTCACCCCAAAAAAATTGCCTTTGAAGCTTCTCAATTTTCCTTGCAACAGACATCGGCATCTTGAAGAGGTACATGAAGTACACAGGAAGACTACTTGTATTCGAATTGATAAGTGTCAATTTACCTCTCGAAGACAAAAATCTCATTTTCCACACGGCCAATTTTTTCTCCAACCTATCTATCACAGGTTGCCAAGTTTGCACTTTTCTTGGATTAGCTCCAAGAGGGAGTCCAAGATAGTTTAGAGGAAGGGACCCAACGTGACACCCCATCACCTGAGCTAGCCTTTCAACATCCTGATCTTGGCATTTAACCCCACACAACACATTCTTTGAGAAGTTAATTTTCAGAACCGACATGAGTTGAAATAATCTTAGAATCCTTTTCAGAGCTACAAATTCCTCCAACTTATTTTGGCAGAAAATGAGTGTGTCATCTGCAAATTGTAAGTGAGAAACCATCTCCCCATTTCTACCAACTCTGACTCCATTTATTAAACCAATTGCTCTAGCCCTTTCCAGCATTATATTTAAGGCTTCCATAATGAAATTGAACAGGAATGGGGATAGAGGATCCCCTTGTCTAAGACCTTTATACGTTTTAAACTCTTTTGTAGCAAAACCATTAACAAGGATTGACATTGAAACAGTTGAGATACACTCTTTGACCCATTGACACCATTTAATCCCACAACCAACTTTTGTAAGCATATCAATTAAAAAACCCCAATTTACACAGTCGTAGGCCCTTTCAAAATCAAGTTTTAGAAGTAAGCCACCCTAAGCACTGTTTTTCCAGAAATCAATAACTTCATTAGCTATCATTACTCCATCAAGGATTTGCTTACCACCAATGAAAGCCGCCTAAGTTTCCCCAATGACCTTAGGGAGAATGTTTCTGAATCTATTTGCCAAAACTTTAGATAAAAGTTTATACACCCAACCAACCATACTAATTGACCTAAATTCCTTAAATGAAGTTGGTCCATCAATCTTTGGAATTAAAGCCACAAAAGTTGAGTTGATACCTGAAGTAGTTTGGCATTTGTATGAAACTCTGAAAAGAACTTGAGCACCATATCCTTCAGAAAATTCCATCCTTTCTTGACAAATGAGAAGTTGAAACCATCAGGGCTTGGAGCTTTGAAATTATTGCAATCCTTTACTGCATCCATGATCTCTTTTTCTTCGAAAGGTTTTTCCAAACCTTGAGCTTCCTCTCCAGAGTTAACTCTAGGGAAGATTCCCCCTAAAGTACCTCTATATATTCTATCTTCCAAAAAATTGTTGCTAAAGAATTCCACCGCTGCTTCTTTAATCTCAATCGGATTCTCCAGAAGTCTTCCATTGAATTTAATAGAACCCACCAAATTCCTCTGGTATCTACTGTTAACCACAATCTGAAAAAATTTGGTATTCCTATCTCCAAGTTTTAGCCAGTTCACTTTGGATTTTTGTTTCCAAAGTGATTCCACCATTTTTCCCAATTTCCAAAACTCAATTTTGGCCTTGCTTCTGAGTTCTTTTTCATCTGAATTGAGTTGTCTATCCTCTGCCAATAGGTCCAGCTTATGAATCACTTCTTGACTTGATTCTAGAGCTGTGAATACATTTCCAAATTCCTCATTCCATTGCTTCAATCGAGTTTTGACGGCCCTTAATTTTTGAACAATAACAAAGCCAGCCCAACCATACACCTGACAGCTCTCCCATGCCTCTTTAGCTACTTTCAAACAATTTGGATTGTTCAGCCATATATCCATAAATCGAAATGGTTTTGGTCCCCAATCTCTACAATCATCCGTGAGCATGATGCATGGGATTATGGTCAAAAATTGGTCTAGGGAGACCCCATTGCACCAATTAAATCTATCAATACAAGATTGAGATAGAAGGAATCTATCCAATCGACTGTGAATTGTATGATCTTGGAAATTGGTCCAAGTGAATTTTCTACCCTGCATTTGGATATTCATCAGCTCCATTTGGTTAATAAAATCTCTGATGTCCCTCATTCCTCGGTTAATATTTGTGCATCCAACCCTTTCACTGATTTATGAGATTTCGTTAAAATCACCCCCTATGCACCATGGTAAATGAGAATTTGCTTTAATCTGAATCAGCTCATCCCATATTTCTTTTCTCTGAACTTCCCCATTCGGAGCATATATATTAACAAGAACGCATTGAAAATCACCATATAACGTACCTTCCAAGATAATGAAAGATCTATTAACAGTGATGTTGGATGCCTTTAATTCATTGAAATTTAAACCAGTAACCTATTTTACAGGTCACCTTTCATTTTTTTTTCCCACTGCATTTTATGGTAATAATTACTATTACCCGACAAAAATTCCAATGGATGAATGAGAGTGGCAAACTAATCGCCAGTCGTTGTTCCAAACTTTCCTTCCAATCACTAAGGAATATTGCACCACTAGGCACTAGCTTCAATCCGGTTTTGGCTACTGTTGATTTATTTTTTGGGCCTTTCACTTTGACCATTACCAGAAGTGATAGTGATCGAAATTAATTAAGAAGCTCAAATTAATATAAGTCGGCAGCTAACCTAGACTTATTGTCGTTGTGATGCCCTTTTTTTCTTGCTCCTCTTTTAACTCTTACAAGAGGAGATAGTGATCGAAAGAAGCTCAAATATAAGTCGGCCGCTAGCCTACTCGTTGTGATGTCCTTTTTTTTCTGGCTCCTCTTTTTCTACGGATCCCTTTGGATTCTTTTAAGAAAAAAAAAAAAACAATGGATCACTGAGAAGAAATATATAAGATCAACTCTCTTTAGAGGAAAAAATAAATAAATAATTTCCTGTAAGCTCCATTGGATATTGTAGCTAGCTAGTATGCTTAAGTTCACATAAATTAAAATCTTTCCTTTATGGTTCAAAGGGCTAAATGGAATATGGAATATATATATATATATATATATATATATATATATATATATATATATATCTGATTTGAAGAATTATGGAGGAAGATTGAAGAAATCAAGAATGGTAAGGGAGGAGCCTTTTGTGAGTTTCACACTTTTTGTGGACAATCTTCCGATTGAGATCCGAAAAGTTTCCTTCTACAACCTATTTTCAAAATTTGGGAGGATTAGGGATTCTTTCATCCCTAACAAGAGAAGCAAGATTACAGGTATGAGATTTGGTTTTGTTAGATTTCTACACAGTGGAGATGCAGATCGAGCTATTGAAAACATAAATGGATCCTGGGTATGGGGTCAAGTGTTAATGGTAAAGTGGGCTAGATTTCTGAGAAAGCAAGATAGTATTCAAGACAGCCAACAAATCAAACCTAGGAATTTTAGAGCTGAAGCCGGTAGCAACAGAGATCAATGGAACAGGGGATATGAGCTGTGGAATAGGGATCTAGTGGCTTGGAGCAAAGGTATTCAACCACATGCAGGCCGAGAATCTCAACCACTGAGACAAAGATCACATGCCGCACCGAATAACCAAATTGGGAAAGGATGGAACACAGATTCAAACAAAAATAAGCAGATGGTTCAGATAAACAATCCGAATTTGAAGATTTCAGAAAAAAGAGGCAAGGAGGTATGGAGAAGAAAAGGGCAAACAGAAACGAGCAAACATGGAGAAGATAAAGGAAAGTCAAACAATGGGGAAAAGAAGACTTTAAAGAGTATTCAAATACCAGCAGTAGGTAATGGTTGGCTGTTTAGAAGTGCAATTGGTAAAATGAGGCGTATTACTGCAGCGCAAGACTTGGAGAAAATCTTTATTAAAGAATGTAAAAGGAATGTTAAAGTAAAATCGATGGGAGGAAGGTTCGTGATAGTAACTTTCCCGGATGAAGAGATGAGAAATACAGCCTTGGTAGAGAAATGGTTTGAACTTTGGTTTGAAGAACTAAAACCATGGAATGGTGACCAAGCGAAAGATGAGAGATTAGTCTGGATTGCATGCTATGGAATGCCACTTAATGCCTGGAATATGCCGTCTTTCAGATCAATAGGAAGCATTTGGGGCCATTTTCTCGAAGTTGATGAGGAAACCCTCAAGGAAGTTTCTTTCGATAAAGGTAGAGTCCTCATTGCCACTGAAAATACTGGTAAAATATCTGATAAAATTCAGGTCATAGTTGATGGACAGGCATACACAGTTAGAGTGGAAGAAGAGGAGAATTTCAGGAAGATCCATGGCCAGAAGGAATCTGGGGAAGATGATGAGGTGGATAGATCAGAGAATAAATTGGAGGACAATAGGATGGTGAATGAGAGACACGTGGATGGAGCGGATGACGTGGTAAAGCAGAAAGTGGATGAATTGGCATATTTGGAAGTGGAAAAGACAGTCACCAATGCAATAAATGGATGTTCTAAAGATTTGGTGCTGGTAAACGTAGTAGAGCATGCTCGAGTACAAACCCAATGCAAGATGGATACAGCAGTAAATGTGCCAATTCAAAACAACCAACAAGCACCATTACCAAAGGCGGCTGATTTCATTACCTCTGATGTAGGTGAGAATACTGATGAAATTGAAAATGCCGATGACACTTATGATGAAAGTTCAAATTCTGCACTTGGTTTGGACTCTATTGTCCAAGATTCTGTAAGCCCAGAAACTGTTAAGGACCATGCCCAAATTAGTATAGCCCACCATAGTGATAGATTTTCGCTAGTGAGAGAACAAGAGGAATTTGGGGAGAATGCAGAAGGAATAATGAGTTCACTATTGATTTCAAATAATGGAGTTCGTGCTTCTCAGTTGGAAGGCATCAACCTTCAAGTGGTCTTAAATCCAAGTGCAGCCAGGAGAATAACCAGAAGCCAACAATATGAAGCATGCTATAGCAATGAAGGAATGGAAGAGGAAGTTGATAACTATATCTTTGGTACTCAGGAGCAGCAACAGGACAGAATCGAAGAGGAACTTCAGAACACCATCAGAGAAGGTATTACCTTGGGCATTAAATTTGATGACATGGGTGTAAAAAGAATGAAAAAGATGATTGAAAAGGAAGCTATTGAAATGAATCTAATGCTGAAAAACAACAACTTTGCCCCTCTCCAAAGGAATTAGCACCACCTCCCTAAAAGACAATCGTGTTAGGTAGCTGATGCAACAAAGATTTTAAGAGAATCTTGGATGGAATTAGGAGCTTAAAAGTCTAATACAGGTTCTGTTGGCATGGTTCTGGGTTTGTTTGGTTTTGGGAGGTTTGGGCAGGGGCGATGTGGTTATTGTGACTGGGGTCGTGTTTCGGTTGGGAATCAGTTGGGGTGGTGTGTGTTTGTGGCTGGGTTATGTTTGGTTTTCTTCAGTTGGATAGTGGAGGGTTTGGTTTTCATGTATCTGGTTGTGGATATGCCTATTTTCAAGATGATGCTTACGGATGCCTAATGCCTTTAATCTGCTGCTCAACGGTGTCTTCTTCTAGTGTAAAAGATTTATGTAATGTGCTATCAATGGGTTGTGCCATTTTGGGCAGGGCCTATGTTTCCTATGGGCCTTGACGCCTCGTTCCTTAGGTGGTGATTTGGTGGTGGGGGTGGCTGGTGGTGGCGGATTGTGGCGGTGGGTCTGCCGGTTGGTGGTGTGCTGACTGGTGTGGGTGGCGGCGTTGGATGTAGGCGGCGATTGATGGTTGGTGTTTCTGTGGTAGGGTTTTGGTTGTGGTTGTGGGCCGTCTGTTTGGGTCAGGCCTATTTGTTGATTTGTGTTAGTATCTCTTGGGGCCTTGCCTATATTGGGAGTGTTTGGATTTTTTCCAAACAGTTTTTTTTTTTTTTTTTTTCATCCAACCCTCTGTTGGATTTCCCTTCCCTTACCCTATCTTAATGTACCCTTTGTCAAGATTTCTGAATAAAATTTTGTTGCCTATCAAAAAAAAAAAGTTCACATAAATTAATCTAAATTATTCACACGTCAAAGTCAAAAAGGGCGGGTAACGTGTATCACCATGCATGCATGCATCTGCTTTCCTAAATAGTCTCTCAGTGCTCCACTTTGCAAGCCCTTGTTCATGTTTTGTATGCAGGCAAACACAAAAGGAGTGGAAATTTGGTAAAGAATTGACATGTTCTGGCAATATCAACAGCATCTAAGAAATGTTCTGGCAATATGATTTTCTTTGTCAAATGTTAGGAAAACTACGTTAGTGATTACTCGACCAGACCACAATATATATGGTTTATTTTATTTTATTTTTGAAAAGGCAAAAATTTATTAAGAAACTCGATAATGGGTACATCAAGGGAGATAGAAAGGGAAGAGAAGAGAAGAGGGGATAAGAGGGAAAACTTCCAACGAGAAGTTGAGAAGAAAAGGAGAAAAAACATAATACGACCGAAAATTAAGCCCTGAGATTGATATCCCACTAATGATCCAGCTGTAAACTTTCATTCAAGCTGGTTGAGAGCATTCCAAGTATTTGGCAGGGACTATCAATTCAGACCAAACTTTAATCGAAACCGCGGGTTTTGGTATGGTTGCATTGCGGGAAAATACAAGTTTCTAACTTGAACTAAATGAGCCGCGGGTTTTGGGTTTTTATTGTTTTTGGTTAATTATTTTTTGGGATTAATTTTTTTTTTTGGGTCAAATGTTGGGAAAACGTACAATATATTACTCGACCAGACCACAATATATGGTTCCATTGGGGGGAAATATGAATTTCGTTTCTTTCTTTTTTCCATTGGGGGAAAATATGAGTTTCTTACTTTATCTAAATGAGCGGCTTTTTGTTTCGTTATTAATTTTGCCTTTTTATTTTATTTGTATTAATTATTTTTGGTTCATCGCCTTTAATTACAAAATAATGTTTATTTCTAAGAACACAACATTTGACTATATATATAAAGCTTGGACGAATCAGTCGTATTTGTTATGTGAGGTCTTTGAAATAATAAAGTAAGTACCACTAAGGTTCCATTAAAAGTATCACATCATAATGTTAAATTTCATTAGGCCGGTTTTTTTTTTTTCTCGGCAAATGAAACATTTTATATAACTCGAAAATGGTACATCAAGAGAAAAGCATCTTAGCTCAAGAAGCTAGGATGCAATCTTCTACTCAAATGATGTTTCCAAACAAATCAAACCAAGCAAAAGTGGATTTTTACAAAAAACTATTGTATCTATTGATTTGGAAATCAGTTGTCTCTATTGATTTCTTTGGAGGGCATTCTGTTTCGTGATATCCAAGAAACTAAGGACTTGTTGAACCTATGGCTCTGACGGAAATTTCATTGTTTCCCTCTTAATCTATTCTGTCCTATCTTCTACTCTATATGTGCTACCCCTCCCACACCACAAAGATTTTTACGTATTTTTATTCTATCTCGTAAAGTCTTCCCACGCATATTTATCTCAATGTTTTCATATTACTTACACCTATCTTACTCGCATTATTTCTTAGTAGTGCAACATTGTGTGCACGCCATATAACATGAGAATCACTGTATGTCTTATCGCTTCATTTTCCCTTTTACCCTCCGATAAATTTCAAAAAGGACCAATTCCACCGCCTGCTTGTGGGGGTCTCAATTAAAGCATAAGCTACTAGCCTACGGTTCTTGTTGCTGGATGTCTCATAACTGAGTCAAACTCTGCAAATGCCTCTCAATTTGTTATATGAAAATTTTGGTTCATTATAACACGAAGCAATATAAGATTCTTTTGTGTCGGGGAACACACGTTTGACAAAAACCTAGCTGATCAATAATTTTTTTTGTTTTGTATGTCTCTTAAAAAGATTGAGGGATGTTCTGCCCTTTTATAATTGACAACCCATTCTGGATTAGTTTAATCACAAAATTGCACTTTCATGGGGCCGGTGAAGGGTCAAATCTTAATTAACAGTACTACAGGCCGGCTTAATTGCATGCGAATAAGATATGCACGAGTCGTTGATTTTTCAGAGCAAACAGATCCTTAAGTTGGATTATTGGTGTGTTGGAAATAGTATTAACCTAAGTCGCATAATTCGGGTGTGCGTTTGTGTAAGCAGGAGCATAAGAATGAACTAATAACGCAAACACATAACTAGAGCGAGAACTGATAACACGAACACATAACGAGAATTGAGAGCCGGAACGGAGACTATTGTCTAGGATTATGTGACTAAGGCCATATTAACCCCAAAAGTCTAGTTATTGGCATGATTTATTGTCTCTTGGCACGTCTAATTGTGGGGACAATGGGTATGCATTCACCCATCCAGAGCAAATCAATTAAGCATAATTGTCAAAAGAAAATCCTCACAAAATAAATGCGAGTTCCAATGTAGAATTTTCTATCCAACAAAGTAAAAAGAGGTAGCTTTATTTCAAATCAGAAATCATGAACGCTAAAGATGTCTACTAGTAAGATTAGCATTATCAGACTTTAGTTTTTAGTTTATACTGTGTTCTAATTAGTCTTGGGCTGTGTTCTAATTAGTCTTGGGCCTCGATTATTTGGGTGATGATGAGAAAGTAATAAGTAAAGGGGCCGGTTCCGCTCACACCCATTTTGACACCCAATTTTGTTTCAGATTCTACTGAGATGTTCCGAACTGTTGATCTTGTTTAAATTAGTAAAATAGGGGATCCTGCAAAAATTCAGCTCATTTTGATATCCGTAAGTGCTTGATCCAAATAGTTTTACAGAAACTGTGACATGAACTGGTGTTTGCAAAACTGTTTGGATCAAGCCCTTACCGATATCAAAATGAGCTGAATTTTTGCAGGGCCCTCTATTTTACTCATTTAAACAAGGTCAACGGTTTAAAATAGCACAATGAGACCCGAAAGGGTGAGGAGTCAAAAAGGATGTGATCGGAACCGCCCCCGTAAGTAAATTCATGATTATGGAAGCAAGATGATGCAATGACCAACATTCAGGTTTCTCAGTATAATGATTGATTTTTAGTCATCTCAGGGGTGGGTTTTCTTTTAGGTGCTTTTTTGCCTTGGTTGGGTATCGGGTGTGGTGATTCTTCTTTTGGGTTATATGCCTTCGTTGGCTTCTTATTGCCATCCTCGGTTGGTTATTTTTTCTGGTTCCTGGCGGCATATGATTGTCGGAGTAAAGGGGTGCCTTCTTTTGTGAGTTTGCTCTTGCTCTGCTTTGATGCCTCATGCTTTGAATCTTTTTAATCTTTGTAATTTGTTTCCCAAAGATCAGTAAATTTCTTCTTCTTATTTTTTTTTTCTATTCAAAGAAAAGTTTATACTATGTTCGGATACCCATAATTTTGAACTTTAATGAGAATTAATTTTAATAGTTCAATAATCTTATATCCATGAAAATATGCGTTTACAAATTTTCTAGAGGCAACTTTTAATGGTATGACCTTGAAATCTTGGTTCATATATGGGTATATTATCAGGAATCAATTTCCGAAATACCCAAAAAAAATAAAATAATCAGGAATCATTGTTAGTATTAGATTTCTTGGAGGGTTCCAACCTAAAATCAATTGGCAATAGGTGGAGTAGCCTCTAGAATTTATTAACCAAGTTTGGGTGGCTTAGATGAGCGATGTTGGACAAGTCTAACAGTTAGTATTTTGGTATACGTTCCAAACTCAGAAATTAAAAAAAAATCTGCATCACAACCTCGTTTCTTCTCAAGATTCCTGCAGGAAACGTGTGGGTCCATAACCATCCTTAATTGGCTACGTTGTTTTCCTAATAACAAACAATTGTCAAACATGGCCTAAACCTCATAGAAAATACAAAGGAAACCCGACATGAAAATGACACGCATTATCTTCTTATTATTATTATGCAGTTTGTTATTTGAATTGACAGGGGTGGATTACTGCATTGCGCAACTACTTAATTTTCAATCTTAGAAGCTGTTAAAATATAATAATTGGTTAACTTTCAAGATCCTTTAAATGATTGACAGAGGCAACAGAGATGAGCTTTGATCTGGACATACTGAATTCGAAATTTGACAACCTCTTAGGCCAGACCGTAGAAGAAAATCTCTTGTGAATTTCCTATTTCCGGCATAGGTAGCCTGTCTATTTTACCGGAGCGGGGAGGAAAATAATTGAGGTGCACGTAAGCTGACCCGGACACTCCTGACCGTCGGAACAAAAGAAAAGGGAAAAAAAATTAGAAAAGTGTGCATTGCATAAATTCCACGGATTAGTTAATGGGCAATTTCTCCATAGAGCAGTCAATTTGTACAATTATTGTTTCAATTTTTCTCATCCCCTCACTCTCTAAAAAAAACCCTAGCTGGCTAGCCGCCTTCTCCCCTTCCCTCTCTCCTTCTACGGTTTCCATCACCCTAATGCGGCGGTGGGAGGGGAGGGTTTTACCTTGATGGGTGTTTTCCTTCCTTCCCGATGATGATTTTTCTCGTTTTCAATATAATAATCTCACCTTTCCCGTGAGGGTTTTTCCCTCTCGATCTCAGATCAGAGAGTTTCTGTGTTTTTTCCTTTTTCTCTTTCTCTTGGCTTCTTGTTTATCACCGACATGCTGTTTCAGGTTACGATTAAGGTGGTAGTAATGGTCGTTTGATGAATCAAGGCAGAGGCAGTGGTGGTTCGATCAAATCGGTTACATTGACTTACCATTAGTGTGTGGTCTTGCCCTATGGAAATGGAAGTTATCATCGAAGATTTTCGCTGCGAAGTCGATCGGTTAGGATTTATGATTTTCTTTTTATTCATAGATCTGCGAATGTAGTTGAATACACTTTGGCATGCAACTTCGGGTTTGCGAGATTCTGGTACTCGTAGTTGTGAAGGTAGACCTCCTTATTGGTTATTGAATCCTCTCTGGAACATCTTCTTTGATGTATTGCTATGCTCTTTTTTATGGACGAAAGTTTCTTACCATGTTGGACTAAAAAAACCTGTTGGATTAAGTAGTACTCTCTCCGTCCCAATTTGTTTGTCTAATTGTCGAAATTCGTGTTTTTCAAAAATATACTTATATATTATATTTTATAATTTTTTTTTATGATTTTGTATAATAAAACTAATTGAAATCTATTAAATAAGATTCATATTGCATATTAAAAACATTACGAATTAAAAATTATAGACAATTCTTTGAGAGGTCAAACGCTCTCAAAAGGTCAAAAATGGAACAAACAAACTAGGACGGAGGGAGTAGTCAATTTCTCCATAGTAAATGGAGGGCAGTCCATTTGTTGAATTAAAGTAGTGAATGGAGAGCGGCAGTCAATTTCTCCGTAGCTGGAAGACAACTATTACGCGGTGAAATCAATCATTACCCAAAGTGGGGAGACTCATTCCAGAAGCCGATGGAGGAATCATACTACTACTTTAATTGAGATATCGATGAAGCTTTTGGAATCTAGCTACTGGTTTCAACTATTCTTTTCCCACTGTTTATTCATTTGACCATTATTTTAGCCCGAAAAGGATTCTCCATTGCTGCTCCATTCACACACTATTCTCCATTAATTAATTTTAAGATTATGATCATTTGCTTTAGATGGGAAAATTGACTGTAGACGTGGACTGCTTGCATGTAATTGACTCTCAATTTGGATGGTGGGATTATATCCATATCTACCTACCGGCCCCCTATGATATTTTTGAATCCAGGGCAGGTGGTGAGTGAGCCCACGAGTTGGGAGACGTTCCAAGCCCGAAAATGTGATTCAAACTGCTAAATTACAGAAGCTCCATGAGCAGCACAGCACGGTCATCCAACAAAATTTAAGTCGATCGGGCGTTGGTTATCCAATGAGCGAATTACTTTGTACAAAGCTGTTAGATATATGTTTAAGAAATTGAGATTGTTCACTTGGTTAACCATGCCCGATATATCGACTTGATTCTTTAACAAAGTTATTTTACCCGTCAAAATTTACGAAGAAGTGAACGATTTGAATTACCTTTATAAGCTCGGGACGATGATGACACAGCAGGCCAAAACAGGGCCTGGTTTCCATATTAGCTAGTTTCACGTATGGGTCATTCTTGTTCCATAAATCACGGACTATATCGGAGAACACGCAGTGGGAGAAGGAAGCGAAGGACTAGTGGGGGATTTTTTCTGTCTTCTTCTTCTTGTTTTTTTGTATTTTTTTTTGGGGGGATTTGAAAGGGAGAGACGAAGAGTATTTTTTATTAAAAACGGGGAAAGGGGAAGGGGATCCAACAAACTGTTGGATAAACACCACAAGGACCAAGCCCAAACCACCCAAAGGTCTACCAGGGTCCACAACATAAAATACACTAAAGCCTGACCCAACACCCAAATAAAACAATAAAGCCCAAACACCCCAAACCGGTCCAAGCCTAGACCAGCCTACCCAAACCATCCCTCAAACCCTAACTACACCGGCAGCCACCGGCGTACAAACCACCGGAGCCCAGCCTCGCCGTTAAGCCGAGCAGGCCTCGATCTCCCGGATGTAGAGACCGGCGGCAAGACCAAGCCTACGACAGTGAAATCCAAGGCAATCAGAGCTTGAGGGCCAACCACCGCCACAACCTACAAAAATTCCGAGCAATCCCCTGTAAAAACAATCTTCATCAGCGAAATCACCACCCAGATCGACGAAATGCCAACCCCACGCCCGATTGAGAGCTCGGAAAGCCGCCGACCGGAATTCGGCACACAAAAGACGACCAAAGCAACACAACCATGGGAGCCACATCCACCTCACCACCACCGGACTGGATCATCACCGATCAAAATCGCCATCTTTACCGATTGATTTTTGGAAATAAAGAGACCCTGCAAAATAGAAATTATAAAAACAACTACGTTACACCTCCCTACCCACCACAGCACCGCCCACCACCAACACCCTGCCCAGATCTACACCACCAGCCGCCACCACCAAACAAACACCACAAAAGCACGGTCCACCCAACGCCGCTAGGCATCCGGAGGAAGCCAAGGAGTCCTCTGGCCGGAGGCGGTAACAACCGCCCCACCCTCCCACACAGAGGAGGGCGGCGAACCAACACGCAAACACCGCCGAGCCGCCACCACACTGCCACCAAAACAGAGAGCAAAGCCAAGCTCGACCACCACCAGTCGCAGCAGCCCCACTTCGCCGTTAGGCTGAGACCAGAGACATCCAACAATGAACCTGGAGGGAGCCCCAAAGGACTGGACAGTGGCAGCGGAGAGCAGAAACGAACAGCAGCAACAAGGCGGCACCAGGAGATGGCTTCGACTGGATCTCGGCGAAAGACGGGGAGAGACGGAGAGGACCACCTGCCAAGGAGAGAGGGAGGAAAATAGAGCCCGGGGGGGAGGAGGGAAGGAGGCGGCACCTCCCCCCCCCAGGTGGAGAGACGAAGAGTATTATGCACAAGGATTGGTTGAGTAAGAGTATGACCGCATGTAATGAGCTTACACCCCAAGCTCGTAGGTGTGAATCTCACCGCCAGCCCAAAACTATTTGAATTAAAATTATGGAGATTTGCCTGGTTGTCAACTTCAAAGCTCCGGAATTAGTTGAGTTGCATGCGTGTAAGCTAGCCCGACATCCGGCGGTGACATGGCCAGTTCCTGTTACGTTCCGGTCCATTTTCGATTCATAGACTGGTTCACGGCCGTTACAGTCAATACTCGACCGTTACTGGTGATTTCAGCATTTAATTTTTTTCTCTCACAAAATTGTGTTAATTAGGACCACTTCAAACGATTTCTGTTACATATTGTTCAATACTACCGGTATCCTTATATACTTCAACCGTTACCCGTTAAGTGTCCCGATATTGTTATATATTTACAACCTTGGTGGAGTCGGTAATATTTATTAATTACTAGTTTGGAACACATGGAAAAAGAAATGGCAATAAGAAACTAGAAAGAAGCTGCAGCTAGCACCAGGTACCATGCATATAGCTAGCTGGAGCAGTTGTGCCTTCACCTCACACAGAATCTAGTCAAGGATGCTCTAACCTAAAAACTGTGCTTTGTTGGACCGCAGCCCTCCATTTTGATACTCCTAGCTAAAAATATTGACAATCTAACTCACACAGTACATATGCATTGTATACCTGGAAAACATGCAGCAAACCAAAAGAAAGGCAACACTATATTTTTTCTTATTTTAATCCAAATCTATTTTCTACTATTTTATAATAGAGAAATACTTATTTACGGAGTGGCCGTAAACAAGTGTTTACAACACTCAATTTCCTCCGTCCATAAGTGTTTTGGGGGTCCGGATGATAATGAAACTTTTCGGGACCGTCCAGAACACTTTTAGAAGGTCGCGATTGGTTACTGCTGCAAACAAGCTGTTTGCAGCTGCTCCGTAAATAAGCATTTCTCTTTAAAATACACAAGGTTGACTCGCAGACCATGTGGAAAATGAAGAATGAGTACAAACTCCAGTGCTCTATAAATACAAGGAAACATTCCTCTGGAGCCTCAACTCAGTACTGAACAAGAAGCTACTTGAAGAAGCTTTCTTACTACTTCTTCTTCTTCTTCTTCTTCTTCTTCTTCATATATAGTTCTTTGGGTTTATAGTATAGTGTGATGGGTTTGGGTAAATTGACAATATTGTGCTTATGGGTATTCCTTGGTGTTCTCGTTGGGATTGCCTCTGCTCAATTATCAACAACTTTTTACTCATCTTCTTGTCCTAATGTCCTTGCGACCATCAATACGGCGGTGAAGTCGGCAGTGTCGACAGAGGCTCGTATGGGGGCATCTTTGCTCCGTCTTCATTTCCATGATTGCTTTGTCAATGCAAGTACTTTTCACTCTCTTTGTCTTCATTGCCATGTACTTGTGTACATTCATCATTCATGTAGTATATATGCATCGATCATGAAGGCATCAAACCGTAAAGTATATATGTATCGATCACGAAGAGTAAGATCTTGACGACACTGGTGACACATAAAATAGGAAGAGAGATGCCTAGCCTCGAAATACGATGCTTTTTCAAACTTTGCTTAATTACATGTTTTTTACTTTAGTAATTTGTAGCACCCAAGTTGGAAGTATTCGCGTTGACACTAAAGACATATGACATATACGTAAAAGAATGGCTGATAACGTTTTTTCTCTCTAACAAATGTGAAACAGGGCTGTGATGCATCGGTGCTGCTCGATGGCTCAAACGGAGAGAAGTCAGCTGGCCCAAATGCCAACTCACTGAGGGGATTCGACGTGATCGATACCATTAAATCTCAAGTGGAAAAACTATGTCCCGGTGTTGTTTCTTGTGCCGATATCTTAACTGTTGCTGCAAGAGATGCTACAGTTGCTGTAAGACCATATTTAATTGAGTAGTTTATTGCATTTTAGTGTCAAAAAAATAGCTAACAATGGTACATTTAATTAAAAACAGGGTTGAAAAAATTTGCCTTCTAAAGTCCTAGTTGACGTTTTCTTTGTTAACTTCAAACCCAATATTTATTTCCAAGATAGAAGTACGAAAAGAATTGTCTAGTGCATTCAGTTTTCTAATTTGAGTACATAAAGGGAAAAATTCAAAAAAACCCCTGAACTTTGAACTCAATGTCAAATAGGCACCTGAACTTAAATAAACTTCAATTGAACACCTGAACTTTCACTCCGTTATCAATTTACGTTAACGGCACAGTTAAGAAAAAAAAACTTACCACCAGTTTGCAATCCTATGAAGCAGAAACGTGATTATGAGAGCCTTAGAGACAAAATTTGATTATGTCTCTTTAGAATAATATGATCAGAATAATAAAATCTTCACACCCGTTCAAACGGATTAAAAATTGGAGCACTTAATTTTTTAACCATATTTTTTAATATATAAACGGTCCCAAAAAATTAAGTGCTCAAATTTTCACTCCGTTCGAATCGATGCAAAGATCTTTTTATTCTTATCATATTATTCTAAAGGGTCGTAATTCATTTTTATCTCTAAGGCTCTCATATTAAGTATGTGTTCTTTATTTAGGACCCTATGGAGCAAAAATGTGATTATGAGCACTTAATTTTCTGAGCACTTAATTTTTTATGAGCACTTAAATATCTTTGTACTGATTCAAAACGGAGTGAAAATTTGAGCACTTAATTTTTTAGGACCGTTTATATATTAAAAAATATGATTAAAAAATTAAGTGCTCCAATTTTTAATCCGTTTGAACGGGTGTGAAGATTTTATTATTCTGATCATATTATTCTAAAGAGACATAATCAAATTTTGTCTCTAAGGCTCTCATAATCACGTTTCTGCTTCATAGGATTGCAAACTGGTGGTAAGTTTTTTTTTTTTTAACTGTGCCGTTAACGATCCGAGACGGCAGGGGGTAAATTGATAACGGAGTGAAAGTTCAGGTGTTCAATTGAAGTTTATTTAAGTTCAGGTGCCTATTTGACATTGAGTTCAAAGTTCAGGGGTTTTTTTGAATTTTTCCCGTACATAAATCAGAATTAGAATGGGGTCTGGATTTTTGGTTGAGCTTGGACTCTGGTATATATTTTTTTATCAGCAAAGAAAGATTTTATTAACTTTTGAAAGAAAACAAAGATTAAAAGAATTACAGGCATACAGACAAAAATGCCACCCAAGAACCTACTACCAAAGGAAGACAAGAAACTATTGTACAAAGCTAAATTATAGAAGCTCCATGAGCAGCAAAGCACGGTCCTCCAACAAAATTTAAGTCGATCGGGCGTTGGTTATCCAATGAGCGAATTACTTTGTACAAAGCTGTTAGATGTTTAAGAAATTGAGATTGTTCACTTGGTTATCCATGTCCGATATATCGACTTGATTCTTTAACAAAATTATTTTACCCGTCAAAATTTACGAAGAAGTGAACGATTTGAATTACGCTTATAAGCTCGGGACAATGACGACACAGCAGGCCAAAACAGGGCCTGGTTTCCATATTAGCTACTGTAGTTTCACGTATGGGTCCTTCTTGTTCAGTAAATCACGGACTATACGTAATGGGACTTATCGGAAGACAAGAAACCAATCAAAACACCGAACACCCAAAGGAAGACAAGAAACCAATCAAAACACCGAACACCCGTTGAAAAGCCCAAACAACTAGGGAGCACAAAGCCAAAAAATAAAAGAGCAAAACTAAAACCCAAAGAAAGCACCGAAGGACACAAAAAGATTAGTATTGATTATTGAAAATGCGAGACATTACACATGCAGCTAATGAAGCATCCATTATTGAAGAAATTTTACGAATTTAATTTTAAAACACAACCCTAGACACAACTGTGCCAGTGACCATTCTTTATATATGGATTCATATGCATCAAACCGTTCCGAACACAGTTCTTTCTAAAGTTGTGCTTTAAAATTCTGTGTGTAAACTTTTTGATCAGTGAATACGTACACAAGTAGTACTAAAAAAGTCATATACTGAGTAGTTTTATTATGACTGAGAAGTTTTATTATGTGGAATATTTACAGTTGGGTGGGCCCAGTTGGTCGGTTCCATTAGGCAGAAGGGATTCGACTACAGCGAGTGCGAGCGCTGCTAATTCCAATCTCCCAAGTCCAGCTTCCAGTCTTAGTACCCTTATTACTGCCTTCTCAAACAAAGGTTTCACTGCCAAAGAAATGGTGGCTCTTTCAGGTAATTGATCATCTGATATTTTTCCATAGTCAATTTACGCACACCTGCTGATTTATCGGGAATCAATTTCAAGCGCGGATAATTATTAGCGGTGCTCAATTAAAGTTGGGACAAAAGTCCGGTAAAAAATAGTCCCGCAAGAGTTGATAGAGTTTAGGAGGCTTTAGACAATAATCACAAAAGGGAGCAAACCATCTCTAAATTTCTAAATTTGTCAACCCAACAAGTTTTCTCATTTTTTATCTATCACATATATCCTCACATGTTTATTCTTCCTCAATCTCGTGACAGGATCTCACACAATAGGCCAATCAAGGTGTACGGTCTTCAGAAGTCGAATTTACAACGAAACCAACATAGATTCCCAATTCGCGACTTCCGTTCAATCGAAATGTCCGAGCACTGGCGGCGACAACAACCTCTCTCCTCTCGACGTCACCAGTCCAACCTCGTTTGATAATGCGTATTACAAGAATCTGCAGAGCCAGAAGGGCCTCCTCCACTCGGACCAGGAACTCTTCAACGGAGGCTCCACCGATGCTCAAGTCAATGCTTATAGCACCAACTCCGCATCTTTCTTCACGGACTTTGCAAATGCAATGTTGAAGATGGGAAACCTTAGTCCACTCACTGGCACGAGCGGCCAGATCAGGACTAATTGCCGTAAAACAAACTGAACCCCTTGTCACTTCACACTTTTCTAAACTATATGTACTTTTCTGTTTTTTTCCCTTTTGGAACGGGAAAGAAAATTTTATTAATCATCGACCGATATTTACAATAGCATATAGGAAATGGGCGTGTGTGAAACTAAGATTCGCATCGCTGTGTTCGATTTATGTGTGTTAGCTTGAGCAGGTTAATTACGAAAATTAAAGCATTTGTTTGGATGGCAGTGTTTTGTAATTTGATTTGTATTGGTGATGTGCAATAAGATTTGCAGAGGAGTGTTTTCCATACGACTTCTCAAGCCCAACGTTAATACTCCGTATTAGTGTCAATAATTCCGTATGACTTCTCAAGCCTGGCCAAAGTTGAGATTAGGGGTGTTTTCGGTAGTGAAAAATTTATACTCCCTCCGTCCCTTTTTAAATGTCCTGCTTCTTAACTCCAACTTATTAAGAAAATATCATCATTACACCTTTCACATTAACTTTTACCTCCACTTTCCTTACTTACCCTCTATGGAGACATCATTATTATACTTTTACTCACTAACTTTTTAAAATAAAATCTACTTTAAGGAACAAAATGGAAAATGTACCAACTTTTACCCACTAACTTTACAAAAAAGATATTTATTAAGTGACAGCCCAAAATGGAATACTGGACTTTAAAAAGGGGACGGAGGGAGTAAATTTTTTATTTGTGGTTGAAAAGTTGTTTGGTATTTTCGGTAGTAAATAAGTTTTTGAGAAACGTCAAGTTATTTCCGGTAGTGTAAAAGTTTTTGCTAGGTATGTGAGTGGAAAAGTTGTTGAGTTGGTAAAACTTTTTTGTTAATGGAAACCGGTTGGTAAAATATGTTAAGTTTTTACTATTATTTTTCGTTAGTGGAAATGAGATAATAAAATGCGTTAAGTTTTTTGAGATTTTTGTTCGTGAAAACGGGGCCTCAGTGTGAATAAGTCCCTACGACCTCCTAATTATTGATATATACGTAGTCGACGTTGTAATTTTATTTTTCTAGTGGAGTACTTTTTATGACATAGACCAAATTCGGTGGTGGTGTTTTTTGTTTTTTCCCCTTCTTTTATCTTTTTAGTGTTTTGTTTGCTTTTAGGTTTGTCTTTTGATCTGTAGTTGATGGCATCTTGCTAACTGTGGGTGTTTCTTTTCTTTTCTTTTTTAAATGCAAAATTTTTTTTTATTAATCTTTGAATAGAGATTACAATGATTAAAGGAAACACGTGAGAACGACATCACAATAAAGAGACAGTATCCCAACTATGTTGACTCCCACACCCTCGACAAAATCATATGCCCAATCACGGACCCAAAAAAGTTGACAAGAAGTCAACAAAAAGGATTACAGACGGAAAACTGAAACAATCCAAATCCCATCTAACGTCCAAATGAAAACTGAAAACATTCCAAATCCTGGTTGCTTTCTTTCTTCTTCATTTTTTTTTGGGTGTCATTTGAAGAGTGTACCTCTATGGGATTATAATCTTTGAAGTTCTCTTAACGCATTTATTTTTCTAGTATTATGAGTTCACTTTTATCTCTACGATCGATCATAAAATTTTGTTGCCGGTAAAAAAAAAAAGGAGAGTAGGTGCAAGGGTGTTTTCCACAAAAAGTGCAAAACTAAGTTGACTAGTGTTGCGGGCGTGCCAGGACCAAATGACGGTCCAAACTTGATACCAAGACCTGACTGCCTGGATCTAACTCCTACTTTGACGATCGTACTAGGCCTAAAGGGTAAGGCCTGAAAATGGCTCGTTGTTTGCCTTTGCCAGATAAGGACTTTAAAATTTCTTAACCGTTGTCAGAAAATGGAAAGAAAGATAAAACGAAGCTAAGTTTGAATCAAATGAACTCCATTAATAGTTTAACGAAGTTTGGGTACAAGGATTACAATGAAAAGCTTAAACTACGTTACAGTGAGTACAAGCATTGTTTGGAAAACAAAGGAATCAAAATGTAGTTGCATAAGCCGTGGGCTCTTGATGTCGTGGACCTTTGCCAAGGCCTTCCGCCCTGGTATTTATAGGCAGCCACCTCTGGACTTGAGCAGCTTCTAAAACCTCCAATGAATGCGCGCCAACAGTCCTTTTCTTGCAACTTACTCCAAGATCTCGGCTGACATGATTGACATCTTTGCTTAAGGCCTGAAACAAACCTTTTTAGGCCCAAATCTTGTCACAAGGATCCCTTCTGCAAACCAGTAGACTCCTCAGCCATTTTCTCCTACTTTTGAGGTCCTTAAAGGCTCCGGATTGGTCCCTTAAGGAAGCAGCTTCGATACAAAAGGAATTTTTGGGACTTGGTCCGTCTTTTCTCGTGTACAAAACTAAACCAAGCCAAGGTAAGCTGCTTGTGAGCAGCTTTCCTTCAACCGACCATTTGGTTGAAGGCCGACCTTGGAACTTGTGGCACGAGACCCATTCCCTCTCTAACAAGCTTCCTCTCAAGCCTTAAGCCACTATTTTTATAGAGGCTTCTTCAAAATTCTAGATAAAAGGATATTGGGCTCGGGCCCCATAACGCTGGGCCTTAAGGACACATAGGGCCCAACATCAATCCTTTGTAAGCCCAACCCATGGAGAGCCCAGGCCTCCCGACCTTCTTTTAGCATTTTAAGAACAAGCCCACCGGATCTTGGCCATTCTGGAGCAGGCTTTTCAAAAACAGGCCTTTTGGAAGTAAGTTAAGTGATTTGGACCTACTGAGAAAAGTGGCCAAAACAAGGACTGGATGCCCTGCTTCTAGGCCTAAACACCCTTTGTTGAGTTTTATTTGCAAAGGTTCAGGCCTTGCCATACTTCCCCAAATATTGGCCATGAATCTGAGCCATGCTCTACATAAAGAATGGGTGACCAATCGCTTTGGGCTTGAGCGAGCGCCTCTTTTAATTTCAACACTGACCTTTAACACCTTCATTGGGCATTAAAAACCATTTCCTTAATTTGGGTCAAAATTGAGTTACTGTATTTTAGAAAAATATTGCTAGGGAACGTATATATACATAGTGAAGAATTCAAGAATTTCTCATGTTTAGAAACATTTTGATTAAAATATTGTGATGAAATAGCTGTACAGAAAATTTGATTCAAAATCATGAATAATCTATGTTGTTGAAGATTTTTTGTTTGAAAGAAAAAATTTTAAGTACAACAATTGTATGTCTTGGTGCTTACGGAAGATCATTCAGTATTACGCGCTTGTTTATTCTATTAAATCAACACGGTTGACACTCCTTCAAATAATGTATTTGTTTCCCAAAAAATCTATCAATACTGATGGTCGTTATAGAAATTGAAGCTAGATTGAGCCGGCAGATGTTATGTAGTTGTTAATTTAGAAAAACTTTTATATGAAACGGGGATAAGAGGGGTGGTGGTGTCCCTCTTTGGTCCGTTTTCAAATTTTCGGCCATTTTCCGAGCACACTTTGATGATCGGCTCCGTTCATTTTATAGAGCTCAGCAAAAATATTAATCTTGCCAAAAGTCATGTTCATCAGACTTTAGTACATAGATATATGATCCGCACACGTGAAAATTGCAAAAAACAAAAATTGGGTTCCGATTTAGTGTGTTTTTTTATCAAAATTTTGTTTTTCTTCAATTTTTACGTGTGCCAATAATGTATCTACTAAAGTCCGATGAACATGATTTTCTGCAAGATTAATGTTCTCGCCGAACTCTACAAAATGAACACCGAAAAATTAAAAACAGACTAGAGGGGGACACCACCACCCCTCCTATCCCCGTTTCATATACAAGTTTATTTGTTAGTGTTAACAATGTAGTCCCTCAATTCTGGGTTAATGACTCCAAATGTCCCAAAACACTTATTCGATCCATTCTAAATCCCTCCGTCCCAAAATGTTTGTTCGGTCCGCAAAACGAGGACTGAAAAATAATGCATTTCTTTCAAGACAAAATCTAAATTTTTTTCATAAATTAAAAGAATTCATTGACATCTAGTAAATGGTTGAAAAAAATTTGAACTTTTCTCGCGAAAATTGTATTATTTTTACGTCGTCGCTTTGCGGATCGGACAAACATTATGGGACGGAGGGAGTATTATTATGCAGTTTGTTATTTGAATTGACAGGGGTGGATTACTGTATTGCGCAACTACTTAATTTTCAATCTCAGAAGCTGTTAAAGTATAATAATTGGTTAATTTTCAAGATCCATTAGATGATTGACATAGGCAATAGGATGAGCTGTTGACCTAGACATTTTGAATTTGAAATTTGGTAACCTTTCGGGGCCAAATCGCAGAAGAAAATCTCTTGTGAATCTCCTATTTCCGACAAAGATAGCCTCCCTTTTTTACCGGAGCAGGGAGGAGAATAGTCGAAGTGCGTGTAAGCTGACCCGAACACCTTAACTGTTGAAACAAAAGAAAAGGGAAAAAAACGAAAAGTGTGCATTGCAAAAATTCAACAGATTAGTTAGTGAGTCAATTTCTCCATAGCAAATGGAGAGCAGTCAATTTGTACAATTAAGTGTTTCAATTTTTTCTGATGCAGGCCGATATTTTGATTATTCTAAAAATATAGGAATCTTAATTTATTATTTTGAGTTTAGCATTTTAGTAGGAATGTTTTATTTTAGTCAAGATAATTTATAAGTATTTAGTTTTCCTAGTTTGATTTGATCTAGTTTTCCTATTTTGAATAGGTTTCTTGGTCAAGGAAAATTAGGATTGATTTTATTTCCTTATGTTTATTTTCATTTTTAGATTTTAAGAAAGCTAGGTTTAGGAATTCTATTAGTATAAATAAGGTTGCAAGCCTTAGGGCTAAGGAGTTGTTTATGATTGAATTAATGAAAATTGAGATTATTTCTCATTATTGTGTGTTCGTAGAGCAAGTACCTTTAGTTCATATTTGTTCTTGATTATCCTTGTTGCGCTTTCCTTCTTTTTCAACACGCCTCCCTGCATCATTTTCTCATCCCCTCGCTCTCAGAAAAAAAAACCTAGCCAGCTAGCCGCCTTCTCTCTTCTCCCCCTCCCTCCCCCTACGGTTTCCATCAACCTAATGTGGTAGTGGGAGGGGAGGGTTTTACCTTGATGGGTGTTTTCCTTTGTTCCCGATGATGATTTTTTTTTTTTTCGTTTTCAATAATCTCTCCTTTTCCATGACGGTTTTTCCCTCTCGATCTTAGATCAGAGAGTTTCTCTGTGTTTTTTCTTTTTTCTTTTTCTCTTGGCTTCCCATTTATCACTAAGATGTTGTTTCAGGTTACCATTAAGGTGGTAATGATGGTTGTTTGATGAATCAAGGCAAAGGCAGTGGTGGTTCGATCAGATCAGTTGGATTGACTTACCATTAGTGTGTGGTCTCGCCCTATGGAAATGGAAGTTATCATCGAAGATATTCGCTGCGAAGTTGATGGGTTAGGATTTATGATTTTCTTTTTATTCGTAGATCGGCGAATGTAGTTGAATACACTTTGACAACTTCGGATTTGCGATCGAGATTCTGGTATTTGTAGTTGGGAAGACCTCCTTATTGGTTATTGAATCTTCTCTAGAACAATAATTGTCTTTTTTGATGTATTGCTATGCTTTTTTTAACGACAAAAGTTTCTTACCATGTTGACGAAAATAATCTAAAAAATTTGTTGGATTAAGTAGTAGTCAATTTCTCGATAGCAAATGGAGGGCAGTCCATTTGTGGAATTAAAGTAGTGAATGGAGAAGCTTCGTGGGTCAATTTCTCCATAGCAAATGGTGAGCAGTCAATTTGTACAATTAAGTGTTTCAATTTTTTCTCATCCCCTCGCTCTCAAAAAAACCCTAGCTGGCTAGCCGCTTTCTCTCTTTTCCCCCTCTCTCTCCCTACGGTTTCCATCAACCTAATGTGGCGGTGGGAGGGGAGGATTTTACCTTGATGGATGTTTTTCTTCCTTCCTGATGATCATTTTTTTTTCGTTTTCAATAATCTCTCCTTTTCCATGAGGATTTTTTCCCTCTCGATCTCAGATCAGAGAGTTTCTTTGTGTTTTTTCCTTTTCCTTTTTCTCTTGGCTTCTCATTTATCATCAAGATGTTGTTTCAGGTTACGATTAAGGTGGTAATGATGGTCGTTTGATGAAGCAAGGCAAAGGCAATTGATGCAGGGAGATATATGAACTACAGAAATAGGACATGCAACAATCAATCACAAACTGGATAGGTTTAGAGAAACACTCTCTAGACTCTTTTTAATTCAATATCAATAACAACTCCCTTAACCCGAAGGTTTACAATTTATTATATAGGCAAAAAATCCTAACCTTAATTAAACCCTAATTCTTGTAGAACAAGAAAACATATAATAGGAAACTAAATAAACTATAATTGGAATACTGAATGCTCTAGAACGCTTATTTCTAAAATTGAAACTCCTTAACAAAATTATTAAAACCAAAATACGGAAAACTAAATAACGCTATTTATTAAATTATTTTCAATTCTCATTTTGCATCAGCAATGGTGGTTCGATCAGATCAGTTGGATTGACATACCATTAGTGTGTGGTCTCGCCCAATGGAAGTGGAAGTTACCAACGAAGATATTCGCTATGAAGTTGATCGGTTAGGATTTATGATTTTCTTTTTATTCATAGATCGGCAAATGTAGTTGAATACACTTTGGCAACTTCGGGTTTCCGATCAAGATTCTGGTATTTGTAGTTGGGAAGCTAGACTTTTTGGTTATTGAATCTTCTCTAGAACAATAATCGTCTTCTTTGATGTATTGCTATGCTCTTTTATAACGACGAAAGTTTTTTACCATGTTGACAAAAATAATCTAAAAAATCTGTTGGATTAAGTGGTAGTCAATTTCTCCATAGCAAATGGAGGGCAGTCCATTTAATTTGTGGAATTAAAGTAGTGAAAGGAGAGCAGTCAATTTCTCTGTAGGAAGCAAAGGACCAGTGGGGAATTTTTTTTTCTGTCTTTTTCTGTTTTTTTTTTTTTGGCATTTGAAAGGGAGGGACGAAGAGTATTATGCACAGGTGTTGGTTGAGATTCGCCTGGTTGTCAACTTCAAAGCTCCGGAATTAATTGAGTTGCGCGGAAGCTAGCCCGACATCGATCCGGCGGTGAGAGGGGAAAATTACATGTGTGTCGGCCAGTTATGTACTGTTACGTTTCGGTCCGTTTTCGATTCATAGACTAGTTCACGGCCATTACAGTCGATACTCGACCGTTACTGGTGATTTCGATCAGCATTTAATTTTTTTCTCTCTCAAAATTGTGTTAATTAGGACCACTTCAAACGATTTCCGTTACATATCGTTCAATACTACCGATATCCGTATATACTTCAACCGTTACCCGTTAAGTGTCCCGATACTGTTATATATTTACAACCTTGGTGGAGTTGGTCATACTTATTACTCCCTCCGTCCCTTTATTACAGTCCAGTATTCCATTTTGGGCTGTCCCTTAATAAGTGTCCATTTTATAAAGTTAGTGGGTAAAAGTTGGTGAATTGTCTATTTTGTCCCTAAAAGTAGATTCCATTTTAAAAAGTTAGTGAGTAAAAGAGTAATGATGATGGGTAAGTAGGGAAAGTGGAGGAAAAAGTTGATGTGAAAGGTATAATGATGATGTTTTTTTAATAAGTTGGAGTTACGAAGCAGGACATTTAAAAAGGGACGGAGGGAGTAATTAGTTTGGAACACATGGAAAAAGAAATGGCAATAAGAAACTAGGAAGAAGCTGAAGCTAGCACAAGGTACCATGCATATAGCTAGCTGGAGCAGTTGTGCCTTCACCTCCCACAGCATCTAGTCAGGATGCTATTACCTAAAAGAGGAAGTTTCAAAAATAATATTGACAATCTAACTCACACAGTACCTATGCATTGTATACCTGGAAAACATGCAGCAAACCCAAAAAAAAAAAAAAATTGCTCCATCCTAAGTTCTCAGGTTCGATTTTTCTTGCCAACAATTCTTGGGGCCACATCACCCCTACGTGTAAACGTGTGAAAAGGTGTGGGGTGGGCTGTAGGGATTAGTCTGAGGTACGCGCACGCTGGCCCGGGACACCCTGCATTACAAAAAAAAAAAAAACCAAAAAAAGGGTAACACTATATATATATATTTTTAATTTAATCCAAATCTATTTTCTACTCTTTTACTATAATACACATGGTTGACTAGCAGACCATGTGGAAAATGAAGAATGAGTACAAACTCCAGTGCTCAATAAATACAAGGAAACATTCCTCTGTAGCCTCAACTCAGTACTGAACAAGAAGCTACTTGAAGAAGCTTTCTTACTTCTTCTTCTTCTTCCTCTTCATCATATGTAGTTCTTTGGGTTTATAGTATATTGTGATGGGTTTGGGTAAATTGACAATATTATGCGTATGGGTATTCCTTGGTGTTCTCGTTGGGATTGCCTCTGCTCAATTATCAACAACTTTTTACTCATCTTCTTGTCCTAAAGTCCTTGTGACCATCAAAAAGGCGGTGAAGTCTGCAGTGTCAAAAGAGGCTCGTATGGGGGCGTCTTTGCTCCGTCTTCATTTCCATGATTGCTTTGTCAATGCAAGTACTTTTCACTCTCTTTGTCTTCATTGCCATGTACTCGTGTACATTTATCATTCATGTAGTATATATGTATCGATCGTGAAGGCATCGAACTGTAAAGTATATATGTATTGATCACGAAGAGTAAGATCGATCTTGACGACACTGGTGACACATAAAATAGGAAGAGAGACGCCTAGCCTCGAAATACGATGCTTTTTCAAACTTTGCTTAATTACTTGTATTTTATTTTAATTTGTAGCAGGCAAGTTAGAAGTATTCGCGTTGACACTAAAAAGACATATGACATATACGTAAAAGAATGGCTGATCATGTTTTTTCTCTCTAACAAATTCGAAACAGGGATGTGATGCATCGGTGCTGCTCGATGGCTCAACCGGAGAGAAGTCAGCTCGCCCAAATAACAACTCACTGAGGGGATTCGACGTGATCGATACCATTAAATCTAAAGTGGAAAAATTATGTCCCGGTGTTGTTTCTTGTGCCGATATCTTAACTATTGCTGCAAGAGATGCTACAGTTGCTGTAAGACCATATTTAATCGGGTAGTTTATTGCATTTTAGTGTCAAAAAATTAGCTAACAATGTTACATTTAATTAAAAACAGGGTTGAAAAAATTTGCCTTCTAAAGTCCTATTTGGCGTTTTCTTTTTTAACTTCAAACCCAATATTTATTTCCAAGATAGAAGTACGAAAAGAAATGTCTAGTGCATTCAGTTTTCTAATTTGAGAACATAAATCAGAATTAGAATGTGGTCTGGATTTGGTTGAGCTTGGACTCGGTATAATTTTTTTTTATCAGCAAAAAAGATTTTATTAACCTTTCAAAGAAAACAAAGATTAAAAAGATTATGGGCACGTACACTGGCAAAAATGCCACCCGAAAACCTACACCCAAAGGAAGACAAGAAGTCAATCAAAACACCAAACACCTGCTAAAACAGCCCAAACAACTATGGAACACAAAGCCAAAAATCAAAACCCAAAGGAAGAAGCACCGAAGGTCACAAAACATTATTGATTATCGAAAAGGCAAGACATTATACATGCAGCTAATCAAGAATCAATTATTGAAGAAATTTTACGTACGCAATTTTAAAACACAATCATGGACACAACTGCGTCAGTGACTATTCTTTACACATAGATTCACATGCATCAAACGGTTCCGGACATAGTTCTTATTGGAGTTGTATTTTAAAATTGTGTGCGAAAACTTTTTGATTAGTGAATACATATACAAGATACAAAATCATGGAGTGTACACTAATAGTTTTACATGTGGAATATTTTACAGTTGGGTGGGCCAAGTTGGTCTGTTCCATTAGGCAGAAGGGATTCGACTACAGCGAGTTTTAATGCTGCTGATTCCGGCAATCTCCCAAGTCCAGTTTCCAATCTCAGTGCCCTTATTACTGCCTTCTCAAACAAAGGTTTCACTGCTAAAGAAATGGTGGCACTTTCAGGTAATTGATCATTCTGATATTTTTCCCTAGTCAATTTATGCACACCTGCTAATTTCTCGGGAATCAATATCACGCGTGGTTAATTATTAGCGGTGCTCAATTAAAGTGGGGACAAAAGTCCGGTATGAAATGATTCCAAAAGAGTTGATATAGAGTTTAGGAGGCTTCGGACAATAATTGAAGAAACTTTATATTTAACTCAAAACCAATTGGTAATGAGTGGAGAGATCGCAAATGTTATTAAGTAATCACTCATGTCACTCCCAAGCAATATGGGATTCTATTTTCCTTAACATCCCCCTTCACGTGCAATCGCGTTTGAGATCTGTCACGCGTGGCCACTTTTTGGGTCCCATTATCGTGCAGCCTTTTTCGCTGGTCTATCATCGCGGGGTGTGAATTGTGAATTTTTTATTTTATAAAATGTGGAGTGGAATGAGCCCCACTTTGATACCATGAAGAAACTTTAGAAACCAACTCAAAAACCAATTGGCAATGAGTAGAGAGGTCCCAAATATTATTAAGTGAATAAGTGATCACTCATTTCACTCTCAAGCAATATGAGATTCTATTCTCCTTAACAATAATCATAAAAGGGAGCAAACCATCTCTAAATTTCTAAATTTGTCAACCCCACAAATTTTCTCATTTTTTATCCATCACATATATCCTCACAAGTTTATTCGTCCTCAAACCTCATGACAGGATCTCACACAATAGGCCAATCAAGGTGCACGGTCTTCAGATTTCGAGTTTATAATGACACCAACATAAATTCGCAATTCGCGACTTCCGTTCAATCGAAATGTCCGAGCGTTGGTGGCGATGACAACCTCTCTCCTCTCGACGTCACCAGTCCAACCTTGTTCGATAATGCGTACTTCAAGAATTTGCAGAGCCAAAAAGGCCTTCTCCACTCGGATCAAGAACTCTTCAATGGAGGGTCCACCGATGCTCAAGTCAATGCTTATAGCACCAACTCCGCATCTTTCTTAACGGACTTTGCAAATGCAATGGTGAAGATGGGAAACCTTAGTCCACTCACCGGCACGAGTGGCCAGATCAGAACTAATTGCCGTAAAACAAACTGAGCCCCTTGTCACTTCACACTTTTTCTAGACTATATATACTTTTCTGTTTTTTTTTTCTTTAAAACGGGAAAGAAAATTTTATTAATCATCTACTGATATTTAAAGGGAATTGATATTCGCGCTCCAAGATTTACTGCAGGCGCTCCTTTTTTTGTTTTTACGCTGTGGTATTGCTGGCAATATCACAGTGTAAAAATAAAATACACTGTGATGTTGCCAGCAATACCACAGTGTAAAAACAAAAAGGTGGAGCGCCTGCAGTAAATCTTGGAGCGCGAATATCATTTCCCTATTTAAAATAGCAGATAGGAAATGGGCGTGTGTGAAACTAAGATTCGTATCGCTGTGCTCGATTTATGTGTGTTAGCCTGAGCAGGTTAATTACGAAAATAAAAGCATTTGTTTGGATGGCAGTGTTTTGTAATTTGATTTGTATTGGTGATGTGCAATAAGATTTGTCGAGGAGTATTATACGATATTGAAATAGTTTTGTTAATTTTGCACTCAGCTGTAATTTTCTTTTGCTGCCCTTTGTTTTAATTATATCCTTCAAATTAAAATTGCAGAGTAGTTGCTGATTTAACTTTAACATAGCTTTTTCCAAAACGAGTTATATATCATTAGATTTGTTAACTATCAATTCATCTAAAAGCTTAAGTTGTTGGAGAGATATGCAACTTTATTACTTATACCTTTCAACACGCCCTCTCACGTGTAGCTGGACTCTCTTTCATAAGCAGACTAAACACGTATAAATTAATATTTTAACATTAGATAGGCGGTGATATTTAAACACATGATCTATTACTTACTCTGATACCATATTAGATTGTTAACCACCAACTCATCTAAAAATTTAAGTTGTTAGAGAGGGGCAACTTTTTTATTACTTATACCTTCACAATACATACTTTACTTTTTAAGAGAATCATTATACTCTGGTGCGTGCTCAGGTGCCCAAAATAAGATTTATTCTCCAAGGGTTATTTGTTAGGGAATGATTTTCACACTTCACTTTCTTATAAACGCATTTTGCAAATTTCTTTTTTTAGTATTTATAATAACGCACAGAAGGTAAATTTTGAAGTTCATTGATAGTAATAAAAATGAGGGCCTGTTTGGGAGGCTCATTTTTGCATTTTCTGTTTCCTCTTTTCCCCTTTTGGTTGTTTGGCTGAAAAACAGAAAACTCATTCTATGAGAATGGGTTTTGAGATTTGAACGATGGAGAAGAGAAGTGAAAAAGAGGCTTGGAGGAGCTTTTCCCATTTTCGGTTTCCCATTCTCACTCAAAAGGCACACAAAAAGACCACCATACCCTCACTGTTTCACCATAATCCCCCAAAACCCCTTCCATGATCGTTATACTCTCACCAGTCAAGAAACCCCACTCCATCTCTCCGACGACAACTACCACAAAATTGAACTCCACTACTTGATCTCCACGACGGCAACTGCAAAATCGGACTCCACGACAACGACGACAGTAAAATCAACTCAATGGAAAAATAGAAGATGGGTTTGAGATTTGAGACTTGATTTCAATTCGTCATAATCGAAGATGGGTTTGAGATTTTACGGCACAATAGAAAATGGTTTCTCCTTGACCATTTGATTCTGGAAGTCAGACTCTGTGTTGGCAAATAACCCCAACCATTGGCTTCTTGAAGTCAGAATCAAAGGGGGAGAAGATGGGTTCTCTGTAGAGAGAGATCTGTAGAGAGAGAGAGAGGAGTGATTTTTATTTAACAGGAGTTTTATTTTTACGAAATGGGTAGGGGTAAAATAGTAAAAAACCAACTCATAATTCATTTTCATCCAATATCTCCCAAACACTACTCATGTTGCCAAATGGATTTTGCACCTATCATCCAAACACTCTACTAAATTCAAAATACATTATAATCATAATTCAAAAAGTCAAAAAGCCAAAAAGATGAAAATGAAAAGTCAAAAGATAGGCTCCCAAACACCCCCTGAATCGCTGAAAACATTTTTACCTGAAGTCAATGGATAACAGAACTGAATCCGGTTCAAATATCGAAAAACCACACAAAGTTAGGTTTGGATTTGGTCAAAGGAAGTACCCGCATCGATCTCAGACCAGAACCAAGCCCAACGTTAATACTCTGTATTAGTGTCAATAATTCCGTACGACTTCCCAAGCCCGGCCAAAGTTGAGATCTGGGGTGTTTTTGGTAATGAATAAGTTTTTGAGTTGGTAAAACTTTTTTGTTATGGAAACCAGTTGATAAAATGTGTTAAACAAAAGGTCATTACTGATCAATGGACCTTTTATTAGTCGTCAAAAGCTATACTAATTAATTTAAAAGAACCCAAAACATATTTTGTAACGACCCGAATTTTTGCCCCATTTTTTTCGAATAAAGAAATTATTATTTTTAGTCCATAGTAAATGTTAATTATGTAAAGGTATAATTTGATTAAACTAGAACCTATATTAATTTTTTTGTAACTATTTTACCTTACATATATGTATATACTTATCCCTATCTCCTCCTAACTCAATCCTTCCACAACCTAACATATCTCATCCCATAAAATTTGGGATTTCCTCTCACCCATTACCGGCCCTCCTCTCATCCCTTTGAAACCTACCATATCTCTCCACCACTCCCCTATATTACTCCACCACTACTACAAAACCAAATCCATCTCCCCATCCTTTTCGACTGATATAGAGTGAGAGAAAGAGAGGGAGAGCACCTCTCTCGGCTTCCCCCTCCGTCCACCACCTCTCGGCCTCCTAACCACCATCTCCCACCGCCACCGCCATCACCACACCACTCTCCTGCCACACCACCCGCACCCCGTACCACCTCCCTCAGTTGCCATCATCACCACCTGCCGAGAACACCAACACAACCACCTCCTCCTGCTCCTGCTCCTGCCACACCTCTCTCGGCTTCCCCCTCCCCCACCGTCGGATCACCACCGAACCGCCACCACCTCTCACGGCAGCCACCTCCTCTCCCCAACACCGGACTCCTCCACCTCCTCCGGCCTGTACCCACCACCGCCCCACCTTCCATGACCCGCCATATCAGCCGTGGGTGTGAGCACAGTGCACACGCCGAAGGTTTTGGTGTACGCCGCGCCGCGGGCCCCGACGGAGTACCGCCGGACACCACCTCGAGATTCTGGAACCACCGCAGCGATCTACGGACACCGTACAACACTTACCCGGACTCAGAATTGCATTTGAGGTAGTTTTCCGGAAACCCGTAACTTAATCTGCGTTTTAATGGATTATAGGACTAAAACTTAAAGTTTGCAGAAGGTGGTAACCTGTTTTTAATTAATCATTACTGTTTAGTCCTGTTTTTATTAAATTTCAGACCTGTTACGTTGAATAATTAGTCTTATGCCCTGTGAAAATCGTTTAACAATTGTTTGAGTGTGAAATCACTGTTGATAATGAAATGTTGATTGTTACGTGAATTTTAATGCTTCTTGTTTATTTCAACTATCATTGTGATTATCTGTATATTGTTCCGATTCTTGATCTATGTGCTAAATTGGACCCTAGAGACATGGGGTGGTCTGCGAATAGATTTCACATAGACGATGCTGAGTTAATGGAAAAATGGTAAAGTGTTGGAATTGTGAAATGATGAATTGTGAAATGGGTGACCTCTTGGGCCCTGGATTGAAATGGGTTACCTGTGGGGCCCGGTGATGCTATTGTGGTGACCCTAACGTATGGTACGCCATGGGAAGTTTCAAAGGGTAATCGAGCCTTGCAAGGCCAGCAAGGGGGATTGTCCCATGACACGGTCATAGTTAGTGGCTTAGGAATGGTGCGACCCTAACGTATGGTACGCCATAGGAAGTTCCAAAGGGTAATCGTGCCCCCTGCTATGGTTGTAAATGAATTCATACAAAGTACATAACCTAGATGAATTCATTTAGGACCCCGGTGCAGGACAAGCAAGGGGGGATTTTCCATGACACGGTCATAGTTAGTGGTTATGGGAGGAAAGGATCTTGTGGAGAAGATCTTAGATTTCACTTAAGTTAATGGATAGTAAGAAGGAGATGATGTGTTACGTTTTTGCCACCTTTTGAATTTATAAAAGGCTGCTTGTGACTGTGTATTGTTATTGTTATATAATTTTGTGTTATTTTCGTTGAACTGCATATTGTGGTATTGGGTTTTAGGATTTCTGCTTTGTGAATTATCACTCAGGATACGTTTGTATCCTGGCAAATCGTTTGCTTCGGCGATCAATTTGCCAGACCGTGCAGGATTTCACAGTGGAGCAGTTGATACAGGTGGGAACCCTAGAACGGAGTCTGGGCCAACGTTGCTTGGAATTCATGTCAAAACTAGAGTCGCTCTGGAGTTGCTTTTGTTAAATAAATGTAAATAGATTTTTGGATTATTTTGAAATTGTAATTTTGTATAAGGATAAATAGGGGCCTAGAAGTTTGTAAAATCTAGCATATTTTAAGAGTAATGTGCTCGAAATTCCTTGAAAAATCGGGGCGTTACATATTTTGACGTTAAGAGTTTTTTTTTTTTTTTGGCAAACGTTAAGAGTTACTGTATTTTAGAAAAATATTGCTAGGGAACGTATATATACATAGTGAAGAATTCAAGAATTTCTCATGTTTAGAAACATTTTGATTAAAATATTGTGATGAAATAGCTGCACAGAAAATTTGATTCAAAATCATGAATAATCTATGTTGTTGAAGATTTTTTGTTTGAAAGAAAAAATTTTAAGTCTAACAATTGTATGTCTTGGTGCTTACAGAAGATCATTCTGCATTACGCACTTGTTTATTCTATTAAATCATCACGGTTGACACTCCTTCAAATAATGTATTTTTTTTCCAAAAAATCTATCAATACTGATGGTCGTTATCAGTGCCAGCCCCGACATTTGGGTTGCCCTAGCCCAACCTCATACTTTGTTGCCCACCTATTATTAAGTCATACAAAGTGAAACAACATACAAGTACAAAAAAAAAAATTCTAAATTACAAGTGTTATTTTAACTTGAATAACATGGAGAAAATCAACATCAAAATGTAAACTCCGGTTATAGTGCTTTATGATTAGTGCGATCCGCTACAAAGAAAACATTTTTTGAAGCAAAATTTTCAATTGAGTCCTCGTAGAACTCGGGAGGCCTGTTTCAATTGAGGAGAATGACTTGTCTCGAAAAGTATATATGTAGCAGGCCGAACATAGAAGTTCGCAGTGGTGCGGATCTAATCCAGCCCGTGCTGAGCATGAACCTACACACGGCTCCCTTCGATATCCTTCATCGCTATCCCACTTGCCACGAGCTCGGCGGGAGACGAGTCCGTGCTCGGTCACTGTCCTCGGCAAGTTCCCTTGCGACGTGTCCACCCCTGTCAGTCGCATGCCAAGTTCGGCAAGATACGTGCTCGGCCAACCGCGGAGCATGACTGGCTGCCGACGGCGGCTGGCTGCTGAGTCGCGCGTCCCCCCACGTGCAGAAGCGGTTATAACATAAGATGATCATGGGCGCACATGGGTGCACCAGCTCAACCCTGAAAACGGTTACCGGATCTATTTCGTGATATCACCATGATGTCACTTGGCTCGTGGAAGGCACGCGATCGTACTTGAGGAGCAAGCCAAGAAAGCCCTATAAATATCCAGTGATGGGAACCCTAAAGAGGTACAGGCTACTTGATACTCACACCTATACATTCTCTAGTCTTCTGCTTCCTCTCTCTGCACAATACTTATTCTCTCGCCGGAGGGCCTTGCCGGGACAACCCCCGGCCAGGTCTTAGTTGTGCGCTCCCGGTGCAGGCTAGGAGAAGAAGGCTCGATAACCATCAAACCACCAGCGAAGGAACGAGGATCACGAGCCACACAATTGGTGAACCCGACGTGAATTGCTTCTGATTCAAGCGGCTCTCACATCCTTCAAAACCCCCCTCACTCCTCCGTGAAACAACTACCAAACCACTCACCATGGGCGGAGACCTGGCGGTGTGGGCACACGCCCCAAAATTTTACATTTTCGCTCGTAAAATTGGGTACGCCCCTTCTCGCGGAAAGCGCGGCGAAACGCTTCGCGGTTCAGAGAGTTGCCACTAGGGTTTTGCGGAAAGCAACCAAGAAACCGGGTTTTGAAAACGTTTGGTTACGTTTTTGATTTTGAAAAAGGCTTGTAGACTGGACCGTCGTCACCTTCGATATCTGAGGTTCGGGAGCCAGGTTACGAGAGGGGAAGGGTTTTATGGCACCCCTCTCGCCCAATCCGGAGATCGGTCTCTACTCGGGCATTTTTTGTAAAACGTATGCATTTCTCTCTTTTTGATCATTTTTAGCCAGTTAGGGCGGGGGAACAGTTAAAGGGGATTAAAACTGTAACAAGTTTGCATCATGTGATAAAAATGTGATGTATGTTTGATGTTTGATGAATATAATAGATTGAGAGCGAGCACCTGTGAGTATTTAAACAAACTGGAGCACACTGATGTGAAATAAGGCATGCAGGAACAAACCTGTATGCACTGGCACGCCACTGCATACAGAGATGACCTGCGTACTCCACCCCACTACTGGCGTGCGCCGGTAGATCTAAACCCATAACTTCTGCTCTCAACCCTCTGGGCTCTGGAAAGGACCAGTGCACACCCAGGACAAACCACGCAGTTTATAAGGCAGAATATATACAGTTACAGACAGCTGAAATGGCTTTAGAGCCAGAAAATAAACAGAACACCCCATAAACAGTGAGGGGAAGTAAATAGAGACCAAGACCTAACTGCCATGCAAGGGCCAGCCACTGGGTTTTATCTCACTGTCGTACGCCAGTCAAAAGAAGCCGTACGCTAGTGACACCTTTTGTCCAGTGCTTGGCTTTGCATTTTCTGGGTTCTGGAACATGACCAGAAAGACCTCAGAGGCATTCCAAAGCAGCAGAAATGAGTATTTAAGAAAGTGAAACTAGCAAAATTTAACTTGGAAAACAGTAAACTTGTTATTAGGCATGCTCACAGTGATGAATAGACAAGAAATAAAACATAAACAAGGATCTGACCCTAGTTCACAACTGGAGTACGCCAGTCGTTAACTGGAGTACGCCAGTTCTGAAGGGTTCACAACTGGAGTACGCCAGTCGTTGACAGATTCCTGACAGACCAAAATTAAAAACTGTACGTACTGTCAAGGACCGGCGTACGCATGCTTATGACCGGCGCACGCCTATTCTAGTTAGAAAACGTTTTTTTTTTGCAACCTTCCTAGCTTTAGGGCCAGGACTGGTATTGATTACCAGCCTTGACCCTGCCAGCCCCCCTTAGGATCAAGGTGATGGGATGGGATGGGTGTGTAAGAGATGTCCCCCGATGAAAATTGATTTTTCGATGGATTAGAAGGTTCTCATGTGCTGTAGACCCCTACCCATGGCTTCTGGATGCTGAAAAACACAAGTTTGACCGGAGGTTTGACTGGCGTATGCCAGTAAATGACTGGAGTACTTCAGTCGAAGCCTGGTCAACGGTCAAAGTTGACCGATGACTGACACGTGGCAGCGGACCAGCGCACGCCATTTTGGTACCAGCGTATGCAAGTAGGGTTTTGTTGAGGCTTTTTGGCTCTGGCTTAAAGGGTTTGAAAGGGATCTGAAAGGGTTTTGGAATGCTCAAAGCTCAAACATGCTAACAATCTCGAGATGTTCTTGACCCGTTTCATCATCGGGGAATCAAATACCCTAAGTAAGCTAATTTGGAAAGTCCAAAATAGGGTGTCTACAGTAGCCCCCCTTTGACGGCACTTGGAGCACCATTGTCTTGGTACAAGTAACGTCAAAGGTTTCTAGACACCCTATAAGGCTATCCAAAACAGAACATACTAATAAAGTAGACATGTAAACTTAAAGAACCTGATTAGTTGAACTTGACAAATGGATCGCTGCTTTGATTTGAATAGACGGGGTAGGCCGTTGCTTGTTGAATTGGACAGAATAGGCTACCGCTTGCCAGTTTGAAAGGACGGGAAGAACGTTGCTTTGTTGATTCGAATGGACGGGAGGGCTACCACTTTGTCGTTGAGTGGACGGGAAGGCCGCCGCTTGCTGGGGATAAGTTGAGTGGATGGGAGGATCGCCGCTTGTTGAATTTGGACAGAACAGGCTGACTTTGAGGTGGATTCCCCTGGAGAATGATAAGTTACGAGCGAATCGTCACTGCTTAGGGACCAAATCTTCTTCGGCATACAAAGAATTCCAACAGTCATGGGTAGGTTGCGTCAGGGAGGTTAAATCCCATCTGTTGGGAATCAGAGCCAATCTCCTTATCAAAGACCATCCGAGGCAGAGCAATAAGGCTGTTGGAAGATGCACTAATAGTTAGACCGGAGTGGACCAGAACAGGCGGGTGGTTGTCGTGGACTGATTAGACGGGCGAACCGTCGCTGATCTGAAAGTGGACGGGCGAACCGTCACTGATTTGAAAGTGGACGGGCGAACCGTCGCTGATTTGAAAGTGGACGGGCGACCCGTCGTTGATTTGAAATTGGACGGGCGAACCGTCGTTGATTCGAGATTGGACGGGCGAACCGTCGTTGATTCGAGATTGGACGGGCGAACCGTCGTTGAATTGAAAGTGGACGGGCGAACCGTCGTTGATTTGAAAGTGGACAGGCGGACCGTCGTCGATTTGAAAGTGGACAGGCGGACCGTCGTCGATTTGAAAGTGGACGGGCGAACCGTCGTTGATTCGAGATTGGACGGGCGAACCGTCGCTGATTTGAAAGTGGACGGGCGAACCGTCGTTGAATTGAAAGTGGACGGACGAACCGTCGTCGATTTGAAAGTGGACGGGCGAACCGTCGTTGATTTGAAATTGGACGGGCGAACCGTCGTTGATTCGAGATTGGACGGGCGAACCGTCGCTGATTTGAAAGTGGACGGGCGAACCGTCGTTGATTTGAGATTGGATGGGCGAACCGTCGTTGATTCGAGATTGGACGGGCGAACCGTCGCTAATTTGAAAGTGGACGGGCTAACCGTCGTTGATTTGAAATTGGACGGGCGAACCGTCGTTGATTTGAAAGTGGACGGGCGGACCGCCGTTGATTTGACTCTGCTTGGGGAAATGGTTTAGTCGCGAAATGACGAACGCTGTTGGGGACCAAACCTTCTTCGGCACAAGTAATTCCAATAGTCGCGGGTAGGTCGCGTCTGGTAGGTTAAATTCCATCTGTTGGGAATCAGAGCCAATCTCCTTATCAGGGACTATCCGAGACAGAGCAATAAGACTGCTGGAAAATGCACTTGAGACTAGACTGAGGTAGCCGTTGGGGGCAGGCTAAGGCATACTCTCTTGGGGAATAATTAAATGCAGACGGAGGGACCATCGGACGATATTATGATTGTCGTAATGGATTGAGCCGGACGATGTTCTGATCGCCGTTGAGGGAATGAATGGTCGATATTCTAATCGTCGTTGGTGGATTGACGAGGACAACATGGCTAATTGTTGTTGATGGATTGAAAAGGACGACATGGCTGATCGTCGTTGATGGATTTGAAGAGGACGACATGGCTGATCGTCGTTGATGGATTGAAAAGGACGACATGGCTGATTGTCGGCGATGACATGGCTGATCATCGTTGATTTGATTGAAGAGGACGACATGGCTGATCGTCGGTGATGACATGGCTGATCATCGTTGATTTGATTTGAAGGGACGACATGGCTGATCGTCGGCGATGACATGGCTGATCATCGTTGATTTGATTTGAAGGGACGACATGGCTGATCATCGTTGATTTGATTTGAAGGGACGACAAGGCTGATCGTCGGCGATAACATGGCTGATCATCGTTGATTTGATTTGAAGGGACGACAAGGCTGATCGTCGGCGATGAAATGGCTGATCATCGTTGATTTGATTTGAAGGGACGACACGGCTGATCGTCGGCGATGACATGGCTGATCATCGTTGATTTGATTTGAAGGGACGACATGGCTGATCGTCGGCGATGACATGACTGATCATCGTTGATTTGATTTGAAGGGACGACATGGCTGATCGTCGGCAATGACATGGCTGATCATCGTTGATTTGATTTGAAGGGACGACATGGCTGATCGTCGGTGATGACATGGCTGATCATCGTTGATTTGATTTGAAGGGACGACATGGCTGATCGTCGGTGATGACATGGCTGATCATCATTGATTTGATTTGAAGTATCCCAAGGAGAGATTACCCTTGAAAATAGCATGGATATTGACAAGATGGACTGCTGCTGGGGAAATAATTACGGCCGTGGACCGATAGACCATCGCCGCTGGGGATCAAACTATCCTCTGCACAAAGAAATCCAACAATCACGGGTAGGTCGCGTCAGGGAGGTTAAATTCCATCTGTTGGGAATCAAAGTCAATCTCCTTATCAGGGACCATCCGAGACAGAGCAATAAGACTGCTGGAAAGATCCACTGAAAGCTGGACTGAAATAGAGGCAGCCATCCGGGACGGGCGAACCGTCGTTAGAGACTGCTTGGAGTGGGGCAAAGAAGTTGTGTGCTTACCATTCTCCATGAAGAAATGGATAGGGAGAACGGCATGTGGCACCCCCCATTTGCAATTGCACTATCCCAGAGCAGCGGCTCCGGCTCCAATTCCAATAGTGACTAGATTCCAGACATGCACCCCCAAAATCCAAGCTACTTGCTGCTTTCGATGCTGGATGAGCATGCTTTGGCATTTGATAGACTTTTCCTGTTTTCAACAGTTGATATACAATATGCAACGATATGTATTGAATGCACAAATTGAAAATGCAGACACAAGCTAAGGGCGGCTCCTAGGAGGACAACGTTGCTTAAGGACTACCACTGAGCTTCCTTACTTTACTGTCTTCTGCTTTTGAGTTTCGGGTTTGCGTGCCAAAATGGAGGGGCGTTGAGCGGGCCGGCTGTGCCCCCAGGTGACATGTAGTAGCGGCATAGGGCCTGTGTGTCCTTCCTTTGATGCTTGGACAGACGTGCCCCATAGATATGATTTGCTTGGCCTTGGGCTAACATGTTTTTGCTGTTCACGAGATTCCACTGCTTGGATTAGAGATGCTAAGGTAGCAATGTAAAAATTGCATTTTTCAATTCATTGACTCTCTTTTGAGAAAGAGCACATAAACCCATCACTAATATCTAATGTGCATTGATAAGCGAACTGAGTCGACAAATAGACACACGTATATGTACAAGTATATACTGCCTAGCTCGAAAGAAAGAAGAGTCCCAGGATGCGACACGGACTCCTAGACACACAGAATATAATGAAAATTTGGGCATTAGTGAACCACAACTCAAAATATTCCTTGACAGGTTAAACTGACATTTGTGTAAGGTCAAATAGATGTACAAAGACCTGCACGGACAAACGAAATGGAGAAGAAAGCCTCGGAATGGGCAATAGACCGAAAAACTAGAAAAATGTCGCAAAGATGGACAAAAGACGCAAAGGGGTGACTCATATAAGTCCCGGACTGAAACCGACACCCCCGCACAGTCACATTAGGTCCATATGACCTGCACGGTATAGAAGAACTTGGCAAAAGCCCTTTGAATGACATTTGAAGTGCTTTGAACTTGGAATGTGCCTTCGAGAGGCCAAAATCTTCGCTAGGCGATGGCTGCCCACTGCTGTCTGTTGTAGGAATTGAAAAAAAGCGCGCGCAAGTTTGAGACCAATGCGCATCACTTTGAACAAGCGCGCGTGAGCCTCAAACTAGCGTGCACGACTGAAAAGCTGCTGCAGCTGCTCAAACTAGACTTCGCTGAACTTAGAATAAACTGTGAGCCCGTTGGGGCCTCTAGCATTTCGTTCTGCTTTTGATGCTTCAAATATATATATATATATATTTTTAAGGCTTTTGCTCAGCTTTGAAATTGAAGTAGTAGTTTGAAAGAAGATTGAAAGATGAAAGGTTTCCCCCTTCTGGTTCTCCAATGAAGCTTGTCTTGATCCTCGATCCTCTTTGATCTTTGATGTGGACCCAAAATGACAACCATGGATCCAAGTTGATAGAATATGACCGAGTCTTAACGAGAGACTGCCTACGTATCCCATTTTGGGGAATCAGGTCAAAACGTAGTTCGGGCCAAGGTTCACTCGTGTGTTTTACCTCTCCTTTTGCGCTCTAACTTTTGCCTAGAACCGCCTTTTCAGGTTTTCGGTCTAGCGAGCTTTTTTTTTTTGATTATTGCCGATTTACTTTTGCCTAGACCGCCTTCTTAGGTTTTCGGTCGGACTGGCTGCTCTAACTTTTGCTTGGAATTGCCCTCCCTTGGGGTTTTTAGCCCAACGAGCTTCTCTCAAGGAAAAGTAGCTCTTGAATTTGATCTAGTTTAACCAAGGCACAGAATTTGTTGTCGTTGAGGTTGATCATCTTTGGTTGCAGCCCCTGATGGCTTTGATAACGCAAGGTCCTGACTGCTTCGGTTGAAAAATGCCTCGCTCCAAGCCATTTTTGCACATTTCTAATGTGCACTTGATGGAACACCACTGTTGCTGTTTTGAACATGGTACAAGGGCTGGAGCCTTTTGAGCTTCTGCTTTCTGGCTTGGCATCCAGTAGCAGGGGATTCGATGCTTCTTTACCTTAGGATCAACGCCAGGTATGTCTTTGTGAAATTATGCCAAAACATTGATGAATTCTTCGAGCATGTCTGATCGAGTGCAATGCTCCTCTGGGGACTGCACCAAACCAGTTTGAACCATTCGAGGGTCGATCTACCTCATCTTTCAAGTTTATTTGAAACTACTATTTCAATTACAGGCTGAGCATGCCTTTTGTCTTCCCTTTCGACGAGGGAACACATTTCCTTGGGGAGATTCCCATAGAAATCTATCTCTTCGTCGTCAGGGTCAACACAGTTTATTCAAAAGCAAGCAAAGTACTTAAAAGCAGGATAATGCATTTCATAAGAAGAAAGCTCCACTCGAGGTTGCCAAGAACAGCAAAAGACTCAAATTGAGAATTGAAGCTACGACATGGAGGGCCAAGAGGCACGAACTCTGACTCAGAGCTAGACTTTAGACGACTTGACAGACACTGTGTCAGACTCAGATTCAAAAGTGTCAATGCAAATAGACGTGACCTGAAAATGCAACTTTTAGAGTTACCCTTGGCTAGGGCTGCAAACGAACCGAGCCGCTCGCGAGCGGCTCGCAGCTCGGCTCGTTAATAGCTCGGCTCGAAAGTTAAATGAACGAGCTCGAGCCGATTTTTCAGCTCGTTTTGTAAACGAGCCGAGCTCGAGCTAGGATAAGCTCGGCTCGAGTTGGCTCGCGAACCGGGGTTAGTAGACTTTTTACGTTAATTACTACAATTAGCATTAGCATTTTAATACCCTGATGTAGAATTCTTACAAAAACATATTACATGTTATTATTATTCTAAAATTAAGATTATTTTCATGTAGAGTATAAGAAAATGAAAGATATATACCTTCACAATCAAAATAATTTTGGTTGTATTAGGCCTATGCAAGGATATATATACATTTTTCATTGGTACGTTAAGGCTCGTGAACAAGCTCGAGCTCGAGTCAAGCCAAGGCCTGCTCGGCTCGAGCTCGGGTTCGTTAAAAACTTAATAAACAAGCTTGAACACGGTAAAACTCGGCTCGGCTCGGCTCGTTTGCAGCCCTACCCTTGGCTTCCTCACAGAGAGGTGGGATCTAGAGGATGTTAGGCCCGAGCAACAACACTTCGGCTTCTTCAGCTTCCTTGGCCAAACCCACTTGAGAAATCCTCGAACAACAGCCCCAAGTTCTCATGATTGAAGGATCTCAGCCAGTCCGTTTTCTATTTTGATTGATTAAGCTTCCTCTTGAATTCCCCCTTTGCAGGCTCCTCTTTACTATCAATCCAGGTGTCGGCAGTGAAGACCTCGATTGCACCTGTGGCCATTAGGTTAACCTCGGGTTCGGACAGGAGAGACACGACTGGTTTGGATTGATTTTCTGGGATAATGTAGAGGGTTGGGTTGAATATGGTGGAGCTAGGGTTGATTTGAGTGGAGGTAAGAGATATCTGGTTAATGTATAGGTTAGAATCGTGTTGAGGCGTGGAGTTGGAGATGACATTGGGCTTTGATGGGAGTGGGGGTGGAATAGTGTCATTATCGATGAGATCCTGAATGGCATGCCGAAGGCAAAAACAGGCATCGGTGAGATGGCCAGGCATCTGATGGAAAGCACAATAGGCGTTTGGGCTTGCGGATGCCGGGAATGTTCGAGGTGAAGGAGTTGGAAGGAGTGGCTTGAGGAAGCCAACCTCGAGGAGCTTCTCATAAACCGAGGACAAAGGTATGGAGAAGCGAGAGAAGGTCCTTGGTGGGTTCCGGCGATTGGATTGGGGATTCAAGGTGGAACCTTTGCCCGCTCTGTAGCTGCACAACACTGCACCATCAGCATTGGCTTTGAACGAGGATCCAACGATCTCCTTCGGGCGAATTCTGGCCTCATGAAATTCAGCCAGATCTTTGAACATGTCTTTCGAGCACAACTTGTATCCGACTGCCGCAGGGTGGTAGAGTTGTGGAAGGTCTTCGACTCCGGCATTATCAGCATTTAGCTCCAGATCTGATTTTGACATGGCAGAGGTAAAAAGGTCAACCAGCCCCTGGACCATAATCATTTGTTTGTCCAGTTTCTGGCTCATTTCCTCCACAACCTTCTTTAGCTCAACCAGCTCTGTTTGTGCTGCCATTTTGGATTGATGATTGAGGAAGGTGATGACCTAGAGTTTTGAACAGCAAAGTAAATGAGAACTCAGTGGCGTTCCTGCAGCAAGCTTTTTGAAAGAATTTAAAGAAATGCAATACGTACATCCTCGTCGTCGGTGCCCTCCTAGACTCTACAACTAGAAGACAAGTCCGTTTCATGACGCTCGGACGCTGCCAACGTCCTCGGAATTCTTTTCGACGGTGTATCCTTGTTTGAATCGACTAATACTAAGAGATGTCAGAACAGCCTAAGCCTTTGGCTATTCCCTTCTCGAAGTTTCAATTTTGAGTGGAACAACTTGGGGTAAATGACATGATACCGATAACCAAGATGGCGTAAGCAGCACTGTGCCGGAGCCTTGAGCGGTGTGAGTATCATAACACATCCCTTGTTGTTCCTAATTTTCTGTTTGAAACCTCGATCGGGCATTAGACAAGGACTTAGAAAGTCTTGATTTCCCAAAATCTCGTTGACCCAAGGACTTTGAAAATTGACAACGTGCACCATCGAGATGCATGACTCTTCATCGGGCCAAGCAGCGTCCTAATAGACATAAGGCGGGCTTGAAAGAGAGACAACCCTAAAGCCGCCCTAGCATGCTCCTACGCGAAACGGTATGGATGTATGTACAGGCATGCGATATGGAAAGCAGTAACACATAGACAGTTCATGGGGGTTAGATGCAAACAATCCTACCCTGCAGGTTCCTGTCTTAGATTGAAAGGTTCTAGTGCTTTGTACGCATGTAGAGGCCGGTTTTGGTTTAAGGGGGTTCCTCTGACTAGAGCCGCTTTATACCTCCCAATGCAATGCGTATAGCAAGGCAATGGTCGAACGGTAATACGTCTCATCATCGTCCAAGGTTGTTGGGCATTCGAGGACCACAGGCTCCAGTAAACTGTGCCGGTTACCCAAAACACCTTAACGGGGCTTACCAACATCGATGCACATGAACGCGTGCCAAAGAATGATCGAGAGAGAGAGAAATGCAATGCTTTTTGGAATGCCTTTTGAAGTTTGGCTCACTTCATTAATCGACACTTGGAGAAAACTACATAAGCGAACAATAGTAAAAGCCCAGTTCGGAGTGGTCGGATGTAGAATCTTGTTACGTTACCATTCCGTTCTTCAGCAGTGCGGAGCGTACTGTTTTGACAGACTTTTGAAAGATTGTTCATTTATGTATTAATTTCCAAGCGTAGATCAATGTAATGTCCCCAGCAGAGTCGCCACTGTGGGCACACGCCCCAAAATTTTACATTTTCGCTCGTAAAATCGGGTGCGCCGTTCTCGCGGAAAGCGCAGCGAAACGCTTCGCGGTTTAGAGAGTCGCCACTCGGGTTTTGCCGAAAGCACCCAAGAAACCGGGTTTTGAAAACGTTTGGTTACGTTTTTTATTTTGAAAAAGGCTTGTAGACTGGACCGTCGTCACCTTCGATATCTGAGGTTCGGGAGCCAGGTTACGAGAGGGGAAGGGTTTTATAGCACCACTCTCGCCCAATCCGGAGATCGGTCTCTACTCGGGTATTTTTTGTAAAACGTTTGCATTTCTCTCTTTTTGATCATTTTTAGCCAGTTAGGGCGGGGGAACAGTTAAAGGGGATTAAAACTGTAACAAGTTTGCATCATGTGATAAAAATGTGATGTATGTTTGATGTTTGATGAATATAATAGATTGAGAGCGAGCACCTGTGAGTATTTAAACAAACTGGAGCACACTGATGTGAAATAAGGCATGCAGGAACAAACCTGTATGCACTGGCATGCCACTGCATACAGAGATGACCTGCGTACTCCACCCCACTACTGGCGTGCGCCGGTAGGTCTAAACCCACAACTTCTGCTCTCAACCCTCTGGGCTCTGGAAAGGACCAGTGCACACCCAGGACAAACCACGCAGTTTATAAGGCAGAATATATACAGTTACAAACAGCTGAAATGGCTTTAGAGCCAGAAAATAAACAGAACACCCCATAAACAGTGAGGGGAAGTAAATAAAGACCAAGACCTAACTGCCATGCAAGGGCCAGCCACTGGGTTTTATCTCACTGCCGTACGCCAGTCAAAAGAAGCCGTACGCTAGTGACACCTTTTGTCCAGTGCTTGGCTTTGCATTTTCTGGGTTCTGGAACATGACCAGAAAGACCCCAGAGGCATTCCAAAGTAGCAGAAATGAGTATTTAAGAAAGTGAAACTAGCAAAATTTAACTTGGAAAACAGTAAACTTGTGATTAGGCATGCTCACAGTGATGAATAGACAATAAATAAAACATAAACAAGGATTTGACCCTAGTTCACAACTGAAGTACACCAGTCGTTAACTGAAGTACGCCAGTCGTTGACAGATTCCAGACAGACCAAAATTAAAAACTGTACGTACTGTCAAGGACCGGCGTACGCATGCTTATGACCGGCGCACGCCTATTCTAGTTAGAAAACATTTTTTTTTTGCAACCTTGTTAGCTTTAGGGCCATGACTGGTATTGATTACCAGCCTTGACCCTGCCAGCCCTCCTCAGGGATCAGAACAGAAAGACAGTACAAAGGTGGTATACCTTTGGTTTTTGAGGCTTGATGGTGTGTTTTGAGCTCGAGCTTGAGGATTGAGGGATGGATGATGAGTGTTCGGGCGTGGATGATGTATGAAAGGGGCTGCTTGCTTACTCTTTCAAATGGTGGAAGAAGAGAAAGCAAGAAACCAAAGGAGAGTGATAGAGAAAGAGACTTGGGAACTCTTTTTTGTAACCCCTTGTAAGGATGAAGAGTGGGGGTATATATAGAAGGAGAGGGAGAGAGAGGGGTTAAGGCCAGGCTGGTTGGGGCTGGTTCCTTAGCCCTTAAGCCTTGCCTTTCATTGGATGAGAGAAAAAAGTGATGGGATGGGTGTGTAAGAGATGTTCCCTGGCGAAAACTGATTTTTCGATGGATTGGAAGGTTCTCATGTGCTGTAGACCCCTACCCATGGCTTCTGGATGCTGAAAAACACAAGTTTGACCGAAGGTTTGACTGGCGTACGCCAGTAAATGACTGGAGTACTTCAGTCGAAGCCTGGTCAACGGTCAAAGTTGACCGATGACTGACACGTGGCAGCGGACCAGCGCACGCCAGTTTGGTACCAGCGTATGCAAGTAGGGTTTTGTTGAGGCTTTTTGGCTCTGGCTTAAAGGGTTTAAAAGGAATCTGAAAGGGTTTTGGAATGCTCAAAGCTCAAACATGCTAACAATCTCGAGATGTTCTTGACCCGTTTCATCATCGGGGAATCAAATACCGTAAGTAAGCTAATTTGGAAAGTCCAAAATAAGGTGTCTACAGGCGGACGCAGCCATTTTGGGGGCCAAAGACGCTAGTGGAAATGTCATCTCCACAACACCCCCCGAAAGGCACATGTCCATCTCCCTCGCTCCTGGATCCGGACTCTCACCAGTTTCGGACGACGTGACGGCGGCCTATATCCGCCTACTGCAGCGCCGCGACGACGAACGCAACAACGAACTAGCCGCGTTGAGGGTGGAGGTGGCCCAAATGAAGCAACGTATGCAGCAAGACGCTACCCCTGCCGCATCAAGATCTGGTGGAGGCAGGGGTAGGGGAAGGCAAACGCCACCACCACCACCACCACCACAAGGGCGTCAGAACGAAGGAGGCCAACGCGGATCCGTAAAAGACCGCCTAGGCTTCACCCCGGCACCAGGCAACGCCAGAGAAATAATCCTCTACATGCAACCCACAGCATCTGGAACACATCGTTCTAGAAGCCATCACGAGCGAACCAGGACGAGGGATACCGAGTCGTTTACAAGTACGTACTCGACTGGTCGTGCGGAGTTCTCTCGCACAACGGTCTAGCACCGTAGCCGAGATTCCGCACGGACCAGACCCCATGTCTCTGAACGTCTAGGGAACGTTCCCCTTGATAATCTAGACGACGAGCACCATGCACGGCGAAACAGGAAGGGCGTACGCACCGAAGGTGCGAACGAAGACAACAAAACCCGTCGTAACAAGGACAAAACTGTCGATGGCCCGCACCGAACAACGACGGACCTTTGAGACAAGCTTCGGCGTAAGGACGCCGAGAAGGCATCAGCAAAAGAAAATAAGGAAAGGGATTCCAAGAGATTAAAGACGGACGAGCACGGCAAACTGCCGCGCCCAGGGTTTGAAAGACAACTGAAGGATCTCGGCGTCTGTCCCTTCACCTCCCACATCATCAACACGGCGCCGGAATCCACTTTTCATCTACCCAAATTCACCAAGTTCGACCCGGCGACCTGCGAGGATTACACTCACCTAATCCACTTCCGATAGACCATCGAGCTCTGCACACTAAAGGATGAAGTTAAATGTAAGGCGTTTCCGTCCAGCCTCGGCTCCCTCGGACTCCAGTGGTTCAACAAGTTGCCCACAGGGTCCATACGGAACCTGGCCGACCTTGAACGCGCCTTCAACACACGCTTCATCGCGAGCAACAAAACGGCCAAAGAGCCTGAGTCCTTATCTCAGATGAGGAAACTCCCGTCCGAAACTCTCAGACAATATGCCGAGCGTTATTGGCAGCTGTTCAACGAAATTCCAGGAATTGATGAATATTGGGCTGCGCGCACTTTCAAAAATGGTCTGGAAACCGACAGCAAGATCCTAGACGAACTCGCCATCCCCCCACCACACGGCATGGAAGAATTGATGCGCGCCGTGGAGAGATTATGTGCTCTTGAAGAGTTTTATGCGGACCGGGCGGCCCAGGGAATCTCGAACATGTCAGCGTCCTTCTCCTCGGCTGCACCCCAACTGCCGGCACCAGTAATCACCCAGCACTCGCAGCCCAAGAAGCAGGTACACAACATCAAGGAAGGAAAGAAGCGCCCGCCAAAGGTACATGACTATGTGGCCAAGACCACACACTTCAAGGAACCAATATGGTCTTTTCTGAAAGAGATAATGAGACATCCTTGGTTTGAGTGGCCGACGGGCAAGCTCGGAACCGACACCGGTCAACCGGATCAAAATCCGAGGAAGAAGTGCTCTTACCACAACGAGCTCGGCCACTACACCACTGCCTGCGCACCATACAAAGCCCTCTTGGAAAAACTTGCAGCTCAAAGGTCACCTCGATCAATACATCGATCGATCAAAAACGCCCGCCCGGCAGACAAAAATCCCAACCCCAACGAACAGCGCCCGCTAATACACGTCATCCACGGTCCAGTGACAAAGGCATCCGAAACCGCCCTCAAGGCCGACATCGATCACGCCTCAACATCCAAACAGATACTCTCAGTTGGTTGCGGATCCAAGCGTCAACGACCACAGGAAGTACCCAAGTGGACGATAAGCTTTACCGAGCGTGACCTTGAACATGTTCAAACTCCGCATTTGGACGCCCTCGTCGTCACCGTCCAAATCGGCGTCCACGACGTCAAATGCGTCCTCATCGATCAAGGAAGTTCAACAGAGGTCATGTATTACGACCTTTTCAAGAAGTTGGATCTACCAGAGTCGGCCCTACAACCTACCGAAGTACCCCTCATCGGTTTCAACGGTGCACCCGTCTGGCCACTTGGCCGAATCTTCCTCCCAGTCGTCGTCGGCTCAAAGACTCTGACCGTCGAATTCATCGTTGTCAACGTGCCGAGCCCATACAACGCCATCCTTGGCCGAGCTTGGCTCCATGGAATACAAGCCATTGCTTCCACCTACCACCAGGTCGTCCGCTTCATCGGCGCCACAGGAAGACAGGAAGATTTGCGAGGTGACCAAGTAGCCTCCAAAAAATGCTACGTCTCTGCCGTCCACAATTCCACCAAGTCCAAACAAGTGCAATGGGTTGAAGTGCCTGACATGGCCGTCATAGAAGACGTCGGCCAGAAAACCGAGGACAAAGCAGAGGAAGACTTGGTGAAAATGTCCATCAACGAGGACGGATCACGCTTTTTCTTACTCGGCTCTTCACTAAGCGACGCTGAGCGAGAAGAGATGTTCCAGTTTCTTAAAGACAATCTAGAAGTCTTTGCTTGGACCCCAGAGGTGATGCTAGGGGTGGATCCCAACTTCATTTGCCACTCCCTCAACATTAAAAAAGACTCAAAACCGGTGGTACAAAAAGCTCGACGCTCGGCACCAGAACACGCCGACGCCATCATCGAAGAAGTCAACCACCTACTTGAAACCAACGCTATACAAGAAGTGCAGTACCCAACTTGGCTCTCCAACACTGCGGTTGTAAAGAAAAAGAATGGGAAATGGAGAGTTTGCGTAGACTACACCAACCTCAATGACGCCTGCCCAAAAGACTGGTTCCCGCTGCCGAAGATTGACCAGCTAGTCGACGCAACAGCAGGTCATGCTCGGCTGAGTTTCTTGGATGCCTCCAATGGCTATCATCAGATAGCCATGGACCCAGAAGACATGGAGAAAATAGCCTTCATCACACCACATGGCATTTTTTGCTACAGAGTCATGCCGTTCGGCCTCAAAAACTCAGGTGCTACCTTCAATAGAGCAATCTTCAAGATGCTCTATGCACAGATTGGCCACATCCTAGAAGCATACATTGGCGACCTTGTCGTCAAGAGTCAGAAGAAGCACAATCATCTCACGAAACTAGCTGAAGTATTCGAGATCCTCAAACACCACAAACTCCGTCTAAATCCGGAGAAGTGTGCGTTCGGCGTCAATGCGGGAAAATTTCTCGGCCATTTGGTCACAAGGCGCGGCATCGAGGCCGACCCCACTCAAATCAAAGCGGTGGCAGACCTACAGCTACCACGGACAATCAGAGAAGTTCAAAAGCTCACAGGAATGGCGGCCGCTCTCAACCGCTTCATCAGCAAGTCATCTGACAAATGCCACGCCTTCTTTCACACTCTCAAACGCAAGAGCCGGCGAAACTTCGAATGGACGCCAGACTGCGACAAAGCATTGGCCGAGCTCAAAGACTATCTCAGCTCGGCACCTCTAATGGTGAAGCCCAAAGAATTTGAAACTCTTTACCTTTACCTAGCAGTCTCACCCCACGCCATCAGCTCCGCTCTCATCCGGCGAGAGGGAGCCGACGACATGCCGGTTTATTTCACAAGCAAGACGCTCCTACCCGCCCAAACGCGCTACCTTCCGCTGGAGAAGTTAGCACTCGCCCTCGTATCAGCGGCAAAAAAACTTTTGCCGTACTTCCAGGCACATACAATCACGGTTTTAACCGAATACCCTCTCAAAGCTCTCTTTCGGAAAGCCGATCTCTCCAACAGAGTGTCCAAATGGGCGGTCGAATTGGCAAATTTCGACATCCGCTTCGAACCACGGACGGCAATCAAGGGGTAGGTTCTCGCCGACTTCATTGCCGAGCTAACTCCAGAAGACTCCGAGACTCTAAACAACCCTCCATCCTCGACCGAACGTGAAGCACATGAGAAACCTTGGCTCTTCTTTCAAGGAGACACCTGGCGACTTCAAGTCGATGGAGCATCTAACAGCAACGGAGCCGGAGCAGGAGTTGTTTTGGTCTCCCCTTGTGGGACGTTACACGAAAGTGCCGTCAGCATTGACTTCCCCGCCATGAACAATGAAGCCGAATACGAAGCCCTCATTGCTGGCTTACGCACAGCAGTAGCAATGCAAGTCGAAGACTTGGCTGTTTTCTGTGATTCTCAACTCATCGTCAACTAGGTGTTAGGGGACTACGAAGCTCGGGACCCCAGAATGATGAAGTATCAAGGTACTACGGCCGAACTCATCAAGCACTTCAAACACTTCAAAATCGAGCAGATCAACCGCGAACACAACGCGCACGCAGACGCACTCGCTGGCCTCGCCGCAGCTTCCAAAGCCACTGAATTCAGGTCCATCAACTTCGGCAGCATTGACCACCCAAGTTATGACAGCACTCCAGAAGTGCTCAATGTCGAGCTCGGACCAAGCTGGATGGATGAGATCGTTGCCTTTCTCAGAAACGACACCCTTCCTGACGACAAGAAATAGGCTTTTCGCATTAAGAACAAGGCTGCTTACTACTGGCTTTCTGACAACGGTCAACTCTATAGAAAATCCATCTGCGGACCTTATCTCACTACAAGAAATTACAAAATTGCCGACTAAATTTCCCGACTAAATTTTATTTAGTCGCCAATTGTCGAACCATTACCGACTAAATACATTTTAGTCGGTAAATGTAAATTCTAACACCGACTAAATGATTATTAGTCGGTAAATGTAAATAAATGCCGACTAAGTATAATTTTAGTCGGGGAATATCAATTATTTCCCGAAATTAAAAAACCAATAAATGCAATAAATATGCCGACTAAATTATTTAGTCGGGAAATGTTAATAAATGCCGACTAACTATAGTTTTAGTCGGGGAATATCAATTATTTCCCGAAATTAAAAAACCAATAAATGCAATAAATATGCCGACTAACTATAGTTTTAGTCGGGGAATATCAATTATTTCCCGAAATTAAAAAACCAATAAATGCAATAAATATGCCGACTAAATCATTTAGTCGGTAAATGTTAATAAATGCCGACTAAATATAGTTTTAGTCGGGGAATATCAATTATTTCCCGAAATTAAAAAACCAATAAATGAAATAAATATGCCGACTAAGTCATTTGGTCGGGAAATATATATTTTTTCCATTTTTTAAAAATTTCAAGAAAAACGATATTTGTTTGACTGCATTGATCACAATGCAACCTTCCCGATCGAAACCATTCATTTTTTTTCTTCTTCTTAATCATAACATTCTCGTAAAATTTTTACTCGATTGGGAAAACGAGTTCCCCCTTATCGACACCCAAATTCTTACATAGTTTGCAAGGAATCGGCGTTACTGCAAAAAAAAATTAATACGTCCAAAGAAATTAAAGTCTTATAGTGCACTGCATGAGGCCTTCTTTTGCTATCAAAATCGTCTATTTTTTACGTAATATGGACTAAATCACTTTGTACCAAGAATGAAGTTGATCGCGTATCGTTAGCCACTTGATCAGACTTAAAATTTTCATTTTATTAACAAATTTGCATACCGATGAAGAGGTTTTTCTGAACCGATTGAGCCAAAAATTCACGTGAATGATTTAATCGACAAGCTCAAGGAAATCAACGGTATTGATTGTTATGATTGTGTTGTAGTTATGTGGCTACTATACAGCCTACAACACACGACTTAGTATACTACGGAGTAACAAGTAAGTTAAACGTATAGATTCTACAGGTTATTGTTGAGTCTATTATTATAATGGACGATCTAAACCGTTAGAATTTCATATTCTACCAATTCAATAAGTGTCACCCAAATAGAAGATTATCGGATATCAACAACTACTTGATCGGAAGACATTCAATGCGTCTGGAGGTATTAAAGTCTCATAATACACCACCCGAACACCACTCGAGGTATTTATTCGCGATCAAAACCGTCTATCATTTGTACCTTGTACTACTGATCATTCCTACCGAAAATAAGATTAAGGGACACACGTAACCACCATATTGGAATAGGTTATTCATGCCAAAAAACATGATTAGACTCATCTAATTTTTTTTAATTGTATAAAAGTATTTCGATGAGGTAGTTGCGGATGTCCGATCAATTTGAACTTTTGCGTGGAGATTCAATTTGATGAGTCCTGTAAGATGAATGGTTTGGATAATCGAGTAGAGATCCGGATCACTACAAGAAAATGAGGTCTGATTATGCACGTCAATCGTTCTAGAAACACCTGCAAAATCTCATCCCACCTAAAACGACGTCGTCTATGGTATACCCAAAATTTCCCTCCTCCTTTTTTCACTTTCTTTTGAACTACCCACCCAATTTCTTTTCTTCTTAATTCTAAGATTCTTGTAAATTTTTGGCTCAATTGGATTAAGGAAATCCCTTTATCGACACATAAATTCATCAATTAAAAATTTTTTGTTGTCCAATCAAGAGTTTATTCATATGCGGTTAACTTCATATTTTAGGATGAATAATTTAATTCGTATTACGTCAAAGATAGATGGTTTTGATTGCCAAAAAAGATCTCATGTGGGGTTCGATTAGTGTAATATAACACTTAAACGTCTCTGAATGCATAAAATGTATTTCGATCATGAGGTCGCCGATGTCAAATAATCTCTGATTTTTTGTGACAGTGCTATAATTGGTAAGACGTGAAATTCTAACGGTTTAGATCGAGCATTAAAAAAAATGACTCGGCAGTTACCTTTACAATTTATACTTTTGATTTAATTGATAGTCAACTAAGTCTTATGTTGCATTTGATGTTGCAATAGCTACATGATCGCGAGACAAACATGATAATCAAGACCGTTGATTTTGCTGCACTTGTTAAATTATTCATTATTGTAAATTTGTGGCTTGAGCAGGTTTAGAAAATTCCTTTATGGAGACATGGACTCATTAGGAAAATAGTATATTTCATTCAATAAGTTGTCTAATCAAAAGCGATCTCAACTATAACTCGGTAAGAATGATCTAATCCATAATAATTTAAAGACAGATGGTTTTGATCTTGCAAAAAGATCTCAAGTGTGGCTCAGGTGGTGTGCTATTAGACTCTAATGCTTATGGAAGCAGTAAAACTATTCCGATCATGTGGTTGTTGATACTGAATGATCTTCAATTTTGGTGACAATTCTATAATCAATAAGACGTCAAATCCTAACGGTTCAGATCAAGCATTATAAAAAACATCAATGGTGAAAAAGTATAGAGTTTATATGCAATGGTGGCGTAATTAGAGCTCACTAAATATTTTTTCCCAAATTGTCAAACTGGACAATTGCCGACTAAATTAGGTTTATTAGTCGGACAAATTGTAAATTTTTTTTGCGGGACAATTGAATTTCCGCGAAAATTATTGGCGGCAGTCTTTTTCCCTAACGACATCGTTTAAGGGATAGGTCTCTCTTAACCCTCGTCTTCGTCGCTTTGTCCCAGAGTCTCTGAACGGTGAACATAGGTCTCTCTCTCTCTCTCTCGCTCTCCAACGGTGAACATAGGTCTCTCTCTCTCTCCGACGCCCAACACAGGTCTCTCTCTCTCTCTGCCCAACGCCGTCCTCATTGTAGCCGTGTTCTGTCGTCGAACGACAACAGAAATCGAAGCCCAATCTTCGTTATTCAAGGCTGAGGTCGCTCTACTTCTCCTCAACAGGTACAATCCAAGCTCAGTCTTTGTTTTGCATGTGTTGAATATACTAATTATCTACTGATTTGGTTGATTTCTCTCAAAATCTGGGTTTTGCATGTGACTGTTATATGGTGTGAAAAACGTACTACATTGAACCCCCAAATTTATTTTCACATTCAATGTTCTGTTCTGATTTCTGGACCACCCCCCTCTTATATGTTCTGTTACAGAGAGCATTACACTACAACTACCTCACTGTTATGGCATGGCCTGAGCAAAACTCTAGAAAATTAGAGATGGAGGTTTGGAGGATTAGTAGGCCTAAACAAAAAATCCGTTTGTTGAAAGGATGTAGGGGTTTTTTTTGGTGTTGCATGAACACATGGGGAACGTGGATCTGTTTTGGTGTGGGAACGTGGCTATGTTTTCTGTTTAACCCGTTTGTTGCGCGGACAACTTGGTTTAATTGGTTTTGAAAAAGTGGAAAATCTAGGAAATTAGAGAACACGTGGGGTTTTTATTTTATTTTTTAAAAGTGGAAAATCTAGAAAATTAGGGAAGTGGGTGTTTTGGTGTAGTCCTAAATAACAATAATTGGGAAGAGGGTTGAAATTGATAATGGGAACATTTTGGTTGGGATCGATACAACAGGAGAGAGAGAGACAATCTCTCACCGCAAAAAATGATCTGATGATAGGTTTCTTGCACATTTTTCTTTGCCTGATAAGCATTACAGCCTTAAGTTTTGGGAACTTGAAGGAGTACGAGTTCTACTTATATGACATTTAGATCAGATCGTGATTTCGTGTGCAAGTCCCTTTGCTTGCTAGGTAATAGGTATTGCTTGTATGATACATTATGTGTAAGTGACTCTTGCAAAGTTGTACAAGAATCAAGTGAAAGAAGCCGGTGCAGCAGGCCAATCCAACATATATGCATACACATGCACGTTTTGAGACTAATACTGGCTCTGGAGAGTTGCATACCGTCTAATCTTGATGAAATCATCCCTGATCATTCAAAAGTATTTGGTTGCTGTTCAGATTCTCTGTTTTCAACTTTCTTTAAAGAAAGGAAGAAACACACATCTACCAAGTGATTCATAACTGTCCCGTTTCTTTCCTCAATCCCCAATTACCGACACCGATTGACGATAGACATTTCCATCGAACCAGTTCACCTCCATTGTATCCGAAAACTGTTAAACTAAGTTTGTGAACTTGTTGTTGAGGTTTAGTGGGGACAATACATTCTACACTGCTGATTCTTTGTGCCAGTTAGTGGGTCTTGATACAAGACATGCTCCTTTTGGGAAAAAGGACTGGACCAAAGTCAATCCTTGAGTTCTCAACTGATTTTTAGCTAGAAATGGTATATCGTCAAGGAGAAAGGTGTAGCCTTAACTTCAGTTCTGCTGGACCGATAAGGTGACTATTTTATTGTGTTTTATTGGGTGCCAGACTGCCAGTGACACACTTGCATGAGTAATGAGCATCTTGATTATGTCATAGTATTGCCTCTTTAATGTGGATCACTCTCTTTTTTATAGCCATAGCAATGGAGCTGTACATGGAAACTTTGTGATTGAGATTAAATGTGTAGTGGTTTTATGTTTATTGTAGTTCGTCCGGGAGTCCTCTTATAACCCTCTCGATTCTAGCATCAACTCTTTTTCTCGAGTTCTACGTATAGGCTAACTTTGGTTAAAGCTGTGTTTTATTTTATGCATTGCTGTTTCTGAGGTATATTGTGGTTACTATTCATGTAGCAGGTTTTCAGACAGTTGCTATTTTCATGCAGACTGGTGGTCCTGACAAATCCGTGGATGCAATCAGTGATACAGTAAGGGATTCATTGCACAAGGTATGAAAGGAAATCACTTACAGATTCGCTGTAATCATCTACTTGGAACTTTTTTTTGTTAGTAGTAAAGTTCTATTGAAAAGGCTACAAGTGAGGAAAAATGAAAGAAAAGGTAAAAAGGACCTATACACCTGTCTATACTCCAAAAATATATAACATATCAAAGAATTGACTCAAAGTATGGTGACACTCCCTCGACTCCCATAGTTGGAATCAAAAGACCCTTAGTTTTGACTAGTGGCCCCATCAAAATATGTATGATTCCTCTCTCCAAATTGACCACATTTAGCACAGTGGGATCATAATCCAAAGCTTCCGTCTTCTTCTAGCCACTCTAACCCCATACCACTCTTCAAGAAGCTCCACCACCATCGCACAAAAAACCCACAACGTACCCCACGACACAAGAACCGCGTTCCAAAGCTCCTTGGCGACCAGACAATGAATAAACGAATGTGCTACGACTCTTCATCTCTCAAGCACATGCCACACCAATTCCCCATAACCATCCGACACCGTGTAATCATCTGCTTGAAAAGTACTCAGCAATTATCTTCTCTTCTAAAATATTGTACTCAAGTGTTACCGTTTGTTGCTTGATCTCTCTGTCATGATTTCAATTTCTGTGTATAAGAGTGAATTAGATACAATGTTTCGACTTGTCGCCTATGCTATTTTAAGTAGTCTGATTGTTGCACTTAAAGAGTGAGTTTTAATTGCTGTTTCGAGTAGATGTCCCATGTGGACGTGCTTTCCACTCAAGTCAATTCTATGGAACAAAGTTGTCTTTCGAAAAGTCATACTATTGCTAAAAATGACATGTGTTGAAGCCTTTTGATAGAACTTGAAACTATTTTGGTAGACTTCTTCACGTTTGTCATATCAGCATTTGTATCATGTTCGACTATAGCATAGTATCTTTCAAGGTGATTTTGGAGCAGCAGTTTGAGATTTTCCATACATGCACTCTGTTTCAAGTGTGTTTTAATTTCCAACTTTTTGTAGTTGACAAGATATCAAGACTTGTTAATACTTTTTTTTTTTTCCGTATACACTTTGTCCATTTGGTCATCCAGAATATGAGTCAAACTGGTTGGCATGAAGTTATCCTTTCTAATCTCTAGGAAATTCAAGAACCTGTTCTTCACCGCTGATATAGAGTTTAGTGTACGTGGCATTGTGACAAAACTGGTATTCACATTGGAATATTCTTTGAAGGCTAATTTTTTAATTTATTTCTTTGGGTTCCAGCACACAAGCATTCAATAAGTTACTTGCTTAGATGACAACGCAATGAACTCGCCCTAGCACTTAGTCGCCCATCTTGGATTCCATGTATTCTCTGTTAGTTCACTTACCTTGAATTGTTGGTGTGTAAATTTAATTAGGTCTTCCTACTCAGTGTGTCTGTTCTGCTCTGCTCTGTTCTGCTCTGCATTATATGACTGTGATTGACTTGTCAAAAATAAAAAAAGGTGCACTCAAATTGTGAGATTCAGATTTGATTTTAGGTAATAAATGTGTTTTTAACTTTTTCATATAGGAAGTGGTAGAATTAGTTATTTTTGTATTGTTTTCTGTGTGTTGGAATAGTATGTTTTTCTTTTGCTGAATCGAGATATTTCCCATTCTTGTTGCCTTTGTAGCTAAGGCAGAGGTATTCTTTATGTTGAAATTCAGATTTGATTGAATGTTTTAAATGTGTTTGTGTATAAGCGAGAGAAATCCAAGTATAGGAAAATGGAAAAGGATGGAGATTTTCTTGCATACAAGTGGGATCCTTAATGTCTTTTTGTAGGCTGATTTGTTAGAGATTATTTTTTAGAAGTTCATTGATACTGAACAGTTCCAGAGGCAAGTCTGACTTTGAAACTAACTTTTAAGAGTTCTTTTGCAGAGTTTTGCTTTCCTTTCCCACTTTTCCCTTCGCTGTGTAGTGTTCATTGCAATCCTTTTTGTGGTTGTTTTCCTGCAACTGATTCTGTGGTTATCTTCTTCGTATTGCAGACTTCGTGATCTAAAGCATTCTTGGTGAGGCTTTTCATTCTTGATTCGAGAGGGTTTTCGTATTGCAGAACCGCTGTAAGTGTCCCGCTTCTTTCTTGTAGTAGTAGTTAGTAGCTCGTATTTAGCTTGGTGGATACCTCTAACCTGGTTTTATGCCAAACCTGAGGTGTAACGAAGCCAAGTTAAATATTGAGTTTGTTTTTAGTCAGTATAGTTAGTTTTATTTGATTGCATTGCTTAGCCAAGGTGGTGGCATAACCCCTCGCATATTCTGTTTGCTGAATTGAGGTGGCGGCCTAGCCCCTCCAGTCTGTTAGTTTGTTAGTCTGTTAACTGTTTATTTGATTGCATTGCATGAACATTAGTTTTTTGCACTATAAGAAACATGTCCTTGGACTAGAAGGCAACCAAAAATTGAATTTGCCGATATATTCACTTGTTGTGGACTGCAATGCATTTAGCTGTGTACTTTGGAAGCTTTATATGTTGAATCATCTGGTGTTTCCCTTCTTTACTGCTTCCACTCAGTGGGTTGCGTGGCAAAAAAAGGGGTGGACATTTGTTTTTTGGGGGGAGTTTTGTATATCCCTCTCCTCTTATATGATCAGATCATACGAGAAAAGAGAGACAGGGAGGGAGAGGCTTTGTTAGAGAGAGAGGTTTTGGCTTTGTTAGGGAGGGAGGTTTTGGGGAGAGTGTCTCTCGGATTTTGGTTTATTACTCTACCGTAAAAAACTACATTTTTGTTTTGTATTTTACTTGTGTTACATGTGTAGTTTCCTCTCTTGTGTCCAGTTTTTGTCTTGTTTTTTTGGGTCAAAGGAGGACGTTTGTTGTTACATTTGGTTGGTTGGTTCTTTTCAGAAGATAGGTATTAGGAAATGATGACTAAAGAGTAGTGTGTTTTGGGTTTGGTTCTTCAGCTATTAATAATGTAGTTAGTCACTATGCCTTCTTTTTATTGATTGAGAGATTGAATGAAGGGATTTGGAAGTTAACTATTGCTGAAAACGTTCTTTATGTAATGAGTAATAGGAGGAACCTTTGAGCCCATCGAACCAAATAATCATAATTCGCAAACTGGAGTCTTTAACATCCTTTTTTATATCGAAATGGATTCAGCTTTCCTTAGAAGAGATAAATAGGATCGGATAGAGAACACATGCCTTCTATAAATAATGTAGTTGGTCAGTATGCTTTCTTTTTATTGATTGAGATTGAATGAAGGGATTGGGAAGTTAACTATTGCTGAAAATGTTCTTTATGTAATGAGGCAAAGTAATAGGAGGAACCTTTGAGCCAATCGAACCAAACAATCATAATTCGCAAATTGGAGTCTCTAGCATCCTTTTTTATATCGAAATGGGTTCAACTTTCCTTAGAATAGATAGATACGATCGGATAGAGAACACATGCCTTCTTTTTATTGAGTGAGATTGAATGAAGAGATTGGGAAGTTAACTACTGTTGAAAAGGAACCTCTAATTTCTTTATGCATTGAGGCAAGGTAATAGGAAGAACTTTTGACTGAATTGAACGAAACAATCATAATTCACAAATTGAAGTCTGTAGCATCCTTTCTTATATCAATATGGGTTCAACTTCCCTTAGAAGATATAGATAAGATGCGATAGAGAACACTGGAGATGCTTAAATTGATTCAATTATGTCAAGTTTTGTGACTTAGTAGCATACTTATTTGTGTCTTATTTCGCTCGTGGATTTAGCTAGATATTGATTATATGCATTCCAAATGGAACAGGAACAACCATCCTACTTAATCACAAAATTAAAAATATAAATTCAAATTTGGTCAGTTTCTTGGATTCAGTTAATGCATATTTTGATTTTTTGTTACATTCTAGATCGTTATCTATAACTAAAGTTAGATTTGAGATTCTCTACCAATAAGTCAGGGTTGAAATTTATAAGTATTGTTTGTGTGGAACTAGATTTAATGATCTGGTTTTGCTGATTGCATTGACCAAGTTTTAGGATAGATTTAAGGGAATTCCTCGAATTTATGTCAGAAATGACATAGAAGAACAGAACCTTCTCTCTCTTGAATCTTGCTTCTTTACACTGAATTCATCAGTGGATTAGAAACAGAAAGATACTACAAGTACACAGTGAGTACAAAGTAGTAGTGTCACACCCCAAAATGAGAAGTGACCGGCCATGGACCACAAGACCAAAGCTCGTAGAACATGCAGCCTAAAAGAACTTTTATAAAAACTCCCAAACAAAAATCCACCAAACAGTCAACCATTTTTTTTTTTATTCAGAACATCCCCAACCAATAAATTCCACAAAAAGAATGGGGCACAAACATCCCATAAACCAAATAATATCCAGTGATCCAACAGTAATAAAAGAATCCAGATGTCTAAAAATTTGTTTCAATGCGGAAGCGATAAAATAAAACAATAAGCTAGTATGAGACACCCTAAGGAGGTCAACCAAAATAAATCCCCGAGATGCCGCCAGAATCCTTGCCTAACTCTCCAACTAGCCTGAAAGAGAAGTTGGAATAAATCCGTCAGCTGACGAGCTCAGTGAATGGCAAAGCATGTGTAATAGAATAAGGTTCTGAAATAGGGATCAAAATAATTTACCATGTCAACATAATTTGGCATATGCGGTGAACAACAAAATAATCCATTAATCCGATTAACGATTCATCCGATAAGTCTTAATGGTGTTCTCAATCCAATCTCCAACAACAATGGGGAACCACAACCAAAATCAATAGTACCAAGTGCCAGTGAATAAATCTCTCAAAAATTGGATCCAATATCGAATCTTAGAGTCACCACGAGTAGGCAGCCCGTGGAACTTTTCCCTAAGAACGATCCGGTCAATAACAACCGTTGAGCATTAGGGTCACCGGCCTAATCCGGTTTCTTCCCTAATGGCCAGAGTCACCCGCACACAGAGGATTAATTTCCCTGGACTTCCAAAATATGTTCCCATCAATATCCACAAAGTTCTCACCAACAGATTATCTGAGCAATAAATAGTTTCACCAATCCGCATGCCAATTTCAAGAACAAAATAAAACAAATATATGTTCCCAATTTAATCATTAATTTTCCAAAACAATAATTTAAGGGATACGGGTAAGTTCAAAAATACGTAACATGTTTAACCACTCACCTGAGCCAAAAAGTAATGCAACTTGAATCACGCAAAACAATTGTAACCTGTACAAAATAATCATATACAATATTATCACCTATGATATCAACATATCTAACATGGGACTACCTAAAAGAACATGAAACCTAAAACTAAAACCAGTCACCAGCCAACCATTGAAGCCCAACCATTTAACTCCAATTCCCATGAACCAGTTAATCACCCACGTGCATACTAACTGGTTCCCATCCAAAACACCCAAACCGTATAACCTAGGCTAGAATAATATTAATTAGGTTCTATATACTATATACATTATAATAAGCAAAACAAAACCCACCACCACAACAACACCCATACTCTCTCGGCCATTCCCACCAAAATCTCCCTTCACCACACTCACGCACAAACCGACACGGCACCCGTACGACCACCTTCCCTCTCGCCTTGCCACAACCCAACACATCCAATAATTTTACGAGAAGCAGAACCAGGTGTAGACTAAAACATATAAGTAGATTAGGAGGCAACCAAATCAATTTAAGGAGTAAAGTACCTATTTTAGGGAAATCAAGAGCGGAGAATTCTTGAACTCGAAAACCTTCGAAGCTGCCCCTTTTTCTTTTCCTCAGAACGATTCATCCAACCTAATAGAAACCCTACTCAGCTTATAACTATAGTATTAGGTAGTTCCCACTCATAACGAACACCCACAATTATAGCCATCTAGTTTAACAAAATATCTAATATTCTAACTGAGGTAAAAACTAAATTACTATGGTTAATTAAGCTTATACCCTTGTAATTACAATTACGACAATTGTACCTATGGTGCACACAAAAATAATTAATTGGGACCCAACCATAACACGCAATTAATAAATGGCAGAGTAATTTATTTATTAATTAAATAAAAATTCTGGGCCGCAACAAGTAGCTTCTTTTTTTATTATTCATGTCAAGTGAACTGATGTGACCAAACAAAGAACATCAGCCAATCAATAATTGCATGAGACAAAGGAAGCAAAACGAAAATAAAGAATACAAGTGACCAGTCGTGGCTAAGATACAAAATGGTACAATATCTGTGGATTTGATGCACAGGTGCACCCTCTGAACAATTGAAACTGCCTACGACTGTGATTGCAACAAATTGTGCATTAGTTATTGTGATTGGATTAGTAGTTCTCAAATATGTTCAATTATTTTAACTATTACATTTACCTTTAGCTCAATTCTACTTTTTGTTTTTCTGCTTTTGTTACATTTCTGTTCTCCCTGTTTCTAAATCATTCCAAGCTACCCAAAACAATAAACTACTGCAAAAGACTATTGATTCTTGACTAAAACTTCAACAAACTGGACTACATGGAAATTTATGTAGATTGAAAACCAACCTACCACCATTTTCTGACGTAGTTATGCCTAAATCACTTCCTGTCTCCTTTTCTTCCTGATATGCCTAATGTTGAATACAGATGAGTGCATACCAGTAGTCCTCAACGCTTTTGCTCCTTGCACTGGCATTCATGAAAAAGAGTCTCTAAGGAATCACAAATTGTTACACTACCATTGTTCCTCTACCAAATAACTTCATTCCTTTTGTTCAACATAAAAACTTATCTAAATCATAACTACTACAAGTAACTACTTCTGTTCATACACTTGACCAAACTTATCCATATAACCGTCGCTATCATCAACAAAATCCATAATTCCAAGGAAAATCCAAACCCATCTACACAACGGGCATGAATAACGTGCTTTGCACGTGAGCAAGCACCTAGTTGATAATAAGAGGTAGAATGGGCTGAAGTCTGTTAGCTAAGATCTTAGTGATAGTCTTATACAAGACATTGCAACAAGCAATAGGTCTGTAGTCTTTCATTGTGTGGGGGCAGCTAGTCTTAGGAATTAACGTAAGGGCAGTGGCAATAGATTGCCCTTCATAGCTGCTTGTGTTGGTAACCAGATTACCTCCTAGACCTGAAGAGGAACTTCCAAGATCAACAGGCAGCCCTTGCTCTGTTCTATCAACTTCAGAAACTAGATCCTCCATGTTTTGCAAGGTCAAAAATTGGTTAGCACAGGGAACAGCCACCTCAGGCACCTTAGAAGCAACCAGAACCCCTGAACTTTCAGGAACAACACTCATACCAACCTCAGGCCTTCCACTCTTCACAACCCAGACTTTGTTCTTCATTGGAACCTGAGCTCGAACCACAGTATCTACCTGTAACATATCCAAGCGTATCCAACACGTATCAAATACGTATCTGGAGTGTATCCGAGAGTATCTGCGCGTATCCGAAACGTATCGGGATACCCAAAAATAATTCTAAAAGCAGGATACTTTAAAAAGCGTATCAGATACGTATCCGGAGAGTATCCGAGAGTATCGGTATCTGATACGGATACGATACGCGATACGGAGACCAAAATAGAGTATCCGTGCTTCATAGACTGTAGGGAAAATAAAAGAATTTGGTTCGGAATGTCTGAGCGAGCAGCTTCCATAATTTCTTTTGGTCTTATGAAAGGAATGACAACTCCCATAACAAATGATTATCCTTCTTTTGATTTTTTACTTTTGATGCTTTAGTTCCTGCAATTCTAAAAATTAGAAGTCCTGGGGCATCTTAATGCACCTGTGATTATATTTTGAAGAGTGAACCCATGCTGAAAATCTTAGTACCAATATAAACAGTTCGAATGTTTTGGAAAGAACGAGGCCTTTAAGTAGCTCATGAAATTGAAGAATGTACTACATGTATCACACGGATACTACCAGGAGCCAAACCCGTCTAATAGTTGGTAGTCACACCTACGATTGTAGAAGTATATTATATCTGAGACTATAATTTTGGCTAAATCTGGCAACAGCTACAATGCAAGTCAAATAACACATGCACCTTTTGATTACGACTCTCTTGGGTGGCCCTATCCAAAGTCACTGTGATGAAAGAACCCTTCTAGAACATTTCTAGAAGAGAAGGGTGTAATATACCGATACATGGTTGTTACTTAATGCTTTCCATGGTATGTGGATGTTCTCTCTTTTTGAATATGCACGTATCCTACACGTCCAATACTCCGACTTACGGAATTTGGTCAAATCATAATTTCCCTTTTCATATAATTGGGATCCGTATTCATGATCCAACATCCACCAGAGAAGAACCAGTTCAACCGATCCCCATGTCAAGATAATTTTCCGTTTTGGCTTGTAATTAGTTTGTATCTACTTATGTTAATACTTTGAGCAATGGGATACACTAGTTCATAAATACTAATGGTGGATTATTCTTTTCTTTTCTTTTTTTACAGATTGACGCTTAACGGAGTATCCTGCAGTTCTACTTTTGGTTATTGATTATGAAGATCAAAGTTGGATTTTGGTTGTGAACGTGCAATTAGGTTATCCGTCTGTCGAGGTTGAACTTTTTAGTATTTTGCAATCTAGGGGTTTTGATACATTTTGTTATTGAGCTTGGATTTTTTTTTTTTAATTTCCCCCTTGTGGTTGATGTGTCGTTATTTTGCGTTTTAGGAATTTGGATACAAGTTGTTTTCTAAGTATTTGGTTTTAGGAATTTGGATACAAGTTGTTTTTAAGTATTTGGTGGATACTTCTATTTATGGAATTCTAGATTTATATCTTGGAATTTTATTTTTTATTAAATACATTATGTTGCAATTTTGTGGATGTAATGAAAATGGAGGGAAAATAAAATTTACAGGGTCGTTCAAATATACAGGGAATGAATGGAGAAAAAATTTGTAGAAAATTATGGGATATTGACCAATTGGTACGGACAATAAGTACATTTCCCGACTAAAATTTGGTCGCCAAAAGGGTATTCATTTGTTGAATTGTACACACATTTCCCGACTAAATATTTAGTCGGCAAAATATGGACACAAATTCCCCAACTAAATATTTAGTCGGCAAACAGATAACACATTCCCCGACTAAACATTTAGTCGGCCAATAGGTAACACATTCCCCGACTAAACAATTAGTCGGTAAATAGGTAGCACATTTTCCGGCGAAATATTTAGTCGGACAATATGGTCAACCTTCCCCGACTAAACAACTTTCCCCGACTAAACCATTACACTACAACAAAAATCACATTTTATAGCGTGCGAAAAACGCTATTGAATGTCATAGATAGCGTTCCGAAGAACGCCTTATTAGCCGATGCTATTAAAAGTCAAGACTTTCAACAGCGTTTATTGCACGCTATAGTATACTACCTTTTTATAGCGTTGTTTGAACGCTGTCTTTGACATACTTTTAATAGCGTTCTTTGAACGCTATCTTCAATAAACTTTTAATAGCATTCATAGAATGCTATGTTTTGAATACTTTTAACAGCATTTTTTGCATGCTAAGTTTGAGATTCTTTTAATAGCATATTTATTATTGCACCACTCATTCAATATTGTTTTTTACAACATTCAACACCAATTCAATATTATTTTTTATTGCATTCAACACCAAATACATCCAACGCGAAATGATGTCAATGTAAAATAAATAATTCAACCATTAGATGAAGATTCATTACAATATAGATTGGAAAATAATTTTCCAACACAAACTTCATTGAAAAGTCAGAGTAATTACACTCATTAGAAAAACACTAATGTAATCTCCCTTTTCCATAAAATGAAATCCTAAACTAGGCAGCCATATCATTCAAGTACCCCAATTCTTCACCCGCGGAGATGTTCTTTACTTGAAGATTACTTCTTTACCGAGTTTATACCGTCTTCCTCCCGAAGCCGAACACATACCTGTAAGTATAGAAATATTCAAACTAACACAATAGTAATGTAAAAACTATTAACTACAAAAACAATTTTAAAGCAACACAATGCACAACACATACATATACGCACAATAATCATGAAACTGATACTAGGAGTGACATGGGAATTACATGAAAATCAGACAATTAGATATTTGAACCTGATAACTAAAGCAGAGTGTATGTAAAATAGATTTAAGCGTACATGTATATACTAGCCACACAGCTTATTATAATAGCTAATGCTCCCCCATCCCCAAGTTCCAGAAGCTAGGAGGAATTTCAAGCTTTAGCAACAAGAGTTCCTACCTTACAAATAGCATCAATTTCATCAAATATGATAACATAATAAAGCATGACAACAACAGCCTGACATCATCGTTTTAACAATGGCTACACCTCGAATCCCATAGAGGCCAAACATTCCAAATCTTGGGGCCACTGGAGAATTTACCCGATCGTTACTTTTAGGGTCCCAGAAGACTCAGGCATCGGGTCATGAAAAAAAACATTGGGTACACCCGTTTCAAGCCTGCGACTCCAAGCCAGAAATTTTTTTTCCTTTTGTAGTTTTCGTAATTATTATAAAATGCCCAATTCAAGGTTCCATGGACAACCCAATCAAATAGCTTGAAAAGTCCCGAGAAGAACATATTAATATCTAATGAGTAGCTTAATTAGACATTATATAAGAAAACTAACGGACGAATTAGTTTAGTGATTAGCTGCAGAAAAAGAAAAGACAGTAGCACTCTCAGTTGTGCCTCTTAGTTCTTTCAAGTTTCTCCCTAAATATCCTAAATGAATGCACATTATATATGCTCCACATCTCCGAGTGTCCTCCCGTGTCCGTGCATGTCTCAACTGTTTCACTGTCTTCTCCCAACTCAAAATACTTATTAAATTTAATGGACACACCAGGTGATGTCCCGTATGTAATTTGGCGTATCCCGGGGATGTCTGACACAGATAAAAGTGGTACAGTGACCTCCTAGGAGTGTCGGTGCTCCATAGGCCAAATACCTAACGAACACATTGACTGCATAAGATATATATCAGGCTTGGTACAATCAAGCAAATACATAAGACACCCCATAACATTAGCATAGGGCACCTGAGACATGTGATCCCACTTGTTATGCAAACAACATGAACTAAACAAATATACCACGAGCAATAAATATGAATGAAAGAAAGCACACCAACAAACACAAGAACATTACACATGAAATTTGTGGTTTGACAAATGATACTGTGTGCGTATATCCACGATGGAAGGGGAAACCATGGTTGAACAATAAGAATAACATTGCTCCACGGTCGCCCCCTCAATCGTGCCTCTTAGTTGTTTCAAGGTTCTCCTAAAAACCGTAAAATGAACACACATTATACATGCTTCACGTCACCAAGTGTCAGGATATTTGATTCCCATCTAGACAGAAACCAGTTGCAAGTGCAATATGTCTGCAGACAACTGGCATTCAGATGGCCCCCATCCCCGTCCAGACGTTGGCCCCTTTTTTCCCCATACAATCCACATCTAACAACAGTATTAAAAACAATCTCAAGTAAACCATGAAGGATATGAAACTTATCCATAAGATAGTGACCAACCCTCATCGATTGAAGTCAGATGATAAAATTACCAACCATAGAGTTTTGGACACTAGCAAGCATGGTGGAGATATCATGTCCATGCAACTTGTTCAACAGAAAAAAAAAAAAACTTTTTGGACAGTTGTTTGACACTTTTGGTCACACACACACACATATATATATATATATATTTGCTAACTTAGGGTGTTTGGGCATGCTTACATTCATCCAGACTTATCCCTAGGGACGAATTCCATTATCCACTAGCAAGTAGCCCAGCTCTACAAATTCAATCTCTATAATAGCCTACACACACACACACACAGAGAAAAGGAAAGAAGCAAACAACTTCAGTGCTATATCTAAGCTAGGTACATCTCCAATCACACAAGCTTACGTTACAGAAAGCAAGTAAACAGATTATCCACATACAGGAAACATGTGTGAAAATTCTGTGAGCAACAAGATTTGAAGGAAGACAAACCGCAATCTGAGGTCCGTAAGTTGAGAATAGTCCATAACACTGATCCCCATAAGGATACTTTGCACAGATCTGTGTTAGTACAGGGTACAGGAAATAATAAGCATTCCTTGACAAGAAACAGAGTTCTATCTTTATAGGATATTTATGTTCTTTTTTATTTATAAGATATGGGCAAAACCTTACCACAGATTGACCATATCCTAGCTCAAAACGACCTTGGTATTCAGGTGGAGCAGATTGCACGGGATTGTTTGGTGATGTTTTGGGTACACCTGAATGAGCAACTACTTGAATTGTTAAGGAAAATAAGTCGGAAGTGCCTTTTCCGTAAGTAATTTCAGTAGCAGGACTCAGAACTTATTACTGAGCTTTATAAGCATTAAGAAAAGCACCAAAATATATAAGCCTTTAGAGGCAGGTAAATGGTAACAACCTTATGCGCAAGAAACAAAAATGCCCATCTTTGGACCTTAGGTCGAATCTAGTGATACTCATGATAGTCATGTCTTCCTTCCAAATGAAAATTCTTTTCTCGTGTCTGAATTTGGCTAGGATGAAGTTAAACAGTAGAATCTCATTGTTCGCTGTTTGTATGCATAATATACATTTCAACATTTTGCACAAATCATACTAAAGTGATCTCTATGCTCACTATGAGTACTTGTAGACATGACCTATTTTGCCTAACTCAGATGAAAGGGCAAATATTATGTAGAAGTGTTAAATTATCCTCGGGTGTATTCCACATCTTTCTTAAAAGTTTGGATGAAGCATTCAAGACCATGGAAACACCTGCGAGAATCTGGAGTTCTAGTGTTGCAGGTTGTGTTGGGAATCCCAAGAGTTCCTACCTTACAAATCGCTCAATTTCATCAAATATGAAAACATGTAAGTCACTTTGATCCCTTGAAAAGCAGAATTATGAAAGCATTAGGCACCAGAGGGAATGCTCGGAGTAACTTTTGCATAAGCCTTTTACCTTAAGTTCTCTAGTCTTGTTCAACATCAGCAAAATCTTTTGAGGATCTACCAATCCATGGATGAAACAAGTTGGAGCTTGAAACAAAATCGCAGATATTTGGGGGAACATAATTTCAATCGAGCGGGAGTGCCCAAAATTTCAGCGCTCTTTTTGCATCTTTTACACACTATGGAAAGGGTAAAAAAACGCTACTTATTTCCCCAACTTATTATAGCGAAGGCAGAAAAAAGCTATATTCTTATATTCTTATGCAACAAAGTGATTTATCACATAAGCATGATTACCTTTTGAAGAGAAATAGGTAAATAAACCAAAAGTCTCAAGTACCTCAGCAAACCTGCAACTGCGACCATGAAGAGAGATACAGGAGTCCCAAAATGGTGTCTGCATAAGATTTCACAAATTATTCCATATTTAACAGTCTGACCCAAGTAAAATAACACATGTATACTTTGCTTTCGAGAACACAAAATCCACACTAAAGAGGAGACTGTAGAATCAATGAACTGCTTATTAGATAAACAAGGGAAAAAAGAACAAAGTCTGTCCTTCCTATACAACTCAGTCACCGGCATAAATCTAATTTTTCAATGTAACCTTGCAAAACACCAAGATATATGTCCTTTGTAATTGTTTAGTTATCAGTATGAGTATGTATTTGTGTTTCCTCACAAAAAAATAGCAAAATTGAGATCAAAGAACAGCTCTAAAAATTGTAGCATCTTTTCTGGTTCTTGGTATTTTCTAGCTCTATGTTTTGCTTCCTTGCGTTAGTCAAGTTTATTACAGTTTCAACTGTGCATATCCCTTATGACTCTACTCAGTGTACCCAATTTTTTGTATCCATAGTTTTTGTCTTTTTCAAAAACAAAAGAATGTAAAGCAGTGAATTACTAGCCATAGAGGATCAACAGAAAAAATTGCTAGCCAAGGGGGTCCACATTTGGACTTCTCCTAAACCAAGGGTATAGAAGTGGCCTCACAAGCAAACTTATTGAACATGAATGAATCAACCCAAAAGCCCCAACATGTTATCTGAATGCAAATCGATTCCAAACCCTCTAAGTGCAAAAACTGTGGAAATCTTAAACTGATTATCAAATGCTAATAATGGAAGATTAAAACCCTACCTTCGTATTTGGGCAAGAATTAAGAAAAAAATCAAATCAAACCTGGTGAAGACTCTCCGAACAATCCGAACAATGACCTCTTTGCTTCAATCGGTGCAAAAGTTCTGAATAGATCTTTGATTCTTCTCCAACTACAGAACGAGAGAGCAGAAATATGATGAAGTACTCGAGCTATTAGTATGGAATCAGATGTTAATCATCAGATACTAGGAGAACTGAAAGAACAAGAACTAACCTTCAACTCACGATCAAAACCCTAGAATAGACAGTTCGCACAACTGGAGAACACTCGCGCGAGTTCGTAGAGTACGATTAAGGGATCTGGAATCGGGCGCCAGAGTGAAATCGTGTGAAAATTTTGAAGGGGTATGTGATTTGGGGGCGCGAAGCCATTTTTTCGCCTCTTATTTGGGCAGTACAGCGGCAGAACGCTGTAAATGGATTAAATGAAACGCTATAGTTCTGCCTTCCGTGTGTTTCCTTGGTGTTTAAGAGGAAAACGCTATTATTGATTACCTTTTATAGCATTTCTAAAAACATGCTATGATATAATGCTATTAAAAGTGATGTTTGTTGTAGTGTTAGTCGGCAAATAGGATATACATCCCCGACTAAACAATTAGTCGGCCAATAGAATAACATTCGCCGACTAAACTTTAGTCGGCAAATAGTCTAATCTTTACCGACTAAACTGTTTTTAGTCGGCAAACACCTTTTCCGACCTTCTTCCGCCGACTAATGTGCCGACCAAAATTTTTAGTCGGGGAAGGCTTTTGCCGACTAAAATCCCTACCATTGCCGACTAAACAGTTAGTCGGGAAAGGTGTTTTTTCTTGTAGTGTCTACTCGTCGTCCATCCAACCCAGGTTCCCGTGATTCTCAACGAACTGCACTCAGGAAGCTGCGGCTGCCACTCTGGTGGTCGCTCGTTATGCCAACGTGCCATGAGTCAAGGATACTTTTGGAAGAACATGAAGAAAGACTGTGAAGAAGTCGTCTGAAAATGCCGACCGTGCCAGCTGTTTTCTCCAATTCCAAAGCAACCCGCTCAAAATCTCTCCCCCATCACAAGTCCTTGGCCTTTCGCACAATAGGGGCTTGATATCGTCGGAAAGCTACCAACAGTGCCTGGAGGCTTCAAGTTCCTAATCACTGCAACAAACTACTTCTCCAAATGGGTGGAAGCCGAAGCCCTCGTCACCATCACCGAGGCTGACGTCCGACATTTCGTCTGGAGGAATATTGTAACCAGGTTCGGCGTCCCATATGCCATCGTTTCCGACAACGACACCCAGTTTGTTGGAGACGGCCTCACAAGCCTTTGCGAAGAGTTCGGCATACGCTTTTTCAACTCAACCCCAGCTTACCCTCAAGGCAACGGCCAAGCCGAGGCCACGAACAAAACAGTCTGCGCGGGGATAAAACGTCGGCTGAACTCAAAAATGGGCAAATGGGCAGAAGAACTCCCAAGAGTGTTATGGGCTTACCGCTCCACACCACGTCGCTCTACCGGCCAAACTCCCTTTTTAATGGCGTTCGGCATGGAGGCCGTCATCCCTCTTGAATCCAAGTTCCCCACCCTCCGAACAGAAACCTTCGACCCAAAAACAAATGACGAAGCCTTAGAGCAAGAGCTAATTCTAGCCGAAGAGAAACACGACGACGCTCGGCTAAAGCTTGCAGAATATCAACAACAGGTTGCCAAAGGATACAACAGAAGTGTCCGAACCAAGAAGTTCAAGCCTGACGATTTGGTTTGGTGAAAGGTCGTACAAGCAAGTAAGAAGAAAAAATTCATGCCTAACTGGGAAGGGCCCTTTCACATTGTCAAAGTTGCTGGAGAAGGCGCTTACATCCTTGAGGACATGAAAGGGAAAGTGCTTACCAACCCATGGAATGCACAAAATCTGAAGAGAGCATACATGTGAACCTTCCTTTACAACATGCTCGGCTGAACACCATCCCCGGTCCACCCTCGTGCCGCCTAAAATTTTATGTCTGGCTTCGGCCTATTTATCTATGTTCTTTTTATTTCAAAGAAAGGCTTCGACCTACTGTTTTTGTCTTATACTTTCCCTGTACTTCATGGGTTATCAATAGAAGGGACAAGCTTTTTTAGTTCAAAAATCTTCAAAATATTTCAAGTATCGTTCTGATGAGCACCCAACATTGTAGATATTTGGTGCGACTAGTCCCGTCTTCTGTTGTTTTATCTTACGATTATTTAGTTTTTATAGTGATATTGCACGTAAGGTAGGTTTTTGTGTGTTTCAGGTAATACGTGCAAATAAGGCGTAGTTTGACGCCATAGATGGCCCAAGTGCTTCCAAGTACCCGAAGACCCTATCGGCCCCTTAAAATTTGTCTAAATATGGAAAAATGACTTTCTGAAAAAGTATTGATTTTCGAAATAAAAAATGGCGGTAATTGATCCTTGAATTTTTCTAAGAGTAACTACAAAGTTGCAAGGTTTTATTTGAAGAGCAAGGTCATGTTTCGAGCCTTTTTCTCTTGAGAAAATTGTGCAGTTTTCTGTTTTGTACTAAAAGTGGGGGGTTGACATTTTGATTTAATTGGAATCTTAAAATTTTGGTAATGCCATTGTTTCCAAATGGGGGGTACTTTCTTATTTTCATTAAATAAATTAAAGTAAAGAAAAGGTAAAAGAAATGTTTAAAATGTCATCTTTACTTAACTTTAGAGAATGAAAATAAGATGCTGAGGAGCTAGAAGTTGCTGGGAGCTACCTGCTGAAGCTAGCTTGAAGATCTGGAGATAAGCTCCTGGTATCGATACAGCCTAAATCTGTATCGATACGCATTAGCTTCGTGGGAAGGCAGGTTGTTCCGTATTGATACGGCCTTTTTCCCGTATCGATACGGAGACATTACGTGGAAAATGGTCATTTCAGGATAACAGCGTGGTATCGATACTTTCCCTAAATCCATATCGATACGGGGAGCCTTCGGCCAGATTTTTGTTGCTTTTTGGACCTTCCATTTATGGAATAGTTACTACTTTTGGTATGTTTTTAGGATATTTGTTGGGAGAGAAGTTGAGTTGTTGTAAGGGGGAAAAATTCGCTTAGTGCTAACTCTAGCTTTTTGGTAAACAGCTTCACGTGCCTCATCGCCGGAACACTAACTGCAAAACAGACAAGGGTGAGCACACCTTTGCCTTTCGTGGCAAAGGCCCTCCGATGCCTAAGTTAGTATCACGTACTAGCAGAAAAATCCTAATTATCAGTAGGTAAATAACTCGATTGCAGTAGACTGCGTACCTTTCACCTTTAGGTTTACCTTGTATTTATAGATTCACAGATGCTTGTTGCCCAAGTATCCGTGTTGCCCTAGGTTTCCTATCTCATACAGGAAACCCATAATATCTTGGATTCTCGTTCCCTTATCAGTTCATTACCTTAGTCCTTTTAGGACTCTTTTCCATAACTGACCGAACATCCCATTCCCGTTGGGTATCTCTCCTGGATCCTATATTCTCGGGATCCCATTCCTTTACGGAACCAATTGTAATGGAACCTCCTAGAGTATTCCCTCTGCTCCAGCACTTGATTGGAGTTCTTCCCTTGTTCGGCTACTTGGACCAACGTCCTCTCAGGAGCTCTCCTCCTGTTCGGCCCTTTTGGACCAGGAACAAACTACTTGGACCAACGTCCTCTCAGGACCTCTCCTCCTGTTCGGCCCTTTTGGACCAGGAACAAACTACTTGGACCAACAACTTCACATGTCACTGGTCCTTTATCAATCTCTTGGTCCAATAACTTCTCATGTTTACTGGACCTTGACCCCATACAGACTTCCTGGACCAATGACATTTCATATCGCTGGTCCATATTGCCGACCACCGGCTTGCACGACGACTACCCCCATCATATTTACACCATGGTCCCACATACCACGTGTTCGGGCCCTGTTTGGCCTTGTTCGGGAATACCTCCCTACAGTTGTATAAATACTCTTCTCTCTCTCACTTGTAAAAAAAGGTAAGTAGTTAAGTTAGTTTAGGTTGGTTTTTCTCCATTAATGTCTTTCAAGCTTTCCTAGCATTTCCTTCAAGAACACTTGTAAGTTTAAGTTGTTTGTTAATTTTCCAAGTATTAAAGTTGTTGCTACGGTTTAGATCCTTTATAATATCAAGTTTGTTTTCGATTCTATCGGTTTATCATGTTTACCTTTTCTAGCATGCTTTCTAGTCTTTTTAATATGTGTGAGTAATCAATTAGGCTTGGCCATGGGGTGAATAACACCTTGTGATTTAGGTTAATTTTGCTCTTCTCAACTTAAGACTTGAGGTTTGGTTTGTAAATGTGAGTAGTTCGCCCTTTTATGTAACAAAACTTGTCGATGTTAACCTCCGGTGATCATATGCTTGTACATAGGGTTCCGTGAGCTATGTCTCGCCTCGTGTTTGCCAAAAGAACCGAAGAACTTGCTCGCTTTCTAAACTATACTTCTAGTTCTTGACCTTGATATTTAGTTTGAATTCAAGTCTCGGCGTTGTTAACCTCCGGTGATTATGTGCTTGTTCACATGGTTCCGGGAGCGATGTCACGCCTTGTGTTTAGCTTGTTATTCAAACTCTATATCAAGTCTAACCATTTTCACCACTAAATCTTCCGGTTGATAATCTATGCCGTGTGATTCAACCGTGTTTTCGTTGAGAAAAGTTAATTGGCTTAAGTTATGGGTGTTAAGAACTTCTATGCCTTGCCGCTTTTAATTCTTAGTTAAAACTCAATTCTAGTCTTTTACTTAAGAGTTTTATTACCATTCAAAGCAAACCAAATGTTGGCCGTCTAAACGCCGGAAACACTTTCTTCTACAAATCCTAATTAGCTATAGAGATTATCTCTATGGGTACGATCCCAGACTTTCAGGTATTTATGCTGACAACGACCTAGCCCTGCGCTCGGGGTAATCCAACCTCATTTCGAAGGCAAGGTTGTGGACGAAGCACGTTCTACTCTCGGCTAAGACGCCGCACACAAACGTTGACTTCGGTCACACCTACAAACGGCTCCTTAAAAAGCCTTTTGCTTCGGCCACTATCACCGCCCAAAGAAGCAATCATTGGACATACGGTCCGCCGAGCCTAAAATACACATATCTAATGGAACATAGGCTTCGGCTCGGATTGGCAAGACATTATGGTCGGCCACCGAAAGGTTACACTCGCACTATGGCGAGCAAACCACCAACACACAATCGCTACTTTCAGTGTCTCTCTTACCATGGCCAAGGGCTGACACTTTTGCCAAACCCCAGCCATTGGCAAGGGTGCACCCAGCATTCTCTTCAACTCGTCAAAAGCTGAAAAATGCCAGATTACAACCTGTCCATGTTCGGCGACCTGTTCACATTGCCATACTACTTTGGTATAGGCTCGGAAGATACATCTATACTTAACCATTCGCATCATCTAGACTTTTTCAACTACTCTGCCAAACCCAAACCAAAGTGGGGGGCTACGGATAACCACACATTCAAAACAAGCAAGGCAATAAAAAATGATGAAGGCATCGAAGAAATCTAACAAGCTCGGCGAGCAAGATGACAAAGATTGCAAAAGGAGCCATGCATTCAACTTTCAAAAAAGTAAAACAAAGTGCTACCGAAAGGTCCTAAGCTGGGAGATACGGCGTAGTAAACCGTTCGGTGCCGACCCCCAATTAACTATTACATCTAGCACGGTAAACTCCCAAGTTCGGAGCCGTCCAATCCAACAAAAAATTCTCAAGTTCAAAAACAAAAACCCTAAAACTAGAACTCTAAAGTTGGGGAGGAACATCCTCAGCAACGACATCAGCAGCCTTTTCACTCTCAGCTTCGGCACCCTTCTCGCCATTCTTATAGGCCTGCTCAGTGTCCTGCTCGGCTTCATCAGCCACTCCCCCTTCAGCATCACCTGTCTTCTTTCCACTGAGGCCATCACCACCTTCAGCGTCGGCACCTATGAGGTCATCAATATCGTCTTCACTCTCGGAGAACTCCTCCGGAGGAAGTGGTGCACACTCCTCGTCGGTATAGGGAAGCACGAGCTCAGGCACTTCGGCTGCGGGAATTGACTTTGTCAGATTCATGTCCGACTCCAGCTGCATAACCCCACACGCAGCTTTCACCCCAGCCTTGTATCCTGTTCGGTATGCGATTGGGACCCTCTTTTTGATCTCTTCATTGACCATCGACCGAGCGTCTCTCATGTACTCCGCTCCAGCTCGATCATACCCTGCTTGGTAGGCCTTCTCATCTACCTCCTTCATCTTCCTCTTCTCTCTCCTCAGAACCTGGCCGAGCTCGCGTTCAGCTTTCTTGGCCTTCTCAAGGGCTTCATTCTTCTCTTTTTTGAGCTCGGCAATCTTGGTCTTTGCGAGCTTCAGGCCATTCTTCGCAGCCTTAGTCTTGTCACGCTCAACTTTTGCGTCATTGCGATAACGTGTCCTCTCAGCCGCCAGGAGCTCGGCCTGACGAGAAGTGCGCAGCAATGCCTGTCCAGCCTACAAAAAAAAAAAAGCCATCAGCTTCGGCAAACTTCAATGAAAATTAAAAAAAATTGAGTCAAAAGCGTACCTGGACAAGATAAGCACTGGTGTGAACCAGGCTCGGCCGGAGCTCCCTTGGGACCCTCTCCATGTCCCTCGGCAGAGCCAGGCCGTACAGCATAGTCACAGCGAGCCCAAGCTCGACCTTGACGCTGGCTTCGACGGTAACCACCCTGCCATCGGCCATTGCAAACGATGGCGCAAACTCTGGCACAATCACTCCGCCACCTGAACCAGCTGCCCTCTCCATAGCTTTTGAGCCGCCTGCAGCCGAGGACTCAGTTTGCTCCTTTTCCTTTGGGAGTGGCGTTGGCGGTCTGGTTGGGAAGAACTCCTGGGTGACCCTCTGCTTCTTTGCAACGGGCTCGGCGCCATCGGCATCCTTCTGCCGAGCAAGGGCTCCGTCCCTAAGGTTGATCTTCACAACGTTCATTCTTCCCATATCGTCGGCAAATTCGGGAATAAGGGTTCGGAGGGGAGGAACGCTGATACCTGGGAATTCGGCTGGTTGACTATCCTGGAACCAGAAGTCAGCTGACTTCTTGAAAGTGGGGAACTTCAACCTCAGTTCCTTTGCCTTCTTGCTTGGCTTGCTTCTTCCCGCCTGTTTCTCAGCAACCTTCTTCTTGCCCCCAGCCTTCGTGCTCGGCCCTGTCTCTTCCTCTCTCCTCTTCAACTTCCCCTTATACGAAGGGTCGTAACCGAGCAGCGTCGGCGCGTCGCGACAGATTTGAGCCTTCAACGTTTCGACGTTCTTCTCGACAGCCAGAGACTGCTGTACCTTCGTAATTGATCGGTGATCAGCAAGAGGAGAAAGTGTTAGATAAACTACAGGAATGCAATAGAAGGTGAATCATGCTCGGCGAATTAAGAAACAGAAAACAACCTCAGAAGTCTTTGATCTTCGGAACGCTATGCAACCGCATTGATTGATCGCCAAACTCGTAATTACCACTAACTTCAACATAGAAGTTAGCCCACTTGTCGGTGTCAAGCAACCCATCTATCATGGGCTCCTTACGGCTACGCGTCGACAAGTACCTACGTTCGGTCTTGCCATGCCTAGACATGATGTACGTATGGAAAAGGTCGGCGACTGTAAACTCAAGATTGTGGAGCTCCTTCAGCTTAATCACGGACATCACTATCCGATAGCTGTTGATGGCGAAAAAATGGGGTACTATGCCGAACCTGGTTAGCAGTTCCCTCAGAAATGGGTGAAGGGGAAAGCGGAGTCCTGCCTCACAAATAGCCCTGAGGGGGATTGTTATGTGCTCAGGACGGTCCACTCGCTTGTCCCTAATTCGGTCACTGGCGACCCGACTGACGACAACGTCATCGGGGATGTTGTACGTACGGCAGAAATCTGTATACTCATCAGGACGCCCGCTGAAGTAATGGGCGTGAGGACAAACCTGGCCTCTCTCATAAAGGTCGGCGACCTCCCTGTTCTCGGACGAGGTTTCGCCAGGTCTTGACCGAGAAGAAGCAGCGGCCTCGGTCTCGTGACGAAATCTAGACTCTGCCTCAGGCCCTAGTTCGGGTTCGGCTTCGGAGTCTGTGGTAGGGGTAAAGGTAATCTCGGGCTCGGTGTTGTAACCGCCATCATATTCATAGTCACGCTCGGCATTGGAGTCACCAGAGCCTGACATATTTGAGGCAATCGAGGAAGCTTGGCGTCGGCTTTTGTGCCTTTCCACGTATTTGTGGATTACGAGATCGGCGGAGTCATCTCCCGAGCCTTCGGAGTCAGAAGAAATGACGACGACGGAGTGAGCCAGACCTAACAAAAACAAAGGGAAATAATAAGGAAGTTCGTCGTCGGCTAAAGACGAGAAACTCACGATGTTCGGCTAGCCTACTGGCCCACCCCATCTCACTGACAAGACTCGGCGCTCGGGAGACACGGAGGATTCATCTTGGGGCTCGGCCAACTCCATAGTCGGCCAAACCCTGACACCATCAAGAACCTGTGCTCGGAAGAACAGGTTGAAGGTGAAGATGAACAGTTCGTTCATCTCCAGGCCTCCCACTATTCACTCGAAACAAAAAACACCCCAAAAAACCCAGAAAGAAGGAGGAATGCAGAAAACGTGCATAAACAACAAGAGAAGGGAAGAACGAGATCATACTTGGGATTTGGAGCGAGATCTGGTAGCGAAACCTACTGGAAATAGAAGCTGGAAGATGAACGGACGTGAGGAGGAGCTCTGGCAATGGAGTTCTAGAGAGAGAAAAAGGTCGTGACCTTTCTCTCTCCTCGCGTCGCCCTTTATATAGGGTTAGGGTTGGGGATTCGAAATTTCGGCCCATCATTACACCGCCGAACCGTTGGCCATTCAGCGCATGACACGTGGCATAGAAAGGACAGCCTGCAGGGTTTGCCAGCCGCCCTCTCGTCAGCCGTACCCAGCCATAGAGCGACATCTGGCACTCCTCCATTAGAGTTCTCCATCAACGGCTGATATTGCTTTTAAAGAGAGGATGGGTCATGCTTGGCTTAACCTCACCTTTGACAAACAAAGATCACGTTCGGCGTTCGACAGGTTCGGCCAAGGCTTGACTTCAATCCCTACCACGCGTTCGGCATCGGCAGAGATTGAGGGGCTATTGTAGCAGGCCGAACATAGAAGTTCGCAGTGGTGCGGATCTAATCCAGCCCGTGCCGAGCATGAACCTACGCACGGCTCCCTTCGATATCCTTCATCGCTATCCCACTTGCCACGGGCTCGGCGGGAGACGAGTCCGTGCTAGGTCACTGTCCTCGGCAAGTTCCCTTGCGACGTGTCCAACCCCGTCGATCGCATGCCAGGTTCGGCAAGATACGTGCTCGGCCAACCGCGGAGCATGACTGGCTGCCGACGACGGCTGGCTGCTGAGTCGCGCGTCCCCCCACGTGCAGAAGCGATTATAACATAAGATGATCATGGGTACACATGGGTGCACCAGCTCAGCCCTGAAAACGGTTACCAGATCTATTTCGTGATATCACCATGATGTCACTTGGCTCGTGGAAGGCACGCGATCGTACTTGAGGAGCAAGCCAAGAAAGCCCTATAAATATCCAGTGATGGGAACCCTAAAGAGGTACAGGCTACTTGATACTCACACCTATACATTCTCTAGTCTTCTGCTTCCTCTCTCTGCACAATACTTATTCTCTCGCCGGAGGGCCTTGCCGGGACAACTCCCAGCCAGGTCTTAGTCGTGCGCTCCCTGTGCAGGCTAGGAGAAGAAGGCTCGATAACCATCAAACCACCAGCGAAGGAACGAGGATCGAGGATCACGGGTCACACAGTATAAAATATTAAAAATGCCCAAAAATGCTTATAGTGGAACCGCGCCTCATTTTTCTATTGAGATCATAGCCAATTTCTTTAATCTCTCTAACGAAATGGTAGTTCAAAGGTAAAAATAAAAACTATGTTAGCTGGCTCGATTTATTTAACTATGACTATTTTTTTAATCAAATGTAAGAACATATCCCTTATACATTATTGTTGTGTTTGTTTAATCGAAAATTTCCAACCATGTAATTTGATTTTTGTAATAGTGGGCAGGGTAAGGGATTGCGGCCGTGAATACGTATTGGTTCGGCAATATTTCGAGCGGAGGGGGTTGCGGTGGCGGTGACGACGGGTGGCTTCACCGGTTGCCGTGCCTCCGGCGACCATTTATGTTACTACGTACTTCCATTGTTACCCATGTTCAATTTACCTTTTGAAATTAAAAAAAAAATGTCTACTGAAATTACAAATTGGGAAGAAATTATATTATTTTAATAGGAATGATTTATATTCAAAGTCCAAACAACATTAAGAACAAAACCTAGAGTTTTGGGGCTTTCATATTTTTTTTTTCGAGAGAGATTGAAAACCTGATCACTTGAGGGAAATGGACTGGCAGGGGTTGTTTTTGCAAATCAGAGAGAGATTGCCCGGGGGGGGGGACAAAAATAAACGAAAGAGGGTTCTGGGGGCACGCTGGGAATCGAGTTTTAACAGTTAATCACTGACCACAACGCCAACCCAAATTGCTTGCGCTAGAGTTAGAAACTTTTTAATATTTATACCTAAACTAATTTATTTATTTTTTGGTTGCCCCAGCCAGGGGGTTGCCCAAGCCCGAGAGCTTGCGGGGTTGAGCCGGCAGATGTTATGTAGTTGTTAATTTAGAAAAACTTTTATATGAAACGGGGATAGGAGGGGTGGTGATGTCCCTCTGCGGTCCGTTTTCAAATTTTCGGCCATTTTTCGAGCACACTTTGATGATCGGCTTCGTTCATTTTATAGAGCTCAGCAAAAACATTAATCTTGCCAAAAATCATATTCATCAGACTTTAGTACGTAGATATATGATCCGCACACGTGAAAATTGCAAAAAACAAAATATTGGGTTCCGATTTAGTGTGTTTTTTGATCAAAATTTTGTTTTTTTTCAATTTTTACGTGTGCCAATAATGTATCTACTAAAGTCCGATGAACATGATTTTTGGCAAGATTAATGTTATCGCCGAACTCTACGAAATAAACACCGAAAATTTAAAAACAGACTAGAGGGGGACACCACCACCCCTCCTATCCCCGTTTCATATACAAGTTTATTTGTTAGTGTTAACCAAGGTTCTGAATACCGTACCGGTTAGAGTACTGATTTTCTTACTAGTACGGTACGTACCGGTACCGGTGAGATATCGGGTGCCGTTTTGAATTGATCGCTATTAGTGTTATATTCCTACCTAAAAGAATTTATAATATAATATACACTTTTTAAACAAAAAAAATAAAAAATATTCCGGTATTTGTCCGGTACCGTCCGGTATTGTCCTGTACTTGAAGAAAAAAATTAATTTAAAAGGAGTCCAGTACTGTACGGTATTGACCGGTACCGACTGGTATTTGAGCCGGAACGGAATTAGAAGTGTAGGGTACCGAATATGGACAATACCGGTACGTACCGGTCTGTACCGGCCAGTACGGTACGGGATTCATAACCTTGGTGTTAACAATCTAAATGTCCCAAAACACTTATTCGATCCATTCTAGTAAATCTCTCCTTCTTGAGTAACCATTTTACTGATAATAGAATAGGGCAAGAAGTGTTGGTTTACTTTTAAAAAAAAAAAAACGCTTTTTCTACAATCAACCCACAGGTCTGAGTCGTCTGACTATAGTGCATAACACGCACTAAAAATTCCCTCTACGCGCTATTATCCTGCCGTCCCTATTCGTCTTTCAATGCACTGCCAATTTACTCTGAGTTGATTGAATGTTTTCAGCGGCAAATGACCAAATTAACCTCTAGCTCTTTTGGTTTTACCTACATGCACTGTACAGCTGTACTGGAGTATAACACTTATTATTAACGTTTCTTCTCAAGATTCCTGCAGGGGGTCCATAACCATCCGTAATTGTCTACGTTGTTTTCCTAATAACAAACAATTGTTAAACATGGCCCAAACCTCATAGAAAATACAAAGGATTAGTTAGTGGCTAAATTTCTCTATAGCAAATGGAGAGCAGTCAATTTGTACAATTAAGTGTTTCAATTTTTTCTCATCCCCTCGCTCTCAAAAAAACTGATATAGGACAAGATTCTGAAAGATTTTATTCTTATTTTTATGATTTCAGAATTATAAAAATAAGAATCTAAAATTTTATTTAGAATTAGAATTTTATTTTTGAAAATATATTATTAGGAAATCTTATTTGTGCTACCTGTTTTGCACGTTTTTAATCTTCTTATTTTGGCATGATTTAGGATTTTATAAATCTTTTATTTTATTTTCTTATTTATAATTTCTTGACTAGTAAGAAATTGTCTTACTAGATTTCTACCTAAGATAGGATTTCTCTACTAGTATAAGTAAGGGTTGTAATCTATTCCATTATTCAACTTTTACATCAACAATATTAAGAGTTTTTCTCTTTTTTTCCTTGTGCGCAAGGTTTACTCGGGGATTCAAGTTCTATCATTCATTTGATTAGTACGTAACTAGTCTCTCGTGAATTCCGCTGCGTCAAGTGGTATCAGAGCCACACTTTTTCCTGGTTCGATGGCACCAAATACAGAAGAAGACACACCCATTGACGTTGGTCGTGGGCTTACTGACCTAAGGAGGATGGTGGAGGATCAACAAGCACAGTTGACCGAGATCCGTCAGGATACCCACACTCAGTTCGCTGAGATCCGTGAGTTGCTGCAAGGGTTGACTCTTCAAAATCGCCAAAGGCCAGAAAGGGTTGAGAAGGATCGCGCGTTGGGATTTGCCCATCGCCAACCTCCTAACCAGAATAGGAACCGCGTTGAAGGATTTGCCCGCAACCAACCTATTCACCAAAACGTCTCCGGAGGATATTCTTATTATCACTACGATAGCGGGAATGAATTTGAAAGCGAGCTATTCGAGAACCATGATGATTATCAGTCGATAAAGCGACAAGCGAATTTCAGGTATTCCGAACAAAGTTGGAGGTTTTTGTTATTGAAGCTTATGGGCCCGGCGCTAAAATGGTGGTTAAAATTACAATTGTCAAGAGATCGATTGGGCAAGCGTCGAATTCATGCATGGTCGAGAATTAAAAGACTTTTGGTGGAGAGATTTTTGCCATGGAACTATGAGGAATTACTGAAGGAAAAATATGGGCCAAAGCAACAAAATACAACCATTATTGTTAAAGATGTTGTGGAAGAAGGTGTCAAAGAGGTTGTGATTCAAGTTGATGAACCAAAAATTGAAATGGAGGTTGGTGATAAGACGAATAATATAAAAGCCGTGGATGAGGTCATATTTGAAGTTGATATTAAAAATAATAATATTGATATTGGTGTTCAAGTTTTTGAGGACCAAAATAGTTGTACATTGGAGATGTTTGATACTGATATTGGTGTCAATGATGAGATTTTGGTCAGCAACATTGGTGAAGGTAAATTGGTGTTCGAAAACATAAATTCAAGAGAATCGGCCAACAATCAAGTCGGAGCATACATACACAGAATGGATTCAAACCATGATTGATGGCATAACAAAATTAATGTTGCTTTAGTCGATTTTCTTAGAGTGCAACAATTTGATTTGGTTCCCAATGTTTGTTTAGTGCATCTTATCAACAAGTTGAAGTATGAAGAGAAAAGATCATTGCAAGTACACTTTTCCTTGAATTTTTATTTGAAGTAAAGAAAGGAGTTGAAGTATTCAAAATATCTATTTTTTGGCACGGAAGATGGCAGATTTCTAACGACAACTCAAGGTTGAGTTCTTTTGAAGAAAATGAGACTGATGCAGGACAAGATTCTGAAAGATTTTATTCTTATTTTTATGATTCCAGAATTATAAAAATAAGAATCTAAAATCTTATTTAGAATTAGAATTTTATTTTTGAAATTATATTATTAGGAAATCTTATTTGTGCAACCTGTTTTGCACGTTTTTAATCTTCTTGTTTTGGCATGATTTAGGATTTCTTCTAGGAATTTTGTTTTCTTTTCTTTTATGATTTTATAAGTCTTTTATTTTATTTTATTTTCTTCTTTATAATTTCTTAACTAGTAGTAAGAAATTGTCTTACTAGATTTCTACCTAAGATAGGATTTCTCTACTAGTATAAATAAGGGTTATAATCTATTCAATTATTCATCTTTTACATCAACAATATTCAGAGTTTTTCTCTTTTTTTCCTTGTGCGCAAGGTTTGCTCGTGGATTCGAGTTCTATCATTCGTTTGATAAGTACGTAACTAGTCTATCGTGAATTCCGCTGCGTCAAAAACCCTAGCCGGCTAGCCGCCTACTCTCTTCTCCCCCTCCCTCCCCTTACGGTTTCCATCAACCTAATGTGACGGTGGGAGGGGAGGGTTTTACCTTGATGGGTGTTTTCCTTCATTCCCGATTATGATTTTTTTTTTTCATTTTCAATAATCTCTCCTTTTCCATGAGGGTTTTTTCCCTCCCGATCTCAGATCAGAGAGTTCCTTTGTGTTTTTTCCTTTTCCTTTTTCTCTTGGCTTCTCATTTATCACCAAGATGTTGTTTCAAGTTACGATTAAAGTGGTAATGATGGTCGTTTGATGAAGCAAGGCAGAGGCAGTGGTGGTTCGATCAGATCAGTTGGATTGACTTACCATTAGTGTGTGGTCTCGCCCTAGGGGAGTGGAAGTTATCATCGAAGATATTCGCTGCAAAGTTGATCGGTTAGGATTTATGATTTTCTTTTTATTCGTTGATCGGCGAATGTAGTTGAATACACTTTGGGTTTGCGATCGAGATTCTGGTATTTGTAGTTGGGAAGACCTCCTTATTGGTTATTGAATCTTCTCTAGAACAATAATTGTCTTCTTTGATGTATTGCTATGCTCTTTTTTAATGACAGAAAGTTTTTTACCATGTTAGACAAAAAAAATCTAAAAAATCTGTTGGATTAAGTAGTAGTCAATTTCTCGATAGCAAATGGAGGGCAGTCCATTGGTGGAATTAAAGTAGTGAATGGAGAGGCTTAGTGGGTCAATTTCTCCTTAGCAAAATGATGAACAGTCAATTTGTACAATTGAGTGTTTCAATTTTTTCTCATCCCCTCGCTCTCAAAAAAAACCCTAGCCAGCCTCCCCCTACGGTTTCCATCAACTTAATGTGACGGTGAGAGGGGAGGGTTTTACCTTGATGGCTGTTTTCTTTCCTTTCCGATGATGATTTTTTTTTGTTTTCAATAATCTCTCCTTTTACATGAGGGTTTTTCCCTCTCAATCTTAGATCAGAGAGTTTCTCTGTGTTTTTTCCTTTTCCTTTTTCTCTTGGCTTCTCATTTATCACCAAGATGTTGTTTCACGTTACAATTAAGGTGATAGTGACAGTCGTTTGATGAAGCAAGGCAGAGGCAATGGTGGTTCGATCAGATCAGTTGGATTGACATACCATTAGTGTGTGGTCTCGCCCTATGGAAGTGGAAGTTACCATCGAAGATATTCGCTGCGAAGTTGATCGGTAAGGATTTATGATTTTCTTTTTATTCGTAGATCGTTAAATATAGTTGAATACACTTTGGCAACTTCAAGTTTGCGATCGAGATTCTGGTATTTGTAGTTGGGAAGCTAGACCTCCTTATTGGTTATTGAATATTCTCTAGAACAATAATCGTGTTCTTTGATGTATTGCTATGCTCTTTTTTAATGACGAAAGTTTCTTACCATGTTGACGGAAAAAATCTATAAAAACTGTTGGATTAAGTAGTAGTCAATTTCTCCATAGCTCCATTTAATTTGTGGAATTAAGATAGTGAATGGAGAGCAGTCAATTTCTCCGTAGCTGTTGGTTTCGATATTAGCTAGTTTCTCGTATGGGTCCTTCTTGTTCTGTTCTGGAATACTACAATCAATAAATCATCATCAAGGACTATACGTAATGGGACTTATGCATGGGAGAACACGCATTGGGAGAAGGAAGCAAAGGACTAGTGGGAAATTTTTTTTCTGTCTTTTTCTGTTTTTTTTTTTGGCATTTGAAAGGGAGAGACGAAGAGTATTATGCACAGGGGTTGGTTGAGATTCGCCTGGTTGTCAACTTCAAAGTTCTGGAATTAGTTGAGCTGCGCAGAAGTTAGCCTGACATCCGGCGGTGAGAGGGGAAAATTACCTGTGGGTCGACCAGTTCCTGTTACGTTTCGGTCCGTTTTCGAATCATAGACTGGTTCACGGCCATTATAGTTGATACTCGACCGTTACTGGTGATTTCAGCATTTAATTTTTAATTTTTCTCTCTCAAAATTGTGTTAATTAGGACCTCTTCAAACGATTTCCGTTACATATCGGTCAATACTACCGATACCCTTATTTACTTCAACCGTTACCCGTTAAGTGTCCCGATACTGTTATATATTTACAACCTTGGTGGAGTCGGTAATAATTATTAATTAGTTTGGAACACATGGAAAAAGAAATGGCAATAAGAAACTAGAAAGAAGCTGCAGCTAGCACAAGGTACCATGCATATAGCTAGCTGGAGCAGTTGTGCCTTCACCTCCCACAGCATCTAGTCAGGATGCTATTACCTAAAAGAGGAAGTTTCAAAATGTTTTTTGTTGGACCGCAGCCCTCCATTTTGCTACTCCTAGCTAAAAATATTGACAATCTAACTCACACAGTACCTATGCATTGTATACCTGGAAAACATGCAGCAAACCAAAAAAAAAAAAGTTGCTCAATCCTAAGGTCTCAGGTTCGATTCTTCTTGCCAACAATTCTTGGGGCCACATCACCCCTACGTGTAAGCGTGTGAAAAGGAGTGGGATGAGCTGTAGGGATTAGTCCGAAGTGCGCGTAAGCTAGGCCGAGACACCCTGCATTACCACAAAAAAAACCAAAAAAACCAAAAAAAGTGTAACACTATATATATATTTTTAATTTAATCCAAATCAATTTTCTACTCTTTTACTATAATACACAAGGTTGACTCGCAGACCATGTGGAAAATGAAGAATGAGTACAAACTCCAGTGCTCAATAAATACAAGGAAACATTCCTCTGGAGCCTCAACTCAGTACTGAACAAGAAGCTTAAGAAGCTTTCTTCTTCTTCTTCTTCTTCTTCTTCTTCTTCTTCTTCTTCTTCTTCTTCTTCTTCTTCTTCTTCTTCATATATAGTTCTTTGGGTTTATAGTATATTGTGATGGGTTTGGGTAAATTGACAATATTTTGCTTTGGGGTATTCCTTGGTGTACTCGCTGGGATTGCCTCTGCTCATTTATCAACAACTTTTTACTCATCTTCTTGTCCTAACGTCCATGCGACCATCAAAAAGGCGGTGAAGTCTGCAGTGTTGAAAGAGGCTCGTATGGGGGCGTCTTTGCTCCGTCTTCATTTCCATGATTGCTTTGTTAATGCAAGTACTTTTCACTCTCTCTGTCTTCATTGCCATGTACTCGTGTACATTCATCATTCATGTAGTATATATGTATCGATCATGAAGGCATCGAACCGTAAAGTATATATGTATCGATCATGAAGAGTAAGATCTTGACGACACTGGTGACACATAAAAACAGGAAGAGAGACGCCTAGCCTCGAAATACGATGCTTTTTCAAACTTTGCTTAATTACATGTTTTTTATTTTAATTTGTAGCACACAGGTTGGAAGTATCCGCATTGGCTGATAATGGTTTTTCTCTCTAACAAATTCAAACAGGGATGTGATGCATCGGTGCTACTCGATGGCAAAACCGGAGAGAAGTCAACTGGCCCAAATGCCAACTCACTGAGGGGATTCCACGTGATCGATACCATTAAATCTAAAGTGGAAAAATTATGTCCTGGTGTTGTTTCTTGTGCCGATATCTTAACTGTTGCTGCAAGAGATGCTACAGTTGCTGTAAGACCATATTTAATTGGGTAGTTTATTGCATTTTAGTGTCAAAAAATTAGCTAACAATGGTACATTTAATTAAAAACAGGGTTGACAAAATTTGCCTTCTAAAGTCCTAGTTGACGTTTTCTTTTTTAACTTCAAACCCAATAATTATTAACCTTTAAAAGAAAACAAAGATTAAAAGGATTATAGGCGCCCACACAGGAAAAAATGACACCCAAGAACCTACACCCAAAGGAAGACAAGAAGTCACTCAAAACACTGAACACCCACTAAAAAGCCCAAACAACTATGGAGCAAAAGCCAAAAAAATAAAAGAGCAAAACTAAAATCCAAAGAAAGCACCGAAGGACACAAAAAGATTATTGATTATTGAAAAGGCAAGATATTACACATGCAGCTAATGAAGCATCCATTATTGAAGAAATTTTATGCACGCAATTTTAAAACATAACCCTGGACACAACTGCGTCAGTGACTATTCGTTATATATGGATTCATATGCATTAAACGATTTCGGACACAATTCTTTTTGAAGTTGTGTTTTAAAATTGTGTGCGTAAACTTTTTGATTAGTGAATAAGTACACAAGTACTAAAAAAGTCATATACTGAGTAGTTTAATATGTGGAATATTTACAGTTGGGTGGGCCCAGTTGGTCTGTTCCATTAGGCAGAAGGGATTCGACTACAGCGAATGCGAGTGCTGCATATTCCAATCTCCCAAGTCCAGTTTCCAATCTCAGTGCCCTTATTACTGCCTTCTCAAACAAAGGTTTCACTGCTAAAGAAATGGTGGCTCTTGCGGGTAATTGATCATCTGATATTTTTCCCCAGTTAGTTTACACACCTGCTGATTTCTCGGGAATCAATTTCACGGCGAATAATTATTAGCGGTGCTCAATTAAAGTCGGGACAAAAGTCCGGTAAAAAATAGTCCCACAAGAGTTCATAGAGTTTAGGAGGCTTCAGACAATAATCATAAAAGGGAGCAAACCATCTCTAAATTTCTAAATTTGTCAACCCAACAAGTTTTCACATTTTTTATCCATCACATATATCCTCACAAGTTTATTCGTCCTTAAATTCATGACAGGATCTCACACAATAGGCCAATCAAAGTGCAAGGTCTTCAGAAGTCGAGTTTACAACGAAACCAACATAAATTCGCAATTCGCGATTTCCATTCAATCGAAATGTCCGAGCACTAGCGGCAGAAACAACCTCATCCCTCTCGACGTCACCAGTCCAACCTCGTTCGATAACGCGTACTTCAAGAATTTGCAAAGCCAAAAGGGCCTTCTCCACTCTGATCAAGAACTCTTCAATGGAGGCTCCACCGATGCTCAAGTCAATGCTTATAGCACCAACTCCACATCTTTCTTCACGGACTTTGCAAATGCAATGGTGAAGATGGGAAACCTTAGTCCACTCACCGGCACGAGCGGCCAGATCAGGACGAATTGCCGTAAGAAAAACCGTGATAATTATAAATCTGTAACAATCCCAGATCTAAAAGGAGAAATTAATATTTTAAAAACAGAGATTAAAATATTAAAGTCATTCCAAGTTAAAGCTACTCAGGAGCTTTTTGATATGAATCAGAGATTGAATGCTTTGGAAAAGAAACCGTGAAGTAATAATGTTCGGATAAATCCAAATTAATTCGGTGGCCAATCTCAATCTCAACCACTAAAGTTCAGACGAGAAGATAAAGGCATGTGACGATGGGTCCCATGAAGTGAACCCGACATTTTTTATCTTTCATTAAGTCTGAATTTAAGTGTAATTTAAATTTCATTTCAAGTTGGAATCCTCTATATAAGGGATGCGTCTTTAGTCTAAGAGGCAGGTTTTGGATTTCCCACCCTCTCTCAAAAATTCCCTGTATTGCTCTCTCCCCCTGGTGTCTCTATAGTATTGGCTTTGGCCTTGCTTTCTTACATTAAAGGTTAGTCTTTTTAAATAATTCTTCTCTCTTAATACGATTCTTACTTAGAATTTAGACTAGAGGGTACGACTTCTTGCCAGGATCCGAAGTCACAGCAATAATTTATAGAATACTAGTGCATGTCCGTGCCTGAAGGCACAGCGCAACACGTTTCGGTCATACGCTTGGTGATAGGGGAGAGAGTGAGGGAAAGGGATGTGCTGGTCCTGTAATGAATTGATCACATTGTTACCTAGGGAAAGGGATATGTTGGTCCTGTAGTGACTGATCAAACAATACCATTCAAACGAAAGAGGAACAAAGTCGACAACAATTAAACTCCCAATTGGAATACTTTTTAAGATACATATGTTATCCTGGTAAAGCTTTTAAAAAGTGTTAAATTCATTTTGCCGTGTCCCCAGCATTTCCCCTAGTAATGGATACCTCATGTGGCGTGTCCAGACATATCTCCACGTGTTTTTGTCGTGTCATGTGTCCTCGCAGTGTCGGACCACAAAAAAAGGGCATAAAGAATTAATTCACTCCCCCCTATTTTCACTCTATCAAACATGCATTTTAAAAAACACAAAGTGAGCATCATTGAAAGACAAATAACAAAAGTAATAGCTCGCCAAAATTCTCATCCTCATATTTGTGTTAGGGCCATTTAGAACTCAAAAAATTCAAACACCCCAGCTTGCAGCTTATACTATAAAGGGAAACTACCTTCTGATGTGTAGTACTCAGTGGAATGACATTAATGGCTCAGACTTCAGAATCACGATAGCTGCAAAAAATCAAAATAGAAAACCCATACATACATATTTAGAATTAAAAAAGCAGCATAAGCTCCAAAGTCCAATAATATAAGCTTACTTGAATTTAGTAGTTGCCATTTTTTATTTTTTTTTGATAGGCAACAAAATTTTATTAAAGCTCGACAATGGTACATCGAGGGAAGACCAATTATGGACCATAGAGAGTGAGGTACCGAAATTGGCCTCCAAAAGAGAGAAAAGAAAAAATTACATTCAATGGTAATTGAAAGAGCCTAGTTGCAGAGAGGCCCATAACCGCTTGCAAAGCCTTAGGAAGGCAAGACCAGCACCAGAACTCTAGCTGAGGGTAATATCTAAACAAATAAGACATCGAGCTTCACCACATCTTCCATACACATGATTTGAAGACCCCAGTGGCATGAGCCGTACCAATTGGAAAAAATGAATCCAAATGCATCCAAATCAGCTTCCATTAGAGTAGAAATAACCAACACAGGTAAACCGTAATATGGAACCATCACAGCAAATTAAAGCTCAACCTGTATAAGGTCAGGAGCATCAACAGCAACAGAAAATCCCCTTTGCTCATGGGATTCCATCAGATAACATCATAGAGAGTAAACTATCTTTTTTGGTTTGGGACTTAGGGAAGTGAGTTAGATCACCCTTGTGTTCATCCGACGAACCTGACGTACTCTTCCATTGCTCATGTATGAATCAGTGTTCTGCTCCAAACCATCAAGAGAACAGGCAGAATGCATCAACCAGCAGAAACCAGCAATGACAATGAATCTCCTCAGCTCAAACAGAATAGTCTCCATAATTCAAGACAGATTTGCAACTAGTTCAAACTCTAAGACATCAGCATCCATTAGCATCCATTATGTCTCTTAGTCCTCCCAAGAGTTGGGAGTTGAAAAGAAAAGAAAGTATACACCAGGAACTTTGGGATATTCCAAAATCTGAAGCATTTTCTGTCAATACCAGCAGCAGAAGCTTGGTGTTATATCTTCAAAAACTCTTAATTAGCTCTCCCCAGACAGTTGGAAAGAGGGGAAAACCTCACCTGCAGCTTTAGCCATCTTCACTTTGGTTCAACATCAGAATTAACCGTTTAACATATTATCCACAGAGCACAATGACCGAAACTTGAGATCAAACTCTTAGCCCTCCACAGCAGTGGAGTTGTAAGAGAAGTGGCATTCCAAATAAAATCTTTAAGGTTTTACACAGCTACAATTCTCTTACCTCTCTTCGCCCTCCAAGGAATACATGCTTCTCTCCAAACTGCGACACCCTTTTCTTTCACACATCGCCTTTATTTCATTGACATCTCCACCTATACACCATGGAATTTGAGAGACAGATTTCAATTGGAACAGGACATCAACAGGACATCCCTCGGAATCTGACTGCCCGCAGCATTGTTAGGAGCCTACACATTTACAAGAACACATTCCAAGTCCAATAATACACCTATCACCGTAACAAATGTCTATGAAACATTGATCTCCTTGGTTTAGATTTGTCTGGATTCCAAACTGTCAAAATTTCCTCAGAAAGTCCCACAACGTCCGATTCAGCATTTTCCACATCAGTAGACCCCACATTCACTGGACAGTAGACATCTCAAACCTCTCAATCTTGGTTTCTTGCAGAGATATCGTTGCCATATATTGCTGATGTTGGTGATGGTGCCCTCTACCCAGCTTTGAAGTTACCTCATTATGATGACTTTGAAGCAATGCATTCATGTTAATCCTCCTCAACTCCATTGCATTTTCAAACAAATCTTATATAAGTAAACTTAAATAATAAATTCATTTAAAAAGTTACCAACTGAAATAGAGAAATTTATTTTGAACAACGTATCCTCATCCGAAGTAGTGATTTTGCTACTACATAGTTTATAACAACACTTCGGGATAAACAATATTTGTCGTGGAATCCAATTCATTTTTGGAAAGAAGGACGCTAATACGATCAAAAGATGTGCATCTGGATAACGCCACATATAGTTGACCATGACTAAACACTGGGGTACGCAAATCAACTCCTACGAATTTCACAGATTGTTCTTGTGATTTATTGATGGTCAAAGCATATGCCAATCGTATAGGGAACTGGCGTCTCGTCATTCGAAAAGGGACGGTGCAATTTTATTGCATGTCCAAATTTTATTTGTTTTCTTGCATGTCCAAATTAATGATTTTATTGGGCGGTTGCATTTTATATTTTAAGAGTTCAATACATGCAAGTTTCTTCCCAAAAAATCAAACAAACAATTACGGTTCCGACTAAATCCATCGAGACCAATGCAAATGTTAAGAAACAATAAAAGATAAGTAAAATAATCGTTAATCATCGGTACTATACTCTCATGAATTGAAACCCAAAATGAACCAAAAGTCATTTTCAAAAAAAGAAGAAGAAGAAGAAGAAAAGTTGAAGGAATTAATTTGTGCTTACCACTAAAGTCGTAGATGTGCCATGGTGCCACCTTCAGGATCAAAACTCCACGGAACAGAAGTTGATCAAAACCATTGATTATCAAATGTAGCCTGTTCAAAACCATTACACACCCACCAAGTCAATTGCCAAAAATCAAAATATAAGAAGAACAAAACAGAAAGAAAAGTTCAAATAAGTGGGATGTGAATGATTAGGAAAGTGATCCAATATATGAGAGAACCAAACATTGAAATGTTAGACAACAATGATTCTACATTGAAATCTAATGGCTTTGAAGAAAAAGAACTCGAACACTTATAGGGAGTTTGCTGAAAAATTGATACCGAGAAATGCAATCGAGAGAACTAAAGAACACTTGCGTTTTAATGTCCATAAATGTGATGTTTTTTAAACTTGAAATTTGAAAATCTTAATTGGGATCTAAATTAACGTAAAAGGATTTTTTTATTTTGGCTGTTACGTAAAAGAAAATTAGAAAGGTCAACTTACTCATTACTACCGTAAATGTTTTATTAGGTTTCATTCATTCCACAAAATATAAATCATGCCTTAATTAAAAGGACCCCTTCAAAAAAAATTCCAGTTTTGAGACAATTATCCCATAAATTATGGTAATATTAGATTACCATGATTGATTAGGATATTTCAATTCAAATGAGCTCCTTTTGTGGTCTTAAAGTTTCTAATATTTACCAAAATTCCATGTTGTAGAAGGAAGGATGAAGATAAATCTGGACCGTCGGATTTGTTTGTATGAGTAGATAAATTTTGAATAGGGATAAATCTGAACCGTTGAGAAAGAATATTCTATAAGATACCCGTCCTGTTTTATAATATAGGTATAATAAAGTTATGAATACTATTAACCCAAGGGCACGTCAATTAGGACCTCTTGATCAGACTGTCTTAATAGAGACAAATATGTTAACATCCAATATTGCAACCAATAGATTGATTAATTGGGAAGAAATTACTTTTCCTGAAAATTGGACTATTAATAATGTTGTTCCCCCTAGACCTATTGTAAACCAAATTGAACAAATAGTTCAAGACAACGATGGAACTGTTTCCTTAAATTTTAGGAATTCTTTGTTGGATCGCTACTCTAGAAGTAGAAGCGCTAGGAGTTGTTTTTCTACAACACAAATACCTCAAAGGGTTAGTATTCCTACAACCAGTAGACATTCTACTTCTAAAATTCCAGAATCTCAACCTCCAATAGAAGAGACAAACCATGCAGGTATAAGAATATCGGAGAATCAGATCCCCCATGGGGTTTACCATAATTCTTCCATTCCTAATAGAATGGAATCTCCCACGGCAAGTGATGAATTTTACTTTTAATGACTGAAATTTGTACTCCTGATATTAGAAAAGGGATTAATCAGGAATTTTTTCAGCCTAAATATAAAGAGTTTAGGAAATGTTATTTCTCAAAATATGATGAGAATCAATTAGAGAATTTTAAAAAAGAAAATTACAATTGGATTGAATATTCAAAAATAATTGTTCCTTTCACCCAATGGTTCTATGGTAGATATTTTACAGAATTGGATCAATCCATCAATGTTATGAAAGATTATTATAAGAATTGGAGAAGTATGACTGAATCTGTTATTAGAGCAGTCCATCCTCCAACCGTTCCCTTGAAATTAGAATCAGGAAATTCTAAATCTGATTTTTCGATTTTTAGAAACTGTAGCGTTTGTAAAACCTGCAGACGGAAGAGATAATTATGAGAAAATTTACAAACAGAATAATTTTACTAATTTACATCTTGGTACTATTGGATCACAATTAATTCTTATGGGGGAACAAATAGCCCATATCTATGAAGATCTCAAAGATCTCAAGCCTAAGGAGATAAGGATAAGGCGCAGGAGACAAAAACCTATCCTACTAATATTAGGCCTCCTATATCAATAACAGGGTTTAACATTTAAAGGTCTTTCTATAAATGTTATTTATGAGGAATTGATAGGCGCATAAATGTTCACATAAGCGTCCCCTAATTTATCTTTGTTAAGTCTATTTAAATTGTTACTTGGAGATTAGTAATGTGATTTTTGTCTTATAGGTGTTTGGAAGCTTATATCGTGAAAGACTATTAAATTAATGAACGTGGTCAGTGCTGAGAGGATTGAATCATGAATTGGGCCTTGGGATTTACTACTACTATCCATCAACGTCCATGTTCTCTTAGAATTGAAATTGGTTTACAAAATACACGTGTTGGTGGGTCCAATTGGAAAAAGGCGCAATATGTATTGGCCTTGCAATGGTGGGCCAGAATAGGAGCAAAAGGCTTTCCCTGTTTTACACGGCTAAGGGTTTTACAACACCTTATAAAAGGGAGAAAAATGCAGTCTCATAGAGATAGGTTTTTACGGAGAAAAAAAAAGGAAAAAAAAGCTGCGGCATCTTAGAGGAGGTGTACAGCGAAGGAAGCCGAGACTTTTGTTCCAATAGTTTTCTTCCGAATTTTCTTTTCTTTCAAATTATTTGAAGCTTTGTTCGATTACACGCACTCCGATAACTCGTTTTAATTTCCGTTCTTAATAAAAGTTATTCGTTGGCATTTGATTAGTTGATATCTCTTGTTTATTTTTCATCTCGCGTAATAGAAGCATGTTTCAAATTAGGGTTTCTTTTGTTTCTTACTTAATAATGAGTGAGAAGTCATATAGGTAGGATCGCAGGGTGATTAGCACATCGTGACTAGTTCGGGCACTACTCTTATTTTCAAACAATGAAAAAAAAATGATTTTAGATTGGAAAAATACTTCCCGTAAACGAACCCGGGCATTGTCGGAGCCCATGTGAACGGGGGAATGGGGGTCCAAAACTCATTCTCCGCTGCGCACAGGGACGGACCCACCTTGGGGCACGTGGGGTCACGTGCCCCCACGCCCTTAAAATAAAAAAAAATTTCCCAGTTTTGTGTATATATATATAATATATGTTGGGATAATTGCAAAATAGCATTGCTTGGTGTAGTGGTAAGGTGTTGGGACTCTTTTCAAAAGAGCGTGAGTTCGAGTCCAGGACTCTTCTGCTTTTTGTTTTTTCCCTTTTTCCTCAAAATCCTGACACCTTTCTTTGCTTTTTTCCCCTCAAAATTACTTTGTTTTTTTCCTTTTTTCCTCGAAATCTTGACACCTTTCTTTGTTTTTTTCCCTCAAAATTCTAACAGTAACCTTTCTTTGTTTTTTCCCTCAAAATCCTGACCAGGGTTTTCCTCCCACTCTTCCAACGTCTTCGATCATTTGTGTAGTACAAAATATGCACCCTTACATTGCATTTGTATATTTTTGGTCTCCGAAACTTGTACACGTAGAGTTAATAATAGAAAAATAAATGGAGAACATGTGATAATGTTGTTTTAACGCATATAATCGGGATGCACAAGTTTGCCCAAGTAGCTGATTATTAAAATACATATATACTTTAAAATTGTCACTTTATTATGAATGCTAAAATTATTTTGGTGTGAACTCATATATTACGGTTATACAAAAAATTGGTGCCCCCACTATGTCAAATTCCTGGGTCCGCCACTGGCTGCGCATGGGTAAAAGGCGACCATAGGGTCTCGCATTTTTCGGGGTATCTTTTTCAATCTAAAGTTGAACGTTTTTAAGAACACTGAATGAAGCAGGTTAATCCGGACTAGTTACGAGTGCTACGAACCCTACGACCGTACCTCCTTTTAATTATCTGAAAAGTACAATCAATTTCTAGGTTTTAGTTTATCTCAATCAATCGACAAGGGGTGGCTACCTAAGAGCTAGTTTAATCAGTAACAACCCGAGTTTTTAGTCAGGACACATCACTGTCTCTGTGGATTCGACTCCGGATATTATGCTACGTCGGTCTCCGCCCTACACTTGGGACAACCCAGTAATTTAGGACTAGAAAATCGTCAAGCAGGAATTAGAACCAAAAATTCATATCCTGGAAATAGCTGAAATGAAAGCTTCTTTTCTCCAAGCTAGAAGAGCAGTTATCTTTCCCAAAGAACCCAAAGATCCAGCTACCCTTGTGGTAGTCTCTAAGGGCCTGCTTGGATGGGGTGTTGTGAAAGGGTATTGTGATATACCCCTCCTAGTACCTGGGTCCCACCCCAAGACCCCGTTTGGCAAGTTAATTTGGAGGGGGCATTCTCTTTAGCCCTCTTCCACTACACCTCCTAATACCCCCTGAGGGGGTGTTAGCCATGGGTAGGGTTTGACCTGTTATTGTGGAATACTCCCTAATCCCCCTTCCCAACCCCAGGTACCCATTTCTTGAGCAAAAGCAAAAAAAAATTAAGTGTTCCAAATTTCAATCCGTTTGAATGGGTGGGAAGATTTTATTTTTCTGATCATTTAATTCTAAAGGGTCATAATTAATTTTTGGTTCCAGGGCTCTCGTTAGTTAACCCTAAAAAATATTTGATTTTACGACTTTCTTAAGGCTAATCAAAAAGAGCCCTATAGTCAAAATCTAATTATGACCATTTAGAATTAAATGATCAGAAAAATAAAATATTCTCACCCATTCAAACGGATTGAAATTTGGAACACTTAATTTTTTTTTGCTAACATGTATTTAAGTTTGGGACTGCACAAGGGCAAAATGGTCATTTGACAACTTTTTACATCATCCACCCTTCCTTATACCCCCTATTTATACTTCATCCAAACCAAGTGCTATTTAATACCCCCTCCATAAACATCACATCAATGTGGGACATCCCTTATTAACCAATACCCCCTACTATCCAATCCCCCCTTATTACATAACACCTCCAAACCTAATCCTGCATCCAAACGAGCCCTAAAGTAATTTTCGTAGATACCAATATATCAACCTCTTACAAAAATAAAGAATTATTTTCAAGCAAAATCTCATAGCATGTCCGGTCATTAATTTCAGAGCATCTCCGATCAATGAGAGTCTCTACAACTTTATTTTGGAAACCTGAAATACAACTTTTAAATCAAAAAGTAAGTTGAAACTTACTTCTATTCATACACACTCCAACCACAAATCTCCATTTCCATCAATATATTCAAAAGACTCACAATTTCCTCACTTTCCTTACCAACCTTACCAACATTCCTTCAAATTTCAAATTATTGAAAATTTCCACTAAATATATCAAATATTGGTGTCAAAATAAAGATATTGTGATTATCTTTTCAATAGTACAAAATTATATAAAAATAAGGTCTATAATTTTAGAGTTATTCAATGTTATTTCGAATGAGAAGTGAAGTAGAAAGGGAGACGAGTCTCCATTTTTTTGTTGGGAAAACGAGATCGATCTCCAAAATGGAGATTGGTTGGAGTGCATACAATCACCATTTTTGTACGCAATACGGAGATATAGAGTTGGTTGAAAACGTCTTGATTTTGCCTCAATGCCGATTATGTTTATTAAAATATTCATATTCAGCCGTCTGACTTTGCCTCAAAGCTCACTGTACTTCTTTTAAAAAAAATACATTACGAGGATTCTACAGTTATACTATGGGGCGTTAATTTTCTATATTATTTCTTTTCAAATTATGACTTTCTCTTTGACTTTATATTTTTTGACTTTCTCCTTGGCTTTATAGTTTTTGCTATTAGTGACCGGATCCAACGGTGCACAAAACGTGTGCGCGACTTTGACTAACGGACTAAGTTGCTCGAGTGACGATTGAGTCGATAGTACTTCTGTGTGGAATGGCCTCGTCTTTGGGGTTGAGTCGTGTGACAATTGAGTCGGATAGTCAGATATAGCTATCAAACTCAGTGTCTTTGACTTGGACCCTCCATGGGATGTTATGTCTCTTTAGTTTGGGATATCAGAAAATAGTGCTCAAATTTAGCTAAAACAAGGACTCTCCCTCCTAATTGTGTGCTGTCTTTTTTGGGCAACTTTTGGTGATAAAAGAAACAAAATACATTTTAATTATTTAAGAAATGGGCATCCTGTAACTTGGAGATAAACAAAAGGTCATTACTGATCTATGGACCTTTTAGCCGTCAAAAGCTATAATTAATTTATAAGAACCCAAAACATATTTTGACGTTAAGAGTTTTTTTTTTTTTTTTTTTTTGGGCAAACGTTAAGAGTTACTGTATTTTAGAAAAATATTGCTAGGGAACGTATATATACATAGTGAAGAATTCAAGAATTTCTCATGTTTAGAAACATTTTGATTAAAATATTGTGATGAAATAGCTGCACAGAAAATTTGATTCAAAATCATGAATAATCTATGTTGTTGAAGATTTTTTGTTTGAAAGAAAAAAATTTTAGTCTAACAATTCTACGTCTTGGTGCTTACGGAAGATCATTTTGCATTACACGCTTGTTTATTCTATTAAATCAATACGGTTGACACTCCTTCAAATAATGTATTTTTTTCCCAAAAAATCTATCAATACTGATGGTCGTTATAGAAATAGAAGATTGTGCCGGCAGATGTTATGTAGTTGTTAATTTAGAAAAACTTTTATATGAAACGGGGATAGGAGGGGTGGTGGTGTCCCTCTCCGGTCCGTTTTCAAATTTTCGGCCATTTTCCGAGCACACTTTGATGATCGGTTCCGTTCATTTTATAGAGCTCGATCAATAAAAATATTGAGCTTGCCAAAAATCATGTTCATCAAACTTTAGAACGTAGTAGATATATGATCCGCACACGTCAAAATTGCAAAAAACAAAAACTGGGTTCCGATTTAGTGTGTTTAATTTTTTATTCAATTTTTGTTTTTCTTCAATTTTTACATGTGCCAATAAAGTCCGATGAACATGATTTTTGGCAAGATTAATGTTCTCGCTGAACTATACAAAATGAACACCGAAAAATTAAAAAAAGACCGGAGGGGGACACCACCACCCCTCCTATCCCCGTTTCATATACACAAGTTTATTTGTTAGTGTTAACAATGTAGTCCCTCAGTTCTGGGTTAATGACTCCAAATGTCCCAAAACACTTATTCGATCCATTCTAAATCTCTCCTTCTAGCGTAACCATTTTACTGATTACAGAATAGGGCAAGAAGTGTTGGTTTACTAAAAAAAAAAAAAGCGCTTTTTCTACAATCAACCCACAGGGCTGACTATAGTGCATAACACGCACTAAAAATTCCCTCTATGCGCTATTATCCTGCCATCCCTTTTCGTCTTTCAATGCAATGCCAATTTACTCTGAGTTGATTGAATGTTTTCAGCAGCAAATGACCAAATTAACCTCAAACTCTTTTGGTTTTACCTACATGCACTGTACAGCTGTACTAGAGTATAACTCAACCTGTGAATATATAGTAACACTTAGGCTATATTTGGTAATGCTGTCAGTTTTCTGTTTCTTATTTTCTATTTGTTGAAATCAGTTTCTACTTTTCCTGAAATAAAAGTGAAAGTAGAAAACAGGTTTGTGTCAACCTGTTTTAAAAAAAAAAACCAATTTCTCAAACCAGTTTTTACTTTTCCTAAAAATGTCTCTCTTGCAATTTCTCCACTAATTTCCAAACGATACTAGAGAGAGAGAGCGCTTTTTTGGGTACAGTGGAAGGTTGAGATTTGTTTCTGAACACGTGGAAGCCTAATGTCAAGGGTACATGAGATAGGGGAAGATGATCCCAAGTGCTATATGAGGTATCGAGTACATAGGATTATATTGCCATAGAGAGGTGTCAAAGCTTTCATATGGCACGCGCTGTCAGCAACGTAAAGGGCCATATAGGGTTTGGGATGAGATAAGGAGAAGGTTTTGGTGCAAGCAGAAGATTTTGGAAATTTTGGCAGCCGGTTTTTCGATTTCAAAAGAAGTGAAAGTAAGGTTTTGATACTTTCTCAAATTTTCAAAATAGTTAAAGTTGTTGACATTATTTGGAAATGGAAGTAGTGCACCAAACATATTTTCATTCCTATTTTTTGGAAAATTTTGAAAATAAAAACAGAAAACAGGAAACATAAGTGCTACCAAACATGGCCTTATTATTAACGTTTTTTTTTAATATATTAACGATGACTCTCTCTCCCATCTTAGAGAAGTTTTTTAGTGTCGGGTGGGCACGGGCCACGTGGTGCCGAGAGCCATCTTGACTGTCCAAACGTATTTTGGACAGCCCAGATCTGTTTGGATAATTTTTTAGTGAAAAATTACCAAAATACCCCCTCAAGCCCAAACAGATCTGGGCCGTCCAAAACACGTTTGAACGGCCGAGATGGGTGCTCGGCACCACGTGGCCGTGCCCGCTCGGCATTGAAAATTTTTTCCTCATCTTAGCAATGATACATTCGCAAGGAAGATTTATAGGGACCACGCAAGGAAAAACGCGTTTGGGCCTACTTCAAGTCCACAAAAATCTAGAAAAATATCTATAAATTTTTAAATATTATTTTATTTGGCCTATAAAAAAATTATCAGGAATCATTGTTAGTATTTTGGTATACGTTCGAAACTCAGAAATTTAAGGAAAAAAAAAAAAACTGCATCTCAACCTCGTTTCTTCTCAAGATTCCTGCAGGGAACGTGTGGGTCCATAATCATCCTTAATTGTCTACGTTGTTTTCCTAATAACAAACAATTGTTAAACATGGTTAAACTTGGCCTAAACCTCATACAAAATACAAAGGAAACCCGACATAAAAATGACACATGTACATTATCTTATTATTATTACGCACTTTGTTATTTGAATTGACAGGGGTGGATTACAGCATTGCGCAACTACTTACTAGTAATTTTCAATCTTAGAAGCTGTTAAAGTATAATAATTGGTTAATTTTCAAGATCCTTTGGATGATTGACAGAGATAACAGGAATGAGCTGTTAACCTAGACATTCTGAATTCGAAATTTGGTAACCTTTCAGGGTCAAATCGCAGAAGAAAATCTCTTGTGAATTTCCTATTTCCGACAAAGATAGCCTGCCTTTTTTACCGGAGTGGGGAGGAAAATAGTCGAGGTGCGCGTAAGCTGACCCGAACACTCTTGACCGTCGGAACAAAAGAAAAGGGAAAAAAATTAGAAAAGTGTGCATTGCATAAATTCCAGGGATTAGTTTTTTTTTTTTTTTTTTGAGAAGTCAATCAATTCATTTCACGATACCCAGAGGTAAAAGCCCAAAGGCTATAACGATTTCATCAAAAAATACAGGAATGAACCAAAACTACTAAAACCTAGACACGAAGAACATCCACTAGGAGTCTCCTGAGCACATCCTGCCAAAGGCAGACCATACATAAATGCTGGGCAATGATACCCGTCAATTCCACGGATTAGTTAGTAGGTCAATTTCTCCATGGCAAATGGAGAGCAGTCAATTTGTACAATTACGTGTTTCAATTTTTCTCATCCCCACACTCTCTATAAAAAAAACCTTAGCCGACTAGCCGCCTTCTCTCTTATCCCCCTCCCTCCCTCTACGGTTTCCATCACGCTAATGCGGCGGTGGCCGGGAGGAGAGAGTTTTACCTTGATGGATGTTTTCCTTCCTTTCCGATGATGATTTTTTTAGTTTTCAATAATCTCACCTTTTCCATGAGGATTTTTCCCTCTCGATCTCAGATTAGAGAGTTTCTCTGTGTTTTTTCCTTTTTCTCTTTCTCTTGCCTTCTCGTCCAAAAAATCTGTTGGACTAACTTAGTGCCGGGTCTGAGAATTTGGAGGCCTAAGACGATCTTCGAAAGTGAGACCCTTAATAATTATAAACGGAAATCAAATAAAAAGTCGATCACACTGAGTAATTTTGATTCGGATATAGTATTTGTTTGTAACGGAAAGTACTGGAGTAGTAGCATTTAAGGGGAAAAAAAGATGCATCCATGCACCCACCACACTGAATAATTTTGAAGGGCCCGGAGAGTTTTTGGCGATCCCCGCGACCTTTTTTTCCTCCTTTGTGTTTTTTTTCCTTTTGCTTTTTCCTGCGTTGCGTGTTCTATTTTTCTGGGCCATTGGGTCTTAAGTATAAAATGTCTTCTTGGGTTTAAAATTGAGCCCTAAAACAACACATATATACTATGTCCAAAAAATAAATAAGGCCCTATTTTTTGAGATTTTTTGGGAGCTTAAGGCCCCGCCTCTTGGGCCTTAGCCCAGAGCCGGCACTGGGACTAAGTAGTCAATTTCTCCATAGCAAATGAAAGGGATGTTGAATTAAAGTAGTGAATGGAGAGCGGCAGTCAATTTCTCTGTAGCTGGAAGACGACTATTACGCGGTGAAATCAATCATTACCCAAAGTGGGAGTGAGAAACTCATTACAGAAGCCGATGGAGGAATCAACTATTCCCATTGTTTAATGGGATCCCTTGTTTAATTGAGAGATCGAAGCTTTTGGAATCTAGCTACTGGTTTCAACTATTCTTTTCGCATTGTTTATTCATTGATCATTATTTTAGCCCGAAAAGGATTCTCCATTGGTGCTCCATTCACACACTAATTTTTTTTTTTTCAAGCGATATATATCAGTGGGGGTGTTAGGATTAGAACGGAGAAAAGCTACTTACCAACTGCACTAAGCAGGAAAAATACACACTATTTAACCTACTGTGCCCCTATAATTAATACCCAGAAAAAAATAAGCCAGTAATTAATTAATTAATTTTAAGATTATGATCATTTGGTTTAGATGGGAAAATTGACTCTACACGTGGATTGCTTGCATGTAATTGACTCTCAATTTGGATAGTGAGATTATCCATATCTACCTACCGGCCCCCATATGATATTTGTGAATCCAGGGGCAGGTGGTGAGTGAGCCCGCAGGGATGGAGCTAGGAAGGGGCCAGTAAGGGCGGTCGTCCATACAAAAAGAAAAAGAAAACTACTGTTATATGTAAAAAAAAATATTCTTATGAAAATATATAGGCTCGCCCCTGTGTAGAATTTTGAAAAAAATATATATAATAGTAAATTTTGAAATACGAGGATACCAACATTAATTACTAAAGGCTAAGGGCTAAAATATAACAAAATATAAAACTAGAGGGTTAAATATTGTGAATATTCAAGTAATAAACTTCCACCTTTCGTTAGATGGCTTTAGTGTTTTACCGTTTTTATTTCTTTTTGCCCTAAAATCTCAATGACACACCAAAATCCCCCTCCCTCTCTTGGCACAAACATCCCCAATTGTTAAGACTTCAAAGGCAATTTCCAGAAAATAGCAACGGATCGGAGGTGAAGGGATTTTGGAAACCCTAAGAGATTTTGGAAACTCTAAGTAAGTGGTAGGTATGTCTTTCCTCAATTGTTGTTCTAGACTTCTACTAATTCTTTATTTTTTGACCGGTAAAATCAAGTAACATAAAAGTCTATGTACCGAATTCGTCAGGTTGTGATGAACAAATAAGAAGAAGATGAACAATAAAGAAAAAAAAGGCACATACATCAAGATCGATCCCATTAGTTAAACCAATTTATGTATTTACGTTATTTTGAGTTTTAATATATTTACGTGATTATGCATGTGTATTTGTATTTTTTTTCTCGCATTCATAGTCGCCCCTACATGGTGAAATTTCTGGCTCCGTCCTTTTGAGCCCACAAGTTGGGAGACGTTCCGAGCCTGAAAATGTGATTCAAACTGCTAAATTACAGAAGCTCCATAACCAGCACAGCACGGTCCTCCAACAAAAATTAAGTCGTTCGGGCATTGGTTATTCAATGAGCAAATCACTTTGTACAAAGCAGTTAGATGTTTAAGAAACCGAGATTGTTCAATACTTGGTTATCTATGTCCGATCAACTTGATTCTTTAACAAAATTATTTTATCCGTCAAGATTTACGAAGTGAACAATTTGAGTTACGCTTATAAGCTCAGGACGATGACGACACAGCAGGCCAAAACAGGGCCTGGTTTCCATATTAGCTAGTTTCACGAATGGGTCCTTCTTGTTCAATAAATCACGGACTATACGTAATGGGACTTATCGGAGAACACGCAGTGGGAGAAGGAAGCAAAGGACTGCTGGGGGATTTTTTCTGTCTTCTTCTTCTTCTTTTTTTGTTTTTTGTTTTTTTTTGGGGGGTGTTGAAAGAGAGAGACGAAGAGTATTATGCAAAAGGGAGAGACGAAGAGTACATATGCATTGTATACTGGAAAACATGCAGCAAACCAAAAGAAAGGCTAAAAATGAAAGATATCCTCTCAAAATGAGGTTAAAATCTATTTATAGTCCCAAACATTCGGGATACAAAAGTCTAAACTACCCCTGAAATGTCCAACAGTCGGGCAAAAAATCTGCAGAAATTTCCAGGTGCTACGGGTAGGACCATTTTTGGGCTACAGGTAGTAGTCTTGTTTTGCAGTTTTGACACCGCTACTGATCACTGGCTACGGGTAGGACCATTTTGGGACTACAGGTAGCAGCTGGACAGTTTTTCATTCTCCTTTGTTTCTTTAGCCTTTTCATGCCCTTTGGCCTTCCGTTGTCCCGCACACCCTCCGAAGCTACTATTCATCATTCTTGGGACTCGGTGGCGGAGTGCCACGTGGCCTTGGGTGTATGGAAACCCTTAGAGTTGATCCATGGCAGCAAAACATGCCTTATTCACGCGATTCACCTGGAAATGCCAAAAACACACATTTCGTGCAATATCATTCAAATCAAGTAAGTTACGCACGTGAGTGTGACAAAAATGAGAGAGATAAGCCCTTTTATTTACACTATTGAGGGCTTATCACACCCCCCAACTTGGACTTTGCTAGTCCCTAGCAAACTTAAACAAAAAGTATATAACTAATTCTATGCAATCTTCCCCCGAAACAAGATACGAAACTATGCTCAACTTAGGATACGGCAAGAGTCCACAATCAACACCCCTTCGGACTCAATCACATGCAACCCACGCACATGCATACAATGAACTAAGGTGAACAAATTATGCCAACGGCCAAGCAACACACATCCACCTTGAATTTCCATTCCAGGACTCAAAAGAGCAAACTCAAATATGAAATTGCACAAAGTAATAAACTAGAACAACATCCCATGATAAGCGCTAGCAAGAATTGCAATAGCAAGAGACAAAAAACTATGCATGCTAATCAAAAGAGCGCCGACAAAGAGAGCTAAGCAATTATTCACAAACAAACTAAGCTAACCGGAAATTTCATACTAAATTAGCATTAAATATCGATCATGCATCAAAAGGAGTTAGACGAGCGTACATTAGGATCAACTGAGGACTTTATTAGCTTATAACGACCTTGGATAGAAAGGGAAACGGACTACAAAACGTGTAGTGGCCATATGCTAGCATGGTTCATCTACCCTTGGCCACCACCAACCCTAAACTACCCAAGGCATGGCCACATGCCGGCCAATCACCAAACAAAGCTATGAAGAAGAAATAAAGAAAATCTACTAGATTAATCTTACTAAACTACTACCAACGACTCCACCACACCTAATCATAATTCTCATCCGGCTCCTCACGTTATTTAGCCTCGTGCTCACCCTTCTCATTGGACTCTTTCTCATCCAGAATGTATGCTAGCCCGGATGTCTAACCAATCCTCTCATCAAGTAGTCAACCCTCTTTCGAATTCGATTTTGCTCTTTCATAGCATTTCTTTGAGAAATAGGGTCCTTTGAGGTGAGATTTGTAGTAAGAGAGATTGAGGGTCCAGTTTCGAGAGCTTTGGAAAGGGAAATGAAAATTTGGGGCTTTAGATTTTGTAGTGAGAGAGGAGAGATAGGGAATCACATATCAATTCTTCGCCCTTTTTCATCCCAACCACTTCTATCACATTCACACCACCCCCAAACCTCATTGAATCATTGAAAATCAATTTCACACAACCCTCCAAACATCCAGCTTCCTAAGCTTGAGCAAAAATGGAGACTCAGACTACGGTTCAACAAATTGGAACGAAGGGACACATTTGTGGTTTTATCATGCAAAAAAATTGCCTTGTATCATTTCCTACGTACGCCAATCAACTCCAATATGATGCATAAAAGATATCTAAACTACTCACGTATGAACAAACGGATATTATTTACGCAAGTGCGGAAAAAGAGACAAACAAGCATGGGATGCTTCAAAAAGAACTTCAACTCTAAGCAATGCATACTACTTGACACACCTTGGAGTTCAATTTGTTCAACAAAGTTCACGTATATGCATGCAACATAGATTCAACACATAATCAAATTCGACGGGGTGCACGGCTCTTGCCATTATTAGGAAAAATTGAGCATATACTAAGTATCTAGCACTTGAATTCACTAATTACAAGGGAAAATTGCACAAAAAATTTTAAAATTTTCTATGCAATACCGAGAACGAAATAAACTTAAAGCATAAACCATCCCCCCCCAACTTGAAATATGCAGTGTCCTCAATGCAAAAAGACAAAAAAGTAAGGAGAGGGATAGAACAAAAATACCAACGGGGTGGAATGTCAACCACCCGATACCTCGACCAAGTTGGAGGATTTTGCATCATTGCCTCCGTTCGTCATTAGCAAAGCTTCCAAGGCTCATTCCTGCAAAAGGCTTAAGAACAAACCTCCTACTTGGAGACAAAAGACATTAGTACCGCCGGCTCGTGGTAGCCCGGCAACAAAAATTATTATTAACAAGTATTGAAACCACCGAATCGTCACGTGATTAGACGGGTACTACTTTTCTCCCCATGTTTCGCTTAAGGTGTCGCAAAGCAAAAGAGACAACACCCTAGGCGAAACACAGGTGGCTATACCGGACCACAAAAGATTTGCCCTTACGAACCGGAGCTGGGTACACGACTTATTTGAATAGCGGCGTGCGAAGCTATAAACCCAAGTCAATGATGGGTACCCCCGAAGAGGCCGGGCCTTCCAAACAATTAAGTCCAAAAGTACGCAAAAGCTTCCCGTGGAAACATTTTTAGAACAATTTAGACCAGCGGACTATCAACATAAACCGGATTCTCTAACTCTTCAACCATATTCTCCACCGCAAAGTTTTCTAAGAATGGTTTTAGACGTTGACCATTAACCTTGGAAATATAACCACTTGCGGGCACTACTACAATAATCGTAAAAGATGACAGTTTAAAAGTGTCATTAAATGTGAAAGATGACAGTTTGGAAACTGTCATCTATGGAGCTGTCATTAAAAGTCTAAATTTGTTATGACAATAAAAAACTGTCATTAAACATATAAGATGACAGTTTAAACCTGTCATCTTTGTGATAAAAGATGATAGTTTTAATCCATCATCTTTAATCGCAAAGATGACGGATTTAAACTGTCATCTTATTTGTTCTCCATTCAAGAAAAAAAAAACTAATTCTATTTCGAATGTGTGGCCACCCACGTGGCACCCACGTGCCTCTCACATGGCCGCCCAGTGGCACTTGTGTGTAGCCTACTTAGCACTTGTGTGGCCAGCAAATATTTGCTTGCCCCAGGACTGGAACTCAAGAACTTAAGTTCCCTCGCGCGCATGTTACCAACTGAGCTGGCACGCTTATTGTTAACAAAAGACAAACAAAAATATGTATACTATATTTTCGAAAATTTTAAGATGAGCACCTTTAATGTCAGTTTTGGATGAAACTGTCATCGTAGACATTGAAAGTATAAGATGACAGTTCTAAACTATCATCTTATATGTTTTTATGACGCTTTTTGACTGTCATCTTTTATGATCAACTGCAATGTCAGTTCTAATTAAAACTGTCATTAAAAGGGTTTAGTTTCAATGTCGCTTTTAAGGAAAACTATCATTAAAAGGTTTCCCATATGGGCTTCCGGAAGCGCCATGTTTTAATGTCAGTTTTAAGCAAAAATTGACATTAATGAAAAAGATAATAATGTCACTTGTATTCTAAACCGTCATCATATACGCAAAGATGACAGCTTGTAAGATGGACTGTCATCAAAAGTCTACCATCATATTTTCGATGATAGTTTTACAAAAACTGTCATTGTTTCAATTTTTTGAGTGTCATCTTTTAAGGTTTTTGTAGTAGTGGGGGTCCAAAATTTCAACCGCCCCGTGTGGAAAAACTTTATGCACAACATGGGGGCCCTCCCAACGGATCTCAATTTTCCGGGAAAAACATGGAGTCTAGAGTTATACAACAACACCTTTTGACCTTCCTCAAAATTTTTCCTTTGGATGGTCTTATCATGAAAAGCTTTGATTTTGGATTTATAGATGTCAGTGTTATCATACGCGTCCCTCCTGATTTCCTCAAGCTCACTAAGTTGGAGTTTACGGTGAACACCGGCATCGGGCAAACGGTAGTTCAAAGATTTAATAGCCCAATATGCCTTGTGTTCCAACTCAACCGGGAGGTGGCACGCCTTACCGTAGACAAGCCGATAGGGCAAAGCGCCCAACACGGTCTTATACGCGGTCCGGTATGCCCACAAAGCATCGGTCAAACGTTGTGACCAATCTTTCCGGTTTGGATTAACGGTTTTTTCTAAGATATGTTTTACCTCACGGTTGGCGAGCTCGGCTTGGCCGTTGGTCTGCGGGTGATAGGCGGTGGAGACCTTGTGAGTAATTCCGTACTTCCTCATGAGGGCTTCGAAAGAGCGGTTGCAAAAATGGGTGCCTTGGTCGCTTATGATGGCTCGGGGCATCCCGAACCGCGACAAGATGTGCTCTTTGAGAAAGTCGACCACCACTTTGGAATCATTGGTTCGAGTGGCAACGGCTTTGACCCATTTGGACACATAGTCCACCGCCAAGAGAATATAGAGGAAACCGCCAGAATTTGGAAATGGGCCCATGAAGTCAATTCCCCAACAATCGAACACTTCCACAACTAGGATATTGGTGAGGGGCATCATATTCCTCCGAGTCACCGCACCTAGTTTTTGGCATTGCTCACATGCGCGGCAAAATGCATAAGCATCCTTGTGAAGGTTCGGCCAATAGAATCCGCATTGAAGAATTTTGGCAGTGGTCTTCTTATGGGAGAAATGACCGCCACACGCTTCGATATGGCAAAATGAGAGAATCCCTTGGTGATCTTCGTCAGGCACGCACCGCCTAATGAGTTGATCCGAGCAATATTTGAATAGATAAGGATCATCAAAGAAAAATCTTTTCACCTCACTAAGAAAGAGCCGTCGGTCTTGTGGGGTCCAATGGTTCGGAATTCGCCCGGTGACGAGATAATTTACGATGTCGGCATACCATGGGCAGCTAGACACGGCGAAAAGTTGTTCATCCGGAAATGTATCAACAATCGGGAGCTTTGAAGAAGAATCCCCAAACTCAAGACGGGACAAGTGATCCGCCACGACATTCTCCACCCCCTTTTTATCCTTGATTGTAATATTGAACTCTTGGAGCAACAAAATCCATCGGATTAACCGTGCTTTCACATCTTGCTTCGTGAAGAGGTATTTCAAAGCAGCATGGTCAGTGTAGACAACAATGGGGGAACCCACCAAGTATGATCGGAATTTGTCTAAGGCAAAGACGACGGCAAGCAACTCTTTTTCCGTGGTGGAATAGTTCATTTGAGCTTCGTTCAGTGTTTTGCTCGCATAGTAGATGACGTATGGATTCTTGTCTTTCCTTTGCCCGAGAACCACCCCTACCGCGTAGTCGCTAGCATCACACATGAGCTCAAATGGCAAACTCCAATCCGGTGTTTGCACAATGGGAGGAGAGATGAGGCTGGACTTCAACTTTTTGAACGCTTCTTCACAAGCCGGGGTCCATTCAAACGGGGCATCCTTAGAGAGAAGGTGGCACAACGGCCTTGAGATTGCACTGAAGTCTTTGATGAAACGCCGATAAAAACCGGCATGCCCGAGGAAGGAACGGATATCTTTAACACATTTAGGGGTTGGGAGGGTGGCGATAAGATCGATCTTGGCCTTGTCAACTTCGATTCCCTTGTCCGATACAATGTGGCCCAAAACGATACCGTTAGTCACCATGAAGTGACATTTCTCCCAATTGAGCACCAAATTTTTCTCCTCACACCTCGCCAATACCCTCTCCAGGTTTTCCAAGCAAGCTTCGAATGAATCGCCGAACACCGAGAAGTCATCCATAAAAACCTCGACAATCTTCTCGATCATATCACTGAAAATGCCCATCATACACCGTGAGAAGGTTCCGGGCGCATTGCATAAGTCGAATGGCATGCGACGATAAGCGAACGTTCCAAACGGGCAAGTGAACGTTGTCTTCTCCTGATCGGCTAAGGCGACCTCAATCTGGTTATACCCCGAGTATCCATCCAAGAAGCAATAATAGGCGTGCCCCGCTACCCGTTCCAAGATTTGATCAATGAAAGGCAGAGGAAAGTGATCCTTCCGAGTGCTAGCATTAAGTTTCCGGTAATCGATACATACACGCCATCCGGTTGTGACTCGGGTAGGAACTAACTCGTTGTTGGCGTTGGGCACCACGGTGATGCCGGATTTCTTGGGAACCACTTGGATAGGACTAACCCACTTGCTATCGGCGATCGGATAGATAATTCCCACGTCTAAGAGTTTCAAAACCTCCGCTTTCACCACATCTTTCATTATAGGATTCAAACGGCGTTGTGGTTGGCGAGAAGGTTTGACGTCATCTTCGAGGGCAATGTGGTGGGAACAAATTGAAGCATCGATCCCTTTGATATCCGCAATAGTCCAACCAATAGCTTTAGTATGCCGCTTCAAAAGTTCGAGGAGTTGGGATTCTTGCAAACCGTCGAGAGAGGAAGAGATCACCACCGGGTAAGTTTCATTTTCACCCAAGAAAGCATATTTCAATGTGTCCGGGAGGACCTTCAACTCGAGTTTTGGTGGTTGGATACTCGAGGGAAGGGTCTTGCACCCAAGAGGAGGCAACTCTTCAAATTTAGGAGACCATAAGTCCGTCCCGCAAACATCGGCCATATCAAGCAAAGAGCACAAATACTCCACCTCCGGTGAGTCTAGGAATGTTGCTTCTTCGGTGGTAAGACACACCTCCAACGGATCCTTGCATAACACATTGTCCACATGTTCTTGAACTAATGAATCGATAAGATTGACTTCATGGATGCACTCATCGTCCCCCATTTGACTTCCGATATTGAATACGTTCACCTCCATCTTCATATTGCCAAAGGTAAGGTTGAGCAAACCACTCCGACAATGGATAACGGCATCGGCCGTGGCTAGGAATGGAAGCCCAAGAATGACCGGAGTTGATGTTGCCACTTGAGAGGAGGGAACCGGGCAAACATCCAACACAACAAAGTCCACGGGATAGATAAAATTGTCTACTTGAACAAGAACATCCTCCACCACTCCCCGAGGAACTCTAATGCTTCTATCGGCCAATTGCAACGTCACCGGTGTTGGCCGCATCTCTCCCAAGCCAAGTTGTTCATAAACTGAGTACGGAAGCAAGTTCACACTAGCCCCCAAATCTAGGAGAGCTTTCTCAATCTTCTTATCGCCAATGGTGAGTGAGATGGTTGGACAACCCGGGTCCTTGTACTTAGGAACTGCATTGGTTTGGATAATAGAGCTCACTTGCTCCGTCAAGAAAACCCTCTTTTGAACATTCAACTTACGCTTTTGAGTGCATAAGTCTTTGAGAAATTTGGCATACGTAGGAATTTGCTTGACCGCATCCACCAACGGTATATTGATTCTCATTTGCTTGAACAACTCATAGATCTCGGCATTGGTGTTGGCATGGGCCGGCGCCTTCAACCGTTGGGGAAACGGGGCCGGTATTTGGGAAACGGGGGCCGTTGGTTCTTCTTCTTGAGATTTTTCCGGTTGCTCACCAACGGGAGAAGGCTCCGAGGTTGGTGAGTCAATAGAAGCATCCGACGTTTGCACTACAATGGGCGTAACCCGTGGCTTGATAGGTTTGGGAGGAATGGTCTTGTCAACTTCCTTTTCACTCCGCAATGTTGTAATGGACTTGGCTTGCTCGGGACTAGGCACCGAAGAGCTCCCCACAAAATGTTGTCCTTGCGGATTTACTTGGGTTTGAGTCGGAAGTTTTCCCCTCTCTTGTTGAAGCAACCCCACCGTGGTATTCAATTTGGCCATTTGTTTGTTGATTTCCCCCAATGCTTGAGTGGTTTGGTCATTGAGAGTTGCTTGACTTTGGACGAACGACCACATAATATCCTCCCATGACCGCTTGGGAGGTTGGAATTGATTTGGCCCATGAGGAGGTCCCGGTGGTGCAAACCCCGGTGGTTGTTGATTATGGGGAAACCTCGGCGCTCCTTGAGATTGGCGAGGCCGGAACGCTTGTTGTTGTGGTTGTTGATGTTGTGGGACTTGGGGAACTTGTTGAGGTCCGGGAGGTTGCGGTTCACTCCATCAGAAATTTGGATGAAGCTTCCAAGCCGCATTATATGTTGAAGAATAAGGGTCAAACCGTTGATTAACGGCATTGACCTCCACTGGACCTGTCCCTTGGAGAATATCTTTGACGGCGGGGAGCATTTGGCAATCCCCCGTGGCATGCCCTGAAACATCACAAATAAAACAAAACTCTTCCACCTTGCCCACCGAAGCCACCCCCGCAACTTTATTAAGTTGTAAATTTTCGATTTGGCGGGAAAGCTGGGCGACTTTGTGGGCAAGGTCATGTTGTTCATTGAGTTGAAATTTTCCGGGATTGCTCGATCCCGGATTAAGCATATTTCTCTCGGAGGGTTCCGAGCAATCCCAGGATTGCGTTTTCTCCGCCAACTCTTCGAAATAGTCCCACGCTTCACTAGGAGTTTTGGCCATAACTCCACCCTCAACCATGCTATCCATAAGGAGTCTAGTGCTCGGAAAGCACCCCTTTAGCAAAATTTCAACTTTTTGAAAGGGTTCAAAGCCATGGTGGGGGATGGAGTTAAGCAAATCCTTAAACCTTTCCCAATACTGGTAAAATGATTCCCCCTCCTTCTGCTTAAAAGTTTGGATTTGATTTATAAGCTCTTTCGTGAGATGAGGGGGAAAGAATTTTTTGTAGAAAGCCTTTGATAAATCTGCCCAATTCGCCAACGATTGGGGCCTCATATTATTCAACCAGAGTTTGGCCTTGTCCTTCACAGAAAACTGGAAAAGTTTAAGTTTTGCCGACTCTAACTGGGCAGGCGTAGAAACTATTGTCGACACCATTTCCTCGAATGCCCGCATATGAGTGTACGGGCATTCCTTATCTCTTCCGTAAAATGAAGGCATTGAGTTTAGGTGGTGCATTTTCACCGTAAAATTATTCGCCTCAGTCGCGGCCGGAAGGACTATGGTAGGGGCCGGCGTAGTACGTGCCGGATTCAGATAATCACTCATAGTTCTTTTGGCCGCGCCCGGGTTGCCTCCAGCACCATTGCCTGCCATTGTTTCTCTCGGAGGGGATCTTATTACAAAAGGAGTTCTTACGGGTGGTGGTGTCCTTGCCCTAACCCGACGAGGGGTTTTGGGACGAGGAGGAGAAAAAGACCGGTGAAGCCTTTTAGAAATAGGACTCCGAAAGGCTCCCCGTTGACCACCACGCATACACTAAGAATCCTTCCCAGAGAAGCAACAGTCGACAACACAAAACTAAGCAGACAAGAGGGGCTAGGCCGCCACCTCCTAACAACAGCAACAATGAGGGGCTATGTCGCCGCCTCAAAAAGTAAGTGCAGAAAGTAAAAAAGGCAGTTTATACTTACACTAGTTTCGTTAAACCTCAAGTTAGAGACACGCTCAGGTTAGAGGTATCCACCAGTTTAAGCATAAACTACGCAAAGCAAAAGTTAAGCGAGATACTTACAATGGTTTGGCGAACCTCCAATAAGCTATAATAGAAAGCGCTCCCCGGCAACGGCGCCAAAAATGCTTGCGACCTTAATGTGCGTCAAAATAAGATTACCCCAAGCGTAGGGCTAGGTCGGTTGCACCATAATAAACTCGGAAGTCCGAGGTCGAATCCACAGGGAGCCAATAGAGCTAGGCCGGAGGTTTGATTTATGAAGGTTTTAGCGTTAGGACCGCCAACCTTTAGTTCGGCTTTAAGACGGCCAACTTTTGAGTGACGAAAATTCTCTCTACCTCCTAACTTTAATTGAAAACAAAGATTGACTAGAAATTAAAAGCGGCAAGGTCTAGGGGTTCATTCCGCCCATAATTTAGGCCGTTCAATGCTTCTCTTTAATAACTCAAGTGAGAGTCATTGTCATTTGATCTCACTCGGAAGATTTAACCATGAAAATCAAGTTTAACTCATACAACGGGGTTTGGAAATGGAAAGGAACTCATTTAGGCATTTTATCAAACACATAGAGTGCCATGGTTCTAAGCATTGGGTGTGCCAAGGAGACTTGTCTACACACAATCAAAGAAATTAACAACCTGTAGACACCCTATTTTGGACTTTCCAGAATAGTTTATTTACGGTCTTTGATTCCCCAATGATGATTAAGGTCGAGAACATACCAAGTTGGTTGATGAGTTTGAGCTTTGAGCGTCCCGAACCTCGTCCAAACCCATTTCAAACCCTTGTCGAACCCTCAAGCCAGAACCAAATGGCCTCAACAAAACCCTGCTGAAGTACGCTGGTGGTGGACTAACGTGCGCAGGAACCACACTCTCCGGCGCACGCCACTCAGAAAGTGGCGCACGCCATATTATACCAGTCAAATCAACCTTTTTCAGCCAGCTGGGCGGGAGTTTGTGTAGCCGCCTGACGTCAGCTGACAGCCTCCTGATCATTACTTCGGCCAGAAACTGTTCCTCTCTCTCCTACACCTTCCATCAAGCCAAGTCCCATGCATTAAATGCATGGGAGCTTCCTCCAAAGCCTTACCACACCCAAACAGCCCCTAAGGGCAGGCTGATCAGCCCTTCTCTCCTCCATAAATACCCCCTTTGCATTCATTTGCAAAGGGTTAGCACCATTAAGAAAGGGGTAGCTTCATAAAGTCAAGCCATCCTTTGTCTTCTTCTCCTTCATTGTTCTTCGCTTCCTTTCTTCCTCATAGAAAGAGTAAGTGAAGAACATATCCTCCACAGTCCATAACCTTCACCACATCTACATCCATCATCATCTTCAAGCTCAAAGCTCAAGCTCTCTCTCAAAAATCACTAGCAAAGGTATAATACCTCTTGCTCCTGCTTTCTGTTCTGACCCCTGAGGGGGGCTGGCAGGGTCAAGGCTGGTAATCTATACCAGTCCAGGCCCTAATGCTGGCAAGGTTTCAAGAACCGTATATAATGATCAGTGGCGCACGCCAGTAGTGATGTACCGTACGCCAGTCATGGTAGTATGTGCAACACTGGTGTGGGGATCATGGATCATTGTTTTCTTGCATTATTTAAGCTTTGATCACCCTATTGCATGCTAAAACCAGTTTACAGCTTTTTGTATTTAGAACTGCTTTCTTTCCTATCTATATTTATTGCTTATATTGGCCATCTGGGTCCCTCTGGTCCTATTCCAGAGCCCAGAATGTGCAAAGCCAAAGCATTGGAACCAAGAAAGAACTGGCGTGCGGCCCTTCCTCAGTGGCGTGCGCTTGTTATCTTTGTCCCAGTGGCTTGGCCCTTGCATGGATCTTCCATCCAGGCCTCTGATCATGCTCCCCTCACTGTTTAAGGGGTTTTCTGTCTATTTGGTGGCTTTTAAGCCCATTTATCTGTCTGTAATAGTTTAGTAACCTCTATAAACTGCGTGGTTTGTCCTGGGTGTGCACTGGTCCTTTCCAGAGCCCAGAGGGTTGAGAACAGATGCTGTGGTATTGGGTTAACCGGCGCACGCCAGTTGTGAGTGGCGCACGCAGGAGTTGACTGCATGCAGTGGTTCGTCCAGTGCATGCAGGCTTGTTCCTGTGTGTGCCATTGCACAGTCAGTGTGTGCTAGTTTGTTTAAAACGTCCACAAAAGCTTGTTCTCAATCTATTATATTTGCTTAGATCAAACATCATCATCCATAAACATTTTGTTACATCTTTTGTACATAAATGCAATCTGTTACAGTTTTAATCCCTATTAACTGTTCCCCCGCCCTAACTGGTTAAAAGAATGATCAAATAAAGAGAGAAATGCGAATGTTTTACAAAACGCCTGAGTAGAGACCGGTCTCCGGACTGGGCGAGGGGGGTGCCATAAAACCCTTCCCCTCTGGCTCCCGAACCTCAAGATCGAAGGTGACGACGGCCCAGTCTACAAAAGCCTTTTTCAAAATCAAACGGACGTGGTCCAAACGTTTTCAAAAGAACGGTTTCTTGGGTACTAACCGCAAAACCCAAGTGGCGACTCTCTGATCTGCGAAGCACTTCGCCGCGCTTTCCGCAAGATAAGGGCGCACCCGGAATTTCATGCACTAAAACACGGGATTTTTGGGGCGTGTGCCCACAGTGGCGACTCTGCTGGGGACATTACATTAATCAACATTTGGAAATTAATACATGAATGAACAATTTCTCAAAAGTCTGGCAAAACAGTACGCTCCGCGCTGCTGAAGAACGGAATGGTAACAGGATTCTACATCCGACCACTCCGCACTGGGGCTTTTACTATTGTTCGCTTGTGTAGTTTTCTCCAAGTGTCGATTAATGAAGTGAGCCAAGCTTAAAAAGGTGTTTTCAAAAAGCATTTCGTTTCTCTCTCTCGATCATTCTTTCGGCACGCGTTCATTTGCATCGGTGTTCTATCAGCCCCGTTGAGGTGTTTTGGGTAACCGGCACAGTTTACTGGAGCCCGGGGTCCTCGAATGCCCAACAACCTTGGACGATGATGAGACGTATTACCGTTTGACCATTGCTCTGCTGCACGCATTGCGATGGGAGGTATAAAACATCTCTAGTCTGAGGAACCCCTCTAAGCCAAAACCAGCCTCGCCATGCGTACAAAGCAATAGAACCTTTCAAAACTAAGACAGGAACCCACAGGGTAGGATTACTTGCATCTAACCCCCATAAACTGTCTATGTGTTACTGTTTTCCATATCGCATGCCTGTACATACATCCATACCGTTCTGCGTAGGAGCATGCTAGGGCGGCTTTTAGGGTTGTCTCTCTTTCAAACCCGTTTTATGCCTGCTAGGGCGTTGCCTGGACCGATGACGAGTCGTGCATCGTGATGGTGCACGTTATCAGCTTTCCAATTCCTTGGGTCAACGAGACTTTGGGAAATCGAGACTTTCTAAGTCATTGTCTAAAACCCATTCGAGGTTTCAAGCAGAAAACTAGGAACGACGGGAGACATGACATGATGCTCATACCACCCAGGTTAAAGGTGCTAAACACTTACACCATTCGAGGCTCCGGCACAGTGCTGCTTACGCCCTCTTGGTTACAGTATCATGTCGTCAACACCAAGTTGTTCCGTTCCAACATTGAAACTTCGAGAGCGGGATAATCAAAGGCTTAGGCTGTTTTGACATCTCTTAGTGTTAGTCGATTCAAACAAGGATACACTGTCGAAAAGAAATCTGAGGATCTCTTTCTCAAACCTTTGTCATAAAACGGTTTTGTCTGCTAGTTCTAGAGTCTAGGAGGACACCAACGACAACATGTACGTTGCATCCTTTCAAATAAAACTATTGCAGGAACACTTCCTGAGCCTTCGATTGCTTTACTGTCTAGCTTTGGGCGCTGCACCGTCAAAGAAAGTACCAAAAAGAAGAGCCAAACCTGCTTGGGAGCATCTACCGGGGGTATTTCACTGCCATATCACCTTCCTCGATCGTCAATCCGGAATGGCAACACAAACAGAGCTGGCTGAGTTGAAGAAAGCTGTAGAGGAACTGGGTCTCAAAATGGACAGACAAATGGTTATGGTCCAGGGGCTGTTCGACCTTTTCACCTCCATCATATCAAAGCCGGATCCGGGGCTAGTCAAAGAACCTCTTCAGGCCTGTCACACCCCTGCGGTCGGAATCAAGCCGTGCTCAAAATACATGTTCAAAGACCTAGCTGAGTGTCATGAAGCTAGAACTCGCCCGAAGACCACTGGTTCCTTGCTCAAAGCCAGTGCTGAAAAGGAGGATATGCGCAACAGAGAAGTCATCCCCAATGCCGAAAGAGTGCATTCCCTTGACAGCACAATGCTATACAGCGGCGGAGTGAGTAAAAGTTCCGCCAACCCTCAATCCAGTCGCCGGAACCCACCAAGGGTCTTCTCGTGCTTCTCTGCACCTTTGTCCTCGGTTTATGAGAAGCTCCTTGAAGCTAGTATCCTCAGGCCACTCCGTCCGACTCCTCCACCTCGGGCACTCCCGGTGTCTCACAATCCAAATGCCTATTGTGCTTTCCATCAAGCGCCTGGCCATCCCACCAATGCTTGTTATCGCCTCCGACATGCCGTTCAAGATCTCATCGATAATGGCACTATTCCACCCCCACTCCCATCAAAACCTGACGACAGTCCCAGCTCCTTGCTCCAACTCAATTCTGACCCTCTGGTCGGTCAGATGTCTATCATCTCCACTCAAATCAACCCCACCTCCACTCAAATCAACCCGAGCTCCACCATACTCAACCCAACCCTCTGCATTGTCCCAGAAACTCAACCCAAACCAACTGTGTTTATCCCTTCCGAGTCCAAGGCTGCAGGGTGCGGAATAGAAGATGGGGCTGAAAACTGGAAAGCACTGGTTGAGGACCGGATCGATCAAGCAAATGAGCGGACTGACAATTTGGGGATCCTTGTTCATGAGAACACTGAGTAGGTTTGGTCAAAGAAGCTGAGGAGGCTGAAGTGCTGTTGCTTGGGCCTGGCATCCTCTAGATCCCACCTCTCTGTGAGGAAGCCAAGGGTAACAATAAAAGTTGCATTTTCAAATCGCGTTTAGCTTGCATTGCACACTTTTAAGTCTAAGTCTGACACAATGTCTATCTGGTCGTCTTAGTCTAGCTCAGAGTTGGAGTTCGTGCCTCTTGGCCCTCCATGTCGTAGCTTCTATTCTCAATTCGAGTCTTTTGCTATACTTGGCAACCCCGTGGGGCTTTCTTTATGATATGCACTATCTTGCTTTTAAGTACTTCGCTGGCTTTTGAATAAACTGTGTCGGCCCTGACGACGAAGGGATAGATTTCGATGGGGTCATCCCCAAGGAAATGTGTTCCCTCGCCAAAAGGGAAGACGAAAGGCATGCTCGGCCTATTAAAAGAAGAAGTAGTTTCAATAAACTTGAAAGATGAGGTAGACCCTCGGATGACTCAAAATTGGCTCAACGCTGTCCCCAAAGGAACATTGCACCTAGTCCGACAGGCTCGAAGAACCATCGACATTTTGGCATGGTTTCACAAAAGACACGCCCGACATCGATCATGAGATGACAAAGTATCAAATCTCCTGCCACCGGATGTCAAGCTAGAAAGCGGAAGCCCAGAAGGCTCTAGGCCTCGTACCATGTTCAAAACAGCGTCAGCATCAAGCGCACATTAAAAAGGCGCAAAAGTGGCCTGGGGCGAGGCATTCTCAACTGAAGCAGTCAGGACCATGCATTATCAAAAGCCATCTTATCTGGGGCTGCAGCCAAAGATCATCAATCTCGACGACAACAAATTCAACACTCTAGTCAACCTGGATCAATTCAAGAGCCACTTTTCCCTGAGAGAAGCTCGTTGGGCCGAAAACCACAAGGGTGGGCGGTGCCAAGCAAAAGTTAGAGCAGCCTGCTAGACTGAAAACCTGTGAAGGCGGTCTAGGCAAAAATAAATAGGCAAAAGTCGAAAGCTCGCTAGGCCGAAAACCTGTGAAGACGGCACTAGGCAAAAGTTAGAGCGTAAAAGGAGAGGTAAAACACACGAGTGAACCTTGGCCTGAACTACGTTTTGACCTGATTCCCCGAATGTGGGATACGTAGGCAGTCTCTCTTCAAGACTCGGTCATATTCTATCAATTGGATCCATGTTTGACTTTTTGGTACACATCAAGGGTCGAGAAGGGTCAAGAACAGAACAAGCTTCATCAGAAACAGAAGGGGGAATCCTTTCATCTTTCAATCTTATTTTAAACTACTATTTCAATTTCGAAGCTGAGCAAAAGCCAAAAAAAGATATAAGCATCAAAAGCAGAACGAAATGCTAAAGGCCCCAACAGGCTCACAGTTTATTCTAAGTTCAGCAAAGTCTAATTTGCGCAGCTTTTCAGTCACGCGCGCTAGTTTGAGACTCACGCACGTTTTCTCAAAGTGACACGCGTTGGTCTCAAACCTGCGCGCGCTTCTTCAATTCTTGCCGCAGGCGGCAGTCGGCAGCCATCACGCCTAACAACGATTTTGAACCCCCGGTGGGAATTTCAAGTTAAAACCAAGGTTTCGATGCCTCGAAATTGGTTTTTAGGGCTCTTGCCAAGTTTTTTTATGCCGTGCAAGTCATGTGTACCTAATGTGACTGTGCGGAGGTGTCGGTTTCAGTCCGGGCCTATATGAGTCGTTCCATTTGCGTCTTTTGTCCATCTTTGCGACGTTTTTCTAGTTTTCCGGTCTATTGCCCATTCCGGGGCTTTCTTCTCTGTTTTGTTATTCGCACAGGTCTTTGTACATATTTGACTGTGTGTGGGTGTCAGTTTCACCTATCTAGGGATATTTTGGATTTTGGCCTGTTAATGCCCAAAATTTCATTATTGTCCATGTGTCGGAGAGTCTGCATTGTATCCTAGGACTCTTCTTCCTCGTTCTTCCGAGCTAGGCAGTCTATACGTGTGCGTATGTCTGTGTGTCAACTCGATTCGCTCGTCAATGCAAGTTGGATATTAGCGATTGGTTTATGCTCTCTTTCCAATGAACCGAGAATAATGCAACTTTTACAGCGCTGCTACGGCATCCATAGTCCAAGCAGCAAATCGTCAAGTACAGAGGGGTAAATTGGCCCAACGCAAAAGTAAACCAGGCAAGTCACAGGGTGATCTAACCCGCTCGAAAGTTACCTACTTGGACCTGCAGGTCCGCAACTCGAATCGAAGCAGTAAAGCAAAGGTGTGGCTCAGTGATAGCCCTCAATCGTCAAAATTGCCCTTGTCGTCGTTTGTGTCGTCCCGTCCTCTAGAAGCCGCCCTAGTCTGCCTTTGCATTTTCAATTTGTACATATATGTTTAGCATATATTATCATTGCATATTGTATATCAAATGTCAAAAGCAGGAGACCGCTTCAAATCAAATCAAGCCAAACCAGCAGTGAGGCATTTTCTACGGTCAATGTTGTGGCATTGGCAAATCAAATCAAATCAGCATTGAGGTCCATTCCCAACAGGCAGCTCATGTTGCCCTGATCCATGCTTTCATCCCGGTTCGCTATTTCCCCAAGCAGAGCCTGTCCAAACTCAAGCGACGATCTATCCGTCCTAATTCTAAATCAACGACGATCTATCCGTCCTATTTCAAATCAACGACGATCCATCCGTCCAATTCCAATCAACGACGATCTATCCGTCCTATTTCAAATCAACGACGATCTATCCGTCCTATTTCAAATCAACGACGATCTATCCGTCCCATTTTCAAATCAACGACGATCCATCCGTCCCATTTTCAAATCAACGACGATCCATCCGTCCCATTTTCAAATCAACGACGATCTATCCGTCCAATTCCAATCAACGACGATCTATCCATCCTATTTCAAATCAACGACGATCCATCCGTCCTATTTCAAATCAACGACGATCCATCCGTCCTATTTCAAATCAACGACGATCCATCCGTCCTATTTCAAATCAACGACGATCCATCCGTCCTATTTCAAATCAACGACGATCTATCCGTCCTATTTCAAATCAACGACGATCTATCCGTCCAATTCCAATCAACGACGATCTATCTGTCCTATTTCAAATCAACGACGATCCATCCGTCCTATTTCAAATCAACGACGATCCATCCGTCCTATTTCAAATCAACGACGATCTATCCGTCCTATTTCCAAATCAACGACGATCTATCCGTCCAATTCAAAATCAACGACGATCCGTCCGTCCTATTTAAAAATCAACGACGGTCTGTCCGTCCGGAATCAAATCAACGACGGTCTGTCCGCCGATTCAACAAGTAACGCATCTTCCAGCAGTCTTATTGCTCTGCCTCGGATGGTCCATGATAAGGAGATTGGCTCTGATTCCCAATGGATGGAATTTAACCTACCTGACGCGACCTACCCGTGATTTGTTGGAACTATCCGTGCCATGGTTAGCTTTATCCTCAACAAACAGCCGGTCCTGTTCGAATTCAACGATGATCAGCCATGTCATCACCGACGATCAGCCATGTCGTCCATTCAACGATGATCACCCATGTCATCACCGACGATCAGCCATGTCGTCCATTCAACGATGATCAGCCATGTCATCACCGACGATCAGCCATGTCGTCCTCTCAACGATGAACAGTCATGTCATCGCCGACGACCAGCCATGTCGTCCATTCAACGATGATCAGCCATGTCATCACCGACGATCAGCCATGTCGTCCTCTCAACGATGATCAGCCACGTCATCACCGACGATCAGCCATGTCGTCCTCTCAACGATGATCAGCCATGTCGTCCTCTCAACGATGATCAGTCATGTCATCACCCCGAGCAACGGCGATCAGAATATTGCCCGCGTTCACCACCGACCAACGGCGATCAGAATATTGCCCGCGTTCACCCTCGATCAACGGCGATCAGAATATTGCCCGCGTTCACCACCGACCAACGGCGATCAGAATATTGCCCGCGTTCACCACCGACCAACGGCGATCAGAATATTGCCCGCGTTCACCCCGAGCAACGGCGATCAGAATATTGCCCGCGTTCACCACCGACCAACGGCGATCAGAATATTGCCCGCGTTCACCCCGAGCAACGGCGATCAGAATATTGCCCGCGTTCACCACCGACCAACGGCGATCAGAATATTGCCCGCGTTCACCCCGAGCAACGGCGATCAGAATATTGCCCGCGTTCACCCCCGATCAGAATATCGTCCGATCGATCCACGACGACGGTCTGCCCGTCCAATCAGTCTACAACACCGTTCACCTATCCTAGTCCACATCGGTCTACAAGTAGCGCATCGTCCTACAGTCTTCTTGCTCTGCCTCGGATGGTCCATGATAAGGAGATTGGCTCTGATTCCCAACAGATGGAATTTAATCTACCTGACACGACCTACCCGTGATTGTTGGGATTCTTTGTGCCAAAGATAGTTCGATCCCCAGCAGTGACAGCCCGTCCTGTCCAAATCAACGACGGTCTGTCCGTCCAACCCCAAATCAACGACGGTCTGTCCGTCCAACCTCAAATCAACGACGGTCTGTCCGTCCAACCTCAAATCAACGACGGTCTGTCCGTCCAACCTCAAATCAACGACGGTCTGTCCGTCCAACTTCAAATCAACGACGGTCTGTCCGTCCAAATCTAAAATCAACGACGGTCTGTCCGTCCAAAATCAAATCAATGACGGTCTGTCCGTCCGACTCAACCGTTAGCGCATTTTCCAACAGTCTTATTGCTCTGTCTCGGATGGTCCTTGATAAGGAGATTGGCTCTGATTCCCAACAGATGGAATTTAACCTACTCGACGCGACCTACCCGTGATTGTTGGAGTTACTCATGCCGAAGAAGGTTTGATCCCTAGCGGCATTGATCCATCCACAACTAACTATTCCCCAGGAGAGTCCACCTCACCATTCAATGATGGTCCACCCATCCCTATCTTCTGACAAGAGTTCAAACTCTTTTCCAACGATCTTCAGATGGTCCGCCCGTCTTCAATCTCTCAATGGACGGTACATTTAAATACATGTCCGCATTTTCTATTTCTTCTGGATAGCCTTGATAGGGTGTCTAGAAACCTTTGACGTTACTTGTACCAAAACAATGGTGCTCCAAGTGCCGTCAAAGGGGGGCTACTGTAGACACCCTATTTTGGACTTTCCAGAATAGTTTATTTACGGTCTTTGATTCCCCAATGATGATTAAGGTCGAGAACATACCAAGTTGGTTGATGAGTTTGAGCTTTGAGCGTCCCGAACCTCGTCTAAACCCATTTCAAACCCTTGTCGAACCCTCAAGCCAGAACCAAATGGCCTCAACAAAACCCTGCTGAAGTACGCTGGTGGTGGACTAGCGTGCGCAGGAACCACACTCTCCGGCGCACGCCACTCAGAAAGTGGCGCACGCCATATTATACCAGTCAAATCAACCTTTTTCAGCCAGCTGGGCGGGAGTTTGTGTAGCCGCCTGACGTCAGCTGATAGCCTCCTGATCATTACTTCGGCCAGAAACTGTTCCTCTCTCTCCTACACCTTCCATCAAGCCAAGTCCCATGCATTAAATGCATGGGAGCTTCCTCCAAAGCCTTACCACACCCAAATAGCCCCTAAGGGCAGGCTGATCAGCCCTTCTCTCCTCCATAAATACCCCCTTTGCATTCATTTGCAAAGGGTTAGCACCATTAAGAAAGGGGTAGCTTCATAAAGTCAAGCCATCCTTTGTCTTCTTCTCCTTCATTGTTCTTCGCTTCCTTTCTTCCTCATAGAAAGAGTAAGTGAAGAACATATCCTCCACAGTCCATAACCTTCACCACATCTACATCCATCATCATCTTCAAGCTCAAAGCTCAAGCTCTCTCTCAAAAATCACTAGCAAAGGTATAATACCTCTTGCTCCTGCTTTCTGTTCTGACCCCTGAGGGGGGCTGGGCTGGTAATCTATACCAGTCCTGGCCCTAATGCTGGCAAGGTTTCAAGAACCGTATACAATGATCAGTGGCGCACGCCAGTAGTGATGTACCGTACGCCAGTCATGGTAGAATGTGCAACACTGGTGTGGGGATCATGGATCATTGTTTTCTTGCATTATTTAAGCTTTGATCACCCTATTGCATGCTAAAACCAGTTTACAGCTTTCTGTATTTAGAACTGCTTTCTTTCCTATCTATATTTATTGCTTATATTGGCCATCTGGGTCCCTCTGGTCCTATTCCAGAGCCCAGAATGTGCAAAGCCAAAGCATTGGAACCAAGAAAGAACTGGCGTGCGGCCCTTCCTCAGTGGCGTGCGCTTGTTATCTTTGTCCCAGTGGCTTGGCCCTTGCATGGATCTTCCATCCAGGCCTCTGATCATGCTCCCCTCACTGTTTAAGGGGTTTTCTGTCTATTTGGTGGCTTTTAAGCCCATTTATCTGTCTGTAATAGTTTAGTAACCTCTATAAACTGCGTGGTTTGTCCTGGGTGTGCACTGGTCCTTTCCAGAGCCCAGAGGGTTGAGAACAGATGCTGTGGTATTGGGTTAACCGGCACACGCCAGTTGTGAGTGGCGCACGCAGGAGTTGACTGCATGCAGTGGTTCATCCAGTGCATGCAGGCTTGTTCCTGTGTGTGCCATTGCACAGTCAGTGTGTGCTAGTTTGTTTAAAACGTCCACAAAAGCTTGTTCTCAATCTATTATATTTGCTTAGATCAAACATCATCATCCATAAACATTTTGTTACATCTTTTGTACATAAATGCAATCTGTTACAGTTTTAATCCCTATTAATTGTTCCCCCGCCCTAACTGGTTAAATGAATGATCAAATAAAGAGAGAAATGCGAATGTTTTACAAAACGCCTGAGTAGAGACCGGTCTTCGGACTGGGCGAGGGGGGTGCCATAAAACCCTTCCCCTCTCGTAATCTGGCTCCCGAACCTCAAGATCGAAGGTGACGACGGCCCAGTCTACAAAAGCCTTTTTCAAAATCAAACGGACGTGGTCCAAACGTTTTCAAAAGAACGGTTTCTTGGGTACTAACCGCAAAACCCGAGTGGCGACTCTCTGATCTACGAAGCACTTCGCCGCGCTTTCCGCAAGATAAGGGCGCACCCGGAATTTCATGCACTAAAACACGGGATTTTTGGGGCGTGTGCCCACACAACCTTAAGTTTAGACCAAAGATTAGAGTTCAACAAGTTCTTTGAGGCATTTTGGCAAACACCTAGAGTGACATAGCTCCAAGCATTAAATGTGGCAAGAGATCGAGTCCTTGCCTACACATAATCAAAGAGGTTAACAACCCTAGGTTTTGGTACATAAAAATGAACTTAGTCCATTCACAAACCACATTAAGCACAAGAAATGAGAGAAGCCATTAAACTACCCAAGTCACGGGATAGAAATCACCCCATGACCAAGCCTTTATCACTACTCAACCATAGAACAAGAATGAAGAACAAGCATAAAAAGATAAATACGATTCATGGATGAAAACGAAAATAAACTTAAGATTACGAAAGATCTCAACCGTACCTACAACATTAATGAAGACGAAAAGCTCCAAAACCCAACTCTTCAATCTCCTTTGAGGAGAGATGAAGAAGATGAGAAGAGAGGGAGGTAGAGAGAGAAGTTCCTAGGGCTAAAAATGAAAGATATCCTCTCAAAATGAGGTTAAAATCTATTTATAGTCCCAAACATTCGGGATACAAAAGTCTAAACTACCCCTGAAATGTCCAACAGTCGGGCAAAAAATCTGCAGAAATTTCCAGGTGCTACGGGTAGGACCATTTTTGGGCTACAGGTAGTAGTCTTGTTTTGCAGTTTTGACACCGCTACTGATCACTGGCTACGGGTAGAACCATTTTGGGACTACGGGTAGCAGCTGGACAGTTTTTCATTCTCCTTTGTTTCTTTAGCCTTTTCATGCCCTTTGGCCTTCCGTTGTCCCGCACACCCTCCGAAGCTACTATTCATCATTCTTGGGACTCGGTGGCGGAGTGCCACGTGGCCTTGGGTGTATGGAAACCCTTAGAGTTGATCCATGGTAGCAAAACATGCCTTATTCACGCGATTCACCTGGAAATGCCAAAAACACACCTTTCGTGCAATATCATTCAAATCAAGTAAGTTACGCACGTGAGTGTGACAAAAATGAGAGAGATAAGCCCTTTTATTTACACTATTGAGGGCTTATCACTGCTCGATGGCTCAACTGGAGAGAAGTCAGCTGGCCCAAATAACAACTCACTAAGAGGATTCAACGTGATCGATACCATTAAATCTCAAGTGGAAAATTTATGTCCCGGTGTTGTTTCTTGTGCCGATATCTTAACTGTTGCTGCAAGAGATGCTACAGTTGCTGTAAGACCATATTTAATCGGGTAGTTTATTGCATTTTAGTGTAAAAAAGAAGAAGCTAACAATGGTGCATTTAATTAAAAACAGGGTAGAAAAAATTTGCCTTCTAAAGTCCTAGTTGACGTTTTCTTTTTTCACGTCAAACCCAATATTATTATTATTTTTTTAGAAACAGTCGATTTTATAAAGGGACTAAGCCCAAAAAACTCAAGGAGATGGCCTTGAAAACGCCAAAAACAAATACAACCAAAAAGCAAACCCAATATTTATTTCCAAGACAGAAGTACGAAAAGAAATGTCTAGTGCATTCAGTTTTCTAAATTGAGAACATAAACCAGAATTAGAATGTGGTCTGGATTTTTGGTTGAGCTTGGACTCGGTATATATTTTTTTATCAGAAAAAAAAAAGATTTATTAACCTTTAAAAGAAAACAAAGATTAAAAGGATTACAAGTATTGGCAAAAATGCCACCCAGGTTTGTGGTTGAACATGATTTTTGACAAGATTAATGTTCTCGCCGAATTCTACAAAATAAACACCGAAAAATTAAAATTAAACAGATTGAAGGGGGCCGGACACCACCACCCCTCCTATTCCCATTTCATATACAAGTTTATTTGTTAGTGTTAACAATGTAGTCCCTCAGTTCTGGGTTAATGACTCCAAATGTCCCAAAACACTTATTCGATCCATTCTAAAAAATCTCTCCTTCTACAGTAACCATTTTACTGATTACAGAATAGGGCAAGAAGTGTTGGTTTACTATAAAAAAAAAACAAGAATAAAATAAATATAGCGGAAATGAGAATGTTAAGAAGAATTATGGTAAGACTTTGTTAGATCAATTTTAAATAAACAAAAACTTATGCGGAATAATATGATGTGATGTGATTGACAGGAATATTAGTAGATGGACTTTTTTTTCGGTCAAAGGGAAATTCAATAGACACTTTAGTAGATGATTGGTAAAGGATGTTTTGACCGATTTCGGGTAATAAGTATTCAAAATAATACTAGTAGATTAAGGACATTTTTAAAAACCATTACTTCATCGCATGTGCCCTTAGACTCTATCTTTGTTCATACTGATTGGAGTCCGAGAAGTCTCACGACTCTCACCTTTAAATAAAGGACATCACAGTAGCCAAATGGCATCAACAATTTACAACAACTCCTTCCCACAACATGCGTTCCCGTGGTAGCTTCTCGCTTCTTGCCTTAGTTGTTTTTTCAGCAAATTGGTCTAAAGTCCAAAAGAAGAGGTCACAAAGTAGATTTAGTCCAGCTTAATTTTCAGTGATGTGTAAAGTCCATTAACAAAAATGTTTTGGAGTTTAAGATCCGTGAAAAGACCAAATTGCCTTTAATGAGACAAGGGCCTTGTTTGGCTAACACAAAAAATGTCTTTTTTCATTTAAATTGACTTTAATTAGACAAGGGCCTTGTTTGGCGAACACAAAAAATGTCTTTTTTTAATTTAAATTGACTTTAATGAGACAAGGGCCTTGTTTGGCTTACATAAAAATGTCTCTTTTTTTATTTTGACCTATGTTACTGGCGTTGACTGGTGTATCTGTTCATTTTTGGTATATCTGTTGATTATTTTTTTATTTTTTTATTTTTTTGACCGTTGACCAGCGTTGACTGGTGTTGACCAACGTATCTGTTCATTTTTGGTGTATCTGTTGAATTTTTTATTTTTTTAACCATTGACCGGCATTGATGTTGATCGGTGTATCTGTTCATTTTTGGTGTATCTGTTGTTGATATATGTATATCTGTATTTTAAGTGGAGGTTGTGGTGGTAGTGGTGGTGGTGGAAGTGGAGATTGTAGATCTATTTTGTTATATCTGATATTGATATACCTGTATCTGTTTTATGTTGGTGTATCTATTTTGGTGTATTGGTATATCTGTATCTGTTTTGTGTTGTGTTGGTCTATGTGTTTTGGTATATTTATATCTATTTTTGTGTATCTATTGTTGGTATATTTGTATCTATTTTGGTACATCTGTTGTTGATATAACTGTATCTATTTTGCGTTGGTGTATCTGTTGCGGGTATATATGTAAGTCTTTTGTGTTGGTGTATATGTCTTGATATATCTATATCTTTTTTTTTGTTGGTGTATCTATTTTGGTATATCTATATCTATTTTGGTGTATCTATTGTTGGTATATTTGTATCTATCTATTTTGGTACATCTGCTGTTGATATATCTGTATGGAAATTTTTTATATTAGCACCTGACTTTTCACGCAAATCACATAGATACCTGACCTTATCGAAATATCATATAAACATTTGACGTTTTAAAAACACTTATTAATTAAACTCCTACCGTCAACTTCCGTCCAAAAACAAACGAAAAACTTATTTCTCTCTCCAATTTTGCAAGAGAAAAGCCGAAGCAAACCCCAGCAGATATTGTTGATATATTTGCATCTGTTTTGGTACATCTGCTATTGATATATCTGTGTCATTTTTGGGTTGGTGTATCTGTTGTGGTATATCTATTATATTTGTTTTGGTGTATTTGTATCTGGTATATCTGTATCTGTTTTGTATTGTGGTGGTGGTGGTGGTGGTGGTAGTGGCGGTAGCGGTGGAGTGGTGGTGGCGGTAGTGGTGGTGATGGACATGATTTTGGATCTGGAGTGGTGGTGGTGGAGTGGTTATAGAGGTGCTGATGGGGATGGGGGTGGTGGTGGTGTGGTGGAGGTGATAGTGGAGTGGTGGTAGAGGTGGTGGTAGAAGTGGAGGTTTTGGTGGTATGGTGGTGGTGGCGTCGTGTTGGTTGAGTGGTGAAGGTGGGGGTGGAGGTGGTGGCATGGTGGTGATGGAGTGGTGGCATGGTAGGAGTGGAAGTGGAGGTGGTGGTGGCGGCATCAAAGTGGTGGTGGTAGAAGTAGTGGTTGAGTGGTGGAGGTGGAGGTGAAGGTGATGGAAGTGGAGGTTGTGGTGACATGGTGGTGGTGGAAGAGGTGGTTGAGTGGTGGTGGTAGAGGTGGAGGTGATGGAGTGGTGGTGGTGGTGGTGGAGTGGTGGTAGAGGTGGTGGTAGAAGTGGAGGCTGTGGTGGTATGGTGGTGATGTTGGTAGTGAAAGTGGTGGTTGACTAGTGAAGGTGGTGGTGGAGGTGGTAGCGTGGTGGTGATGGAGTGGTGGCATGGTGGTGGTGGAAGTGGAGGTTGTGGTGGCATGGTGGTGGTGGTGGCGTCGTAGTTGTGGTGGTGGAAGTGGTGGTTGAGTGGTGGAGGTGGTGGCGTGGTGGTGATGGAGTGGTGGAAGTGGAGGTTGTGGTGGCATGGTGGTGGTGATGGTGGAAGTGGTGGTGGTGGTGGAGGTGGAGGCGGTGGCGTGGTGGTGATGGAGTGTTGGTGAAAGTGGAGAAGTTGGTTGCATGGTGGCGGTGGTGGTGGCTTCGTCGTGGTGGTGGTGGAGGTGGAAATAGTGGCGTGGTGGTAAGTGGAGGTTGTGGTGGCATGGTGGTGGTGGAAGTGGTGGTGGAGATGGAGGTGATGGCATGGTGGTGGAAGTGGTGGAGGTGGAAATAGTGGCGTAGTGGTGATGGAGTGGTGGTGGAAGTGGAGGTTGTGGTGGCATGGTGGTGGTGGAAGTGGTGGTTGAGTGGTGGTGGTGGTGGTGGAGATGGAGGTGATGGCATGGTGGTGATGGAGTGGTGGTGGTGGTGGAGTGGTGGAGTGGTGGTAGAGGTGGTGGTAGAAGTGGAGGTTGTGGTGGCATGGTGGTGGTGGAAGTGGTAGCATGGTGGTGCTGGAGTGGTGGAAGAGGTGGGGGTAGAAGTGGAGGTTGTGGTGGCATGGTGGTGATGGTGGTGGTGGAAGTGGTAGCATGGTGGTGCTGGAGTGGTGGCATGGTGGTAGTGAAAGTGGTGGTTGACTGGGGAAGATGGCGGTGGAGGTGGTAGCGTGGTGGTGATGGAGTGGTGGCATGGTGATATTGGAAGTGCGTCGTAGTTGTGGTGGTGGAAGTGGTGGTTGAGTGGTGGAGGTGGTGGCGTGGTGGTGATGGAGTGGTGGAAGTGGAGGTTGTGGTGGCATGGTGGTGGTGATGGTGGAAGTGGTGGTTGAGTGGTGGAGGTGGAGGTGGAGGCGGAGGCGGTGGCGTGGTGGTGATGGGTGTTGGTGGAAGTGGAGATTGTGGTGGCATGGTGGCGGTGGTGGTGGCTGTGTCGTGGTGGTGGTGGAAGTGGTGGTTGAGTGGTGGAGATGGAAATAGTAGCGTGGTGGTGATGGAGTGGTGGTGGAAGTGGAGGTTGTGGTGGCATGGTGCTGGTGGTTGAGTGGTGCTGGTGGTGGAGATGGAGGTGATGGCATGGTGGTGGAAGTGATGGTTGAGTGGTGGAGATGGAAATAGTGGCGTGGTGGTGATGGAGTGGTGGTGGAAGTGGAAGTTGTGGTGGCATGGTGGTGGTGGAAGTGGTGGTTGAGTGGTGGTGGTGGTGGAGATGGAGGTGATGGCATGGTGGTGATGGAGTGGTGGTGGTGGTGGTGGAGTGGTGGTAGATGTGGTGGTAGAAGTGGAGGTTGTGGTGGCATGGTGGTGATGGTGGTGGTGGAAGTGGTGAGGTGGTGGTGGAGGTGGTAGCATGGTGGCGCTGGAGTGGTGGCATGGTGGTGGTGGAAGTGGAGGTTGTGGTGGCATGGTGGTGGTGGTGGTGGTGGCTGCGTCGTAGTGGTGGTGGTGGAAGTAGTGGTGGTGGTGGAGGCGGTGGCGTGGTGGTAGGAGTGGTGGTGGAAGTGGAGGTTGTGGTGGCGGTGGCGGTGGTTGTGGAAGTGGTGGAGTTGGAGATGGTGGCGTGGTAGTTATGGAGTGGTGGTGGAAGGGAGGTTGTGGTAGCTTGGTGGTGGTGGAAGTGGTGGTGGTGGAGGTGGTGGCGTGGTGGTGGTGGTGGTGGAGGTGGTGGTTGAGTGGTGGAAGTGGTGGAGGTGGTGGCGTGGTGGTGATGGAGTGGTGGTAGAGTGGTGGTGGTAGAGGTGGTGGCGTGTTGGTGATGGAGTGGTGGTAAAAGTGGTGATGGAAGTGGAGGTTGTGGCGGCATGGTGGCGGTGGCGTCGTGGTAGAAGTGGTGGTTGAGTAGTGGAGGTAAAAATAAAAAATCAACAGATACACAAAAAATGAACAGATACCCCAGTCAACGCCGGTCAACGCTAGTCAACGCCGGTCAACGTTAGTCAACGACAGTCAATGGACACTATGTAAATTCTGGACATAATGTCATTTAGACTTTAAGGAAAAATATTTATGTCCTTATTATAGCAAAAAAACCTTATAGTATGTCCTCCTACTCAATTTTCCCTTGTTTTTTCTCTTTCAACAACAGCTGCCTTCTCCGCAAATCTTTCACCAAATTTCTACGACAAAACTTGTCCCGGTGCTTTGGCAACCATCAAAAGCGCTGTCGACGCAGAGCTTATGAGACAGCAACGCATGGGCACTTCTTTGCTACGCCTCTTCTTCCACGATTGCTTCGTTCAGGTACGACAACAATCCAAAAAAAAAATTTTCTGTAAACATGAAAATTTGATCTCAATTTGTTGTAGTTGTAAACTTAGAGAGATCGAGCTTGCCAATGGTCATTGTTATTGCAGACGTGTGATGGTTCAATTCTTTTGGACCCGGCGCCCAACATCGATAGTGAAAAGATCGCAGTTGCTAATGCGAACTCTGTTAGAGGATATGATGCGATCGACAGAATCAGGTTGGAGTTGGACAAGACCTGTGGAGGGCCTGTCGTGTCGTGTGCAGACATTGTGGCTGTTGCTGCTCGTGACTCTGTTGTTGCGGTATGTACTATTCGACCGTGCTTAAGTTAAGTTTGTATTTTTGAAGAATGTTAAACCTCTAAACCAAGTGTAAGAAGCCCGTGTTAAGTAAATAGAGTCCCATATTGATTGAGAGTGGAATGGGTGATCACTTAATAGCATTTGGGACCTCTCCACTCATTGCCAATTGGTTTTGAGATGGATATAAAGTTTTCACATGCTATCAAAGCGGGGCCCGTTCCACCCCACGATGACAGATCAGCAAAAAGGCTGCACGATGATAGGACTCAAAAGTGGTCACACGTGACAGACCTCAAACGCGGCTGCACGTGAGGGGGGATGTTAAGTAAATAGAGTCCCACATTGATTGGGAGTGGAATTGGTGATTACTTAATAGCATTTGGGACCTCTCCACTCATTACCAATTGGTTTTGAGATGGACATAAAGTTTCCACAGCCCGATCAAAAAAAAAAGAAGTTTGAGAAGCTACTCAATAATTCATTCTTTTTTCTTTTCAGATCAACTTGCCTAATTTATTAGAAGGCTAAATTTTAAACATACTTTTAAAAATCATTTTCAAACGAAAGTTGCACGATTCAGCTACAATACTACAGCAGGACATGAAATATCACCACACCTTTACGTAGGGTCCATACATTAATTACCTTTATATGGGGTCCATATATTAATTTAGCCTTCGGCCTCATGTGAATGTGTGGTAGAGATCCTTGGAGCACCGTCGCATGGTGTTACTCTGAAAGTTAATAATTTTCATTCTATGAGAATTCTATCATGAGGAATTATATATGCATGTTTGTGTATCATCTCTATCAATTTGTATATGTGCAGAACTTATGCATGTTTTCTTGTTTAATTTTACGATGTCTTGGCCACATGCAGCTAGGAGGACCAACGTGGGAAGTCCAACTAGGGAGGAGAGACTAACTCAACGGAAACAGCACCCTAGCGGACATTAACCTCCCATCACCCATTATGAACCTCACACAACTCATCGCCACCTTCAAAATCCAAGGCCTCGACGTCCAGGACCTAGTCACCCTCTCCGGTGCCCACACGATCGGCTTGACCCATTGCGGATTCTTCCAGAACCGAATCTACAACGAAACCAACATACCCATCGACCCGGCCTTTGCCCGCCTGCGCCAACGCCTCTGCCCAAATGCCACTACCTTTGCGGCCCAGGCGGAACTCGCTCCTCTTGACTTGATCACTCCTAGACGATTTGACTCAAATTATTTCTCCAATTTGGTGCAGAAGAAGGGCCTTTTGGATTCTGATCAGGAGCTTTACAATGGCGGTGTGACGGATGCGTTGGTGAAGTTGTACAGTACGAATCAGGAGGCGTTTTTCAAAAATTTCGCAAGGTCTATGGTTAAGATGGGGAATTTCAAGCCGTTAACTGGGAACGAGGGGCAAATTAGGAATAATTGCAGGAGAGTGAACCCTTAATGTGTTGGAAGTCAATGGGTGCTTCTTTGTTTTTGTTTTTGATGTTTTTGGTCTAAACAAACAAGAAATAAATACTCCTTAATGTGTTGGAGTACTTGTAACATAAGCAATTAATGTGTGGGGTAATGTATGTAATTAAGTGTCTATCTTATCCCTTGTATTATGAGCTAGCTGTGCAGCCTGTGAATTTGTGATTAAGGTTTTGTGATCAAGTGAATAAAATGGGTCCGGCTCCGGCATCCTGGTTTCAGACGGTTTTTCTTTTTTTGATTTTGTTGTTTTTAGTTGTTGTTTCTGTATTTTCGAACCGGTAGTGTCCGCTTTTATTGTAGTGTTTTCTTATATATATTATCTGCATTTTCTGGCTGGTCAAAAAAAAAAGTGAATAAAATGGGTTAACCGTTGGACCATCTTTATCATCTTATCTGATTCTCTAAACTAGTACTAAGGTTGCGCACACACTCCCTGTCTGCATGCGAATACATGGGGTGAGCGAGTGGGGGAGTGGGTAGTTGAGTGGAGCAGAACATGGAGTATGGCAGCTAGAGTGCGAGTAATTTTACATTATCACCTTGTTAGTTAGTTCGGTTTGGTATGGTTTTGTTTGGTTTAGACATTTTTGCAAACAAAATCGGACATATCTATTTGGACATTTTACAAACAAAGTCAAACCATATGTTCTTGACGGTTTGGTTCGGCTTGACCGGTTTGTTACTCATGTCGGGTTTTATAGCAAGAAAAAGAACACCGTAATTAAGCTTTCACCATTTTAATTTCCATATTGAACTATTAAATTAGCTTTGACTTTGATCAAGGTCTAACACAAATAAGAAGACTATTGGAACAAAACAAGTCAAAGTACAAAGGGGAGAAAGCAATCAAACTCGTAAGATTTTGCATTTTAAGCAATACTAGTGTAGTAGGCCGGATTAGCATACACAAGTCCATGGGCCATTTACGCCCAAATCCTACTGGGCTCGCAGGCCCAAAGCCGGGGAACGAGGGTCCATAAGATCCGGGGCGATTTACGGGCCGGTCCAATTTATGGACCTATATTCCCACAAACTCTTGTCCAAAACTAAAACACACCGTTAAGGATTTCTCTAACTTTTATGCCAAAAACACCCCCTACTTCTCCCAGACAATCTCTCTCTAAATTCTGAGCACAGACCCGTCCTCTCCATCTTATGCTCCATTCTACGTTTTTTCGTCGTCGAAGCAACTCCTCAGTTACGTGCTAGATCTGAAAAACCCACCGGATTCCTCCGTCGCCGTCCATTCGCGTCATATTTCGGCGAGGATAGTTGATCATGAGACGGTGCAACCGCGGAAGACGTAGAAGAAGCAGAGCACGGAGACCGACTCGACGGCGGTGACGAGGGACCAAACGACGTCGTCCACGATAGACGAGTTGATGCGGCTGTGCGGGGACCACCTCGGCAAGGAGAACGGCGACAGGTCGTGAGACCAACTTCGCGGCGTGAGGTACGAGGAGACAAGCCTCACCGGCCAACGAAAGATCGAGGTCGTCGGAGGCGAGAAATTGATTCTGGCATGTAATAAAAAAACTCGGCGAATATGTCGTCGGCGTCGCGAGCAGTCGTAGATTCGGCGGCGTTCAGGGTCACTGAGGACGTCATAGGCCTCCGAGATCTGCTTGAACCGAGCCTCGGCTTCAGCGGTGGTGTTCTTGTAGGCTCTCTTCAGGTCTTCGTCGGTACAAATTCGCAGTCTGAAAAAGCTGCCGGAAAAGTGAAAATCACAAATTCGCTATTTGAAAAACACTGCGAATTTCACACACACACACACACACACACATATATATATATATATATATATTTATGTCTGTGTGTAGGTTTTTTTGTTGTTGTGTTATTGAGTTAATTTTAAACTGAACTTGTTTTATTCGACATTGCCTTGTTAGATGTTGATATCCAATCATCATGAGTGTAAATGAATAAGACAAATTCACATGGGTATATGATTTTCACAGGGGTATGTGAATTTGTGAATTTAAGGCCGTGGGTGGTGTTTTAAACAAATTCACAGGGGTATGTAAATTTGTGAATTTACGGCTATGGGTGGTGTTTTAAAAAAATTCACAGGGGTATGTGAATTTCACAGGGTATGTGAATTTGTAATTTTACGACCGTGGGTGGTATTTTAAACAAACAAGTCTTCAGATGAAAAGAATTGACTGTTGAGTTTCTTCTGAATTGGAAGTGAAGTTTCTTCTGTTGGCATTATTCTGTTTCTATTGGTGTTTGCTTGTTGATAATCAAAAAGACTACTCCAATTAAATGTTGATATCCAATCATCATGAGTGTAAATAAATAAGACATTGATTGGAAGCTTTTCTTCTAAGTCCCTGGAGCACTTATTGATTTGTTGGTAATATCTGAATCATTTTTCAAATAAGTTGCTATATTTAATTTTAAATATGTCTATATACTCTACAAATTTCTTGTTTGCTATACGGAAGCAAGCAAAAATATGTTATTGAATGGAAAAAGGAGTATGATTTTATTGTGAGTCATATTTAAAATTAAATTAACCTTTCAATTGCATCAGAAGTTTACAAGAGCCCGAGAAGGATGATAGCGAGTCCGAATCTCAAATCCAAATTCTTACTCGCATGGCGAGGTAGTTGACCCGAAAGTAGGAGGCGTTCTTCTTGACGCGAAAGTTAAATAAAACACATACCCCTAAGAAAAAGTTAAATTTCACAATGTGAAATTCTTAGTCTCACACAATTTCACACGGTATGAAATTCTCAGTCGCATATAATTTCAGTGTGAAATTCTCAGTCTCAAAAGAGGGAAACTACCGAGATTTTTCAATCTGGTGAGTTCATTTCCTCCCAGTGGCGCTCTCCAAGTTCATGTCCTGAAGGTTCAACAGAAAGTCATCCGAACTCAAGAAAACCTTGTTGGCTGCATTCGCTACCGTATGTGCATTTTCTCTTGCTGCTTCAATTTTCCTCAGAGTAATAAATGCTGGATTATTGGCAATAGCCTGACCTATCAGCTGGGCACTCTTTGCCTCTCCCTGTAACAGACATGCAGAAAAGCAAATGTTTTAAGTTGAAGCAGCACAAAAACTAAACTTCCGTGTGCGTAGAGAAAATGTCTAAGGATGCTTATCCACTCATAGATGGGGGAAAACCCGAAGGTTTTTAAGAACTAAGAGGCAGAAAGAGAAGGAAACTTGCAAAACAACCATCTATTTTACGCGTTAAAATCGTTTTCGTATTCAGAAACACGTGGAAATCTATATCCCACCTGCGCCCGAATAATAGCACTTCGTTTGTCTTGCTCAGCCTTTTCAACAACAAATTTGGCCCTCTCAGCTTCTTGCACAGCCACCTGTTTGGCCTCTATTGCTGCAGTAAACTCCTTCCCAAAGGTCAGGCTTGTGATCGAGACATCATCCAGTGCAATGTTGAAATTTGCAGCTCTCTCTGTCAATATCTTCCTCACTTCCCTACTGACCGCCTATAAACCAGCAAGTTACACAAGGAATTGCTTTTAACTATAACAAACCGAACCTAGTAATCTAACATACAAGGATTTCATGGTATGCAAATGAATCAAGGATCCATTTCCATCAAATGAGATGGAACTCATTAAATAGCAATGGTAAGGTATTTGTGCAACATAACACTGCAAAAATGGGTTCACTCTATGAGGCCTTACCGCCTTATAGAGAACCAGAAAGACGAGGATCCATAATAGCTTCTATCCATAGCTTAGAATTTGAAATTCAAACTGACAATAGATTAATACCTCTCTCTGAGTGATGAGCTGGCTAGCATTGTTTTGAGAAACCACCGCTTTCAGAGTTTCATGAATAATGGATGGCAAGACTCTTTCATTATAGTTCTCACCAAGTGTCCGATAAATAGTAGGCAATTGGTCGGGCACAGGACGGGTAAGCACTCGAAGACCAATTTTCACCTGTGCAGCAAAATCAATGGCCATGCTTAGAAAGGAATTAGATTTAGAAGGAATATGACATGCATGGTGTAAGAAACTTGACCCACACGTCTCTCTAAAAAATAGCACATAATTTACGTACTGGATTAAGCTATAAAAAATAGCACATAATTTACGTACTGGATTAAGCTATTAACACATACCCCTGTGAATTTCGCATATCCCCTATGAAATTCACATACCCCCTGTGAATTTCGCATACCCCTGTGAAATTCCATTCAAGAGTACTATGATCAACTTGATGATTTTGTATGGATAATTTACCTATTGAAACGTGCAAATAGATAGTTTGACTCATCGAAGTGATATCCGAGGTGAGCTCCGTATACCAAATTTTCTTTTGCTTTGAAAAGAAGACTTAAAAGAAGTAGATCATTGTCCTTGATTTTTCTAATATATAGTTGTGCGCTCTTTGCTTGAAAATGGAATTCTAACACATACCCCTGTGAATTTCGCATACCCCTGTGAAATTCACATACCCCCTGTGAATTTTGCATACCCCTTGTGAAATTCCATTCAAGAGTACTATGATCAACTTGATGATTTTGTATGGATAATTTACCTATTGAAACGTGCAAATAGATAGTTTGACTCATCGAAGTGATATCCGAGGTGAGCTCTGTATACCAAATTTTCTTTCGCTTTGAAAAGAAGACTAAAAGAAGTAGATCATTGTCCTTGATTTTTCTAATATATAGTTGTGCGCTCTTTGCTTGAAAATGGAATTCTAACACATACCCCTGTGAATTTCGCATACCCCTGTGAAATTCACATACCCCCTGTGAATTTCGCATACCCCCTGTGAAATTCCATTCAAAAGTACTCTGATCAACTTGATGATTTTGTATGGATAATTTACCTATTGAAACTACCTTCTGGCCTGAAAAAAGATTTGACATCCCAGAGTGAGACTCACCACCTCTTAATGACTCTGATCTTCTTGGCAACTTGGAGAGGCTCTTGCACTTGTCCTTAACAACTAACCCGAAAAAGACTTCGGATTTGCTTCAGAAGTCCCACGGTTGCGTAACCACGTAGTAGGATCATTACAGGAGGCTGTCACTCCATCACTTTCCAGAGCAGAAATGAAAAAGACCGATGGTGAAAGAACAAGATAAGTACCCCAATTGCAAACTCTCTTTAACAAGCAAGTTTAGCTTTTGATGGAAACCTCTCTCATGAAGGAATGGGTTGTATTCTCTTACTTCCATCTGTAAAGAAAAACAGTAATAAAAACAAGCACGGAAAACTTATTCTTAGGGTGGACAATGAACAAGAATTATAGCCCATGCTACAGAGTACAGAAAGTTGTACTACTCTTTCAGACCCGATATAACCTATAGATAACCCTGCACATCATGAAGTTTAAGATCAACAGACAAACTTTAACAGCACCCCACTCCCCATGGTGTGGTTTCATTTCTTGGTCTGCCTATCTTAATTCATGAACATAAGTGCAAGGTTTATATATATGTTCTTTCACATCAATCGCAAGAGATACATTGGCAAAAACATATTGATTGAAACTAGTCTCTCTCTTTTTTTTCAATTCAATCTTTTTCTCAATTTCACACTGTGAAAATGACCTATCTATGAGTGTTTTCACAAATTTCACAGTGTGAAATTCTCAGTCTCACACAATTTCACAGTGTGAAATTCTCAATCTCACACAATTTTATACAATTCTCAATTTCACACAATTTCACAGTGTGAAATTCTCATTCTCATACAATTTCACACTGTGAAAATGACCAATCTATGAGTGCTTTTCACAAATTTCACAGTGTGAAATTCTCAATCTCACACAATTTCACAGTGTGAAATTCTCAAAACTAATTTTTTTTCATGTTCACATATGATTTGCCATATGTCTACTCACAAAAAGGCACCTAAATAAAAAAGAACGAAAGGAAAACCCATTACTCGATTAAATTGCCATCTAGGTCCACAATCAGTTTGATTATTAATTGGCGATTGATAGTTTCTGATTGCATTCCATTGGTATTGCTACAAAATTAGATTAGTGTGTGTACACAGAGAGAGAGGGAGACTAGAGTCCTGCAATACCAGCTTTTACAGCTGAGAGTATAGGCCGTGTCTATGGGGTTAAAGAAAGTTGCAATTCCAGGAGGACGCCTATTGGGGGTGATTGATAAACTTATTATGTCCACTCCATCCTGAGCTTCCTGTAAATGCAAAAAGGGGCAATTAAGATGTAATGAAGTTATGAGATTCTCTCTTTCCTCAGCTTCAACTAGACTGAAATGCTAAAACTTATACAAGAATATCCTAATCGTGAGCTTTCAAACTTTACGCTGGGTAGGGAGTGGGGGACATTAACAAACGAACCACTCCAAACAAAGAAGCATAGACACTTGTACAAGGTCTAGTGTCCATTTCAGATGCCAAAATTTGACCTAGAAATTTTCGAATGTGTCATTAATTCAGTCAACATGTAATTTTGCTAATTCATTAGAACCAAACATACTGTGTCATAGGGCTTGGTTCAAACTGAAGACAAAATCTTGGAGACCAATAATTAGAATCAAAACCTTACGACTTCAATACTAACTCCTTTAGCTTTATAATATCAGAAAATAAAGCCTACATCCAAAATATTTTTGGTAGTAATATGTATTATGTGTAGTTTCTTACTGTGTCAGAAATTTATTCAAACATGTAACTTCTTGATGTGTATGAGCCAATGTTTGAAGGGTAGGCCTGTAGCATACACATCGAAACCCGAAAGGGAGATCACATCCTCAACAGCAAAAACATGAAGAGGTGCCAAAACTATCCGAGGGAACATGTGATGACATACCTACTCAAATGAGAAAGAAAAAGGAACCACTGATCTTCTAATGCAACATCGAGTAATATCTGAAATTCTCAATTCAGTGTGAATTCTTAATTTCAAACAATTTCACAGTGAGAAATTTTCAATTCAGTGTGCAATTCTCAATTTCACACAATTTCAAATAATTTCACAGTGTGAAATTCTTAATTTCAAACAATTTCACAGTGAGAAATTCTCAATTCAGTGTGAAATTCTTAATTTCAAACAATTTCACAGTGAGAAATTCTCAATTCAGTGTGCAATTCTCAATTTCACACAGTCAAACACAAATTCTCAGTATTCAAACACAAATACTGTTTGAACCGATCTTCAAGCCCTAACATATCATTACCGTCATCGCCTATACCACCCAAACCATCCTCATCTTCTTCTTCCAAAACAAATAAAACCACGTACTCCGTTAAACAACAAAAAAAAGCAAGTACTATGTACGTACGTGATATTCTCGTCTACGTTTTCAGTTCCAGTAATTGATGATCGATGCTTCTAATTCGATGATTCCATCCCTCCTCCATGTTAAAGATGCATGATTGGAATTTAGAATGCAATCACATTAAAATGTCAATATAGATATCAAAGAAAGCATAGGCATTTTGAAAGAAACAATCTCGCAATCTTGCAGCAATGCAAAGAACACCTGATGATCTAGTTCGTGAATCGAACATCGCTTAAACAAAAAAGTATTGACTTTTAGAAAACAAAAAATTACCGAGGCATACCTCATCAATTCCTCCTACTCGAACTACCTTGAAGGGATGCCACCCGGGATCCCTCAGGTACTGCTCCCACAACAAGCACCACTCTATTGCTTTGTCCTTTATTTTGCTGCCTCTTTAACTTTTTCTCTGCTGCTGCTTGGAAAGGCATAGTGTCAAGCTCACCCATCTTCTTCACTCCAATATTAGCACAGCTTTGCATGAGACCCTAAAGGGAAAGGGAAGTGACGTTCACTCAATGTTTAAGGGTTTATTTACAGGAAACTCTTTCGGACAAATTGTAGATTCCAAAATGAAACAGTGTATCGAAACGAGCACACAAAAAGCACAACACTGTGTGATTCTTTCCCTTTTTAGCTGGTCAATTTGTGTTAACACCTATAATAGTAAAAAAAAACTCCAGGAAGCAAATTTATAATCCAATCTACGATAAGTTCAGGTTGGAAAATGAACTCCTAGGCTGCAAAAGCCAAATGAAACAGGACATCTCGATACCTTGCGATGAAATTGAAACAGACAACAAACAATATATCAACAAAATAATTACAGACATGTTCAATAAGTATTAACTACTACATTTATTTTTCTCTATACGTATCACGTACTACATCAATATGAATGGAAATCATGTCTAATATTGTACATGTTGGAAAGAGTGGCACTGGGCAAAACTCAAAAGCAAAAATCTTACAAAGATATCTTCATAACCAAATTGGGAGTTTGAACTTCAACAAAATAAAGAGTTCTGCCTATTACTGGATCCCAAGAAACTTTCCTCTATAAACTTGCAAGGTGCCCATGTGCAGGGGCGGACCTAGCTTATATGCAAGGGTGCCACGGCACCCTCCAACCTTTCACTCACCTCTGCATATGTAGTGTTATATATGAAATTCATCACATTGACACCCCCTAAATTGGAATGTTTCAACGAGTCCCCTTTTAACAGACATGGATAATACTTGCCCTTGTATAATTTTGTACATCGAGTATAATTAGACTTTATCTTCTGTTTAATTGCATTTTGTTAAAAAAAATACTTTTACATGCAAATAATTAAATACTTTTTAAGGGAAAAAATAATAATAATAATAACCAGGCGCAGCAATCTAGGAAGTTCATGCATCAAACTTTAAACAGCATACTTCAAGCTTCCTACTTAAAACTGAGAACAATCTTGGTTTGGTAAACTTCTACATGTAAATTTCAAAAACCTGCATTAAGTATGCACATCCAGATCTGGTCAATGATGGCAACTTATCCTTCTTGGAAAATTCAGATATCCGCCGATGCACTATGCCTTTGACCTATATAACGTAAAAAAAAGATCAGTTGATAACAGTTAAGGGAGAGTATGTTTATACAAGAAGATAATTTTTTTGCCAGCCTACCAGGGAGAGCCGCTGTTCACAGTACAGTTTGTGGCATTCCGCAAGAATTTGCACATATTCTTTCCTGGGTGATCTTCTTTCAATTTCCTCCAACACTGGTTTAAGCTGCAAATAGGTAGAAACATTTATCCTTTTAGAACTATATAAATAAATCGTGCAAAACCTGCCCACAATATAGTAACTAACATTGTTCCAGGCATAATCCTCCCATAATCCAAATAGAAGCTTGGGATACAACCAAAGAGATGAGAAGAGAACACCATTACTTCACTTGCTGTTGCTTTAAAACGGACATATATGACAGATGCCTCTACACCCTCTGAAACAGCCATGTTGCTGTCACTACTGCTCCGAATTGCTGCCTGGACCTGATGAAAGAAACAAACGCATGACAGAGCTTTACATCTTTAAACATCACAACCTTTTCAGTTCTGCAAGGGTACTTTACCTGAGAAGAAGCACTTTTTGAGAACAGAGAGAACATGAGAACGAATCATACCCAGCGCTCGAGACTGCCAAAAAGCATGTGAGCAAATGGTTTTTAGAACTTTAACATCCAAAGCAAATGTTGAAGGCAACAGAAGCACCATCCAACATAGTAAAGGGAAAAAGAATGCTATCTTCCTAGATTTCTTACACATGGCAATACAATTTTCTCTCTGTAATCTATATAAATTGGAGTTACAAACCAGAGAGAGTTTCACAATTTCGCAGTGTGAAAAAGAGGCTGAAAAAGTGATAATCACAAATTCACACTGCGAATTTTGTGTTTTACTTTGGATTTTTTTTTTTCTGAAAAAGTCGCTGGAAAAATGAAAAAAACACTGCGAATTCACAAATTTACGTATCCTTGTGAATTTGTTTAAAACACCATCCACGGCCGTACAACCAGTTTACGTGGAGGAAGTGATAGAGAAGTATCGGTGTTTACGCAACCAAAGGTTTACGCAAGAAAGGCACAGAAAGGGAAGGGAGCTTACGGCGGTGCGAACATAGATCGTAACCCGCGTCCTTCCGCAATAAGTGCAGCATCAGTTCCGAAGAGATCCCTGTTCTTCATCCTCTCAAAAACTATCCTGCATGCTGGATTCAGTTGGATCCTTCTTTTTCCCTTCTGATCCCTCCAGCTGAATTTGTACTAGTCTTTGTGTTCATCTATGAAGATTGTCTGAAAACCAAGATGTTAGAAGTATTGATCATCCGAAAGCAATGGAATTCACCATCCATAAACTACTGGTCATGAATAATTATCACAAAAATGAACAGTTCAAACCACTTATGAAGGATTAGAGCAGATTATCAGGGGATATTAATTTAAAGCATTAGTTCACCAAAGCATTCATCTCCAATTCATAAATTGTAACGAATTTCATGAAATCTGACAAAGAAACAAGGTGAAAATTTGAATTAGTATTACAGAGAACTCAAGTTCTTTGTATGCAAATATATTTATGTGTTTCGGTTTCAACTTTCAACTGTAATAATAGAGGTCCAGCATCATAACATGTGATGAACAAAGTAATTGAAAAAACAATGAAACACGATCACCAAAGTAAAAACATTTTGGGGTCACCGTTGGCATGGTTTAAGTTACGAGAATTAGTCTTTCCGTGAAAGATGAGGGCATCACTACCCTAACTTTTATTATCTCTCCTATATCTCCACAATAAGCAGGAGATGCAATACAGATCCAGATTCGAACTTTCCTGCTATTACCATGTCTATAGCGTGCATCATGTGGCCACTTTTACGATTGATTTTGCGAAGCATGATAGGTAAAGAACGAAAACTAGCATCCTATCCCCTTATAACTTAATCAAGAAGCACCACTTTAATACTCAATATAGTGACCCACATCCTCACTAATTTAGCTTTATCCTTCATTCTACACCCACTAAACCACAGATTTGGTCTGCCCACTTTCATCTTCAAACCCTTTTTCAGCTTCTAATAGCAGCAAAGGAAAAGAGAGAGATTCTTTTGATGCCCAGAAGCAAGGAGAAAGAACCAACATTAACTGTCACCTATCTATGTGGAGAGATGTCATTTGTGCTAAAAGCACCCACCATAATTTCAACATTTTCCAATAGCAGCACCTGAAAAAGTTAGACAGTATACTACCTTTTACAGCTGCTAGAAAAGTCTCAAAATAAAATCTTCCCAGTAAGATACTACTGCATTGTGAGAAAATGTTGGACTGTCCAGGATAATTACAGGAGAGGATCTCAACCCGGCCTACACAAATCAACCATAAATAAAGTGGCTTTTAAAGATAAAGTAGGAGGTACCCAAACAACCCCTAGAGTTACACAAGTTTTTCTGTGGCTACTGTGTATTATTCCATACCCCTGTGAAATTCACAGGGTATGTGAATTTCACAGAGGAATGTGAATTTGTGAATTTACGGTCGTGGGTGTTGTTTTGAACAAATTCACAGGGGTATGCGAATTTCACAGGGAGTATGTGAATTTCATAGGAAAAAACCAAATCAAAACTTAAAGGTTCGAGATTCTGTGAATTCTGTGTTACTCATTTTTCTCTTCGCGCCACGCAATCTGTGAAACACACATATTCCTATCATAAGAAGCTAACAGCCGGAAGTTGATCACGCGACATCAGCAATTTCAAACAGTACATTGCACAGCATTGCGAACAATACCTAGGTGCTAGGGAAGCCAAATAAATAGGAAAACAACAAACATGAGCTATATTCTATTATAAACAATCATTACTCGCATGGAAAGTGAGGCACCCATTCGCACCTAGGGAGAATGCTCTGTAGGATGTCATCATGGAAAGTGAGGCATCCAATAGCACCTTGGGAGGACTCTTTTTGGCCGAACACTTCCCTCCTCCGTGGGAGGATGTGTTTGGCTGGATGCTCCCTTCCTCCTTCAGACAAAAACACAATTTCGCAGTGTGAAATTCACAATTTCGCAGTGTTTTTTTCATTTTTTCAGGCGAATTTTTTCAGTTTGGATTTTAGATATGAACAAGCAGAAAACCTCATTTCCATAGATGAGGATGTGTTTGGCTGGATGCTCTTGCTCTATCGCCTCCCGGCCGGCGGCCTTGTAATCGTAGCTATAGTCGTGCCGATCGCAGTACCGATGCTCCGAACAGAACAGATCCCCCCACCTACACCTGAATCCGGTCAACCCGACCTTCCGCCGGCAGCCGGAGCACCGATTCACCTCCCTCCTCTCTGCCGCCTCTGCCGCCGCCGCCGTCTGCTGCTGTCGCCGCGTGGGAGGAGGAGGAGGAGGAGCGATTTCCGCGTCCGGACCCGATCTGTCCGATCCAGGCGCCGATCGAATCGCTTGATCCGTGACGAACGAATTGGCCGAGGTGGAGGTTGGATCGAGCTTCGGAGGAGTGGGATGGGCGTGGGGACCTTAAGCTCGGTCTCTTCTTTCTCTCTCTTCTGAGCCATGTCTGTTGGTGTGGCGGTGAGGAGAGAAATGAATTGTGGTGTTTTTATTTTGTTTGGTGGTGATAGAAATAAGGGTAGAACGGTAACTTCAACTTCTGTTTATCCTTGCACGTAATTAAACAGCTCTTACATCCTTAATGGAAATTAGAAGTCAAAAAATTGGACCGGCTGGTAATTTTCTGTAAGATCCGTCACCTGTTCGGAAGATACCTGGGTCAGAGGACTGACCCGGGTCGCGCCAGAGACTGCAACAAACCGCAGCTGGCTCAGTACGGAGAAGATTGGATCGACCATATGGCACCATTCTCATCCGGTCACACGGCAAGGACAAACGGATTACGACGAGTTTGGCTGAGGTGCCATATGGCCCGGCTACGCGTCGCCACCACGAGAGGCCACGTGGAGCAGTCCCCCCATGGGCAGAGGTGCGACTTTCGGCGGTCATTGACAATGAAGCAATATTGAAAAGGCAAAACTAAAACCCAAAGAAAGCACCGAAGGACACAAAAAGATTAGTATTGATTATTGAAAATGCGAGACATTACACATGCAGCTAATGAAGCATCCATTATTGAAGAAATTTTACTCACGTAATTTTAAAACACAATCCTAGACACAACTGTGTCAGTGACCATTCTTTATATATGGATTCATATGCATCAAACCGTTCCGAACACAGTTCTTTCTAGAGTTGTGTTTTAAAATTATGTGCGTAAACTTTTTGATCAGTGAATACGTACACAAGTAGTACTAAAAAAGTCATATACTGAGTAGTTTTAATATGTGGATTGTGGAATATTTACAGTTGGGTGGGCCCAGTTGGTCTGTTCCACTAGGCAGAAGGGATTCGACTACAGCGAGTTTTAGTGCTGCTAATTCCATTCTCCCAAGTCCAGCTTCCAGTCTCAGTGCCCTTATTACTGCTAAGGAAAGGTTCAAAATTTCCAATCTCAAACAAAGGTTTCACTGCTAAAGAAATGGTGGCTCTATATTTCAGGTAATTCATTTGATACTTTTCCCTAGTCAGTTTATGCATACCTGCTAATTTCTCGGGAATCAATTTCAGGCGCGGTTAATTATTAGCGGTGCTCAATTAAAGTTGGGACAAAAGTGCGGTATAAAATGACCCCAAAAGAGTTAAAAAAGAGTTGATACTTGATAGAGTTTAGGAAGTTTCGGACAATAATCATAAAAGGGAGCAAACCTCAAATATCAAGTCATGACCACAAGTGCAAACTGATACACATTAATCCTTGTTCTTCTTAGTCTTGTAATGCTTATTCAAAGATTAATAAAATTTTCTTTACCTTTCAAAAAAAAGTGATGTGATAAACGCGTAAATGTTCACATAAGCGACCTTAATTTATCCTCGTTAGATCCATTTATATTATTATTATTCGGTGCTTAACGCTTGATTTTTGTGTTTTAGGTACTCGGAGATTTTAACATTCTAATGGACCTTATGAATACTCCTACTGTGCACGTAAATCTTGGAAGTGAATTGGATGTAGAGCAGCAGAAGAATACATGAATCATTTGTACAGATTCATGTTTGGTGGGCCCAAAGACTTCCTATTTTGATTTATAATTATTGGACCAAGTAAAAGAATTGGCCCATGCCAATTCTCGGCAGTGGGCATGGCCCACAAAGTTTGGAAAATAGGGGTTTTCGGAAGTCGGCTACAGAACATATATAAGAAAAATTTACCCAAAAAAAAAACATATATAAGAAAAAGATAACAGTGGGTGAGACACTTTTTGGACGACGCATTACAGGAGACAAAAAGGAAGAGAAACACGGCCGAAAACCGAGAGCACTGTTCCCCGCATAATCATCCTTTTCCGATCACGGCTGGACAGAAGATCAGCGCGATGTTCTCCTCTCCAATGTCCGGCTAAACTCGTTTCTAGGGTATAGATGAAGCTCGAACTCTGAGTAACGATGTTTTTGTTTTGATTTAGTGTTTTTATTATTCGAATCGCGGTTGTATGACTTAAGGATTTATTTGCGGTATTAATTTTCTCTATTAAATCTTATGCATGATTTTCTAGATTTTTATACACGTTCATACAACGGTTCTTAATTGTTTGTGATAACTGAGTAAGATGAGTTATGCTCCGTAAGATGCACCGTGCTATTAGACGATCCGTGCGATAGAGACGGGTCGTACTAGTGAGACGGTTCGTGTTAGGCGGCGATACCCCATGCTATTTGGTGATCCATAAATATCTTTAGGCGATACCGTGAGGGCCCGCGAGCCCTAACGATATCCGGATTGATTCGAATAATTAACCTTTATCTTCACATAAATATTGTTACAACGGGTTGAGTGGATTCGAAACCCTAGATCTTTTCTCTCATAAACTCTCTTTACTTTTAATTGCTTTACGTTGATTTAGTTTTCATAATTTTAGAAATCAAACAACCAAATCTCTTTCTGAATTAATTTAGAAATCAATTGAAGCAATCTCATGTGATCAACATGGTACAGGGGAAGAGACTAATTAAAGCATGCTTGGAAGTCATAATTAGAGACACTTTGTCTTTTGGTAGTCGTTTTAATTCTTGTTCCTTTTCTTTTGTTCCTCGTAATTGTAATAGGGTGGCTAATGTTTTAGCCAAATATGCCCTATCTCTGGAGACCCCTATAACTTGGCTTCGGGATTATCCAAGCTGGGTTAATAGGGAAGCCTCCTTCGATGTTTCTTTGATGCTGCAATAAGAATATCCACCTATTACCGATTGGAAAAAAAAAAAAAAACTTATGCCCTGTTCTCTTTGCAATTCAAAAGAAAAAAATTCAAAAAATTCCCCCTAGATTCTCCCTGCTTCCAACATTTCTCTCTCTATCTCTCTCCACTTATTACCCCTACTATTTTTCAAAAAAAAAAAATTCAAAATACAATCCAAACACAGCATTAGTCTTCGTAATCCCTGAGGACGATACTCGGAGTACTTGTCGCTATCTTTTAGGTAGTAGTAATTATTCTGTTTTACTAATTATTTTTGAAACGGAAACGACACAATCATGATGCGACAAGTTTGTCTCTCAATAGAGTGGATAAATTAGACTTTGCACCGCTAGCGAAAGCATTTCTTCGGTCCTTGAACTTTAGTATTCTGGTTTTAGCTTAAATTAAACCACTTGTCTTGACTAAAGCGTAGAGGAACCTAAAAAGTAAGAAATTACAATAAAAACTAAAAAAACTACACTAAAGAAGATTTCGTCCTTGTTTAGCGCTAAAGTCTAACTTTTCATTGGAACTTTGTCTGCTATATCTTTTGTTTATCTTTTTTGGATTATTTTCAACTTCGGTCTACATTTGTATATGCTTTTTTAATTTTTCCTATTGGGACGAATGATCAATCTCAAATATATTAATAGAAACCATCTCTAAATTTCTAAATCCGTCAACCCAACAAGTTTTCTCATTTTTTACATATAACATATATCCTCACAAGTTTGTTCGCCCTCAAACTCATGACATGATCTCACACAATAGGCCAAATAAGGTACACAGTCTTCAGAAGTCGAGTTTACAACGAAACCAACATAAATTTCAAATTCGCGACTTCCGTGAAATCGAAATGTCCGAGCTCTGGCAGCGACGACAACCTCTCTCCTCTCGACATCACCAGTCCAACCTCGTTCGATAACGTGTACTTCAAGAATATGCAGAGCCAGAAGAGCCTTCTCCACTCGGACCAGGAACTCTTCAACGGAGGCTCCACCGATGCCTGACTTTGCCTCAAGGTCGATCATGTATGGGCTTGGCCCAATAGATGTTTTCTTTGTTGTCATCTTATCAATCTCGGATTGGATCTCGTAATTAGCACATGATTGTTCTTAGCTTTGTTTAGGAATATGATTCCGTCTAATATTTGTTCCCTTAAGTCTTTGTAACAATTTTAATGATTAATAAAATTTTATTTTGCTGTTAAAAAAAAAGAAGAAGAAGTCGATCCGTGTTTCTTAAAATATTTATAATCGACCGTCTGACAGACTTTGCCTAAAAGCTCACCGTACTTCTTTTTAAAAAAAAAAAAACATACTCGTATTACGTGGATTCTACGATTATAGTGTGTTGCGTTAATTTTCTATATTACCTATTATTTGTATCACTACTCGTTTATTAGTTTGCTATTAGTGACCGGCCAGTTCCCACGTGTGCGCGACATTGATTGAGTTGTGTGACGATTGAGTCAATCGAATAGTGCTTGCGTGGGGGGACGGCCTCGTCTTTGGGGTTGAGTCATGTGACGATTTAGTACGATAATTACTATTGGCCGCAAATAATAACTCCTGACACGAAGAATTACTTTTTGCCGCATTCCACTTGGCTGCATCGAATTGCATTTGACCGGATCCAATTGCACTTGGCCACATCGAATTGCACTTGGCCGCGTCAAATTGCTCTTGGCCGCATCGAATTACTTTTGGCCTCATCAAATTGCACTTGGCCGCACAAATTGCACTTGGCCGCATTGAATTACTCTTGGCCGCATCGAATTGCACTTGGCCGCATCGAATTAGAGGCCAAGTGCAATTCAATGCGGCCAAGAGTAATTCGTAGCGGAAAAGTGCAATTCGATGCGGCCAAGAGTAATTCAATGCGGCTAAGTACAATATGATGCGGCCAAAACTATTTCGATGCGGTCAAGAGCAATTTGATCCGGCCAAGTGCAATTCAATGCAACCAAAAGTAATTCGATGTGGCCAAGTACAATTCGATGCGACCAAATGTAATTCAATGCGGTCAAGTGCAATTCGATGGGGCGAAAAGTAATTATCGGCCAAGAGTAATTCTTTACGTCCAAATATAATTCATTGCGACCAAGAGTAATTCATCGCGGCCAAGAGTAATTTCTTTGCGGCCAAGAGTCATTCTTTGTGAACTTCTAATTTCAGCCATTGGCTTCAACGGTTAAGAACCTGAGATGGAGTGTCTTTTTTTGTGTTCCTAGAACACTCCCTTATATATATATTCTTCAAATTAGCACATAATCTGAAAAATTTTGGTATTCTTTTCTCTCTCTCTCTCTCTCTCTCTTTTGAAAAATCATAAAGACATTAATGTACAGTTATTATAAGTAAATAAACCCTGGCCGTGATTTTTTTTGAAAAATCATAGAGACATTAATTACTCTGGCCGCAAAGGATTCAAGAATTTCCCATGTTTAGAAACATTTGGATTAAAATATTTCAAGCCGATAACTGGGAACGAGGGGCAAATTAAGAATAATTGCAGGAAAGTGAACCCTTAAATATGTTGGAAGTCAATGGGTGCTTCTTGGTTTTTATTTTTGATCGATGTTTTTGGTCTAAACAACAAGAAATAAATACTCCTTAATATGTTGGAGTACTTCTAACATAAGCAATTAATGTGTTGGGTAATGTATGTAAGTGTCTTATTTTTATCCCTTGTAATTGTATTATGGGCTAGTAATTGTATTATGGGCTAGCTGTGCCTGCGCAGCTTTTGAATTTGTTATAAAGGTTTTGTGATCAAGTGAATAAAATGGGTCGACCGTTGGAGCATCTTTATCATCTTATCTGATTCTCTAAACTAGTACTAAGGTTGCACACACATTCCGTATCTGGATGCAAATACATGGGAGAGTGGGTAGTTGAGTGGAGCAGAACGTGCATGGAGTAAGGCAGTTAGAGTGCGAGTAATTTTACATTTATCACCTTGTTAGTTAGTTCGGTTCGGTTCGGTTTGATTTGGTTTGGTTTAGACATTTTTGCAAACAAAACCGAACATTTCGGTCTGGACATATTACAAATAAAGTTAGACCATATGTTATTGAAGGTTTGGTTCGGCTTGACCGATTTGTTTCTCATGTCACGTTTTATAGCAAGAAAAAGAACACCGTACGTAATTAAGCTTTCACCATTTTAATTTCCATGTTGAACTACTTAAATTAGCTTTGACTTTGATCAAGGTCTAACACAAATAAGGAGACTATTGGAACAAAACAAGTCAAAGTACGAAGGGGAGAAAGCAATCGAAGATTTTGCATTTTAAGCAATAGTAGTGTAGTAGGCCGGCTTAGCATACACAAGTCCATGGGCCATTTACGCCCAAATCCCATTGGGCTCGCAGGCCCAAAGCAGGGGAGCGAGGGTCCATAAGATCTGTCACCCATTCGGAAGATACCCGTGTCAGAGGACTGACCCGGGTCGCGCCAGAGACTGCAGCAAACCGCAGCTGGATCTATATGGAGAAGATAGGATCGGCCACATGGCACCATTCTCATCCGGCCACACGGCAAGGACAAACGGAATACGACGAGTTTGGCTGAGGAGCCATACGGCCCGGCTACGCGTCGCCACCACGAGAGACCACGTGGAGCGGTCTCCCCACGGGCAAAGGTGCGACTTTTGACGGTCGTCAGTAATGATTCTAATGAAGCATTATTGATTATTGAAAAGGCAAAACCAAAACCCAAAGAAGCACCGAAGGACACAAAACATTACTGATTATTGAAAAGGCAAGACATTATACATGCAGCTAATCTAATGAAGCATCAACTACTAAAGAAATTTTACACGCGCAATTTTAAAACACAACCCTGGACACAACTACGTCAGTGACTATTCTTTACACATGGATTCCTATGCATCAACGGTTCTGGACACAGTTCTTTTTAGAATTGTGCTTTAAAACTGTGTAGGTAAACTTTTTGATTAGTGAATACGTACACAAGTAACAAAATCATATACTAATAGTTTTATATGTGGAATATTTACAGTTGGGTGGGCCCAGCTGGCCTGTTCCATTAGTCAGGCAGAAGGGATTCGACTACGGCGAGTTTGAGTGCTGCTAATTCCAATCTCCCAATTCCAGCTTCCTGTCTCAGTGCCCTTAATTATTACTGCCTTCTCAAACAAAGGTTTCACTGCTAAAGAAAGGAAAATGATATTGGCACTCCAAAAATTAATGGAGGCACTCTAAAAAATAAAGAAAAGTGGCTTTGGAATTACACTGATTTTGGAGTGCCAATATCAGTCTCCTAAAGAAATGGTGGCTCTTTCAGGTAATTCATTTGATACTTTTCCCTAGTCAGTTTACGCACACCTGCTAATTTCTCGGGAATCAATTTCAAGCAGTTAATTATTAGCGGTGCTCAATTAAAGTTGGGACAAAAGTACGGTATAAAATGACCCCAAAAGAGCGAAAATTATTCAATACTCCCGGAGTATATGAACAGTAAACCCTCTCCTCTCACATAACATGCAGGGCCCACACAACAACACATGTGGATTTCATATGTTATGTGAGAGGAGGAAGTATATTGTTCATATACTTCAGGAGTATTGAATAATTTGCATCGTTGTACTCGATTTATCTGTGTTTGCCAGAGCAGGTTATAATTACGAAAATAAAAGCATTTGTTTGAATGGTAGTGTTTCTTTTGTACACTAGTTGCTGTTATCACTCTGGTGCTCAGGTGGCCCGAAATAAGAATTATACTCTCTGTGGGTAATTTGTTAGAAATTGGTTTTCACAGTCCACTTTCTTATACAGTAACTCTGCAAAATTTTCTTTTAGTATTCAAAGTACAGAAGGTAAATTTTGAAGTGCATTATAATAAAATGAATTGCAATTAATTTTTTTTTTTTTGTGTTGGGTCTATTTGGATTTTGGAGGCCGAAAATGAGGTCTCCAAAATGGAACTTGGTTGGAGTGTGTACAATCTCCATTTGTACACAATAGGGAGGTATAGAGTTGATCGGAAACGTCCTGACTTTGCCTCAAGGCCAATCTTGTTTGGGCTTGGCCCTTTAGATGTGGGTTTGTCCCTTTAGATGTGGGTTTGTCCCAATGGATGTTTTCTTGGTTGATATCTTATCAATCTCGTATTGGATCTCGTATTAGCACATGATTGTTCTTAGCTTTGTTTAGGGATATGATTCCGTCTAATACTTGTAACAATTTCAATTATTAATAAAACTTTCTTTTGCTGTTAAAAAAAAAAGAAGTCGATCCGTGTTTCTTAAAATATTTATAATCGGCTGTCAGACAGACTTTGCCTAAAAGCCCACTGTACTTCTTTTACAAAAAACATATTAAGAGGATTCTACGGTTACACTATGTCGCGTTAATTTTCTATATTACATATCACTACTCGTTTATTAATTTGCTATTAGTGACCGGCCGGCTCTAACGTGTGCGCAAAACACGCGCGCGACATTGATTGAGTTGTGTGACGATTGAGTCAATCGGATAGTGCTTGCGTGAGGGGATGGCCTCGTCTTTGGGGTTGAGTCGCATGACGATTTTGGGCAACTTTTGGTGATAAAAAAGGAGACAAAATACATTTTAATTTTTTAAGAAAGGGCCGGCATCCTGTAACTTGGAGATAACGGATGAAATCTTCTTTGTTTTTAGATCTATTTTTCTTATGTCATTAGTTTGGATTCTATAAACAAAGGTCATTACTGATCTATGGACCTTTTAGCCCTCGAAATCTATGATTAATTTAAAAGAACCCAAAACGTTAACATATGTCCCCTATATGTGCCATATCCCTTGTTCCTAAGACTTCTGCCCCTAGGACTGTCAAAGATTATAGACCAATCTCGTGTTGTAATGGGGCAATCTATAGTGGATAATGTGTTACTTATGCAAGAGATGGTTCGAGATTATCATAAAAATCAAGGTTCTCCAAGGTGTGCCCTGAATATAGACCTTATGAAATGTTAGAGATTTTCTAAATAAAAGAGTTGTCGTTTTGGTTTTGAAAATTTCCTTGTTTCCTTAGAATGCTTGTTTTCCTGTTTGTGAGCTTTGTCCCACATTGGATAGTTGAGAGGTGTTGGAGTGGTTTATATTAGGAAACATTCCTAATGTGAATAACTAATCATCCAGTGTAGTGCAGCCCTATGGTGCTCCGCACCATACTGGCGGAGCCGGTGCTTCGCACCAGGACACACCCGCACGCGCGCGCGGCGTGGGCAGTGTGGCGTGGGCTGTGGTGCATTGTGGCGCTTTAGCGGCGCACTTTGCACTTAGCGCTAGGCGCATTGTAGGCGCCCTTCCTTATTGCGAGTTGGCAGTAAGGTGGCGCTGACGTGGATGCCGCGTGTCACACACGGGGCGGTTCCGATCGGGTGCAACTCGTGCCAACGGGTGCACTGGTTCGTGGGTTGCGATCCCAGCCGTCGGCCGCGAATGGTCACGATCCAACGGATTGGATTAAATCCGATTGGGTGTGAATGAAACAGTACACCAGTTCGGTGTGACTGGGTGTGACTAATCGATCTAGACCGTAGGATCGAATCCAACGGTCAGAATAGATCGGGTGCGTACCCATTCACAATGGGTGCGTAGTGGCCTATAAATAGACCACTACTTGACAAAATCTGGACAGTAACATACACACACATGTGTGGGCCGAATTTTTCCACATCTCTCCCTATATTTTCTAGCATTCATTCTGCGTTCTGTTTTGCTGCAGAAAACAGAATTCAGTGATTCTCGATTCTTAGATTCACACAGCAGGTATTCTGTCCGTTTCGTTAGTGCAAACGAAAACGGAAAGAACTTCGAGTTCGGGCTTCGTTTTATCTTGAAGGCAGGTTCGCTGTAACCCTTTGCATACCAACTGGTGGGGGCAAATACTGTCTTTAGGAAAGCGACATCGTCGTGACTCGAAGTGTTTTCAGCATTTGTGGAGGTTTCGCCAACAGTTCAGAATTTGCAGCAACAACCGGGTAAATTTTTCCAACAATCTAAAGACAGTATTTGCAATGGCGATGTCTCTACAAAAGATGACGCAAGACTTTCTGAAGTTGGAGAGATTCGAAGGTGGGAATTTCAGGCGTTGGCAGAAGAAGATGCACTTCTTGTTAACCACTTTGAAAGTGGTTTATGTTCTGACTACTCCGAGTCCGGTGATTCCGGAGGAGCCAGATGATGAAACTATGGAGCAGGCCCGTGAAAGGGGCAAATGGGAGAATGATGACTACATCTGTAGAGGACACATTCTCAATGCACTGTCAGATTCACTATTCGATGTCTATCAGAATTCAATGACGGCAAAGGAACTTTGGGATTCACTCAACGATAAGTATCTTTCTGACGACGCCACAAGTAAGAAGTTTCTTGTTAGTCAGTTTATGAATTATCGCATGGTTGATAGTAAGCCGGTCATTGATCAGTTGCATGAGATTCAGTATATTCTCAGTCAGTTTAAGGTAAAGAATATGAATATGGATGAATCTATTGTTGTCTCCTCTATTATTGACAAACTGCCTACATCTTGGAAGGATTACAAAAAGGAACTCAAACATAAGACCGAGGAATTTACCCTTGATCAGTTGGCCCAACATCTTCGGGTGGAGGAAGAGACAAAGCGTCAGGAGGGTAAGGATAATACTACTTCCAAAGTTCATGTGGTGGAAGAAAGTTCCAACAAGAAACGCAAGAACAAAGGTAATGATAAGGCTTCTGGTAAATGGAAGAAGCAGAAACTAGATCCTACCGACACTGGTTGCTGGCATTGTGGCAAACCTGGGCATCTTAAGAAAGATTGCCGAATCCTCCTGCAAAGGAAGAACTCTGGTGGAAAACCAGGAGCATCTGGGGCAAAGAATTCTAAATTCATTGCTGTTATTTCCGAGGCGAATATCCTCGAAGATGCTGGAGATTGGTGGATTGATTCTGGTGCAACAAAGCATGTCTGCAATGACAAGAGGTTTTTCACTGAGTATAAACCAGTTGCAGATGGCACCGTTTTGTTCATGGGAAATGCGTCAACTGCACCAGTTAAGGGTAAAGGCAAAGTGGATTTGGAGTTCACTTCTGGCAAGACGCTGACTCTTACTGATGTGTATCATGTACCGGAAGTAAGGAAGAATCTCGTGTCTGCAAGTCTACTTAATAAGTATGGCTTTAAGGTTGTGTTTGAATCGGGCAAAATTGTTGTGTCCAAGAGTGGTGTGTTTGTTGGCAAAGGCTATGTAACCGAGGGGATGTTTAAGCTTAATATCAATAACACAGTTGTTTCTGCTTATATGCTTGACTCTATTTCTTTATGGCATACTCGTTTAGGACACATCAGTACAAGGAAAATGGATTGCATGGTTAAATCAGGATTAATTCCTAAATCTGAAAATGATATGATTGATAAATGCAAGATTTGTTTGGAATCAAAGATAACCAGATTGCCATTTCCTAATATAGAGCGGACTTCATCGTTACTTGAATTAATTCATAGTGATGTGTGTGATTTTCATAGCACTCCGACTAGAGGCGGTAAACGTTATATGGCAACATTCATAGATGACTATTCGAAATTTTGCTATGTGTATTTGCTTCATTCCAAAGATGAAGTACTTGATAAATTTATTGCATATAAGACTGAAGTTGAAAATCAATGTGGTTTGCAAATAAAACGTCTTAGGTCTGACAGGGGTGGTGAATATCACTTCCCTGATTACTGTGAATCAGTAGGAATAATTCATGAAGTAACTGCACCTTATACACCACAACAGAATGGAGTGGCCGAAAGGAAGAATAGAACTTTATCTGAGATGGTGGTTGCTATGCTAAGCAATGCAGGATTAAGTAAAGGTTTGTGGGGCGAAGCCATACTTACCGCTACTTATATCCTGAATAGAGTACCTCTCAAAAAGTCTAACATTACTCCATATGAGCTCGGGTCAAAAAGAAACCGAAACTGAGTTATTTTAAGACTTGGGGGTGTAGGGCAATTGTGAGGTTGCCTGGACCTAAAAGGAAGAAACTAGGCCCAAAGGGAATCGAGTGTGTATTCCTTGGATATGCTTTGCACAGCAAAGCATATAGGTTTCTAGTGGCTGAGCATAATGATGTTGTGTCCATCAACACCATCATTGAATCTCGAGATGCAGTGTTTTATGAAAACAGATTTGACAAAATTCCAAGGTTAAAATCTAGTAAGGATTTGGAATCTAATAAAGATTCGGAAGAGTTTCCTTTGATGTCCGAAGAGGACAATGAACCTTTAGAGGTTCCAGTTGAAGGAAATGAACCTGAGGAACAAGTCGAATTGAGAAGGAGCAAACGAGTTCGAAGAGAGAGAACTTTTGGTCCTGATTTCATAGTTTATCTAGTTGAAGGAACTAGAGAGACTTCATGTGCTGAAAATGTGTTTTCACTTCACGTGGAAAATGATCCTTTGACGCTTAGTAGGTATACTAATAGTCCTGGGCATGTGCATTGGCATGCAGTACATAGAGTACTGCGATACCTCAAAGGTACTATAGATTATGGGATAGTCTATAGTGGGTATCCTTCGGTTCTAGAAGGATACACTGACGCTAGTTGGATTACTGAGCGGAATGATCACTCGTCAACGAGTGGTTGGGTATTTACACTTGGTGGAGGGTCAATCTCCTGGGGATCTAAGAAGCAAACGCTGATAACAGACTCGACCATGGCAGCCGAGTTTGTAGCACTAGTTTCTGGTAGTAAGGAGGCAGAATGGCTGAGAAATCTGTTGCTGGAAATTCCAGTGTGGCCTAAGCCTATGCCACCTGTATCACTGCATTGTGATAGTCAAGCTACGTTGTTGCGAGCGTATAGCCAAGTGTATAATGGAAAGTCCAGGCATATAGGACTTAGACATAGCTATGTGAGACAATTGATTGATGATGGGGTGATAACCATTGATTTTGTTAGGTCAAGTCAAAACTTGGCGGATCCTTTTACGAAAGGCCTTGCAAGGGATTTGGTGTTGAAAACATCAAAGGGAATGGGACTTTTGCCCAATTAGATTAATCACTCTTGGTGGAAACTCAACTCAACCGGTTGATGCTCTCAATCTCTTGAGTTCAATGAGAAATTACATCATATGTCGTGATTGGAAACACTTTAAAGTTATTTTACACATTCCAAGATAAAGTGTTTTGAACCTATAATGTGAATACAAAGGAGGTTGAACTACTTAGTTCTTAATAGATTGTTTTGTGCTAATGTTATAGGAGCATGGATAGCAATCTACCTATGTGAGTGTGGAGGTGGTGCCGCTTCCTATAGGTCACAGGGGCTAGACCTTAGAGCGCTTATGAAATCAAGATAAAGACCCAAGGCCAGTTCACGGGTCAACCGATTGGGATATCTGCATTATTTGAGGGTTATGTGTGAGACACGTCCGGTTGGTCAACAGAGGACAACTAGTTCAAAGACTCGTCTACTATGCTGCCCTGACTAGCTTTGATATGTTTTCACTAAGTGAATAGTTGAAGTCGCAAGACACTGTTTATGTATGCGTAAACCTTGTAATAAGAACCGAGAATATTTCATCTGTATTTCGAAAATGGTGGGGGATTGTTAGAGATTTTCTAAATAAAAGAGTTGTCGTTTTGGTTTTGAAAATTTCCTTGTTTCCTTAGAATGCTTGTTTTCCTCTTTGTGAGCTTTGTCCCACATTGGATAGTTGAGAGGTGTTGGAGTGGTTTATATTAGGAAACATTCCTAATGTGAATAACTAATCATCCAGTGTAGTGCAGCCCTATGGTGCTCCGCACCATACTGGCGGAGCCGGTGCTTCGCACCAGGACACACCCACACGCGCACGCGCGCGCGGCGTGGGCAGTGTGGCGTGGGCTGTGGTGCATTGTGGCGCTTTAGCGGCGCACTTTGCACTTAGCGCTAGGCGCATTGTAGGCGCCCTTTCTTATTGCGAGTTGGCAGTAAGGTGGCGCTGACGTGGATGCCGCGTGTCACACGCGTGGCAGGTGAGTCACACGGGGCGGTTCCGATCGGGTGCAACTCGTGCCAACGGGTGCACTGGTTCGTGGGTTGCGATCCCAGCCGTCGGCCGCGAATGGTCACGATCCAACGGATTGGATTAAATCCGATTGGGTGTGAATGAAACAGTACACCAGTTCGGTGTGACTGGGTGTGACTAATCGATCTAGACCGTAGGATCGAATCCAACGATCAGAATAGATCGGGTGCGTACCCATTCACAATGGGTGCGTAGTGGCCTATAAATAGACCACTACTTGACAAAATCTGGACAGTAACATACACACATGTGTGGGCCGAATTTCTCCACATCTCTCCCTATATTTTCTAGCATTCATTCTGCGTTCTGTTTTGCTGCAGAAAACAGAATTCAGTGATTCTCGATTCTTAGATTCACACAGCAGGTATTCTGTCCGTTTCGTTAGTGCAAACGAAAACGGAAAGAACTTCGAGTTCGGGCTTCGTTTTATCTTGAAGGCAGGTTCGCTGTAACCCTTTGCATACCAACTGGTGGGAGCAAATACTGTCTTTAGGAAAGCGACATCGTCGTGACTCGAAGTGTTTTCAGCATTTGTGGAGGTTTCGCCAACAGTTCAGAATTTGCAGCAACAACCGGGTAAATTTTTCCAACATGAAAGCCTATGATTCCGTCGATTGGGGTTTTTTATTTGAAGTTTTGAAGGTTATGGAGTTCCCTCCTCAGTTTCTTAAATGGATCAAGGCTTGTGTATCCACTCCTATGTTCTCTGTAAGCATCAATGGGGAACCGGTGGATTATTTTCCTGGAAAAAGGGGATTGAGGCAGGGGGATCCTCTTTCCCCTTACCTATTCCTTTAGTTATGGAAGGGTTTTCTTCCATTTTGCAGCAAAGAATCAGTCAAAGTGTCTTTTCTTTTCATCCTAGGTGCAGGGCCTTACATCTTTCTCACCTTATTTTTGTGGATGATCTCTTCATCATGTGTGGTGCTGATCCTTTATCCTTTCAGCTTATAAATGATATGTTGCAAGATTTCCATTCTATGTCTGGGCTTAAGCCAAATCTCCAAAAGAGTTGTGTCTACTTTGCTGGTGTTTCTGCTGAGAGTAAAGGAGTTTTACAGCAAATCTTAGCCATCCCAGAGGGTATGCTTCCTGTTCGGTATTTGGGTGTGCCCCTCTTCACAACTAGGCTACATGCTTTAGATTGTCAAATGTTGTTGGATAAAATTCTTGGTAGAATATAGTCTTGGACCAACAAGTTATTGTCATATGGAGGCAAGGCTAAACTCATTAAATCTGTCTTGTTTAGTACTCAAATTTTCTGGAGTTCCATCTTCATTTTGCCCTAAAAGGTGCTTAAGGGTATTGAGAAACTGCTTCGATCCTTTTTCTGGTCTGGGACTGAGTTGAAGAGTACTGGTGCAAAGGTTTCTTGGGCTGATGTGTGTGCTCCTAAAGAAGAAGGAGGCCTTGGTTTTAGGGTTGTCAAGGACTGGAATAGGGCTGCTATGACAAAGCATTTGTGGGCTATTGCTCTTAAGGCTGACACTTTATGGGTAAAATGGATTCACACATACATTATCAAAGATCATTGCTTATGGTCTATGGCTATCCCAGAGGTCTTGCCTCTTGGACAATTCAAAAATTATTCAATCTTCGATCTCTTGTATAGCCTTGGATCACTTATGTGATTGGAAATGGTAGTAAGACTTTTCTCTGGTTAGACAACTGGCATCCATTAGGCCCTCTTTATACTAAGTTTGGTACCAGAATTGTGTATAACTTGGTGATAAGCCCGTGATAGTGTAAATAACCGGGCTTATCTCGCTCATTTTTGCCACGCTCGCGCGCATAATTCCTTGTTTTTGATTGATATTGCGCGAAAGGTGCGTTTTTGGTGATTACAGGTTTTTCTCGTCAATAAGGCTTGAATAAAGCCAAGTTTCGCTCCAACAACGTCCGTTGATCCGAGGGCTCCAATCGGAGCGATTCCGGAGCGTGGGGATTGCCGTGGAACCCCGGAACCAAGCCTGCAATGAGCTGCTGATAGAAGGCTGGCAGAATACAATGTCTACCGGTAGACATTCAATGTCTACCGGTTCAATCCCAGATCAGTGAAGCCACTATCCTGCACCAATTTGACATCGTCCAATGTCTACCGGTAGAGTTCAATGTCTACCGGTAGAAATCCAGTTAAAGCAGATCCAGTTCTTGCCACGTAGCCGTTCTACCGGTAGATGGCAATGTCTACCGGTAGACATTCCCCAGTTTCTGCAGATTTTTATTTTCTTTTTCTTTTTCTTTTGTAACTAAAAAGGGGTACTATATAAACCCCCCTTGCACGTTTTTTAGGTCATCTTGGATCATTTTTCAGCTAGCTCTTTCTCTCTCTACCTCCCTCTCTTCTCCAACTCTCAATTCCTCATTAATGGAGCATTGATTGGTGGGTTTAGGGGTGGTTGAACTTCATTAAAGTTGTAAGTAACCTTGAGTTCTTCCTTAATCAAGTGTTTGTTTCTAATTTGAGCATGATTTCGTTTTTACCCTCTCTTACCCTTGTTTATCTCACTTCCCCTTTGATTATGGTTGAGTAGTGTAGCAAGATTAGGTTATGGGATGATTAACGTCCCGTAACCAAGAGTATTCCTTGTTCTTCTCTCTCTAAAATCAATTTTCAAAGAGTAAACATGATTTAGGGCATTTTTACGTAGCAAAGCTTGGAGATGTTAACCCCTTTGATCATTTGTAGGCAAGGGTTTCGATTCCTTGCCACACGTGATGCTTAGGGCTATGTCTTTCCGAGCGTTTGTCAAAATGTTCCCGAACCCTTAATCTGTTTACCAGTCATTTCGCAAGAGAGGAACAAGGGTGCTCTTGAGTTATGGGTGTTAGTTATCCTTTAACCTAATCTTTATTTAATCTCCATTTAAAAAGCCGTAGTTAGGTTAAGTAGCCTTCTTCCCAAAATCAGTCAGTTGGCCGCCTCAACGCCGAATCTGGTTGGCGGCCCTAACGCTAAAACTTTCGACATTCGCTAATCTCCGAAGTTAACTATATGGACGCGCTCCCTGTGGAATCGATCCCGGACTTCCGGGTTTTATTATGCTTTCAACCGACCTAACCCTACGCTTGGGGTTTTCTTATTGCAACACACATTAAGGTCGCAAGCACTTGGGCAGGAATTTGTATGTCAAAGTAGCGTCTATAGTTGCCAATCATGATTGGAAGTGGCCCAAATGTAAAAACTCTGTTACTAGGGAAATTATTCAGCACACCCCTGCTTTTCTCATCCCCCATATAGATCAAGAGGACACTGTACGATGGAATCTCAGTGCCAATTAATGGTCAGTTTTCAATTCAATCTACGTGGAATGCTATTAGGAGGCAACGTCCTCATGTTAGTTGGGCAAAGGTGGTGTGGTTTAAACATGTTGTTCCAAGATGGGCTATCATCCTCCACTTTGGATAGTTTTCAGAAATGGGGAATTATAGCGACACTACAAGAAATTGTGTTGTTTGCGACCAACAAGAAGGTTGCAAAAAGTCATCATTTTGGTCGCAAATTGATACAGCGACCAAAAAGTGTGGTCACCAAGCTGGTCGCAACAAGCTAGTCGTATTTGGTATTTCTCGACCAAACTACGATGTGGTCGCAATATGTTCCACCTTAGGCGACCACATGGATCCGGTCACAATAAGGCTACAATTTTGTGACCAACTGCTGGTCGCAAAAAGAAGTAAAATCTGGTCGCCAAATACAAGCTCTGGTCGCGAAAAGGGTCCATTAGACTTCAGAAAAACATGTTTTGAAGACTCAAAAGCGGGTCACGGAATATATTTTCTTTTGCCGCAAAAAAGATCCTTGGACTTCACATCTACCTGTTTTGACAACTAGAGAGTTTGGTCGCAAAAACACTTTCTTTTTTTTTTAACAAGGGATTGCATTGGTCACAAAATCAATTCTGCTGCACTTTTTTTTTTTTTTACGATGGATTGTGCTGGTCATAAAATTAATTCTGCTGCACTCTTTTCTTTTTTTTTTACGATGAATTGTGCTGCTGTAAATATCTTTTGTAACTACAACTAGCTTGTATTTCAAAAATACCAAGAACCAACTACGTAGTCACAAGATACACCATTAACAATAAAATCCTTGACAACATTAATAACCACATAATATATATGTTTTTCAAAAACAACAAACAGTCATCAACCATCCCCAAAAACAACAAATTCCACAACGTACTTGTTTTCCAATGTGTTTAGTAGCACCACATCCATAACTATAAATACTAGGTAAAGTCCATGATAAAGTAGCAAAAAGTGGACTTCGTACTCCAAGCTGTAACCAAGTCCAAGTTAGTTCTGAACAACTGCAAAAAGTGACTTCATGCTCCTTTCTGCCAAAAAGTGATTTCAGAGTTCATCTGCAAAGTTCAAAACATGGTTAGAGTACAAAATGGTTAAAGTCAATTGGAGTTGCAAGGTAAAAAAATTAAGTAGCTAGCCACTTTTGAAGGAACCCAAATGCAGTAATAGTCCAATGTCATAATATTATCCACGAAATACCATAAGTTCAATGACATCATCTATGAAACACGAATACTCTATTTTGGCCTCCATATCACGTATCGTATCTGTATCGGATACCGATACTCTCAGATACTCAAGGATACGTATCCGATACGCTTTTTAAAATATTCTGCTTTTAGAATTATTTGTTGATATCCCGATACGTTTCGGATACGCTCCGGATACACACCCGATTCAGACAAGCCAGTAGAATTGGAAATACAAAGATAAAAGCAAGAAGCCAATACACAGACGCCTTTAGAATCCATTTGTCAAAGAAATGCCATACTCTATCTATGCCTTCTAATGTATAATAGCATGGGTGCTTACAATTGAATCGTCTCCAATAATGCTGAATGAACAAGTTACCTCTAAGCACTTTTAAAACAAAAAAAAAACTGTTTTACTAGTAGTGCACACAACCCCAACAGCCATTCTCTTACTCAACAGCGCAATATGCACTTGTTTTGGAAAGTTAAGATAAGGTCTTTCCTTAAGCATGGTTGAGCTTTTCATAAGTTATTAACTACATCCCAGACTAAAGCTTTTTGAACCTTGTAAGGGCTTTTGTAAACTCTACAAGCTTTTAATCCACACTCAACAGCCACCAGTTACTAACTTCTACTACCAAAAGTGAGCAATTATTTAATTTGTATGAGTTAGCAAACTTAAGGATATAATGGGACACAAACCTACTGCCTTTGGATTAAAAGATCTAAAAAATACGATATTCATCACACTAGACGACGTATCATAACCCATAGTGGCTAAACATCAACTAGAGGACATTTGGCAGAAGTTTTGGCAAGGATTCAAAATTAGAGAGCCAATTAGTACTGAAGTATAAGGATAACAGCAAGAAGCAAATAAGCAATTTCCTTCAGAATCCTTTTGGTCAATTAAACGTCATACTCTCTATATGCCTTCTAATGTATAATATGTCCGGTGTGCTTATATTTGAACCATCTGCAATTATTCTGAATGAACAGGTTATCTTTAAGAACTAAAAATGAAAAGCTGCCTGATAAGTAATGCACGCCAACCTTCGCAAGCTACGTTGCCTATTAGGCTACACCCTAAAGGGTAAGAGGAAAGTACACCCCCACTTGGAAACAATGGAACGCCAACTATTCAGCAGGTTAAAATGACTCATACTCTCTTACAGACAATAGTGTTATACTATTCACTGAACAACCAAACCAAACTTTCAGACCCAAAAAACTAATTCAAAACAACTAAAACTAGTTGAAAACAGTGAAGGTGACCAGAATTAAGAAATACCTGCGGTACCAATATTCCAACTCAAAAGTCCATCAAATTGGCTGCTGAACACCCCCAGAATTCGCAAAATCTGCCAAGATAACGAGGATCTTTAGTCAATACATTTTACATCCAAAATTCAATGGGCAGAGGGAGGGAATTTGCATTTTGTAGTTTCCAAATCAAAGCAAAACAGTTGGATGGATCTAATCAGCACATTTCACGAAAAAAGAGCAAGATTAGACCTCGATCTGAATGCACATGCACAAAATACTTAAGGTCTAGGCTAAAAGAGATAGTTAGCTAGTATAGAAGTTAACTAAATCTAAAAAACACCCACAGAAACGTGTGACCAAAATCCACAACTAATGAGTGCTCTTGGTATGAAAACAGCAGCAGCAAACATTCCAAACAGCAGCCACAGCTACTGCACAGAGAGTGTGCAGCCACAGGAGCTGCACCGTATGCATAACTATGACACAGCAAGAAAGCCGAAATGGTAAGAACATTTGAAGTACACAAGCCGAAAGGGACGTCCTCTGCTTGGTGTATAGTTGCAGGTGTTATGTTATAGTTTTTGTTTTGTCACAGGATGGTGTATCCGGAGCCTGTAAGCTGATTTTCCTATAGTTACGGCTGCTGTTCTGTTGGGTACAATCCAACACCTCTTTGTTGGCTCTGCTGCCCTATTATGTTGCTGCTGTTCCGTGAGGACCAACTCCAGTCCAGCACTCAGCTGAAAATGGGGGTTGATACTCAAGATCTTTCCACCATTCCACTGCTTGGGTGGAGTTCAAGTTCAAGGACCTATTGTGGAGCAGAAGGGTCATGGTTGGATATCATCTAAGGGTTGGCTCCACCATGGGTCACCTATTACTGCTACGTATTCAGCTATAAGTGGCTGTACCTGCTGCTGTACTTGTACCATACTATTTGCTGCTGCTACTAATTGCTGATGTAGTGCTGGTATGGTGCTATTTCCCTTCGATCAAGCCTGGACTTCAATGGTTTCCAGCTTTCAGTCATAGCATGGTGCTATCTCCCTTTTGTACATACTATGAATGCTAAGGCATATGGTTCAATCACCATTCTATTTCCATGTTGTCCTCATTTAAGAGCTTCACGTTAGTCTCAAACTAATATCCTTGCTCCGTTATTTCCGTTCCCTCTTTTTTTAGATGACATGGAAACAATTGGTATCATCTATCTTAGACTATTGTAGCCTCTTGGCTTAGGTTTCATTTTTCATTTTTCTTTTCTTTTCTTTCTTTTCTTTCCTCCTGGGGTATGCCCCTTGTAGGCTGTATATTCGGTTAGCCTTTTTTTTCTATTTCAAGCTGATTTACCAAAAAAAAAAAAAGATCTATTAGTTAAAGAAGACTAACTCTGCCTAACAATGGTTGTTGGCATGGATGTATCACACCTTCTGTTGGACAATTCAGAGCAAACCCTTCCTTTCTGGGTCAGGTTATGAATTAGGGCATCGCACGACTTAAATAAACAATGACCCAACAAAAACAGAATATTTGGTAAATCTTGGACTAGGTGGAAATAAATGTTTCCTTAAAAGTCCTCCAATGTGAAAAAGTAATGCAATGTGAAGAAGACATATTACCAAGTTGATGTAGGTGAACTCCCCATGTCCATTCTTGAGGCAAGTTTTTCGTATAATGACTCTAGGCGATTTGTTTTCACAGTCAAAGAGTCGATGGTAGACCGTTGAGAGGTGACCTCCTCAGTTAATTCTTCAGCCCTTCTTTCAGCTACCTCTGCCCTTCGTTCAGCTACCTCTGCCCTTCGTTCAGCCACCTCTGCCCTTCGTTCTGCCTCGTCTGCCCTCTTTGTACATTCTTGTAGTTGTCCACGCATGACATGTGCTACCTTGATTGATGTGTCGGGTCTCACTCCGTAGCCAAGACCACGTACATATCCTATTGCACGACCAAGGACTTTGTCACATATCTGATCCTCTGTCATAGGTGTCTCACCTTCTGGCACAGGCTGGTTCTTTAGTTTTATCATTTCATTCTGAAAAAGACATAACTATAGTTAATCTGCATTTTAGCATAAGCAAATATTGTAATTGGTCCACTAGAAGAAAAACAGACATACATAATTCTTTTCAGCACCATCAGAAGTCCAAAACCCATCCTTGCAATGAGTCGCTTTATAAAACTCGATCCTACCCATCTCACTTTCTTTCTGCGCGGCATATGCAAGTAAAATAAATATGGGTATAATATCTTTCTAACAAAAGCAAATTATTTTAGATATCTTGTCTGCAGTTTGTATAAAAATATCCTACCAATTCTGCTCGACGTCGTACAAAAGACTTTGATCCGCAACAGTGAAGAACTTTCACATTAGATCGTTTGGTTGTATTTGCTTTACTCTTCTCCTGCATTGAACATTCAAAAATGAGAACACATATTCACCTCGGTAGGTTTCTTTCTTATTAACGTAAGCTCATAGGGTATATCTTACAATATATGCTTTTGTCTTCATATAATCACATATATGATTCCAATAGTTGGGATCTATTTCAGCATCTGGGTGCTCACGAGCCTCTTCTATTGTGGGAAATGACTTGACGCGACGATATAGTTCATGACGGTAGTCAGAGTAACGTCCATTCAGCATGTAATCAGTAACGGCCTTGACATGTGGGTGCCCGAAGTCTACATCAAACTCCTCCTATTTACAACATAAATTAGTAATCAAAATTACAATATGAGCAGCTATATATTCAAGGTTAGACATGCTTGAGGGTTCTAAAGAAATTACAAGGGTTGGTACAAAAATTCATAAGACACATAAAAGGTGACAAACACAAAAATCTTAAGAGGTAATTGCAATAAGAAAAAAATTGCATAACATAGTTGAATGCAACATTTCTCCTTTCTCTTCTCTTCTCCTCTCTCTCTTTTTTTTGGTAAACAAAAGTACCATATTTTTGTATGAATGATTACTTACAGCAAGACGAACAAACATTGGCTCCTTGTCCTGATCTGTCATGTTTTTCCAATATGGGATACTTAAATTCGCAAACATTCGACATACAAAACCTACTTCAGTTGTATAAACTTGAGCATTTTGTCCCATTGGTTACCATTTGTCATCCGGAAAGTACACACCACCTATTTTCCCTTCAGTTCGCAACCTCTTTTGGACTCCAAGTCCTCGTGTTATTCCTCTAGTTCTCTTTGTATTGGATTGAGGACGTCCACCCTTACGAGGTTTTCTCGGTGCCGTGCAGTTTAATCCTGTGATAGCAAGCATATCAACATGTGATGGACATTTTTTTTCAATAGCAGAAAATCTTATTTTATTAAACTTTGAAACTTAAGCTCAAGGCTACAATATACTAAATAGAAGAAACCAATTGTTTCCATTCCATCTAAGAAGAGGGAACAGAAACAATGGAGCAGAGATATGAAATTAAGACTAGAACAAAGCTTGCCCTATGCTCAGAGCAGCTTCAAAACGAAAATAGCACTATGCTATGACAGAATTCTGTAATCTAGAATTTGGAGCAGAAAAGGAGCATAATAGGTTTCAGTTTGGCAGCTTTGAAGCCATTGAAAGGCGAGCACAGCTATGAACCACCAGCTTGGACCAGCTGATAATATCAGTCGGCCATGAAGCCTAGCAACCAAAGTTGGCAGCTCAACTACCGGATTGCATTTTCTGGACCAAAAACTAGCAGACAGCAAAGCAGGACTGCACACAAAGCAGCAGCAGAACAGAATCCATAGGAAACAGCAGCAGCAGTTAACTGTTGCCATTACAGCAATCAGCAGACAGCAACAAAAGCCATTACTGTCAGCAGACAGCAACAAAAAGATTGAGCTCAAACACTCAGCTCACAGGTTCACACAAAAGCAACTCTTGTACATAGCTTATTCGTAGTCTAATCTACTTTCTAAGTTTCCATTCCTATAATCAGAACATCATCACATCACATTCCACATCTATATTATTCGGCAAAGAAAAAGACTAACTAACAACTAAAGACCCCGAGAAACAAACAACTACGTTGCCAAGATACCAACCAAACAAAGAAGCAGACTAACTAAAAAAAAAGAGGAACCATTATCCAAGATCAAAACCAAGAAAATGCAGCAGCAAAGCATAAGCAGAACTGGTCCCCTTGACTGTCCATGAAAACTAAGCAGAACTGGTCCCTTGCCTATCCATCAAAACCATTACCAAAACAGCTTCTCAATATTCATAATTTCCTGTAGCTGTACCAGGAAATTTGGATATTACTTTCTTGTTACGACTCTAGGTACATTCATTTGTGAAATTTACATATACATTATCCGTCCAGACGATAGGCTATCAACAAAACAACCAAAAATTAAAAGAACTATATATATTTCATACCCTCATTGTTGGTGGCAATACATGGAAGCTGAGTAGGTTGGGCAGCCACCACGGACATGCCCTCAACATGATCAGTTGAAGGTTGTGTTGGTGGAGTTGAGGTTGCTCCCTCGATGATATGCCTCTCTTCTCGAGTTCCTTGCGAGTCTCTCAAAATACAATTACCAGAACCGCCTTTGTTCTTTCATTTAGTTGTACATTTGACCTGAATTAAAAAAAAATTAGATTATTAGTATGTTACTAGAGTCATTTTTCAGAAACTATTAAGTAAAGAACTGTGAAAAAGAGTGGACATAGTGCAACAGCTGGCCTTTTAATATGCCAACGAGTATCCTAGATATTATGTGTTTGTATTACCTTCTCAGCTTGAGATCCAGAACAATCGTCACTAGAATAACCAAAACTCTCCTCACAGGGAGGGGGTAAAAATTCTTCATCATTGCCAATAGCAACCTTGCTCTTTCGTTTCTTGGTACCTTTTCTTTGACTGCTCCGATACAAGGCAGGTAGTGAAGCTAATAGATCTTTTATCCCAAGAGACTCTAACATTGCCAAGTTCTTTTCAATTTGCTCATCTCTTGCCCTTTCATATGCAGCCATTTTCTGGATTTCACAGCTGCCCTTTACAAACTTGCTCAATCCTATGGAACTTCAATGAACTAAATTGATTAACATGCGCAACAATATAATTAATAAAAGAAACAAAGTATAACAATTTGCGAAGAACATTTAAGAAGGTAAACACGTCTTAAGCATGCATAGCCAAAACATCAAAGATCAGTCTAATATGTAGCACTCCTAGTACATAGATAACACAAAACAATAACCAAAACTATGACATGCTATATATATCATTCGAACAACGAGTTCTGAGATATTAAATCAAATTCAGTCACTGGGCACATTTCTTTTGGGTTAATCTAGTAAACAAACTCTCCTTTTTTGCTTGAATAAAAGCTTTAGTGGTCCTAATGCCTTCCCATACTTGGTGCTCTGCATCCAAATGCAAAATCACAAAACATGAGTTCTTTTCCTTGTAGGGCTACGAACTGATAACCCAAATAGAAACTTCAAAAGAAATGTATAACACGCACAATAAATCCCAAATTCTGAAAATCTAGTCTTACTCTTAATGCGTACAAGAGGAATACGTACCGTGACGAGAGAAACTGAACCCAGGAATATCAACAGCTAGACGAAGAAATCATAGAGGACACCGCACAAACATAACTGAAGGAGCAAATCAAGCCATTTCTTGTAGCTTTCCTGTAATGATTTTCGGAGATTAGGGTTCTCTTCACATTTGGAGTTGATTTTGCAAACAAAAGTAAAGTTATAGGGGGGTCAGAAAATAGGAAAAGCTGGAAGTAAATATTGGGAAGCGGAAGTGAATATTGATTTTGGAAATTTTGATCAGTCACTTTTCTCACAGGAGTTCTTGTAGGAGTTGAGGTTGTAGAGATTGTTGCTCTTTTCGCTGAACACCACGGTCGCGGATCCGTCGCCGAACTCCTTCACCAGGCACGAGTTGTTCTTCTTCACGATCTCTCTGGTAGCTTTCCCGTAACCATTTTCGGAGAGTCAGGGTTCTCTTCTTTGGAGTTGATTTTGGAAAGAAAAGTAAAGTTATAGTGTCAGAGAATAGGAAAAGCGGAAAGAGAATATTGGAAGGCGGGAAGTGAATCTTGGACGCGCCAAGTGGTGGAGGCAAAAAATATTCCACCGATACCTGTATAACACGACGGCGTTTTGGATTATGTTTTTTGGTGTTGAAACATTTAAAATAATCAAAAAAATAATATTTTTGCACTGGTTTAAACGGATTGAAAATCGAAACATTTAATTTTTTCATTTTGTTTTATAGTTCTCTTAGGGCTTTTTAACGAGAGCCCAAGAGCTATAAATTAATTATGATCCTTTAAAATACAATGATAAGAAAAATAAGATTTTTGCACTGGTTCAAACCTTACCCATATCCAAATTAGTTGTTTTTTTAAGAAAATCTTACAAACATGCATGTTTCCCAAAAAAAAAGAAGACTAAAGCTTGATCTGGAATAAAAAAAATTCACTTATTTTTGTTCCCTTTTTTCAGTTATTTACTTGTGGAGGACTGAAAAATATATATATAGACAGCTTCCTATAAAGAATTCCTTACATAGCTTAAGTAAGGACCTCATAGATCCCGATTGAATTTTAATGATCCGAACCGTCCAATGTGATCAGAACGTGATTTTAAGGGTCCCCGTTGAAAATCAGCAAAAAATATGACCAGAAAGTGCTTGATCTGAGCAGTTTTCATTAAACAGTTCAATTAAAAACTGCTCAAAAAAAGCACTTTTCGATCATATTTTTTGTTAATTTCTCGCGGGGTCTCTTAAAATCACGATTTGCACACACTAAACGGTTCAAATTATCAAAATTTGATCGGGACATATGAGTCCTTACTTAAGGTTATTACAAGAAGCTTGTAGGTCCTATAAGAGAACCCTTATTTTAATAAAATATGGACCTCATGATTTTGATCAAATTTCGAGGATCAGAACCGTTCAATGTGATCAGAATGTGATTTTTAAGGATCCCTAAGACAAATCAGCAAAAAATATACCTGGAAAGTGTTTGATTTGAGCAGTTTTCATTGAACGGTTCAATTAAAAATTGCTCAAAACAAGCACTTTTCGGTCATATGTTTTGCTGATTTCTTGCGAAGACCCTTAAAATCACGTTCTGCACACATTGAACGCTTCGAATCATCAAAATTTGATCGAGAAATGGGAGGTCCATATTTTATTAAAATAAGGGATTTCTTATAAGATCTGTGGTGTATATATATAATACACACACAAAGAGTCAGCTTCTTATAAAGAATCTCCTACTTAGTATAAGTGCGGACCTCATAGATCCCGATCAAATTTTGATGATCCAGTCCATTCACTGTGATCAGAACGTGATTTTAAAGGTCCCTGCTAGAAATCGGCAAAAAATATTATCGGAAAGTGCTTCATCCGAGCAGTTTTTATTGAACGGTTCAATAAAAAAACTGCTCAGATCAAGCACTTTCCAGTCATATTTTTTGTTGATCTCTAACGAAGATCCTTAAAATCATATTCTGAACATATTGAACTGTTCGATCATCGAAATTTGAATGGAAAATGGAGGATTGGATAAAAGGAGATTAAGAATATGAATAGATGGGACAAGTTGGGTTCACAAAAATAATAGATAAGACTATATGCATATTGGAATTAATTATATTGTATTTGGTTAGGTGAGATAAATATGATGAGGGTAATTTTCGACCGTTGGATGCGGAGATAAAGATGATGAGGGTATCCCCTCCATTAATTAGTTAAATGTAACACTAAATGGATAAATAGTCCAGACTTCAGGTTGGTATTGTGCAGTGAGTACCATGCTGCACACCGTCAAGCCGTCGGATAGTGCATCCGACGGCTCGGACCTCATCTCAACAACCAACAATCGAGAGCCGTTCATTGCCGAGATATGATTCGAGCTGTCGGATGCACAATCCAACGACTTGGAGGTGCGCAGCACGGTGCTGCATACGTCACTGCACAGCACCACAGTGAGGTGCATAACACCGTGCTACGCACCTCCAAGCCGTCGGATCGTTCATCCGATGGCTAGGATCTCATCTCAGCAACCAACGATCGAGAGTCGTTCATTGTAGAGATGAGATCCGAGCCGTCGGATGCACGATCCGACGGCTTGGAGGTGCACACCACGGTACTACGCACACCACTGCACAACACCATGCCCCAATCACAAATAGTCCACTATTGTCCAATTGCCCTTACTTTCGTGTGCAAACATACACCGAACTATGGAGTACGAAAAAAGAGGATATATGTGAGTCCACCCTCAATACCGTTGATAGATCCCACCTATTTTTTTCCCACCATCAAACATACCAATTAAGTATAACATACGGATTGAGACAAATTTTTTGCAAGAAAATGGATTATCTTCATTCCCATAGTGCAAACAGACCATTTTGTATGAGTTTTTTGGGCTCCTTTCCTCCAAGTCTAATGTTCTTATCAAAACTGTTCATTTGTACAACTCTTTGCTACCCTCAACTATGCCGAAAATCATGTTTTGAGACCAAAGGCCCCGTCCCATTACAGTACTTTTAAAAAGAGTATTTATTTTACATTTTTAAACTTAAAAATAATGTAAATGAAATTTTATTTTTTTTATTTTTTTGCACCACTTAAAAGATCTTAATGAAATCTATCAAATAAGATCCATATTGTTAAAAAAATTATTTGCATAAACACATTATTTTTTAGTTCAAAATTATCTTCTTAAAAAATAAGTACTTAAAATGGGTTCTGAAACACACTCTAAGTCACAAAACAAAAAAAATAACTAAACCTCAAAAAGTTCTGCTATAGCATTTAGTGACTCACAATTGGTCACTAAATAGGAAAGATTTTGCGACTAGAGCACCCTAGTCGCTCAAACATTTAATACAGAGATATAATGTAACCAGCTTCTTCTTGGTCGCAAAATAGTCATATGCTGGTCGCAATACTTATTCATTCAACTCTTTTACGTGACAAAATACATCCTGGTCGTTAAATGAATTTGAGTTTGGTTGCTAAAAGTTTTCCCGCCAGCGGTAAAGTTTGGCGCCAAAGAATAGGTGACTCGTATTTAGTGACCAACACATTGGGTCGCTCATGGGAACAATTTTCTTCTTTTTGCGACCAAGGAACCTCTTGGTCGCAAGTACCATAACAAAAGAGACCCAGATTTTGTTAGTCGCAAAAAGTTGGTCGCAAAGAACACAATTTGTTGTAGTGCGAGTGCTTAGTGTGTTCTCTGTTTAACTACATTGGAAACCTGTGAGCATCTCTTCTTCCAATGTTCTTACTCTTCTCAGCTTTGGCAGAATATTCAAAGGAGGAACAGGTCTCTTTATCCTCTTCTTGATATGGCTCACATCATTGATTGGTTGGAAAAACATGCTTCTGGATCCTTGTTTGGTGGGTTATTGTCTAAACTCTCTTTTGCTGCATTATTATACTATGTGTGGGGAGAGAGGAACAGGAGGATCTTTCAACACCATAGTAGTAGTTTGCTGCAGTTGGAAGCCAAAATTTCTACTGACATCAGAGCTTGTGCTAGTTCATGGAGAGGCATTAAGAAGACTGATGTGAATTTGGCTTTATGTGCTGTTTGGAATATTCCTCACAGGGTCTTTGATAGGGCCTGACTTGTTACTACATCTAGTTTCATTTCCTATTTGTCCAAAGGGTGTTTTCTAGGCTAGAGTTGCTTTTGTTCTTTTGTTGTTAGGGTGGAAGCCTATTCCTTACCCTTTTCATTTTCCTTATTTGTATGCTTTGTTTCAGGGGTAGCTCCTCTGTTTGGTAATAAAATCTTAACCTACCCAAAAAAACATATGTCGATGTTAATTTTTTTTTTTTTATCGGCAAATGTTAACAATTACTGTATTTTAGAAAAATATTGCCAGGGAACGTATATATATACTACATATATAAGAGCATCCGCAATGTAATAATCAAAAGTGAATAATCAAAACTTGCCACGTCAGCTTTTGATTATTCATTTAAAGGGTTGCTAAAGTTAGCAATGTGAAGTCCCACATTGTTACTTTTGATTATTCAAATGCCCAAATTTGATTATTGGTTAGGAGGTTGCTAACTTTAGCAATCTTTTGATTTTGATTATTACATTGTGGATGCTCTAAGAATTCAATAATTTGTCAAGTTAACCAACATTTTGATTAAAACACTGATGACATAGCTACACCGAAGATTCGATTCAAAATCACGAATAGTTTATGTTGTTGAATTTTATTTTATTTTTTGATAAATTTTTTTTGATTGGCAACAAAATTTTATTAATACTCGGCCAAGGGTACGTCGAGATAAAATTCCATGCCAAATGTAGGCTACATGACATACATGAAGCAAATATAAGACATGTACACATGCATTTGATAAAAATATTTAAAGTCTTAACAATTCTACGTCACTGTTGGGTCGAGACCCCGACCCCGATTCACACCTCCAAGCACAAGCACGAAAATAATCAAGCACAAAACGAGAGATATCCGAGGAAAAACTCCACTATGTATAAATCACATATACAAATATGAAAAAACCTCACCGGGATAGCCACAAGCCGGCTTCCCCACTCCTCACTCTCTCTCCCTCACTCCGGTGCTCTCCAACAGTCTCTCCGGGCATCTCCGAGGAGCCCCGCTCTCCCGTTGGGGGAGCTTTCCGCTCAACTCTCTCTCTGCCTCTCCCTCTCTGTCTGGCACACACATACACAACTGCCGAAAGGCAGTCCAAAACAAGAGAAAGGGGACCAAGGGGTTTTATCAAACTGAATACGGAAAGTTAATAATTCTAACCTAAACGAAAATATTCCTAGTCAAAATCTTATTCTAAAACAATAAAAATAAAATACAAAAACTCTCAATTTTTGTCCTACATCACACCCACACCACTTGGGTGTATCCCAACATTGGTGCTCACGGAAAATCATTCAGCATCACGCGTTTGTTTGTTGTACTTTGATTCAGTACATAATGTAGTACATTATAAATGTAGGAGTGTCAACCGTGTTGATTCAGTACAACAAGCAACACTCCTTCAAGAAATGTATTTTTTTTTTCTCACAAAATATATGGACATTAATGGTACGTTCGTTATAAAAATAGAAGATGAGCCAGCAGATGGAACGTAGTTGTTACTTACAGTAATACATAAGCAAGGAATACTATTATTCCTTGTTAAACCAACCCCGTTGACTAAATATTAAAGATGTACGATTAATGTATGAACTGCGAAACAGCAAAAAAGAAAAAGAAAAAGAATGAACTGCGATATTGTGTTAAAATGTACTCCCTCAGTTCTTGGTTCATGACTTTCCAAACAATTTATTCCATTCTAAATCTCTCCATTCAGAGTAATTAAATTAGCAACACCATTGTACTGATTATAGAATATGGGAATCTACCACGCCGTAGACATATGGCAAGAAGAAGTGATGATGGGTAACTTAAAAAACACAAGCAGAAGTTGATTGACCTTGATCTTAACCGAGCGAAAGAGGTTAAGGATTCTGAGAAAGGAAAATGGAAGCAGAAGTCAATTGATCAAATCTTAGGCATTCCTAAGTCCAATAAGAAAGGTGGAAAAAAGAAGCAAAAGTTGTGTTCTACTTAGATCTGCGCGCTGTTGCAGCTGCTGCTTTACCAATTTTTGTTGAAGACATCAACAGGACTCACCTAAATGAGGCCCAAAGCTATTCGGGCAGTAAACAAGATCTTGAGCTTTCGTTATAAGGGTGATGAGAAGGGTCTCATTCGACGAATCGCGATTATGGAAGCCGAAGAAGATGAGGAAAGAGACTCTTAGGTGTTTTTTGAGTGTTGTTGGGCTTTGAGTGGGATGTTTCTTTTTGGGTGTGTGATTTGCTTTGTGGGTCTTTTCGGAGTTTTTTTTGGGTCTCAGGTGTTGAGTGTCTCTTTGGGAGATGTGTCGTTCTGTCATTGTTGGTTCCTTACAAACCTTTGATTGTTGTTCTCTCCTTTTGGGTGCTTGTTAGCATATGATTGCTGGAGCTTGTTGTTTCCCTTCGTGTGTTTTCTCTCATCTCCTGTTTGATGCTGCTTAGGATCTTTTTAATCTTTGTAATTTGTTTTCAAATATTAATAAAAAATTTTGCCGTTCAATTCAAAAAAACTTAAAAAATCTATGCGAAGAGGATAAATATAGCGGAAATGAGAATAATAAGAAGGATGTATGTTGCGTAAGACTTTGTCAGATCAAATTAAAATAAACAAAAACCTACGTGGAACAATAGGATATGATGTGATAGAAATTAAAAATCAATTAGTTGGAGTTGGACAAGGATGTGAAGGATGTATGGTCCCTAACCTCTACAGTTTTAATTTTAATACCAGAAATCAAATACTAGTAGGTCTTAAAAAATTGATGAATTACAAGTTATTATTGGTCAAGGATGTTTTAACCGATTTCTGGTAATAAGTTAATCAAATAGGATGTTTTTAATTTAAACCATCCATCGCGTGCGCCCTTGACTCTATATTTGTTCATGTCCGAGGGAAAAAATTTCAGTGCCGAGCGGGTACCACGTGGTGCCCGCTTGCGCATCCGAGCCGTTCATTTCATTTTTGAACGGCTCAGATTTGGAGAGAGAAAATGTTGGGGTGAGAAGAGAGAGAGGGTTTTAATCCGAGCCGTCCAAAAGTGTATCGGACGGCTCGGATGCGCCGAGCGGGTGCCACATGGGCAATACCCGCTCGGCACTGAAAAATTCCTCATGTCCGAGAAGTCTCACCTATAAATAAAGAGCAACACGGTTGCCAAATGGCATCAAAGGTTTACAAGAACACGAACTAATCCTAATTAATCTCACTACTACTTGTTTAGTACTACGCAAAACTACTCTTTCCCGGCCACAACATGCGTTCCCATGGTAGCTTCTCTCTCCTTGCCTTAAGCTTAGTTGTTTTTTCTCTTTCAACAACAGCTGCTTTCTCCGCAAAACTTTCACCAAATTTCTACAACAAAACATGTCCCGGTGCTTTGGCAACCATCAAAAGCGCTGTCGACGCTGAGCTGATGAGACAGCAACGCATGGGCGCTTCTTTGCTGCGCCTCTTCTTCCACGATTGCTTCGTTCAGGTACCACAATCCCAAAAAAAAAAATATATATATATATATATATATATATATATATATATTCATGTTTACCTCAATTTCATGCACGTAGTTGTATACTTAGAGAGCTGGCCAATGGTCATTCTTATTGCAGACGTGTGATGGTTCAAATCTTTTGGACCCGGCGCCCAACATCGATAGCGAAAAGAATGCAACTCCTAATGCGTTTTCTGTTAGAGGATATGATGTGATCGACAGAATCAGGTTGGAGCTGGACAAGACCTGTGGAGGGCCTGTAGTGTCGTGTGCCGACATTGTGGCTGTTGCTGCTCGTGACTCTGTGGTTGCGGTATGTACTATTCGACCGTGCTTAAGCTTGGATTAACCGAAGGGTGTATTCCACTTACTGAAATAAATGAGGAATTATATATGCATGTTTGTGTATCATCTCTATCAATTTGTATTTATGCAGAACTTATGCATGTTTTTTCTTGGCTACATGCAGCTAGGAGGACCAACGTGGGAAGTCGAACTGGGGAGGAGAGACTCACTCAACGGAAACAGCACCCTAGCGGACATCAACCTCCCATCACCCTTTATGAACCTCACACAACTCATCGCCAACTTCAAAAACCAAGGCCTCGACGTCCAAGACCTAGTCGCCCTCTCCGGTGGCCACACCATCGGCTTGACCCATTGCGGATTCTTCCAGAACCGAATCTACAACGAAACCAGCGCAACCATCGACCCGGCCTTTGCCCGCCTGCGCAAGGAACACTGCCCGCCAACCGCTACCCTCGCGGCCTTTGCGGAACTCGCTCCTCTCGACTCCACTCCTAGACAATTTGACACAAACTATTTCTCCAATTTGGTGCAGAAGAAAGGCCTTTTGGATTCTGATCAGGCGCTTTACCTGGGCGGCGTGACGGATGGGTTGGTGAAGCGGTATAGTACGAATCGGGAGGCGTTTTTTAAAGATTTCGCAAGGTCTATGGTTAAGATGGGGAATTTCAAGCCGTTAACTGGGAACGAGGGGCAAATTAGGAATAATTGCAGGAAAGTGAACCCTTATTAAATGTGTTGGAAGTCAATGCGTGTTTCTTGGTTTTTGTTTTGAAGTTTTTCCTTTAAACAACAAGAAATGTAACTGTGAAGACCAAATTCCGTGATTTTTATTGTATTGGCAATTCCGTACGACAAAACACATATTTTATATTGAGTTGTAATTTTATTATTTTTTATAGGCTAGTGAGTCTATATAGGATTAGAGTGGAAGGAATTATTATTATTTATTATCAAGAGTGAGCGTTCTAGATAACAAAAGAGGTCGACTACAACGAGACGTTATCAATCGGAAAAAGAAACGTGCAAATTGGTGCTCCAATTAAAAGGTCTAATTATGGACTTATGTTTGATCTTCTAGGGTTTGACCACTTACGTATAAAAGGAAAAGGGAGCAAACCACATGTGGGCAACTACTGTGATCGAAAAGAATTTGCATCGTTTGGATAAGTATATCTGTAACTGCACAATGTTTATAGTGATTTGATTCCTTCCCGTGGTTTTTACCCATTTTGGGGTTTTCCACGTATATCTCTGCGTAGTGCGATTGATTGCTTTGCGTAGTTTTTGCTGATAATTTTACGTCGTGATTTGCGTTCATACTGTTAGGGTTTTTTACGGATTATTAGGGAACCCTGATTTTTCAATTGGTATCAGAGCGGGCTGCTCCTTCCGTTAGGATTTATTTTTCCTAGAGCAGATCCATCATGAGTATGAACATGAATCACATGTCTAAAAATTTTCCTATACTTGATGCTGGTAATTTTGATTACTGAAAATCTAGAATGAGGGCTATAATGAGATCAGCCGGTGAAGAAATTTGGGACTCGTGTATTGTGGGGTACACTCGACCCGTGAAAACTATAGAGGATAAGCTGGTTCAAAAAACTCAATCTGAGTTATCGGACAAAGAAAAAGCTTTACTTCAGGCTAACAATTGTGCACTTGATTTTTTATTTGCTGCTGTTGACATAAATGAGCACAGGAAAATAGCTAACTGTGAAATTGCGAAAGAGGCCTGGGATATTCTGGTTACTTGCCACGAGGGGACAGACGTTGTAAAGCAGTCAAAGCTACAAAGGCTTACCACGGAGTTTGAGACCATCAGAATGCAGGAGGAAGAGAACTTCAATCAATTCTACTCCAAACTCATCGCCATCGTCAATAGCTGCGAGAACTTGGGTGAGCCAATTCCTTCTTTTCGTATTATTAAGAAAATTTTGCGCTCCTTACCTCCTAGATTTAAAATTCAAGTTACTATGCTAGAGGGTAAGAGAAAGTTAAAAGAAAAATCTGTTCAAGAAATAGTTGGGATTCTCCAAACTTACGAGGCTGACCTATTGCAATCTGAACCTGTTCAACTGAAAGTAAAACCTTCGGAGACTTCGATTGCCTTTAAAAGTACGCAAAAATATAATAAAGGTTCAGAAAGTGGTAGTGATGTCGATCTTGAGGAGATGAAAGTTTGTTTCAAACAATTTAAAAATAGTATGAAAAACAAAAATAATAAAGAAAAAGGAGAATTTTTTGGAAAAAATAAAAAGGAGGGAAAAGGACCACCTGAGGGACCACAATGCTTCGAGTGCTATGGTTTTGGTCATTACGCCCAAGAATGTGTTAATAAAATGAAAAAGAAGGCTCTCGTCACTAAAACGTGGGATGATAGCGATTCTGATAAATCGAATGAAGAACAAGGTGTCGACGAAAATGATAAAAGAAATTTTTTGGCTTTTGGAGTATCCTTGAATTCACATGATCATTCCGAATCAAGTGGTTCTGAAACAGATGATAGCGATGCGGATAGTTGTGATAACATAGATGAGGTCAGAGAGAAGTACAACAAACTCCATGTTTTTAGTAAAAAACTGATAGAGGCGAGTGAAAAACTTTCTGATAAGATTAAGAAATTAGAGAATACTTTGAATGAATGCACTCAAGAGAGGGATGAGAGAAATAAAGAATTTGAGCTCCTTCTTGAGAAAAACAAAGCTTTGACTGCTAGCGCAAAATCTAAAGATAAATCAAAGGATGACATACAGATAGGGACCAAAGTGTTGGATCATATTCTGTCCATCCAACGACGACCTAACGATCGTTCAGGACTTGGTTATCATGCAACGTCTTCAAATCCGCCAATAGGGAGAAACAGGACTAAAGATAAGAAGACTAATGCTAATTATATGCAGAACATGATTAGTCCTCCTACGACAAAGAAGCAAATGACTGCAGAGGTAAACGGACATCCCAAGCACAAGGAGGTAAAATCTAAGGTCGTTAATACTGGTAAGTCTCAATTTTTTACTCCTGTTGTTAAATTTTTTCCTACTTGTCATTATTGTGGTGAGACTGGCCATATTAGACCGCATTGTAGAAAGATGCATGAGTCACATTTTTCACATGCACATGTACTCATCCTTATGGTCATAATTATTTTGTGCCCATTTGCCATCATTGTGGAATTAAAGGCCATATTCGTCCATACTGTTTTGCCCTTCATGGCTATCATAGGACACCTCCCCGCTACCCTAAGTTGAATAGTCGTAGGGAGTATTTTTAGAGGCCTAGACGTAGGACGCCTTCGCATGCTAATCAAAAACCCATGACCACTAAAAAGATTAGTGTTGGAAAGGCCAAAACGAGACAGATTTGGGTTCGTAAAATTGATTTGGTTTCTGAAGCTGATGATGACCTTGACTCTCTAGGTGAATATAGTTCATCCGGAGAGGTTGACCTTGCCTTTTGAGGCTAGGTCATGGTTCCATAACTTAGGTTTAATTATTGTTGCATATCTAATTACCTAGAGTTATGGAGTCTCATATTTTTTTTATTGTTTTTATTTTGTAATTTTTATTGAGTTATTAAATTAAAAATAATAATAAAAAGATTTTTTTTTGGTGTCGTGTAGAATGAGCATGATAGTGTTTGATGCGTAGTTGAATATCATTGGATTTTATGAACATGTTCATCCATAGTTTTATTGCACTTCTTTCATGATATTCTCACTGCTATTAAGTTTGAATGTTAATATATCATGAGTATTCGACATTATGTACACTCATCCATGGCTATTGGTCAGGTTCTCAAATAGGGATCACTCTTCTCATATGCTTCGTTTTATCTTATGTCTTCCCTGTGCCTTGACCACCTTTATTTGGTTTCCGTTGATAGAGCCCTCGCTTATTCCAAAAAGAGAAAAGAAAAGAAAAGAAAAAGGATAATATTTATCTTAGCTTTTGCTTATCCGGGCGTTCATTGAGTAACCGGACAATTGGGGTGAGATATTCTCTCTCTGAGCGTTTGCGTCAAAAAATGGATAGACCTTGTGAAGGCACCTGTGTTGGACCATTTGCTTAGTAACCGGGCATTGGGTATAAGGTATTCTTACTCTCAATATTCGCGTCAAACAGCAGTGGGGTAAAAGTAAAAATACGATTATGAATTTCTATTGATTACTTATTAAACAACCGCCTGTTGTTGAGGGGGAGCTTGTGATTAATTATCTATGACTTGTCTGTCGAACCTAGAGAGGTTATCTTGTTGAGGGGGAGTCACTAGATAAACCTAAGCACTTGAACATCATGGCCCTGTTTTGAGTTGCTGAATTTTTTTGTCATGGATGCACACACACACTTTCCTCACATGTCGATGATCATGGTGTGTTGCATTCCTTCTCCCTTGCATGGTGTTATATCATTAAGTGGTGCCTTAAAATTTGGATGTCTTTTTCATCTCATCTTATGATATAATACTTGCGATAAAACTATCTCATGCTCGTATCTTCAGATTTCTCGTTCTTTTTTAGCGTTTAATTTAATTTTGTTTATTGAGTTTTGCATGCCTGAAGTTAGCTGCCATGTTATTTATGTTATTATTTGTGGTTCGTTTAAATTTCTTATTTATCCTATTCATCCTTTGTCACTTCATGTCAAAAAGGGGGAGAATGATGAAAGGGGGAGAATGATGAAAGGGGGAGTAGGTTGCCTATTGTTCTAATATGTTTGGATGTTGAGTTTTATTTTGCAGCTGCTCTACAACTCGATCTCAATTTGTTAGATTTTCAATGTAGTGTGTTTTGTCATGGAAGTGCCAAAGGGGGAGATTGTGAAGACCAAATTCCGTGATTTTTATTGTATTGGCAATTCCGTACGACAAAACACATATTTTATATCGAGTTGTAATTTTATTATTTTTTATAGGCTAGTGAGTCTATATAGGATTAGAGTGGAAGGAATTATTATTATTTATTATCAAGAGTGAGCGTTCTAGATAACAAAAGAGGTCGACTACAACGAGACGTTATCAATCGGAAAAAGAAACGTGCAAATTGGTGCTCCAATTAAAAGGTCTAATTATGGACTTATGTTTGATCTTCTAGGGTTTGACCACTTACGTATAAAAGGAAAAGGGGGCAAACCACATGTGGGCAACTACTGTGATCGAAAAGAAAAATAAAGGGGCGGAAGTAGCTTCACTGGTGCGGCGATAGTTGACAAAAAGATCGAAGAAATTAGTCTTTGGCAGTGATATTTCTAAGGGAAATTTTTCAAGGGTTTTGGAGGGCTTGTGTACTCAAGGCCGTTGGCGATCAAGATCACTGGGTGCGGTGTACGTGTGACTCGGCAGGTGATACTTAGAACTTTGTGAGGATTTGCATCGTTTGGATAAGTATATCTGTAACTGCACAATGTTTATAGTGATTTGATTCCTTCCCGTGGTTTTTACCCATTTTGGGGTTTTCCACGTATATCTCTGCGTAGTGCGATTGATTGCTTTGCGTAGTTTTTGCTGATAATTTTACGTCGTGATTTGCGTTCATACTGTTAGGGTTTTTTACGGATTATTAGGGAACCCTGATTTTTCAGTAACATAAGCAATTTATTGGGCATTCTTAATCTTCAAATTAAATTCTTTCCGCCAACGGTGGAAACTATGGGCTATAGCTGTGAGGCTACGAATTGTAATAAAGGTTTTGTTATCAAGTCAATGGCGGACCAAGAAGGGTGCAAGCGGGGGCTTGGGTCCTCGCACACCTCCCAATTATATATTTTTAGGTTAATTTGAAAAAGTTCTATACAATCGATCTGCCTTGGAAATCTATGTGCGAAAAAAATTTAAGTTATCAACCATTTTTCGATCGTGATTATAGAATTAAATACGATTGTACATTTCATGTACCCAATCTCGTCTTCTTTTAAGAAATTGTAAATAGCAATATTTATATACTCCGTAATATACTATTATTTTTATTAATGTAAAAGTAAAAGTAATTCGGGCCCCTACTGAGTACAAATTTTGTGTCCGCCACTGGATCAAGTGAGTAAGTAATGTAATACATATGGGTTGACCGTTGGAGCATCTAATCATATTATCTGATTCTCTAAACAAGCACTAAGGTTGCGCACACGCTCTGTGTCTGCATGCGAATACATGGGGTAAGCAAGTGGGTAGTTGAGTGGAGCAAAACGTGGCCGTTAGAATTCGAGTAATTTTACATCTCTCTCTGAATATGTATTTTTTAATTTATCTCTAAAAACCAAACCAAATTACCGGTTGGGTTCGGTTCCGATTCTCGTTTCAGTTTTTTGGGTTTTATTTTCACTCCTGCTCAAAACACTTGGTTAGCCCATTCTTATGAACATGTTCTAACACTCCGTCCCACATCGGAAGTCTACATAGATGATCTTAGGCATATAACAAATTTTATGGACTACTACTAATACCTTCGGCTTAAGCTTTTGGATAATGTGGTGTGAGTTGTGGATCAAAATCAAGGTATTAGACCAATAGTCTACTTGGGGGCGTTACACATGTGTTGTGGCTATTGGGCCAAGAATTGGGTGGAATAGTCGGCCCAAACTAGTTTTGGACTGCTTTGGAGCGTTAAATCCACAGGAAAGTTTCTCTCTCTCAGTCCATCTACCTGGAAGCTTCGTTTTTTTCCTACAAGCAAAGGAGATTCCTTTTTCTGTTCAACGACAGTCTTTTGAGCTCATTTTTTTTTCCCCACTGTAACTATTTGGCCTTGCCCTTATATTCATTTTTTTTTTTCACGTTTCTTAGTTTTAAGTCAAACTTTTATGTACTATTAGTTCATCTCGATGGGATGAATCAAAAAAAAAAAAAATTTATGATTTTTACACAAGTATATTTGAAAATATCCAAGAAAAAGCTTAAAAAATCTGACTTTTAAGATTTTTTTTTCTTACAATATTTTCCTGAGTAAAGACTACATTTTCATTGGAACCTCATTTGCTTCGGGAACGAAAGAGAGTTCGTCGTTAGCTCTGTTCAAATGATTTTGCATTTGATTAATCTTAAATTTTAGACAAAAGATTTTCTTCATTCAAGCATTTACTATAGAGAGAAACTTATTCACGACTCTGCGCAATCTCAGTCGTCTGTTTCAGTAATCAATGGTCCGGATTTAAAAAAAAAAAAAACTCTTCCAACGAATAGTTTTTTTTTTTTTAAATCCGGACCGTCCAAAACACTTGTGGACGCGCGCGATTGAGCGCCGTAAAGTATATTCATGGCTCTGCCATAATTTTTTTTTTTACTCTTTACTACTCCCTCCGTCCCATAAAGTTTGGCACTTTCACTATTCCAGCCTTATGAAAAAATTAACTATATCTTTTAACCCATAATGTTTTTTATAAGCAATATGGATCTTGTTTGATAGAATTTAATTTGTTCTATTAAACAAAGTTCAAAAAATCGCCTAAAATATTATGGATTGAAAGATATATGCAATTTAAAAATGACACGCATTCCTGAAAATGCCAAACATTATGGGACGGATGGAGTATATGAAAGTGATGGGTAGGCAATGTTTTGGACAACACTATATATATGTCCTTAAATGCTTCACGTTTTATTCCTTTCTAATGTCCCAACTGCCGACAAATTGGTTTTATAAGGACAGAAGCTTGAATATTTTGTCTGGTACAGTGGTACGTATGGTGGTTATGGGATCCTTTTCTCCATCTCTTCTCCTAAACTGGAAAATGGAAAAAGATCTTTTGTTAGGTCTTAGAGGACAAAAAAGGGCAAAAATATTGGAACTAAATAATCTCTCTTTTTTTTGGGTCAAGTGGAAAATTAACTAAATAATCTCTGCTAAAAGGGCAGGTAACTGTTGCAGGTGTATTCTCTGTTTACCCATCAAGATTCCCTTTGTGATCACAAATTGGAACGAGGGATCCTACTATGCCCAATTACTGGGCTCGTCCTGAGTCTAAAAACGCAATCCGGAGCGTTCAGTTTTTAGAGCTACGCGCGCAGGACAATCTATGGAATAATCAAGTCGCGGTTTTGGTGTTAGCGAACTCTTAGCTAGCTAGGTGAACTCTTAGCTGGGTGTAAAATAGACATTTCAAATTTATGTTAGGCTGTTGATTTTGTCACTCCCTTTTTTGTTAACGTCACTCCACTGTAAGTGTGTTTTTGGTGCAAAAATACACTTGTAAGGGAGTGGCGTTAACAAAAAAGGGAGTGACAAAATCATTTCCCTTTATGTTATACTCCACTGAAGTATACTATCTAGATCAAAATCTAGTTTTTACTAAAACTAAGAAATCTCATGCATGCAATGAATTGGTAATCCAATAAACAAACCGTATTTTCGGGCTTGAGTTTCCGGAGGTCAATAACAGCCCTATACAAATGTGAATTTACCGAGTTTAGATCGATTTGATTTTTTGCCAAGCTTTTCTTCTTGTCAAGCTCTACAAAGTGAACCGTTCGGATAACATTTTCGGACTCATGACAATGCCCGTGCCGTGAGCACAGCAGCTTGATCTGTCTTGAGGCACAACTTCACTTCTCTTTTGAGTTTGTTGGACTTGGAACCAATTCGGCTATTGGTATATCAAAGTTTGTGTACATATATGTTTTACACTTGCGACTAAAAGATTGTTGATAACTGAGAATTATAGAAAGTTTTTTCCACACGCATATATTTATTTTAAGAATTTTTTCCATCCAAGAAATTCGCAGGGGCCAATTTTAATTAAGAATTTTTAATCAGTACACTTAAAGAGAATAATTGGATTTGTGCAGACCTAGACCCCTCTCGGCACCCCCTTCCGTCCGCCCCTGACAACACTCTGAGCAGTATCACCATGTAAGGGACTCACTCCTTAATTTGCAGATTTAGAAAAAGTACTTAATCGATCAGTTAGTCCAAAATTCCAAATTTTGGTTTTTTGCGCCCCATCCAAGCTCAATTGGATTACCAAAACCGAAACCCTTTATTTTCTAGAAGAGCTCGTCGGGAAGCTTGATCATGTCAAAAATCACTTTTTTTTTTTGCGCATGTAAGCCATTCTTTGTTGTTGTTTTTTTTGGTACTTCGGAATATATAAGTCATTCTTTGGTGGCTAAGTAGTGTACTTAGCCACCAAAGAATGGCTTATATATTTTCCGAAGTAAAAAAAAAAAAAGAATGGCTTCTAAGGCCATCCACAGTGGTATAATCAAAAGCCAATTGTTTTTAAAGTTAACAATGTTTGTGCAAAGATGGCTCACAATGGTATAATCAAACTTAGCAACATCCTTAGAAATAATCAAATTTTGGGCTTTGGATAACCAAAACTAGCAACCTTTTTCAATAATCAAAATTTGTGGATCCCACACAGCATAAGTTAGCTGGTTCTAAAATTTGTATACACGCATGTTTCAACTAGTATTTTCTTTTTTTCTTCTTCGCCTCTATATCTTCTTCACTTCCCCCACAAATAGTTTCTCTTTCTTTCCCTCTAAAAGTGAAACTCATATCTCTCGATCATCTACAATTCAATCAATCGTCGCCGGATTAAGGTATTTCACTCTTTTTTTCGTTTCTATTTTATTCTTTTTTTCCTCAAAATTAAGGGAGGGAATTGATATGTTTTTGCCCAAAATAAAAATCATAATGGAGGGAAGTGAATGGAGAGAGAGAGAGAGAGATTATAGTGGATTCCTTATTTTGGTTATGGACTTGGAGTGACCATTGTGGATCTCAACATTGTTAAGCTTAGCTACCTCTTAAATGAATAATCAAAAGCTGATGTGTCAACTTTTGATTATCCATTTTTTATTATACCACTGTGGATGGCCTAAGCAGTGTTCTCTTACTTCACTTGCTATAGTGCTCCTTTCGTTCTGTATTATTTTGTCACTTAATTCGTAACATTTTTACTTTTCGGATAAAAAATGAAGCATTTCCGTGCACATTTGTTTGAATCTTTTTAAAACTATTTAAAGATTTGCCTCCATTAATTCTTTAAAATGGTGCTTCCTTTAATATCCAATAATATTTCCGAAATAGGATCCGTTTGCATCAATAAAATAATATTTCCGAAATTGAAAACTAACACAACCAAAAAGTTAAACAATCAGGGGTGGAGGAAGTATTCATGCTAGTATGATAATGGAGATAGACTTATTCACGGAGCAGCTGTAAACAGGCTGTTAGCAAAGCCACACGATCTCGACCGTCCGTTTCGGCTTTGGACGGTCCAGATGTTAATGAATTTTTTCCGATGAAGGATTAACAACTTTTCGGCTTTGGACGGTCACGATTGACTCCGTAAACAACTATTCATGATGGAGACGTGAAAAAGATTTTCTCATGATATATAATTTATGACTGTGGAGTCGACAGTGAGAGCCAGAGACCCACACATGCACAACAATTAAAATTCACTGAAGGGTTAATTTGTTGGACCACATGCATATCTATATCTATATATATATGTATACAAATTTCTATCAGTCTCTGAGTAATTAAATGCAAATTGAGACCCTCTCACTCCTTCAGCATATGAGGAGGAGGACTTGACAGATCCATGGAGATTCCATCAAAGCATTGATTCATACGAAAAATAGAAAACTACTACCAATTATAGGAACTCCATACGAAAAATAGAAAACTACTACCAATTATAGGAACTCCAAACCTACTTTCCTCTTGTCTCATTAAATAAAAATCTCACAAAAGACACAGACAGGATTCTTCTAGCTCTACTTGCTGGTAATGCAATCACTACTTAGAGCATCTACCCATTTTACGATCCAAATTTGAGTGAAACTTTGGATCAAAAGCTCTATTTGAGTACGCCTTCTCCAATGTTATACCTGTTTTTTTTTTTACCCAAGTTTACTGTTTTTTAAGCTTTCCTTCCAAAATGTGAATCAAAATGGCACATTGGTAAATATTAAGAAGTGAAAAGAGGTGTTGACAAAAATGGGTATAGGTTTGGGTCTCTCCAAATTTGGGTAAGAAATAGGGTGAAACTCAAAATGGGTAGGGAAATGAGTATGCCATTGGAGATGAGTTTTATGTGTTATTACTCAAATTTTGACTTTGGGTAGGAAAATAGGTACGTAAGGATTGGAGATGCTCTTACTAAATGCCACATGCCCCTATAGTCCTAGAGTGCACCTCGGAATGTTATCTGAGCCGTCCATCTCGGTAATGGACGACTCGGATTTGCAGGAGCCGAGATGAAATTTAAACCATTGATTGTTGAAATGGACAACTTGAATCGCACATACGTCCCCAGTTTCTGTTCAATAAAGAACCACCTATCAAGATGCCAGTGGTCCTATTAAGAAAGCATATCTCCTTGTCAACATGAGATCTATGAATCTGCAGCAGCTCCACTATTAGTAATTAAGGTGGTGTTCCACTTTAAGAAAAAATGCTTTTTTTTTCAAACGGAGGTAATTTCAAGCCCAAAAATCATGTGTCTACGCAAATAATTTTCCTACCAATATCGATCTTGTTTGATAGATCTCATTAAGATCTTTTAAACGGTGCAAAAAAAATTGAAAAAATATTTTTCATTTTCATTATATTTGAGTTTGAAATTACCTCCGTTTGAAAAAAAAAACACTTTTTCTTAAAGTGAAACACCACTAGTTTGATTTCTTTGGTCATGTGAAATATACAAGTACCTACCTCTTTTGTGCTGGTTTTGAACACTTATACTGTGTTTGGATGAGTTTTTGAGAAAAAATTGAGAAATTTTTTGGGGTTATGAGTAGAAAGAGAACTAGAGTAATGATTGGAAGTAGAGGTAATGAGTGGAGAGAGATAGAGAGAGAAATAACAATAATAATTGGAGATAAGGGTAATAAGTAGAGTGTAATGATTAAAAGTAAGAGTAATGAGTATTTTTTGAGTTGGAAAAATTTTTCCAAAAAGCAAACCGAACAAGTTGTTAAGCTGATGGAAAACTCTGTTCTTGTAGAATTTACAAATTCTGAGGGGTTTACATAGTGCGTCAATGCACTATGAGAATGTAAGGCGCTTCACTGTGCGTAATCAAAATTTTCATTATCGTGATCTGAACCGTTTAGTTAGTGAATGATCTACTCAGCTTACCCTAGAAACTGTAACGGTTCAAATCACAATGGCAAAAAATCCAATCAAGCAAACTGAGGCGCTCTACAATCCGTAGTGCATTGGCGCGCTACGGGAACCCCTTGTGTATGTTGTGATGATGCAAAGTCTTGAAACTAAAAGACATCACAATTGTTCTACTTTGAAATTAGAAGTTTACAACTAAGCCACATCTGTGGAGTTTGTGAAACCTGATTAATATTAGATTTCATGTCACAAATTCAAGAATTTTCCTAGTATCATTATGGGTATTCATGATTCTGTAACATGAAAAAACTCCAGCAGTAGGATGTATATTGGAAAACCTAGCTGCCGTCACAATAACTGATCTTCTCCCTCAATCAAGAATATCTCCAAAATCGTCGTGTGATCGAGCCGAACTACAAAAATCTTTGCATTGTGTCATGATTTTCTAGTTGAGCTGATCTTTTTTCTTTGTGCCATTCCGTGAATACTTTTGGTTGTTACCCGGCCAACATCATATTGAATAAATTAGGACAAATAATTTCGTACTCTCCTTCTCCACCTGCCCTAATTTCCGTAAAATTATAAGTTTGTCCTTTCGTGGTGAAAAAGTAGTTAGGAATAATTAGGTTAAAGGTTAGTGTTAGGAATAATTAGGTTAAAGGTCAGTGTTAGGAATAGTTAGGGACCGTTAAAGGTTAATGTTGTGATTATACATAAGTGAGGACCAAAGAGGAGTACGAAAATCAATTCACACTTCTGCACGATAAATTTTTATACTTGCATGTTTACTTATAATTTCATCTAGTTTCAAGGATCCAAGGAGAAGGCACAAATGTTGAGCACTTAATGATATTAAGCGCACACCTCTTTTAATTCTAAGAGTCCAATTTCACTGTTCACTCGTGGATTGCCTAATTAAAGTCAGAGCAAAACTCCATAGCTCCATATCGAGTTGATAATAAATGAGAGATTTCAAACTTAGACTTTAGAAAGAAACAAACTTTGAAGTCAAAGTCATTAACCCAGGCGAAATCTTGGGGTTCCGAAGAAGATAGATTTACAATAATATTATTCACTTCTTTGATTCAACAACTAAACTGACACCATAGTCATACATTTCGATTGCTAGTTTTTGGTAGTTGAGTCCACTACCACAAATAAACTCAGAAATCATTAAAAAAAAAACGCCCGAAAACAAACTAAGAAATTGATATCCAAGTTGCCAATAACTTAGGCAGATCCACGGCCAACCATTCCCATCAATGCCTTTTTCATGACAACCACCGAACCGGCATTGCAAGTACCGGCCATTGATCAAACATTCGGCCCTTCCCCGGAGCCTCCGGTAGCACAGACGAGGCAGCGGCGGGTTCTCTGCCTCTGCAGGGCTCTACCAAGACCAAAACACAGAGTGGAATTAGGGGATCCAAGGGACACCTCCTCTTCCTCATCAAATGATGATCCCTCGCTCGAAAACCGGCTTCGACCCTTAGAAGATGTCGTCGGGAACGACACCGATGAATGCGACGATGACCACGAAGATACCGACGAAAAAGACGGCGAAGACGTAGGTGAAGACGGCAGGTGGGATTTCCTGAGGTTTATTTTGAACAGCAGAGTGCTTAAAAGGTTGGATCTTGGGTTTTTCTTTGAGTTTTGCTTAGAGTAGTTGTGGGAGTAGTAGGAGGGAGGAGGCGTGAGAGGAGGGAGAGAAGAAGAGTCTGAAAAACATGGATGTTTAGGAGTACCAGGCTGTGACTCCCACAAAAATGGGACTGAACCAGAGATTCCCCCATAGTAGACCCTAAACGAAGGGGTACTGGACACACTTGAGGTTCTTTCCTTTGATTGAAGCTTGGAGAACAACTTGTTGTCCTGTTGAATTTGGAGGGATTTTTTTGAGGGGCTATGACTTAACATCTTGAGTTGAAGGGAAGATACGAAGAAGAAGAAGAGGAGGAGGAGGAGGGGAAGAATGGTTCAGAGTAAATGGAAGTTCTACATTGAACTTTGATTATAAAAGAGGGGTGTATATTTACAAGGGGTCCCTATACAAGGACATGATATGTGTAGTACTTAATTGGTCATGGACATTAAGATTTGTGTCAAGTTGGACTTCCCACACTAGGGCTTTTAATGGCAAAGAATTTTTTTTTCCCGACGGTCAAGGGATGTTTGGATTATCTTATGCACACCTCACTAATCTCCTCTCCGTTCGGTCAAAAGCAAGTCTTTCACGCTGGAAATAAGAAATTACAGAGTACTTTCTAGTGGCCTGACCCTATAAATCGAATTCTGATCAATTATGTGGCAAGGTATTCTACCCTACCGACCAATTAACCAGATTAATCCTCGGGGCTAACGACAAGGACTTGGTAGATTTAAATATCCGTGCTATTTTGACCATTTTGTTAATGTAGACTGTAGACCTGTGAACATGATGCATGATGCAGAAGAAAAATAAAAGAACTCATAATACAGTAATGAACATGATACATGGAGCAACAGCATTATCCACGCCCGGCTGTCCCATCAAAGAAAAAGGGGGGAAATTAAGGCTCTATTTGTTTGCACGTAAAATATTTTTCGATAAAATGTTTTATTTATTTTTCGGTGTTTGATTGTGTAAAAAAATTTGAAAAATATTTTCCATCAATTGAATGAAAATGACTTATCCTTAAATTTTCCGTAAGTTATTTTCCGAAATGAACCCGATGTCTTCTACTGCAATTCTTACTGCTCAGTTTTCTCGATCGTCAATCATGACCCACGTTCAATTCTAATATTATTAGATCTCTCCACCGTTTAAGGCCCCCCACACTATTTTGATTATTTCTGAAAATATTTTCAAATGCCAACCAAACACCGAAAAATAAAAGTTCAAAGTTTGTTTTCTGAAAAAATATTTTACACTGTAAAACATTTTGCAATGAAACAAACAGAGCCTACATCAATATAGTTAGAGATCTATCTAGTGATTTAAAAACATGGTCCGACAACTCCTCTATAGTTGGACTGCATGGAAAGCGTTGTAGTCGTATTTTGGTTATTCATCTCATAAATCAATGGTTCATATTTTAAACTATTGTCGAGATTACTTGATGCTCTCTATAGTGTGAACTCTAACTGTAGAGAGAAGCTAGCCAGATTCATAAAAATAAAAATTGTATCTCTCTCACACTTCGACTATAGATCTTATGATTGTTTAATCCAGGCCAAATAAAAGCTTAACGAATAATTGAATATTTGATCATCTTAGAAATAGTCCACTTCAATACTCGTATCCGATCTAATATACGCGCCCTAATTATTTCATTTAATTAATTGTAATCCTCGGTGGCGGTTCCGTGTCAGTACCAGTATTGTCGTTTCTATCTAACCCTTCTTATCAGCCTCCACAATAGCCACATTTGATCTAAATTAAACTTCCACATTTGTTAATTGTCCTTGGAGTTCTTCATGCTTCATACACGTTTCTAGTAGAATCTCCCCACTAGTTTTTTAATCGGATACAACGTCCTAGCTCTCATCATGATCAGTTACTCAAGGTGGATAATTGAGTATTAAAGTGGAGTACTATATTTCATCGCGTAAGCTGACCAGTCGCCTGGGTTATTAAAAAAGTTGATTTTTTTTCCATTTTGCGGGCATTATGAACTATAAATGGTTGGACGTATCATTCTGTCAAAGGGGGTAACCACACTTGGACGAATATATATGATTGGGGTCCGAACCACCAAGAGATATATGTGGACAGGGGAGTAAATATTGGAGTGGTCCAAATTACAGGTTGGTCTGAATAAATAAATGCGTTGTAAGCATGACCATCAAGGCTGTGGTCCTTGACACCATCAAGGGTATCCTTCCACGCAGTGGGATCACTCACCACATTGGGGGAGAGAGAGAGAGAGAGAGAAACGTGTCAGGATGTAATTGGGGTCAACTGTCATGACAAAATACTGACGGGCTTGATACGGTACATGATTTTGATCACTGTCAATCTAAACCGTTCATTTATCTTTTATGGACGCTTTCATGGATCAAATTCATGTATCTGTAACATTTTCGAATACTGATAGCCCAACTGCCAGGACTCGGTTAGGAATCCAATCTTAACTCTCCAATAGTTAAGGGGGCCAATGCATAAATTAGTAGCACACATGAGACAAAACTTTCTAAATGCCTAATTGTCGGGCGACTATTGTAAGATTGCAACATATCAACACACGGAGTGTTTGGCAGACTCATTTTTGGCTTTTGATTTCTCCGCTTATATTTTTGCGCATTGTGTTTGTCGTGGTTTGACAGACATCGATTTCAACAAAAAGATTGGGCGTTAGGTAACTTGACAATTAGCATGTGAAAAATCATGCGGAATCAAAAAAAAACCGACCTGTGAGATGAGGCTTGGAGATGTTTGGCCACCCGACTTTTGCATTTTGCATTACGTGATTTTGCATTTTTGGTGTTTGAAAGCCAATTCTATAATGTATTTTCAAAAATGAATTTGAGAATGCAAAATTTAAAAACACCTCTGGAGAAGCATTTGGATTCTTGTTTTACCTTCACCCACGAATTTTTTTTTTACCAGAATCTATTATACACTTATCATCCAAATACTTTTACAGATTCTCATTGTAACCCACATCGTTATTTTACTTGTTCGTTATTTGTTCCTAATTACCAAAAAAAATTAAAAATGGTTGGACTTTCAATTAAATAATATCATAATAAATAACCAGGGACATGCAACATGCTAAAAAATTAACCCATAATTTATTTTCATCGCATATCTCCCAAACACTACACCTGTTACAAAATGCATTCTGGACATATCATTCAAACACTCTACCAGATTCAAAATACATTCTGAGCATTATCCAAAAAGCCAAAAAGACAAAAAGTTAAAAATAAAAACCAAAAAATAGGCTCCCAAACACCCCCGTAGTTTTTACTTTAAAAATATAAGCGGAGATCAAAAGATAAGTCAGTTGTATTCATATGAACATAAACATAAGACTTCAATTCCTTTGGATCTGTCCATACGGAACTTTGCTCTCCGCAAGTGGCCTGCGGAATTGGTTCCCACGATTAATCGACTGAGGTGCGCATAAGCTGGCCCAGACACTTGAGTTATCAAAAAACAAAAAATCATAAGGCTTTGATTTTTATTGATTTTTGGGTCAAATAAAACTACGACCTTCCAGGCTTCTTTTTTTTTTAGGTCCACCGTCCACTTGACTCTGAATTTTTTTTATAAAAAAAAACACACCAAATGTGTCCCTGAACGGAAGTACTGACTACTGAGTATCTAACAGCAAGTCCGCCGGAATCTCCTAATTCCATGTATTTATCAAGGATTTGACAAAAAAAAAAAATTATAAAAGAAAGACTCTCCACAAATAATAAAAGACTCTCAACAGAAAAAAATAAATAATATATACTAATTATTAAAAAAAAAAAAAAGACTCTCAACAGCTACAATAAGTACATATTTTTCAAATAAGTACTTATTTTTTAAATTAAAGGTGATGTATTGTGAGCGAATGATCTGTCTCGTAAAACGAAAAATAAGTACTTAAAAAATAAGAACCTTAGCGGGACGAGACCTAATAATAAAAGACTCTCCTAATAAGTATAGCCAATATCTCCATCTCTCTCGTATGGCTTGCAAATATTATTATTTGTAAATAAATCACATTCTCACACCGACAGTCTCTTTCTTTTTCTTTTTTTTAATCGGACACCGACAATAACTCTCAACAAAGTAATATATATATTCATAAACAAAATACGGAGTATATTACCATAAGTGAGCTCAAACCCCAAAAACTTACTCCATATTTCTAACATTCAACTCTTTTCCTCCGAAATCCAAGCTAAAAATTTCCAAATTTTTTAAGAAACATAGTCAATAGAATAATATATTAAAGGTATTGTGAATATCTTTTGCATGATAAGTAATTTTAAGATAGGAATACACATTCGCTAAATAATAGTAGTAGATGATTTGATATGTGAATAGTGAAGTGAACTAGAGGACATCCTCCATAACGAGAGATGCTGCAGTGCCGAGTACTCCATCCGGCAGTTTATCTCGGTAATTGACGGCTCAGATTTGTATGCGTTCAGATTCAATCCAAATCTTTCGTGTCGAGATGAACAGCCGGATCGACGCTTGGCACCGCTCGGCAGGGATGCTGCCGACCCAGGTCCCCTCAATTTTTTTATACTCTCCATATATAGAGAGTATCAAATCTCCACTTTCAAAAAAGACAAAGAAAAAAAAAGAAAAGAAAAGAAGAGAGAGAATATTGGGTTGGAGATGGTTTGTGTGTATATGTGGTTATACAGATTTATGGTTCTTGCAGTGGGTTGAAGTACGTGGATCTATTTATTTTTTTCGGAAATGCATTGTATTTCGGGTTAATTTGTGCGCACCTTAAATTAATTCCTACAGCCTTTTTTACAGTCGTTTTATACGTTTACACGCGTGTGAGGGCGACGTGGGTCTATTTTGCACATGCAAATACACACGCTCACAGCGTAATTTTGTGACATCAAAGTTGTCCCGTTGGAAAACTCATCAGTAAAAGTTGTGTATATTTGTCGTGCAAATTGTTCGTAACACGGATTCTTTGGCTGAAGTGTGATCAGGGAGAGAGACTTGAACGTCAAGTTGTAATTCGTTGACTGGACATAATATTGTTAGACCAATTTCCACGATTTGACTGGCTAATTTTTTTTCTTCTTTTTTTTTCAATAATGAGATGATATCCGGCACACTCTGATCCAATAAACTGATTTATTTAGGGGAGGGGCCAATTAAAATCAGAAAGTCTAATAAGTGTATACCGCATGGAATGCAATGACCGTCAACCGCATGTCCATTGGGGCTCATTCTAGGCTTCACAAAAATACAAAAAAAAAAAATTTAAAATTTTAAAATAATATTTTATGGGGTACAAATTCAGAAAAAAAATACCTACTGATATCCGTTAAAGTTGATTTTTTTTTATATGGCCCCATAAAATATTATATATATATATATATTAGTATTTTTATGGGGCCTGGAGTGGGCCTCAATAGGCGTGAGGTGGACGGTCACCGCATGTTCGATGCAGTGGTCGTAGTGCGCGCCTCAGAATTAAAATCGAGAAAAACTCTAATATAAAGTGACCAAATACTGGAATTAATGGTACACAAGTGGGACGCAATTAAACTCCTGTCGTACTTCTTAAGAGAGAGACTAGAGTAAATTAGGCACGAATCGTGCCGCACGATGCATACCTCCCATCCACCATTTCCCACACATGTAGTAGTCACATAAATATGCTAACCCTCCAACATTTATCATGTCACATTCCATTCCCTTACGACATAGCCACTATCATTTATTAATGGGAAAAATTCAAAATACCCCCCAACCTTTACACAAAAATTAATTAGACTCCTAACCTTTTAAAAATTTCAATTTCTCTAGTCGAGATGAATCAAATTCCGTCCGAATGACTAACAGATTTCGTTAAAGACTCCGTTAAATATCGTCCCGATAGAATTTTGATGATCTGAGAAGCTCAATGTGTTCAAAACGTGATTTTAAGGGTACCCGCAAGAAATCAGCAAAAAAAATGACCAGGAAGGGCTTCATCTGAATAGTTTTTCATTAAACTATTCAATAAAAAACTGTTCAGATGAATCCCTTTCCGATCATTTTTTTTGTTAATTTCTCGCGGGTATCCTTAAAATCACGTTTTGAATACATTGAACGGCTCGGATCATGGAAATTCGATCGAAAAGGGGAGGTGCAGACCGAAGCAAAATCCGGATGTCCGGACTTTAACAAAATCCGGATCGATCTGCACCTCCTCTTTTCCAATCGTATTTCGATGATCCGAGCTGTTCAATGTGTTCAAAACTTGATTTTAAGGGTACCCGTGAGAAATCAACAAAAAAATGATCGGAAATGGCTTCATCTGAATAATTTTTTATTGAATAGTTTAATAAAAAACTGTTCAGATGAAGACCTTTTCGGTCTTTTTTTTTGCTGACTTCTCACAAGTACCCTTAAAATCACGTTTTGAACATATTGAACGGCTCGGATCATCAAAATTCGATTGGGACGCTATTTAACGGAGCTTTTAACGAAATCTGTTAGTCATTCGGACGGAAGGGGGCATTTTGATTAACGGAAGATAACGTTGGGAGTAAAATTGAAGTTTTTAAAAGGTTGGGAGTCTAATTAAATTTTGGTATAAAGGTTGGGGGGTATTTTGAAATTTTCCCTTTATTAATTGTTGGATTTGTGAAGCCTGATTCAATGTGGGGCGCATTTCGCTTACTATTCGGCATTCGACCTGTCCGATCAAGTCGAGTTGGTCTCTTAGAATTAGTCAAGTTGCCCATAAATTGGCCTGGACACCCAGTTGTCAAAAAAATAATGAAAGAGTATGGATTACATCCGTTGCGTGATGTCTATACCCTACAGTTTATATCACCATGCAAGTATCTAATTAATTTTGTCTAGGTTTCAGGACGACGGAACTAGGATTTTACCCTAGCAGTGGCGAAATGTATACTAAAAAAATCTAGTGGTGGCAAGACTACATAAGTTGGGCATAATTTTTTCTTTTTACATATAATAATTGTATTTTCTAAAATTCTTTTCGTGGCGGTCGCCGCCACTAGACCCCCCTGATCCCATCCTACAAAGTGATAATCCGAAACTGAATCAGGCTTCACAAACCTCCCATTTTCACCTCTCCGGACTTTGAACTTTGGAGCCATGACTTCTCATTTAGAAGTGGACGAGACTAACTGAGACACGGTTGGTTTAGCTGTAAGAATGGGGATCAAAAGAAAGGGAACCATGATCAGTTAATTTGTTGGTATACCTGCAGTTTGGATATGAAAACCAAAATGGAATACATAGTGCAGATGCGTCTGTGTTTCTGTGGTAGTAAGTCAAAAGCAAAGGAATCAGAGATATGATGCTGCAAGCCACTAGGAAAACAAAAAAAAGGAGGATATATATATGTACTTGGATTACTGGAACTGCATTAACAGCTAGACTAGAGGAGCAACTTCTTTGATCCTTTTACAAAATTCAGAACTACAATAATGTCTGCAAAGACTCGTGTGATGTGCTATTGATTCACATGATGAGGCCTGTGCAACCCAAATAAAGTTGGGATCAGAGAAGCGTGTGCAGTTTACTCTGAACCGTTCATCTTGGTAATCAATGGTTCAGATTTGCTGAAACTTTTACCGGTAAAAGTATATTCTTACCGGTTGGAATATGAAAATAAGTTTAGACCATTAAAAAAACTATCCGACGGTTCCAATCACTTTATGAATCTGACTTGAACCACAGACAAGCCAGATTCATAAAGTTGTTTGGAATCCTCAATTCCTTTCTTGTTGGTATCACACTCGCTATATGGAAGAAAATGGAAGGAATGAGACCCTTTTTCCTATTATACGCACTTTGTGGGCCTTTTCCGTACTCATTTCGATGATCAACATTATTAACTTTATAAAACTTGTCGAGAATGCTGCGGAGCTAAAACTAATGTTGATCAAATATAATTTGATACCATTTAAGAGCACTCATATCTTGAAAAAAAAATTGATCGAATATAATTTGATACCATTTAAGAGCGCTCATATCTTGAAAAAAAAATTGCAATACGGGAGTGGATGTATGATTTTTTACTTAATTTGGGCAATATATAATTTATTACTTATGTTTGTGAAAATCAGCGTTGGCAATGCAATAAACATTAAAAGAGTGGAACAGATAAACCACAGTTATTTAGTGATCAACTATAAGTTTTAGGAAATTGATATTCGCGTTCCACTTTTTACTGATGACGCTCCATTTTGTTCATGAAGTTACTAGTAACTTCACGTTGAAATTGGAGCGCCATTAGCAAAAAATGAAGCTCGAAAATCAATTTCCTAAGTTTTATTGGCCGTTTAAAAAAAAAAAAAACTACTACAGTATAAGTTTATGGGCATGGTGCACCTAATCAAGTGTTCTTTCATACGTAGGACTCTGTATTGGACCCTATTGCCATTAGGTTGCATTCCTTTACGGGTTTGGACTTGTGTAAAGTTTGTACGGAGTACTATAAATAATAAGGGTTAGTTCCCCACTCTCGCTCAATGATTTCGCGCGTCTGGCTCCCATGTCCCAAAGCAGTATTGAGGCATCATGCCTCCGTTTTTTTTAATTCCTTGGATCTCCTCTTTCAATCTCAACCCTTGGATCCATCCCCTTCTCTCTCTTCTATTAACCTCCTACACCAGTTAAAATTATTTTGAAAACACTCAAAAACGTTGAAGTACAGCCTTTAGTTGTGGTAAGTATGCCTTATTTTGTAGTAAGTATCAGCATAAAGTATAGTAAGAAGGGCCAGTGTTCATGATAAGTGTAATGGCTTTTTTTGGCTGAAAAAACCCAAAATCACCTTACTTTTTGGAGGTGATTTTAATCCAAGGGCCCAAATTAACTTAAAACCTGATCTAATGGTCCATATTAAATGGAGGCATGATGGGGCATCATAGAAATTTTGTGATTTCGCAGTCTCCCCATTAGACTTATTAGCAACTAAAGACAAAAGTAAGAAATTAGAATGCCTCCGCCTACGGTTCATATCTTTGAATTCCTTTCAGCACGATCATTGATCACGATCATCGACTCAGGTACGCGGTTAAATTACCATTAAAAATATGCTTATGATTTGAATAACCTATGTACAAAATTCTTACAGGAAATTCATTTAAGCCATTCCTCTCAAAATTTTAATGCATATTTTCAACCTTTTTTCCATTATGAGGGGCATCTCTTTCAAATCTTCGATATGCAATGTAAATCGACCTAAAAGATGGTAAACCATATTTGTGTAATCAATTAACAATCAAAAGATTTCTCTCCTTTTCTTTTTTTTTTTGGGTAAGTATAAGATTTCTTTCCTTATTAATCCAAACTTTTTTTTCTCCAGAAAAAAAACGCAATTCATATAGTTAAGAAAAACAAATACAAACTGCGCGATAACAAACAACGAAAAGCAAAGTATATGCTCCAAAATCTGCACAAATCAACTACAACTACGATCTCGGACCCAGACCTCTGAACCGGAGGTGAGTGAAATATAGATGATTGCAATAGAATAAGAACTCAATGAAGTAGTAACAAAATTCTTGGGATACCGACCTCCATCGTGCGTGTTGACCCTCGTTACTCCCGTTGGTTATATATTTCAATTCCAACGTATCTATCCCGTCCTAATTAAGATTTGATTATAGTGTCCAGTTTTGTTCTTTTTTGGACCGTCTTTCTGATCTATATTGATGATTGTATGTGTTCATTTCATAGAACTCGTTGGAAACATTAATCGTGTCAAAGTTTATAATAGTAGAATAGAATCGACATATAATCCGTACATATTTTAAGCTGGATGAAAATAGGTTTAACTCAGTGTAACAAAGAATTTTATTCATTATTACAATTTATCCGTAATCAAACTAATTGAGGTATTCGATCAAAATGATTTTTGTGAATTGAATCTTCTCAAAGAGGGTTCTCAAAGAGAACTAAAACATGAACGATTTCGATCATCAGAGCGGACCGTCCGGTTCCTAAATGTAAATAAGATTTGCTTCCAATATTACTACCTGAGAGCTAGTACAGTTTTGAAACTGTTGCCCTCCATAATCCACACCAGTCTACACTCCTTTATCCGACTTTTGGCTTCTTTCTGGAAAATCGAACGTTACAACACGCTTTACTTTACTCATTGACCTAACGTCTCTCTCTCTCTCTCTCTCCTATTCCTACTCTGTTTTTGTCTCTTGCTTGCTCACATTCCCCAACCAATTCTACTCCATTCCATCTGGAGAGCAACATAAACGGCCGTCATTCATCGTCCACACGTTCTAGTGTTCTAAGTTCAATTGTTAAGTACTAAGCTAGTAATTGGGTTCTTTTTTGGTCTTTTGAATGGCTAGTGAGGACTTAGATTGCAGCACCCAAGTGTTGGTTTCCGAAGGATTGGAAACCCTAGAGGCAGATTCAAGTGAGGGAGATCGTAAGGCTATTGACGGAGTGGGATCCGCACGGAGTAAAACTGATTTGGGTTCTGTGAAGATGATGCCGGAGAGTCCGAGGGCCGAAATCGACACGTCAGCTCCGTTCGAGTCCGTCAAGGAGGCGGCGACCCGGTTCGGTGGAATGGGTTTCTGGAGACCCAGCTCTCACAAGCCCTCTGAGGTCCTCTCTCTCACACACACACACATAACCCTTTTTCTGTTTCGTTTGAAATGTTCGATAAACCGCATTTCCTGTTGTTGTTAGTTATTCTGATTTCCATGGCTGAGAAAGGTTGGATTTTTGTTGTTCTGGTTCTCTATGATGATAACAAGATGTTACTTTATTTTTATTTTAGCAGCATTGCCTTTGTCAATCTAGCTCTCTTTGGATCATTATTATTTTTCCTTTCTGATAACTCAAGTTAGGCAGCTATCGCAAACCTTGGCTAATCCTGGCACCAATTTCACCGCCCACTTGCGGGGGTTTGATTTAAAGCCAGAGCAAAGCTCAGTATGGACTGGCCCCAAAGGAGTTGATAGCACCTAAGAGGTTCGAACTTAAGACCTTAGGAGGGACCAAACCCTTGACTCCCAAGCCTTGACCACTAGGCCAACCCTTGGGGGATTTGTGCCCTTATTATTTGATTGTGTGTTGTTTCTTCGAAGTTCTTTTATACTCCTATTTCTATAATATGTAGAGCTGACCCTGAGCTAAACTGCTAAAGCTCAAGAGGCGACTGCTTTAGGCCTCGGAAATTTACACAATTTAAGGGGCCTCCAACAAAAAGGTCCCATCTTTCATCTTTGCTTTAATATGCTTAGAGTTTTGGAGAGATTATTCGGTGTCCTTGGCTCTCCTTCACTCACATATTTAAGGGACCCGTATACTTAGTCTTTCCCCCACAACATGTGGTGGCGGAGGGGCCTAGGGCAGTTTGGAGGGTTGTCATGTATTTTGCCTTTGTATCTTCATTTGCAACAGCATCTGGTTGTGGGTTTTTTACGTTTTTTCCCCCCTGCAATTTGGTTGTTGCTACTTCCTACTGTCTGTTACGAGCACTGATATGCCTTCACAATCGGATTCGGGGATGTTGGTTAAGAGTGCAGTATCTAGGATCATCCTTAGCAGGGGCATCTTCACACTGATATGCCTTCACAATCGGATTCGGGGATGTTGGTTAAGAGTGCAGTATCTAGGATCATCCTTAGCAGGGGCATCTTCACACTTCTGCTGCTGGTTATAATTTTGAAGTGTTCCTTTCAACATGCCCATGACAAAATACCTTACAAGACACCATTGACAACTCCCTTCTCGGGAAGTCATCAATGTTGAAGCCTTGCATTTTACAAACTTAGTAACCACCATCTTAATCCAGTGGCAGGATCATAAGTCCTTCCGTTAAGTTTTCTTTCCGTTTAAAATGGGCAGTCTGGAAATGTAAATGCTGAAGGATAACCTTCATTTATAAGAAGTTGTACTGACTATGATGTTCAAATTGTGGAATAGGAATGTGCTTTCTTGCATGGATAATAGAAGATCACGGAACATGATTTTGTTCTAGACTGGGGTTCCCTGAACCCAGCTATATGGAGTAACTTTCTATTCTTAACCCTGCGCCGTTAGTATTTTGTGGTTTCCATCTCCGTTGAAATAGCAAAACCCTAAGGATATAATCTGCTTACGATTTGTATTGATATTTTGGGCTACATGTGCATGTATTTGCATAAACTGACAACACACCAAATAAATGCAAATACAAGTCTGGATTTATTGTTATCTTTTACACTAGACATTTTGTTGAGGAGTTTGTATTTGTGGCAGCATGAATTTGAAGCGGTTGACATCACCCAAGTTGAGGAACAAGCTGTGCAGTTGGAGAAGGATCTAATGGCAAAAGAAAGGGAAACACTTGATGTCTTGAAAGAACTCGAAGCAACTAAAATGATTGTAGAAGAGCTAAAACTCAAGCTACAGAAAGGAGCATCTGAAGTCAGCGCAGCCTTCAACGCAAACTCGGATGATCAGAACCTAAATGCTTCTGTGGAGGAGGAAGAAAAGGAAAACCATGTTAATCCCAATTCCAATGGTGCTTTCAGCCTCTTGCCCTCTTCTGCTCCGGGAGTCATCTTAATGGAATTGAAACAAGCCAAATTTAACCTCACAAGAACTACTAATGATCTTGCTGGCATTCGCGCTACTGTTGAATCATATAACAAGAAAATAGAAACAGAAAGACTCTCGCTTGAAAATACTCGCAAGAGGTTGTCTTCGAGTTCTTCAAAAGTTTCATCGCTTGAGGAAGATCTAAGCAAAACAAGACTGAAGCTACAACTGGCTCAAGATTCTGACATCAAAGGTGATTCAGATAATGCCATTGACATATCAAGAGAGCTTCAACAATTGAGCTGCGAGGCAGAACAGTACAAGAAATTGGGAGAAGCGGCCAAAAAAGAAGTTTTGAGAGCAATGTCCGAGATTGAGCAAACCAAAACTAGGATTAAAACGGCTGAGATCAGATTGGTTGCAGCGAGGAAAATGAAGGAAGCTGCTAGAGCCACAGAAGCTGTTGCTCTAGCAGAAATCAAAGCCCTTTCAAATAATGAGCAGAAGCAGGAAGGAGTTACTCTTTCCTATGAGGAATATACATCCCTAACATCAAAAGCTCATGAGGCGGAAGAAGCTTCTAAGAGGAAAGTGATAGATACCATGTTTCTGGTTGACGAAGCTAACGTATCGAGAATGGAGATTTTGAAAACTGTCGAAGAGGCTGCGGAAGAAGTCAAGACTAGTAAGAAAGTGTTGGAAGAAGCTCTGAACAGAGTAGAGGCTGCAAATAGAGCAAAGCTGGCAGTTGAAGAAGCTCTGAGGAAGTGGAGATCTGAGAACGGTCAAAAGAGACGATCAATACAGAACTCTACCAAGTTCAAGAATTCATCTTACCCATCTCACCGCCGGAAAGACTCACATCTGACTGACGCAACTGGGCTGAATCTTATCAACGACGAGCCAATGCCTGTTTTGAGGCCGACTCTGTCTATAGGGCAAATACTGAGCAGGAAGCTGTTTTTGACCGAGGAATTTGGGAATGGGATGAAACCGGAAAAAGGAGGTGCAGTTAAACGAAAGATGTCCCTTGGTCAAATGCTTAGTAGACCCAATGGCGAGACACCCTTCACATGGAAGCCCGAGAGGGGAACTGGCCACAAGCAGCAACTGCCCATGAAAAGAAAGAAGTTTGGGTTTGCCAGTTTGTCAGTCCTTATGAGAAAGCAAAATCAGCAAAAGAAGAAGCGAACTCCTAACTTTATGTGTCGCAGTGAGTTAGATTGATTGCTTCGGATCTAGAACCGACTTAGTAGTCATCTTCAGTAGCTGTTATATTATTTCGTTTGTTGTCGTTCCTCGATTACTTTTATGCCCAGAACCTTGTTCGCTTTTTCCTGCGTTTTAGGTTATTTGTACTTACCCAGTGTTTATGGATAGTATTGTCGTGTGTTCTCCCTTTGTGCATTGTGTTTTTCCATGTGGTGATTGTGATTTTCTAATGTTCCAAGGCTTCTAATCTTTGGTTGATAATATGGCATGGATTGTTTTGGTTGGTGTGTGTATGCTTATTGCTTAGAACAGAACTGTTACCTGCAGTAAAATAGAAATCATCGTAGTGTTCATATCTTCTCTCGATGCCACCACTACTGGAAAGATAGTATAAAAATGAAAACAATAGCAGTACAATGTAATCGATGAAGGTATGGGGGCGAAGGAAGACCGGAGACAGAATACAAAAAAAGAAAAGAAAAAAGCATAGTTTTCAATGCACTTTTAAACACTTTTTGAGGCACTTGAACACGTACTAGAAAAATGTGTTTTTCCATCGTTTTTTCTGCCCTAAAGACAGCCCATTAGCATTTTCCAATAACAAAAGATGAGAATCATACGCTTGGCAATTTGTGAGTGGCATGTTTGTGGTGAGGATCGGAATTATTAGTAGCCCTTGTGAGTTAGTTAAGGAGTAATTCCAGTTTGTTACATAGGCATATATATCTGTAATCAGTTAGTTTTGGAGGGAAAGTCTAACTTATCAAATCAGTTTCGATGACAGAAATTATGAGGAATGAGATTATGAGGATATGGCTCCAAACCTCTATAATCGATGGTTGGATTGTGCCTGAATGGGAATGTGATTGTTCATCTTGTAATTGACATGCAATCAGATTCCTTAACTAAAAGGGAATCGGATTTTAACTCCAAGGATTTGTTCCAGTAAGCATGAAAAAACAAATAGGAGTACGTACTTGTTCTTCGTGAGATCGCATGTTCGAATCTCATTAAGGCCAAACATTCTAAACTTTGGAGCCAATAAAGAATTTGTCCCGTTACACACTTCAAGACTCCGAAATTAGTTGAGGAGAGCTCAAATTGACCCTGACATCCGGTCATAAGAAAAGGAATCCGATCCCCACTTACCTAATACTAATCTCGTAGGGTTGACTCATCGGTGAAAAGAAAAAAGGAAGAAAGACAAGAAATCTCAGTAAACCCAACCCCTAGGCTAGGTGAATGGTTTGGTAAGCATGCTTCAGCTGACCCTGTAATTATGGAGAATTAAATAAATGTCCATTCTAACCAAGGTTCAATGGTTAACCACACCCCAAAATGGAATTTCAAAAAAAAAATAAAATCCGTTAATAACATTGGTGAACTCGTTAAACTCTTAAATAAGATTACAAAAGTATCGCATCGGAGGAATAATTCCATTCGGATTCCTGTCATCCGTAAGCTTACAAAACGCATAATCTCACTCTTCGATGCAGTCAGCCATCCTCTCAATTTTATTATATTTATATAACCGAATGTCCGGACAGCTTCCGCGTACCTCGGCTAATTCTGGAGCCTTGAAATTAATGGTCGGCCAAACCCTCCAGTGGGCTGAAGATCTGTAATGTTTGACCTCCCTAGATTTGAGTATACCCTCGTATAAAACAAACACTTATTAACTTTTCTCATACCGACCACTATAGTACTAAACCCACTAACTTTCTCATGCCATCCTAAGTATAAAAAGGTTCCGTGGCTGCGTGGCGTCCGCTTCTTGCGTATTTCTTGAACGTTTTGTTCTTTAATTCTTTGGCCAACCCTTCAATTCATATGTTCTACTTTTAAGAATGCGTAAACTTAATTAACATTTTATTGAGATAACACTATACACACCCTTTCATCTTTGAAATCACATTGCAGTCATCTAGTTTATCAAAGTATGCAACGATTAATCCACTCTGTTAATTCACTGGCAATGGAACAAATGGGTTGTGGTAAGATCAGTAAATTAAGTGATCAATCAAAGATCATCGAGTTCCATAGCACTTGGTTGGACTTTTTGTGAGTGTGTAGGTGTGCGTTTATTTTTAAGAGACGAAAAAGTAAAGATCGGTGGGCGGTTTTCAGAATGGATGGTGGGGTGTGAAGGTTGGTTATGGTAGAAGAGAGAGAAATGGGGATCGACGGAAAACTGAAAGCAAATTGACCGAGGTGTCGTAACTATGTTTAACGGAAATCTGCACAAATAATTGTACAAACTTGTCAACAACTATTGTTAAGAACACTTTCACATAAAATTTGTGGATCCCACCTGTGGAGGGCGTGGTCCGGCGGAGGGACCAAGGCAGTGGCCACGTTGCACCAATTAGCCGGACCAGTGAATCTACTACCCATGGGTCGGCGGGCTGGGTCGGTAGCCGATCCGAGTCTAGCCGGGCTTGGTTAAGTTAACCGTGGTGTCGATCCGTGGGAGAGAACGGTTTGGTTCGGCGTACGTATTAATCAGTATGATCTAGTTCGGCGGTTCCCCGCCGAACGGGTTGGAGATTGCCCCTGTTGAAGCAATTAGTGCCGTACCAGCAGTCCGGCAGAACCTGTGCTCGCCGAGCCTCCTGTCCCCTAACTTGAAGAGGAAGTTAGGAAGAGATGGGCAGGAGCAGGCAACCTCGCGTCTTATCTCATCCCTTATATTTAGGAGCGGAGTATGGGGGATTGGATAGGTCCAGGACTGGGAAGTCTATCTGGGTCCAATGTTGGCAGGCTCATCATACAACGTGTGGAAGTCTTGTGGGAGTTGGACTCTGCACTCCCTTTGGCTATAAAAGGAGGTATTCCCCTCAAGAATGAGGTAACACTTTCTCAAACCCTAACTATACCTCGATATCTCCTATCCTGTTTACTGACTAGAGCGTCGGAGTGCCTGCCCCGGACACCACGCTCCGGGTTTGGGCACTAACGCGGTTGCTTCGTGTGCAGGTCTAGCCCATCCTCGTCCAAGCCTCAACCATTCCAGCCACAAGGTCCAACCGGAGAAAGCTTGCCACCACAATTGGCGACTCTGCTGGGGAGAATAGTAGTAACAAACACATCTTGTGGTGAAGCTATCTCTCCGTTCTTTTCTTTTTCAGTTCAGGATGACAGGCACGGACGGACGACCTCTTGGCCTTACTAACTTCGATCCAAACCTGGGTCACCACTCATCCCAGCGGACGGAGTTAGGGTAGAGTGGCACCCTCATTGGGGGTCCCGGCGACCCCAGGGTGGCGGGTTCAAGCATCCCTGACCCTAGCAACCAAGATTTAGGAGCAGCGGCATTCCACATAGATGGTGTGCACCGCTCTGCAACAAGCCTCACAGTTCCTCCTCCCCCCCGCCAGTGCTCCCGGTGAGCATGGCGGAAGAGTTTTTGCGACTAAGAACACAAGTACAAGAGATCCAGGCGCATCAGAGCGCCCCACCCATTTCCAGGTCGCGGGAACGGCGACGGAGGAGGAATGCCCTCCAGCCGATCCAAACGGCTGACACTGTTAGGGCCTCTGCCTTTACAAGGCTCGGCCCACTGTGTCGCATTGATTCTAGCGGCCGTGTCCATCTCGAGCCCGGCCACCGAACCGGTCAACAAGACGGTGGGTCCGAAATCGACAATGTTCGCCGAGCGTTATTTCCAGCAACAAGCGCCACGGCGTCAAGCGCTCGTTCGAAGTCAAGGGGAAGGCTGGACCAGACACAAGGACTTCCTCGGCTCGGTGACGGAAGAAATGACGCAGAAGATCTTAATCTCCCTGTTGGGTCGCGTGGTCACCAGGACAACCAGGGAACGAACAGATCTAAGGGGCGGCGATATGAAGAGCAGGAAAGGGAAACGAGCACTCGGCTCCGATAGCGGTCACCGGCCCATTCTACCAGTCGCTCCCAACACCGAACAAGGCAGTCTGATCAGGGTCACCACCGGCGGTCGCCGGGTCGATCTGCCGGACGATCCAGACCTCAGGAAGAGAACAGCCAGGGGCTGCTACCCGAGGAGAGATGCGAGATCAGCGCCGGCGGCGGGGCTTTGACAGTGGTAAATACTCGCACCGGCGAAAGAATCACTTACCGGACCGTCCAGTATCAGGAAGAACCCCCGGTAAAGGATAACAGGAGGGCCTCGGGGTCGAAGCGCCGAACCCCCGAGCCAAATATCGGCGGCCGGGGAGCGCGGACCCCACCGATCAATAAAAGGACAAGGGATGATGCTCGAGAGAAAAGCTTCGCGCCTTCGGCGGTGGTCCCGCCGAAGGAAGTGGTTACAGCAACCTCGGCGAAAGGTGTCTCCCCCTTTTCCAAGGGTATAGCGGATGAGGTTCTCCCTCCCCATTTCAAGGTCCCCAAGTTCACCGTATACAACGCAAAGTCGGATGCGCCGACCCATGTGCAGCAATTCAAGTCCATGGCTGCGCTCTGCGGATTGAGCGAGGTAATGATGTGCCGAACGTTCTCGCTAAGCCTCCCGGACACTGCCATGCTGTGGTATACGCAGCTTAAACCGGGTTCAATAAGCAGCTTCGGCGAACTTGAGCGTTCGTTTACAGCACGGTTTGTGGCGAGCAATCGGAGGCCAAAAACAATAAAAGCCTTAACGGACCTTCGGCGGAAGACCGGCGAGTCCTTGAAGGATTATTCTGAGCGCTTCTATAACGTATACAACACGGTTGAGAGTTGTGACCAAAAGACTGCGGCTACGTCGTTCAAACGTGGACTGGATAGGAATTCTGACCTATCCAAGGAATTGATGCTACGGCCGCCGAACGATATGACAGAGCTCATGCATATCGTTGCCTGGTACATAGAGCTCGAGGAGTACATCGGCGGATCCGATGTAGCTCCAGTGGCCGAGCAGGGTAAAACGGCAGCCAAGGAAGTGAAGAAGCAGGTTACTGTGGTGTCCAAGAAAGAGGGCGCAGGGTTCGGCGGAAACAAAGGAAGCGGCAAGGCGTGGGACCGCCCGCCGAGTGATGGGCGGGACCACCTTGCCATCACGACCTACTTCAAAGAGCCAATCTTCCGTATGCTCCGAGAGTGTGAACGGCTTCCTGGTTTCCAATGGCCAACAGGGGCGGCGGAGAAGTTGGGAACTGCCGATGGCCGGGAACCGAACCAGAGGGTGTACTGCTCATTCCACAACGAACAAGGGCACTATACGACAGCATGCCAGCCATACAAAGTCTACCTCGAAGAGCTAGTCCAGCAGGAAAGGATGGATCGGTGGATCGACCGAACCAAGTCACCGAATGCAGGGATCCAGCCGAGAGCCCAAGTTCTCGACGGCGTGGTGCATTGCATTCACGGGCCAATGAATAAGGCCCAGGCCAACGAGCTCCACGAAAAACTATACCGGCCATCCCAGCCTGGGGTGATCGTGGTTCAAAATTCTCCGAAGCGGAAAATGGACGCTCGTAGCACGTGGGAGATCACGTTCACCGAGCAAGACTTGGAGGGGTTATCCCTACCCCACAATGATGCTTTGGTCCTTTCTTTGCCCTTCCAACGGAAACTTGTTCGGAGGGTATTGGTTGATCAAGGCAGCTCGGCGGAGGTCCTGTTCTATTCAGCGTTCAAAGCTCTTGGCCTCTCAAAGGATCAACTGACCTCGGTGGAAGCCCCTTTAATCGGCTTTACTGGGATTCCGGTGTACCCGCTCGGTAAGATCGTACTCCCGGTATACGCTGGTTCGGTGAAGCTGGATGTGGAATTCATAGTGGTCAGTTCGCCGAGCCCATACAACGCAATCCTGGGAAGAAACTGGCTGCACGGCATGAAGGCTGTGGCATCCACACTTCATCAGTGTGTTCGATTCATTGGACAATCTGGGAGACAGGAGACCATCAAGGGGGACCAGGTAGCCTCAAAAAAGTGTTTTGTGAACTATGTCCACGGAAATGGCAAAGCAAAAGAGATACAGAGTATAGAGGTACCTGAGTTGCTAGATGAGACCACCCCCAGAGGGGAAACGAGAGAGGCGTTGCAAGGACCTGAAGATTTTGGAAGACCGGCAAGCGACAGGGCCGTGGAAGACTTGGTTCGGATAGCTGTCAACGAGGATGGGACCCGCTCTTTTCTTGTTGGCTCGGCTCTTGATGATGCCGAGAAAGCACAGATGGTCGAGTTCCTCAAAAAGAACATAGAAGTCTTTGCTTGGACTCCATATGAAATGCCGGGTGTTAGTCCCGGCGTAATAAAACATTCGTTGAACGTTGATCCGGCTAGGAGGCCCGTTGTGCAGAAGCCACGACGGTCTTCGGCCCTACATGCTGATGCAATTAATGAAGAGGTAGAACGCCTCCTTGATGCCGGAGCTATTCGGGAGGTCCAGTATCCAACGTAGTTAGCAAATCCAGTGGTGATCCGAAAGAAGAACGGCAAATGGCGCGTCTGTGTCGACTTCACCGATCTGAACGACGCATGCCCAAAGGACTGTTTTCCTTGCCCATGGATCAATCAGTTGGTGGATGCTACAGCTGGGTACGCTCGGCTGAGTTTTATGGACGCATACAGGGGATACCACCAAGTTGCTATGGATGAGGAGGATCAGGAGAAGACGGCGTTCATCACTCCCAGTGGCACTTACTGTTACCTGGTGATGCCGTTCAGTTTGAAGAACGCCGGGGCTACGTTCCAGCGTATGGTAGCTTTGTTGTTCAAAGGGATTCTCGGCAAAATAATGGAGGCATACATTGACGATATGGTTGCCAAAAGTAAGGACGCAGCCGATCATCTTCTCTATCTCGGCGAAATTTTTGGTGTTCTCAAGAGGTTCGGCTTGAAGCTGAATGCTGAAAAATGTGCATTCGGCGTTGGCTCTGGCAAATTCCTTGGACATTTGGTTACTCGCCAAGGAATCGAGGCCGACCCAAGTCAGATCAAGGCCATACAAGAAATCAGGGCTCTGGCCACGGTGAGGGAGGTTCAGCGCCTCGCCGGCATGGCTGCCGCCCTTAATCGCTTCATCAGCAAGTCTTCGGATATCTGCCGACCTTTCTTTCAATCGATAAAGGGCAACAGCCGAAAGAGCTTGGTATGGACGCCGGACTGCGATGACGCGCTCACCGAACTAAAGAGATGTCTATCCCAAGCCCCTTTGCTGGTTGTGCCCAAGGAAGGGGATGAGCTCCACCTCTACTTTGCAGTTTCCGAGCATGCTGTTAGTGCTGTCCTGGTTCGGCAGGAGATCTCGAAGAGTGTGACGGGCACGGACCAGAAGCCGGTCTACTACATTAGCAAGGCGCTTCTGCCCGCCGAGACCCGTTACCTCCCAATAGAAAAGCTGGCTCTGGCATTGGTAATGGCGAAGAGGAAGCTCCTGCCGTACTTCCAGAGCTTCAGCATTGTGGTCGTTACCGAGTACCCTTTAAGGGCGGTATTACGCAAGGCAGATCTCTCTAATAGATTGTGCAAGTGGTCCCTGGAGTTGGCAAACTTTGATATCCGCTACCAGGCCAGAACGGCAATCAAAGGTCAAGTGTTGGCTGATTTTGTCGCCGAGTTCTCCCCTGGGGTGGAAGACGGCAGAGGCAGTGACAAGGACCTGGCCAGAGACTCCACCGGGCCGGCCCCTGGACCTCGATCGAGCCATCCAGCTCACGAAGAATATATCACGAAGCGGCCCATCCCTTCACGCCGAGCGAGCTTGTTCACCGGGCACGCCTGGAGGCTCCACGTCGACGGAGCATCTAACAGCCGAGGGGCCGGTGCCGGGATTGTTCTAGTGTCACCGAGCGGGACTTTGCACGAGCATTCGTTGAGCATTGGGTTCCCAGCAACGAATAATGAGGCGGAGTATGAGGCCCTCATTGCCGGGCTCAAATTAGCCCGGCATATGGGTGCTGAAGAAGTTCAGATTTACAGCGATTCCCAGCTCGTTGTTAATCAGCTCAATGATGATTACGAGGCCAAGGATGCACGCATGAACAAGTACGTGAGCCAAGTTGTTGCCCTGGCTGGTTCGTTCAAAAATGTGTTTTTTGACCATGTTGGGCGTGACCTCAATTCTCATGCCGATGCTCTTGCCGGATTGGGAGCCGTGTGTGCCGATCAGGGAGGTGAAAGAACGATAGTCCTCGGCGAAGTCCCATCACCGAGCTTCGAGCCGAAGCCACAAGAAGTGATGGACATCCATCAGGCACCCAGCTGGATGGACCCCCTCGTCTCCTATTTGAAACATGCCGTGCTTCCGACCGACCGCAAGGAAGCCCATAAGATCCGTTGTCAATTCGCTTCCTATTTCATCAATCCCTCCGGCATACTGTACCGCCGATCATACACTGGTCCCGACCTCCGGGTGGTGCACGAGCAGGAGGTGCCCGGCATCCTCAAAGAGTTGCATGGTGGAAGTACTGGTTGTCACACCGGCGGCCGATCCTTAGCTGACCGTGCCCTTTCCCAGGGTTATTGGTGGAAACGAATGTTACATACGGCTACAGAATTTGCCAAGCAGTGCAAATCTTGTCAGAAGCATTCTCCCCTTCTCAACCAGCCGACCCTACCTTTGCAACCAGTTTCTAGTCCTTGGCCCTTTGCTCAATGGGGGGTGGACATCATTGGCAAGTTGCCGAAGGCTACTGGCGGCTTTACCCACATCATTACTGCTACGGACTATTATACCAAGTGGGTGGAAGTCAAAGCACTCATAACGATCACGACCGCCGATGTGGAGAGTTTCCTTTGGAAGCATATTTTTACCAGGTTCGGCGTACCATACGCCATTGTGTCAGACAACGGTACCCAGTTTGTCGCCGACGCGATTAAGGCCTTATACAAGAGGCACGGCATACAGATGAAGACAGCTTCCGTCTCTTATCCTCAGGGAAACGGACAGGCCGAAGCTGCCAACAAGGCTATCTCTGCCGGCCTGAAACGCCGACTCACCAACAAGCGCGGCAAGTGGGCGGAAGAATTGCCTGATGTTCTATGGGGCTACTGAACCACTGGAACGCACAACTTCTTCGAAAGTTTTATGCTTAATTTTCTTTTGGCTTTTCGCCTCGGCTATGTGTTAAGCCTTCAGTTTTTTACGAAGTTTGTTCAATAAAGACTAGTTTGTTTCTGTTTTAATATGTGTTCTGTTACCCTCGGTGGTATTATTATGCTCATTGAGACCTGGGATGCCGAGGCACGCCTTTTCAGATTCTGTTTGGCAAAGACTTTGCATGCCATATCCTGAAGGGGGCATTCCCAGCTTCAGCCGTTCCTTTTAATCCGGCGGAACCAACCTCGGTGGTGTGTTTACTCCGGATCAGGGGCTGGGTACGGCGAGCTGGGACGGATAATTGTTAGAGAGACTATTGTTAAACCAGGTGCATGAAGTGCAATACGTGGTCTTAACATGCATGAAGTGCAAATAGTATAAAACATAACTGAAACACTTGACACTTTCATTATAACAAAAACTGGTCCATTACAAAAACTGGGGCTCGGCTGAACAAGATGCTTTTTGCCGATCCTAGATTCTACAAAATGCAAATTAAATTCTACTCTACGATGGGGCCATCAGTAGGCTTCGCCGGCTCGACAGTAGTGGGATTGGGCAGCTCGGCAGGATTCAACGACTTGTCATCCGTTGGATTGGGCTGACCGGCGGAGTTTGATGGCACATCGGCGGTTGGGTTGGCCTGTTCGGCTGGAAGCAGGTGCCTCGGCAGATCCACAGGTGGCACCACTGGAGCCTCCCTTCGGTGGTCATCCTTGGAGACCTCGGCGTAATCAAGGCCGACCTGGAATCCCCGGAGGAAAGAGGAGGCATGGGCGTCTTCAAATCCCTTTAGCTCTCCGTCCCTGAAAGCCTTTTTGACAAGGGCTTCCACCTGGTCCCGGTAGTAGTCGCCGGCCTCGTTGTAACCAGCATCGCCGGCCTCCTCTAGCTTGGCCGGCAGCTCATCCTCCATCTGCTGCATCTCTTCCTTCAGTTGGTTCCGCTCGGCTTCAACTTCCTTGAGCTTCAGCAGCAGGCGGTCCCTCTCTTCCAAGCCAGTCTTGGCTTCGGCAACTTTGGCCTCCAGCGCTTCGATCTGGTCGTTGGCCTCCTTCACCTCCTTCCTCATTGCCAACAGTTCCCCCCTTTGGGTCTTCTTGGTTTCAAGAAGGACCTCCATGTCAGTGAAGGCTTTACTGGCGCATTGCCCGGCCTGCGAAAAGAGAAGAAAGAGTTAGCATCTGAAAAAGGAAGTGAACTTTAAAAGATAACAAGGGAAATCCATACCTTGGCAAGGAAGAGGCATAGCTCGGCCATGTTCTTGGCCTTCGCCGACTCTAGGCTCTCCATATCCTTGGGGAGGGCCAGGCCCTTTAGAAGGGTCATGGCCAGGTGGGGGTTCACCTCCAGGCTGTCGCCGGTCGTGATCATATGCCAGTCTGGGCATTGGAAGTCCGGTACAAAGAGCTCACCCCCGACGAGGCCGGTATTGAGGACCTCCGCGTCCCTTTTTTCGGGTCTGACCTTCTTCCCAGCACCCTGAACTGCTCCCGCTGCGAGCGGGCGTTTCTCTCCTCGGCGGATGTTGCGGGTTTTCTAAGTATGAACGGCGGTGGGCGGACCCTGGGGCTCCGGCTTGCTGATGGGAGCTTGCACCGTTTCCTCCCTTTTTGGCAGCCCAGAGGATGAGAGGTCCTGGGCCAGATACTGCAACTGCAGTGCTTCCCCGGCAACAGAGGCTAGGTCGACTGTCTTCCTCACCATGTTCTCCTTGTTCTTTCGGTTAACGTACCCGTGGTAGAAAGGGATGTAACCGAGGAGGGTCGGCGCGTCTCGATTAGGGCACCGGAGCAGGGCGATCAGGTTCGTCCACTTGCCTGAGATGAGGAGTCCCTTGTTCGGTGCGGAGCAATCTGCAAGTAGAAGAAGAAGAAGATCAGTATGAAGGATAAAAGTTACTATGGAAGACAACGCACGGAGGGAGATAAATACCGGGCTTGTCCTCGAGACCGGGGAACCCTCGCACTCGAGGGATTTTGTAGGGCCTCTCGATCTCCGTACCTCTCCTGGTTGGAAAGGGGTAGTCGAGTTGGGGGGTTAATGGGACCCCACTCGAAGTTGCCGGACACTTTGACCAGGACCATCCACCACTTTTCAGTATCGTAGAGGCGGTCCACCAGGTGATCAAAGTGTTGGCGGGTGGTGAGGTAGTATTTGTCATACTTAGGGGTCCTTGATACCACGTACATTAGCATCAGGTCCCCAAGGGTGAACGGCAGGTGGTTGATCTCTGCCAACCTTATCGCCGAGCACAGGATGCGCCAGCTGTTGACCGCAACCTGGATCGGTGCAAGGTTGTAATCTGACAGAAAGAAGCGGAGGATGGGGTTCATGGGGAACCTTATCCCTCCCTCGATGATGGCATACAGAGGTAGGACGATGAAGTCTTCGCCGAAGGGAATCCTTTCGGTGGTGACCCTTTCGACTAGGACGTCATCCGGGATCGAGTATTTGGTCCGGAAGGCCTGTGTGAAGCCACCCGATCCATCGCCGTAGAAGTGACTGTACGGCATGGGTCCAAGACCCGTTGGTAGCGGGGGATGAGGTCAATGTCCCTCGGCGGGGGTGGTTCGGCACCTCCTGTTGTGTCAGAGGTGCTCGGCGGCGGACCAGCTGATGTCGATGTGCTGGCCTGGGCCCCGGTGGCTGTTCGTTCCCTGTTAGCCTCTTCCGGGACGGAGTCGTGCGTGCCTTCCTCGGCGGATTCGCCGGGGGAGTCACTCCGCCCGTAGAGAATGTCCCTGGAGGACTTGTCGTCAACTTGAAGAGGAATGTGGATGCCGGGAATGATTGGACCTCCGGACCACTGGGCAAAGTTGCTGGAGCTTTCATTGAAGCTCCTATACCCTCTGCCGAACGCCTGGATGGTCTCTTGGAGGTCTGGGTAAGCTTCAGGATTGATGCTCGGCGAGTATGAGTTGGGATCCACCATGTTGAAGACCTAAACAGAATAAGAAATGGAAGGGATGATGAGAATTCCTACTTCAGCATGGCTAGCTTATGTGCATCTAAATCCCTGCCGAGGGGGGTCCTCTGGGATCCTCCTCGGCGGAAGTCGTGAGTTCTTGTCAAGCGATGAAATTGGCACGGTGGAGGACCGCCGTTGTTGGCGGTCCAGACGGCAGGCCACGGCTGCAGGCGGCCATGGGAAATCGACACTGTTCAAGTGAAGAGTGTTTTTTGTGCAAACGTGGGGGTATATGTGGGGTGTTGCACTTTGAAATACTCAGAAAGAATCAGAAGGGGCAGCGGAGTTACCTGAGAATGCTGGGACTGGATGGCGGCGAGTGGCGGAGCAACGGAGGCGATCGAAGCAGCAGCAGTTGGAGTTGCAGAGCAAAAGAGGCGAGAGCAGAAAGTGATTTTCTGCCCCGCCTCCCCGCTTATATAGCGGATGGAATGGCTTGGTGGAACCCTAAGCGTCGAAACGCGAGAACCGAAGCGTCGCCGCTCCGCTCACTCTCTTCATGCCACGTGGAAAGCCTGCACCGTTTCGTATCGGCATCGTTTCCCCTTCCACCACGTGGCACCCCACGCCGTTTGGGTTTCCTGATGGACCGTTCGATCTCTGGCTCCCAACGGTCCCATCAGCCCCCGTTTGCTGCGGATACATCATTACCCCAAGATTCGAGAAGGCTCTTCACTAACCTTCACTGGACCGGCGGCGTATGCTCGGTACGTTTGCCTCAGGACGCCCTCTGTAGTAAGTTTTTCTTATGTGGTCAACCCCTCCCACCTTTTGCAAGGGAGGAAGAGGTTGAGGGGCTATTGTGGAGGGCGTGGTCCGGCGGAGGGACCAAGGCAGTGGCCACGTTGCACCAATTAGCCGGACCAGTGAATCTACTACCCATGGGTCGGCAGGCTGGGTCGGTAGCCGATCCGAGTCTAGCCGGGCCTGGTTAAGTTAACCGTGGTGTCGATCCGTGGGAGAGAACGGTTTGGTTCGGCGTACGTATTAATCAGTATGATCTAGTTCGGCGGTTCCCCGCCGAACGGGTTGGAGATTGCCCCTGTTGAAGCAATTAGTGCCGTACCAGCAGTCCGGCAGAACCTGTGCTCGCCGAGCCTCCTGTCCCCTAACTTGGAGAGGAAGTTAGGAAGAGATGGGCAGGAGCAGGCAACCTCACGTCTTATCCCATCCCTTATATTTAGGAGCGGAGTATGGGGGATTGGATAGGTCCAGGACTGGGAAGTCTATCTGGGTCCAATGTTGGCAGGCTCATCATACAACGTGTGGAAGTCTTGTGGGAGTTGGACTCTGCACTCCCTTTGGCTATAAAAGGAGGTATTCCCCTCAAGAATGAGGTAACACTTTCTCAAACCCTAACTATACTTCGATATCTCCTATCCTGTTTACTGACTAGAGCGTCGGAGTGCCTGCCCCGGACACCACGCTCCGGGTTTGGGCACTAACGCGGTTGCTTCGTGTGCAGGTCTAGCCCATCCTCGTCCAAGCCTCAACCATTCCAGCCACAAGGTCCAACCGGAGAAAGCTTGCCACCACACCACGACTCGTATGTGGGATCTACATATACCATGTGAGATAGTTTGTAGAATTGTTAGCACTAGTGTTGGTATCTATATCTTTTTTCCATAACATGTTTGCTAGAACCACCACCAATTGTAAAAACTCACTCACATAAAAATTGTAATTCCGTTACACGTATATGGAATTCACATATTCCATGTGATAGAGTTTTTACAATTGTCAGTGCAAGTATTGATGTCTATATCTTTCTTTTTTTTAAACAGAATTAAACAAGTTAACTCAGAAGGACATGCAGTTTGATTTTACAAAATAAAGAGTGTGCTGTGTATTTTCAATTAAATAGAGGGGTGTTGGTGAAATTTACCCTTTAAAAATGGTCAACCAATTATTTTGGCTTTTGCCATCATTTAGGGCAATGCCCACTAGGTGAGCATCCAACCGCCCAACCCGACAATCCCGACCCGACCCGATATTGATTGGTCTATTTCGAAATTAGATATGATCGGTTTCGGGTTACAATTGTCAGAATTGGCGGATATCAGGTCGGTCTTGGATGACGCATAATCGAAACCGATCTACCTGAATCGACGGATGTATATTTACTGAAGCATAAATATATTTTGTTTGGAACTTGTAGAAAGGAAGAGAAAAGAAGAGAAATTTGTTTACTACCATTGTTTGGTTTGGAAAGAAAGATAGAGAGAAAATAGAAAATTCTAAAATTATGCATAGTATATTTTTATTTTTATTTTTATTTTTCTCCTACTTATTTTCTTTTCTCTTCTTTTCTCCCATTTCTTTAAGTTCCAAACAAAAGCATAAATCACACCTTCTCTACTGCACTAATCGCTTCCCCTCCCTCTAAAAGCTTATCTCTCATTCTCTCTAAAAATTTCTCTGATCTATCAAATGGGTCTTCCCTTAAATCTGCACATCACCATTCAAGGAAGCTTAAAAAGGTATACAAATCGAATCCGCCGAACTACTTTTGTTTCCACTAAAGGCTCCGTTCTTGTAAACTGAATTATTTTTTCCGTTTTGTGCGTTTTGTTCGTCCATTTTTGTTAGATTTGCGTTACATTTTTTAGATTAATCATCCGTCTTGCGATGAGAGGTTTAAAAAGCGGAGTACAAAATTTTGACCGAAAGCAAAAAAGAAAAGCACTAAAGACAAAAAAAAAAGGATCAAACAGCTATCTTATTTGTCTAAAGTGCCATTTTATTTGAATTTTTTCAACATCAGTCCATAGTTTTATACTTTTCCAATTCGTCTCGTCAAGATAAACGATTAATCCCAAAAATTACGATGAAAAAATAAACAAAAACTTGCGAAAAGTAAAAAAATACCATAATAAGTTTCAGACTTACAAGTTTAGAAGGTGGCCTAATTTTCAAAAGTACTTGTCTGGTTTTTTCCAGTATCGAATTTTTACAGGTTTGAGCGTTCAGATTTTTTGTCATTCATTAATTATAATCTAGACTATATTAGGAGAATTGGGGGAGGGAAATGGAGTTTATGGGGATCGAATCCTGCTATGTGCATAACAGTATGTAAGAGAGGCTAACTGCTCTCAGCCCCACTTACGGTTTGAGCGTCCGATTTGGGTTGGGTTAAATCGAATTTTTGTGAGCGAATCCGCCGAACCAGACCAACCCGACCAAAACCCGAGACATCGGTTTGTCGATTGAAGACCATTCGTGTCGGGTGGCGGGCGAGGCTCAAACCCGAACCGACCGAAATTCTTAAAAAATCGCACATTGATTTGATTGAGAGCGAAGCTACGCCCACCGCATGGGTTGGCCACCGCACGGCCACCGCACGCCGCCGGGCCCATTCCGGCCACCGGACGGCCGATCCGAGCCGTCCAGAAGTTCTATAAAAAAAAACCGAGTGGGCCCACGCTAGAATCAACGGCATCCGACGTGTGTAGGTGCTCGATCCAAACTTCCAAAATGATTCCCGCGTTGGCCCACTCGGTTTTTTTTTTTAGAATTTTTGGACGGCTCGAATCGGCCGTCCGGTGGCCGGAGTGGACCCGGCGCTGTGCGGTGGCCGTGCGGTGGCCACCCCATGCGGTGGGCGTAGCTTTTCCGTTTGATTTGAGTTATACAACAATTAAAAATAGGTGTTAACATGTCGAAAGATGAGTGGACAATGGAAGACATTGGGCTGGAGGAATGGAGCACAGAAGCAGAGCTCGTGGTAGACTTGCGTAATACCTACCATTCCAAGAGCAGCCCAACCAACCACCATTCAGCTCAGCCTTCTCCCCAAAACCCATTACTTGCAAGGAAGGAATAATCGATTCCGACACATCTTCATCCCCTTCTCCAACAATCCGTATAAACGCATTTGGGTATCCAAAAACTTCTGCAAAAAAGGTAAATTCTTTCAATTTTTATTGGCCGAAGAAAAAAAGTTAAGTTCTTTATCTGGGTTTCAGGTTTCTTTCTTGTAAGTGTTTCTATTTACTTTTTGCTCTCAAAGATACGTATGTGTGTGCTTATATGTACGTGGGTATGAGCATATAATTGGGAGTTGGAATTATTCGTTTCTGATTGGTTGCTGATTCATTATCTTTGATCTTGTTTGGAATTCGTGAAGGTTTTGGTTTTTGTTAGTGGGCTTGATTTGATAGATTCTTTGATTACTTTAAAAAAAAAAAACAAAGATTTGATAGATTCTTTGATTGTATAAAAGTTGTCAACTGAATATGGGTTCACAGGGAAATCTGATATGTTGACTGAAAGAAAAAATTTAAGTTTGTTGATTATGTAATTGAGTTGGAGGAGCATAAATGAGGGGATCTTTAGCCTCATGAACTGAGGCCAGATTAATTGTCTTACCGTGGTTTGACATGACACTTATGCGTAGATTGAACTTAATTTGAACAATGCACTTGGTGATAATTTGAGCTTGAATTGTTTGATTATTTGAGCTCATCCGCCCACTTAGGTACGCTGGGATTTGAGCTCGGATGTCAAAACAAGCCAAGCTTCTGCAGTTGTTACTGGCCTTTCATGTTGCATGAATCCCCTGTTTATACTTTACCAATTGGCTATTTGGCTGTGTTGATGACAAAAGCATTAGACTTCAGAAGTATGGGATGTCTGACATGGGCTATTTACTGGCCTGGTTAGGCTCATGTTTGAACCCAAAATCAGCAAACCTAGATAGATGGTCTTGGATCAGATTGGTGAACTCAGGTCAACCCCCTCCACTTTGCAATTTTGCACATGCCACGATGGACGAGCTGAGTACTTGGCTGAAATTAGCTTAGCTCAACTGATTTGTGATTCCGTGAGCTAATTTTACATGTAGGAGAATTTGTTGTGTCTAAATTCGTTTTAGATCTTATTAGTGCACCATAAGAGATTCGGCGTCCATTGGTTCCAGCATTGTTCTTTGTGAGTCCTTTCGTACAGTTTCAAGTTGGTAATTGCTTTCCAAATGCACCAGTTATGTCTTCTACTGTTCTCCATTTTTTTTTGTTCCTATGCGAACGCTGCTTTGGAAGTTGTCTTCACTTATCTGTGCTAGAGCCCGGCTGTGCATTACCCTCGTTACTTCTTGGAGTAACAAAGGGGAAAATTTTTGTTTTAGAGACAGCAATCGTTCATTGATTCCAATGACCAAAAATCTTCTCCTGTCATTTCTTTATCACGGGGTGCTGCAAGGAAATTTCCTTGGGAAAACGTAATTGCTCTGAATTAAACTATATCACAACATATGAATCTTTTCAATACCATCACCACAAGTGGGCAGTCTAGTAGATGTCTTAGATTATAAATTTATGTTCCATCTGTTCAAGATGATTCAGATGAAGCATTCTTATCTGCGTTCCTTCGAAAACATGAAGCACTCTTGTTCATCTTTGAAGCCTAGAATTTCACCCTTACGACTAATATTTCAAAAAGTGAATGTGCTTGGCAAAGGTTGCTCTACAAGTGTTGACGTGAAAAGTACCTGAAATTGTCACTTTTGTTCGAGGGCAAGTTTCTTTTTTTTTGATCCGCTGTTCGAGGGCAAGTTGGGAGATGATATAATGCATTCAGTATGAATGGGCCCACTTAACCATTAAGCTGAGAAGCACCTCTTAAATTATGCTTCAAAAATCAGCGGGATATCCGCTTTTAGTTTTAAGCTTATTTGTTTTTTTACTAGAAAAAGTAAATTGATTCAACACTGGGAAGGTAGGTTATGGTGTGGTATTGAAAGCTCTATATATAGGTGGAATACCACTAGTTTGACAAAATAACTTGAGGAACTTGAGGAGCTTGGCTACATGTGAAATTAGTTTGCAGCATATTTTGCAAACAGTGCAGTACTGTTTGTGATATTCTTGTGGGCTCACACAAGTGATACTTGGTACTCCGCTCTTGTAATCTTTTGACTTTCTTTTTATGTTGTGTCATCTTGGATTTCCTTTTTCGTTTAATTGTAAGTTATATCTGAAAGAACTGAGATCCCATACAGAGTTAGCCAAAAAAAGACGCAGCATATTTTGAGGCAAAAAAAAAAAAGCATTGCAGATTAGTTCCTCAGCTAGGAATCATATCAAAGTGGAGTTGATGTAGAAATACGAAGATGACCAAATAAGAAATGCATGATGGACTATTTCAAGTTGCAGATGTGATTCATTCGAAATTTCTCAATACTGTAAATGAGTTTTGATCTGAGTTTTCGAGTTGCACATGTGCTGGTTTCTGTATCTTATTAATCACTTTACTGTATTGTAGGATATACTTATTATTGACACCTCATGACTCTAACCTATGTGGGCTAATAAATTGGGTTGATAATTGGATAGTCTTTTCTTTAAATCTTCTTTGATTTAAATTGAATTGATTCACCTCAGGCACCATGGACGTGAAAGTTGGGCTCTTAGTTCTTTTAGTTTTCAGTGCTAGCTGTGCCTGTGATGCTAGAGAATTAATGAGTGTCGGTCAATCTGGTAGAGAAACTGTGACATTCGATGTTTCAGGTACTTCTTTCAACTGTGAATTCGATGCCAGAGAACTAAATTGTTTCTTGAATTATAGGTGTACTATTTATCGGTGTGGACAGATATCATAATTTCTCTAGGATGGCTGAAGTGAATATTCTTGTAATGTTTATAGCAAATTTTGATTTTTTCTGGAACTCGTTCAAAGCATATTTAGATTAATCAGTGTTTCTGGCCACAGTTTTGCAGATAAATCAGCTGGAGTCAGAAGGGGGACTAAAGGGTTCAGAAGAACTTGCCCAGGATTCACATTTCTGCACTTTGTGTGAAGAGTTTGCTGCCGAGGCACTTGAGTACCTTGAGGAAGACAAGACTCAGACGGAGGTCATTGAAATGCTTCACAGTTCATGCTCTCAGTTACGCTCTTTAGAGCAACAGGTGGTCACAGGAACTTAAATTATTCACCATATTTCTTTGCTACAGCTTGTCAGGAACTTAAATTATTCACCATATTGCTTTGTTACAGCTTGTCAGTCTAACTCATCACCTTGTCAGATTGATACATTATAGAGATTCATTAGACATTTTTCGTTTCTCATAATGGCCCAACAAAAAAATCTGCAATCACATGATTTCAGCCGTCACTAGATGGTTTCTTTTCTTCACTAGAAAATACTAGGCCTCAAACTGCTTGTTTCCTTGATAGTTGCCAATGACGGACCGAGGGGCGGATGAGACTGGGCAACCGCCCTACCCAAGTTTGAAAATTTCTTTAGAATCATAGTAGTTTTTGTCTTAAAAAAGTTAAAATGAATAGTTCGCCCGCCCAACATTTTTTTAAAAATATCTAACATCCACACCATTCAAGTTTTTTTTCAAAAGTTTCATAAGCGTCCTCTTAAGATTGTATGCATCTATAAAAAAAATTAGAACTAGATTTTTTCTTAAAGTCATATTAGGTATAATATGAGTCATATGACTATATCTTTTGAAATAGCTATGAGTATAATATTGTATGCATCTACAATTATATATATCTACATTTTTATAATTGCGTAGGTTGATCGAAAATATCTACAATTATGTTTCTTAGTACCTTTTTTGTAATATGTAACTCTTGTTGAGAGTCAACATTTGACTCTCGATTGATCTAAAATAATCCATAATGACTAGAAAATCCTAAAAAAAGTTCGAAAGGTTTAAGAGTGTTATAGTATTCTAGAACGGTGGAGAAATCTCTAGAAGGATGGACAATAATCTAAACTATTCTTGAACGGTCTAAAATATTGGAGAATGTTCTATATCTTTTTGGAAGTTTCTAGAAGGAAGTTAGAGAGTTTCGGAAAAACTCTGCTATTTGTTAAACTTGTGTGGAGAGTTCTGCAATATTGTAAAGATGTGAAAAAGGAAAGATATTGTCTAAGGGGGGATTCGAGGAGAAAAATGTGGGTCGTTGGATAAAAATAATCCTAGCCGTTCATTGAGGAGGTGGATGGCTTCATGGCTATAAAAAAAAACAATGTGCTCCTTTGTGGTGTGCATTTGTGTTAACTATTATACAAGTGGTTATTGAACCAATAAAAGAATAGTAGTTTTAATGTGTCCAAACTCAACACCTTTCTTATGTGATAACAATATCTTATATTCACCCACCTAAAATTAAAGTCTTGCGTCTGGCCTTGGTAGTCGCCAAAGATTTTGGATTGCTTTCCGACCTTGCATTCGTCTAAATGAGGTGGGTAGATACTTTCATACTTGGGACTCTTGGACAAGCATTGTAGTCTGTTGCACATTAAAAAAAAACCTATCAGCTTTCACCCATTTTTCCTCCACTGGATATTCTTCCATTTGTTGTCCAGACTCAATCAGTAAATGACCATCATGTTCTTTTGGGTCGAGTTCACTTGGTGCCAACACTCTCAAGTGTTCAGGCATTTTTACGTGATTCTCTCTAGGGCTCCTCCCTAGGAGCGATAACTCGGTCAATTCTTTAAAGATAGAATGCCCTTTATCTAGTCACTCTAAATGGCTGACTAGATCCTCCTCGAACATCGTCAATAAATCTTGTCATTCTCTAAGTCTCGACAATGACTTAGAGAATGACTGAGAGTTGGAAAGTGTAAGGTTTTACTGGCGATGTTCGAGGGGGAGTAAGCCATTTAGAGTGGCTAGATATAAATGGCATTGTATCTTGAAAGAATTGACCAAGTAATCGGTCCTAGGGACGGGTTCTAGGGTGACTCACGTGAAGATGCCTGAACAATTGAGAGTGTTAGCACTAAGTAAGCTCGACCCAAAAGAACACGATGGCCATTTACTGATTGAGGCCGGGCAACAAAGGGAAGCATATCCATCGGAGGAAAAATGGGAGAAACCTGATAGGGTTTCTTTAATGTGCAATAGATTACAATGCTTGCACAAGAGCCCCATGTGTAAAAATGTATCTACTCTCCTCGTTCAGACGAATGCAAGATTGGAAAGCATTCCAAAATCCTTCTTTCAAATGGTTTTCCTATTTTGATGTGTATTGCTCTATAATGTATACGTTGGATAAGAGTTAGTTGAAATGACTATACTAATAGATTTGTGGAGTTCTCAAGTTGTGATTATGAAATATACCAGCAGTTAAGTGTGTGCTACGTAACGAAAGCTGAAAGATATAACTCAAGCATGCATAGAATCTTTTGTAACATCTCTTAGATTTAAAATATTCCAAGGTGCTTTGGCTGAGTTCAAACTCAACTTATTTCTTCGTTTCGTTTATTTTGTTCGTCTTTTTTGAATTTTTGTTAGATTTGCGTTTTTTTTTTTTTTTATTAATCATCCGTCTCAGTGAGAGGAGTCTAAAAAGTATAAAATTATGACCAAAAGCCAAAGAAAAATCACTAAAGTCGAAAAAAGTATCAAACAGCTGTCTTTTGGAGCTTAAGTGCCGTCTTATTTGAATTTTTTCAACATTGGTCCATATTTTTATACTTTTCCGATTCGTCTCGTCGAGACGAACGGTTAACCCCTAATTATGTTAAAAATCTAAACAAAAAGTTACAAAAAGTAAAAATACCGAAATAAGTTCCACACTTATAAGTTCAAAAGAATGCAGCCTTTATTTTGGATTTTGTTTCTTCTGAAAGAAGAATATTGTGTATGACTTGCGAATTTTATTCTGTTGGCAGTGCATTACTTTGGTGGACTACTATGTTCCCCTGTTCTTCGATCAGGTTGGATCGGTGGAACCTGAAGATTTCTGTCAAAAGGTCAATCTTTGTGAACAAGCGGTAATGACTTCCCTGCCACAACAACAACCTGAAGATAAGTGTGAAATTTGCCATCATGCTGTTGCAGAAGTTCTGCTAAAGTTGAAAGATCCCGACACACAGGTATTAGTATGCATGATCAACTGATCCCCAACACACAACAACCAATTGTTTCCTTTAATTTACAACTGCAAATCTGACATTTCACTGCTTACAGAGCTCTATTTTGTGCTGCAATAGTGCACATGTAGAGTTAACATACACAATTTACATAAACTACTAAATTGCAACAAATCCCATGGTATCTACCCCGACTGAGGCAAATAAGAATTCTTTTTCCGCCTTCAGTTAGTTGCACTGTTTCTACCTGCTATCATATGTTAGTATCATTTAGAAAATGAAGGGCAAAATCATATTTATACTGCATTCGTATTTCACTTGTTTGTGTAGACCTGGAAAGTTATATCCATTGTGACTTAAAAGCATTAAAAATTTCAGCCTGTCAAACTATACATGGTTGCATTTTAATGCCAAGAGGCAAGAAGTTTAGACAGATTTATTTTTGGCTTTCGTTTCAGTTGGAGATAATTGAGATACTTTTGAAGGCATGTAATGCTATGGAAGGCCATGTGAAGAAGGTACGAACTTCTCATGAACTTATTCCGAGAAAGTCTTTTAAATTATTTATCCAAGGGTTAGAATTTGCATATATAGCTTGAAGTTGATCTCGGCTGACAACAAGAGTCATGAGATGCTTTCTCGTCTGACCCATTTCCATTAGCTGATTTACTGGTAAGACTCCCTTGCATCATACTCATGAACTTAACCAAAAAAAAAGTCCCTAGCATCATGATGTTTGCTAAGAAAGCCAGAAAGGAATTTGCATTAGATGGCAGATTTAGTACTCCAATAAAGAAAATGTGAGAATTATTTGATGTTTGCTGCGTAAAAAATCCACAGCCAGACACCAGTAATCCATTGGCTACCTTCTGATATGACTGTCACTCAATTAGTTGACACAACCTGAATAAGGTATGGCCAAAAACCATATGGAGGACTTGCTTTACTTTGAATGTTTTTGAACGTGCTTGAATGCTTGGGAACCACAGGCAATCCCATAATTAGTTTCCTAAAGATGGTACCATCAGATTGAAAGATATAGGAAAGAACATTTTATAAGATGATTAGCAATTTCTCTGCATTTTCATTGATATTTTGATTTTTGAGGTTGGTATTTGTCTATAGAGATGAGCAGTTCATTTTGCGACTCTCGTTACGTTTATTCTTTGTTCTTTTCCTTCTACATAATCATATTTGATTGTATGTTATTGCCATTCTTTGGGCAGTGTAAGAGGCTGGTTTTCGAGTATGGACCATTGATCCTTTCCAACGCAGAGCAATTTCTTGAAAAAACAGACATGTGCAATGCAATCCATGCCTGTGATTCGCCTTCTGCCAACAACAATCAAGCAACCCTGATAGAGAAAGAACCCATGCTTTCTGTAATGTAAGGAAGAAAAAGAGACCAGATTAAAGATGTGGTAATGTAGATAATGAAGGTGTCATAATGTACATTGCTTTGTTTTTGGTTTTTTTTTTTTTTGGGGGGGGGGGGGGGTCAATTGGAAACTACTTTGTTTTATTTATATTTGAAGATTATAAATTGGCATCTATTGATACTCAAAAGCTTTTTACTTGTGTTTAGCACAGACATGAATATATTCATTTTCCAAGGAAGTGAAGTTGACATTTTGAAGGAAGAGGATTCTTTGCAGTCCTTTTCAACGACTGCGCTGCCTGAAACCATGTCAAAAATTGTAACCTTTCATTTGAAAGAGTTCTTAAAACATATCAAAAGTCATGATGGTCGGATTCTGATATGGTTTTGGAACATATTTATCCTGCAAAACCTGAACTCGCACTCTGGAATGGCATTCTTTACCAGATAAATATAATGGGATCATTTCGCTCTGGTTTGGCTTAAATAAGCCAATAGGCTCATTTTTTTTCCCCCCTGTATTTAATTTTTTCGCATTTGCAATTTTCGCTTCAATTTTTTGTGGATTATTTGTTTGTCTCTACGAGAGGAATTGGAAAAGTAAAACATTGTGATTGAAAGTAAAAAAATTGAATAAAAACAAAAATAAGCCAAGAAAATCTCTCTTTTGGCTTACAACCGATGCTCGGAACCTGTTGGTAGGATAGGTCTAATAGTTACCTACAAAGTTGCAGTGAGCGATGACTGCCAAAAATAAAAAAAATGGTGCCATTTAGCCAGAAAATCTCAAATAGTGGCGTAGTAATAGTCTCCTAAGGCCTTGTTTGGTTATGTATTAAGTTTCATGGAATTGGACAAGTTTTAAATAACAGTCTAGTCCAGCGTTTCCTTGTGATCTCGTGATTAGAACTACAATCAAAATTGTCAATTCTGACCGTATCAACCAGTACATATCACAACGTTACTATAACGGGACACATAATTTTGATATAACGAGTACTAGGATGTACCGAACTATACTGGCTCGGCTTGTATTGGACTGTACAGGCCATATTCTATATCGACAAAAGTAACCTGTGGAGTATTTTTCTTCCTTGGAAAAAAAAAAAAAAGACTAGGACTTTAATTATGTTAATTTGCTCTTAGAATTATTGTTGAGATACATTTAAGTACATGGTTTATTTCTCTACTTCAAATCCTGTGATTACACAAAATATACTGAAGACATAAGATTCATATTGCGGTAAACCCAGAGCAATAATATATGCAACAGTACCTGTATGCACCATTCCAAAAGAGAAAACATTATGTTTGAGTGAAAATTTTGAGATGATATCCCTATTCTTATGTCTTTATTCTCATACCAAAATCAAATGGGGTGGTAGATTAAGTTGGAGTTAAGACTGAATGTCGTCAACTTAAAGAATCACTATCCCTCTCAATCCAGCTTTTCCAGTGACACATGGCCTAGCGTTCCCGCACCTACTCAAAGCCGAGCTCAAGTCTCTAACTCCTAAACGAGCCTAACAGTAACAAATCTCAAACGAGTCTAAACCGTGCCGAGCCTCGAGCTGTTCTCGAACAAACACCTGGGTTCATTTGCAACCCCACTTTTAGACTCAGACTGCACCCGACTACTGCATGTGCAACTCTAGGGCACAATCCATAACGAGATTGGAACTTCAGCTCAAGTTTACAACTGGACAGACGTGCTTGAATGAGCATTCTTTCAGGTCGGACCACAAACATAGGCCACACCGTATGAGGCGTAGATAACTGGATAGAAATTCCCCAAATCACCATGGGCTCTAAAGTTTGGATTATTAGTCAAAGAAGTATATTTTGCATCAGATACTATCTGTTTTGAATAGGCCGAACAAGTCATAGCCCTAGCAAGGTCAAGTTCTAGAAATGAGTTGCTCAGACCTACGTTGCTCGCAAATGTCCAGAATAGCGGAAATTGAACGGCATTCCATCGCGAGACAACTACTCAACTCACCCATGCAATACACAAAGACTCATAGACTAAGACAATTTCTCGCACAACCACGCTGAAATGAGAAGTATATCCTTTACAACAAGTATGCTGCCATCTTTCCCTGGCTGATGTTCGATAAAATTTCCCAATCTACATAGAGCCTCAATCGATTAGACTAATTAAATAAGCAGAATTCACAAACAAAACTGTGCTTAGATGTCAACATAACCAGTATGGTGGGGAGACGGGGTCTCCAAATAGTTTTAGTGTTTTACCACTAGCTTACTGAGAAAATGGAAGATGAGTGTCGATAAAAATTAGCTACGACTAGCTTACCGAGAAAAGGGAAGATGAATGTCGAAAACAATTAACTCGAGTGTCACCATTTCTTATGTCATCAGGTGTGTATTCAACAGCGCATCAGAGACACCAAACCCAAAGTATGATTTTACCCATCCCGCAATGATTAAGTTTCCCTTTAAAAAATAACAAATCATCCCCCGCCCCAAGCGGACCTAAAGGTTAGATTAAGCAAAACGGGGGAAGAAGAAGAAGAAAAGAAGACGGAAATAAAATAACGATTTACCTGATGTTCTAGTGCATGCACGTGTTATACTATCATGCTATTGTAAGTAAATCCCCCTTATGAAGAAGAAAAGGAGATACAGTGTTCAGTATTCTAAACTTTTCCAAAAGAGGCTGTTTTCCTCTTCAGAACAGGTGTATTTAAGCCCCACATAACTCACGTAACTTTCCTTTTTTCAATCATACGACCAAAGTGACTGTACATCTGGTGTGGAATAGAGACCACCAATATGGGGCCTGGGGATCGACGAGTTTCCGATGCCTTCACCTGAACCCTGTACAGCCCACTCCTTCCTGCTAAGCAAAACAAAAGGGAAATAAGCATACGGTAACTAATAAAAGAAGTCTTAAAAAGGCTCAACTATTATAATGACAACAGATGCCAAACATGTCTAACGAATCAAACCTAACAAACTGAACCAATCAGCAAGACAACAAGTACACCATAATTATAGTAAGGAGACAAAAATCATTCAAGTAAAGCAGTGACAAGAAACTTAGGATGATTAGCACAACCAACTTGAATCAGAAAAACAAAATCCACCACATGCTTCAAAACCAATATCCAAAAAGGAGAGCAAGGTAGATGTGTCCCACTTCAACAGGTGTGTGTCAACTGTTGACACAACAAACAGACACGAGATGCAAGTACAAGAAATAAAAGCTGAGCATAGTCAGGATTGAGAAGCAAATTTCTTGATGCAACTATGCATCATATCCCACCATACAAATGCATACATCCTGTAGAAGACATTTTGAATCAGTTCCAACTTCCAAGCATTGCAGGTTTAAAGGTCAAGAAGAAATTGTTAAGAGGGCAGGAGCCAAATGCTTGATTAGACACTCTATTAAGATATTAGTATCATAATTTTCTTTCCCCTCCTCTATCTTGACTACCTTGAGGTTCAACTTCTTTTCTCTCAAACATATATGACTTGCCGCTGAATAATTTTTGGTTGGGTTGAATTCCAAGCTTCTCAGTTCTCTCTCTGAGATGTGAACCACTACAGCTCATTGGTTTAAACATTTTCTTGAAGACAAGAACATGTAAAAAAAATAGTATTCCTTTGTACCATTTAAACATAGGTATTCAGTTTGGGGTGATAATGGCAATTCAATTTTTCATAGTTTGAGCATGGATTATATGAGTTGGCTCTACAAGTGAGCGAGTGAATTAGCACTTGGAAAGTTCAAATTTCAATGCACCAAATCAAAAAAAAAAAAAACGAAAGTCACGCATTCATGGCCCCAGTCACCTTCAAATTGAAAGCAATTCAAGAACAAACATTTATTTAAATAAAGTGGCATTTTGGGGCATAGTCCAGAGTTCAGACGAAGGCAATAAAAAAATACAGCATACTCAAGGCCGAAAGTTCCAAAACGCCCCAAGTGCAGAAATTATGAATGACAAGAATTGGTAATCGTAACTCCTTTCAGTCAAACTCATTGTCGAATGACAACAAAAAAATTTACATGGGGAACAGAACCCCTGGAATTCATGAAGTGGTTAGAAACTTCATTTAACATCGGAGGGAGCTTTCTGTATTTACATGGGTGGTCTAACAAAAAAAAGGCTTGGTACCAGGATTAAGTTTGTTATTTTCGTGTCTGAGTATGCTGATGTCAATGTGCTAAAAGGGTAAATCTCAGTTTTATCCCTTAACAATTTGTATTTTGTTTGCTTCATCCCTCAACTATCAATTGCACCAATTTAGTCCTTAAAGTATGTAATTTAGTTCCATTAAGTCAAATTGCTAACCATCGTTAGTTTCATGGACAGAATATCCCAGTTGACTAGCACGTGATTGAGAGAGAATAATTATCGATAGGAAACGAAAATCTCAAGCCATAATTGCTAAAAACAGGTATGTTCTTGGTCCCTGTGCTCCTTCTCTCGTTACAGGCACTAAGAAGTTTCAATATTTGCTCTCTTTTCCTCGGCACACCTTCCAAATCTATTTCCGCCTTAAACCTCACTCCCTAACCACCTGCGACCTACCCAGCCACCTCTCCAATGTTCATCTGCACATTTTTTGGGGATTTGTTTGCATTGTGAGCCACTCACGATTCTAGTTAAACAGTATGGTTTAAGCATTAGATGAGGTGTTGTAGTTATGATTGAAAACAGTGTATTGAATGTTCCCATGCATACCCATCGGAAAAGAAAATGCTCCCATGCATACAGGTGGGGTGCCTTTCAAATCCAAAAGGGTGTCAATTAAAAGTAGCCCTACCCAGACTCCGACGCCTTTGCATTGTAAAATACCCATTTCTTGCTGCCTCTACTGCTGTTCGATCTCACCACTATGAGAAGCGTGAGTGAGATGAGGGAGGGGGAAAGATGTGAGGAAAGTATGGGAACTTCTAAACCCCCGCCTTAAGTTTCTTTGAAGCAACAGTGCATATAAAATGTTGTAGTTTGCGGATAGTTGTGTACCTCAGGTAAAAAGGGATGTTTACAGATATTTAGTAGTGTTTTCAGAACCTCTAGAAAGGATACAGTTGTGGAAATGAGAAAGTGCCACTTAGCCTTAAAATTCAATGCTAACAGGCACGTACAAGTTGGATGATTTCCAATGATGAAATTAACAGTTGTTAGCAATTGGACTTCCTAGGAATGAATAAGGAGACTTTAAGGACTAAATAGGTGCAACTGATAGTTCAGGGATTAAGTATACAACATCTCCATATTGTTAGGGAATACAACTTATAAGTGAAATTCAGCCGTACTAAAATCTGTAAAGCTCCAACAGTATAATGTCCTTTCGAAAATGAAGTCATTAAAATTTAAATATGAATTCTAGCTTCCATATAGCTTAACAATGTCTATGGGTTTTTTGGATACTTGCATCTATTTCAGTGCAACCATTCTGTTCCGTTAAGAAGTTCAGATTTCCCAAAATGACATAGAAATTCGGACACATGGGAGTAGTACTTTTAACCATAAGCTAAGAGTGTAAACATTCTCGGCATTGCAAAGCAATATGAAGTCTCTAACATGGCAGGTGGCAACGTATAATTCCCAACGTCGGAAAAGCTGTCTTGGTGTTTGCATCGACTTCAGAGGTCAAATGGTTTGGGCTAAAGCAAGATTTGCTGCATCACATACAGCCCATTTCAATATGTAGTAAAAGAGACTCATAAGCAGCACTTATAATTTTTTTGGCTACAAGGGTATGAAAAATAACTAAAACTAAAAATTGCTGCACAGAGGTAACAAATTGCATCTCAAAGCTAAGTAATACGGAAGGCCCATGATATATATACTCACTCAAACTATAAAATTGTCTCACTAATGAAAAAAAAGGCACATCAATACTTTGCCATTTGCCCCATTGACTAAAGCTGGCAATCACATATTGAGAGAATTTATCAGGGTAGATTACTTACTTGGCCCAACAATCTGCTGGAGAAAATTCAAATGGACCGTTAGTTGCAGATGAATTGGGACTACCATACACCATTTCCTTCTGAGAGGCTTCCTGACGTGGATTGATAGAGATGTGGCTGTCAGCTCCTGGCATTGGTCCAAATAAAGTACTTGATGACCACGGATCATCAGTGGAACCTGGAGCAGAAGTATGAAAGGTGCCAACATTTTGGCTAGTGCCAAGGAAACCACCATTTTGGCTATTGCCAAGGAAAACCTTCTGAGGAGAATGCGTACCAGCAAGAGTTTGATCATCTCTTGTGAAAAGTGATGCCATGGTCTTTTGAACCATAGGATGCACAATATCATCCCGGGTTGATTTGTTCAGTTCTGGAGATACTAGCCAACTGCCAGGACCACTTACCAAACCTATACCATCTTGACCAAGAGGAGAACTGCTCCACATTTGCCATGTTCCATTATCAGTTGCAGTATTTAAATCATTTAATGGGGAGGTAACAACATCCTGGGCCTTGGGTGAACTTGAGAATCGACTAGAATTAGAATGCCTGCCGTCAGAGACTCGAATGCGTGACATCGGAGACTCAATTGGTGATAGCCTGTTCACTTCAGCTGCTGCAGATATGTTCTTTAAAGGACGTGGCTTTTCTAGTCTCATGTCTGATGCAAATCCACTGCCTAGGTCTAACTGGAAATTATCTAGTGACTCTGAAACTGGCCCAAGCAAAGATACTGGATCAGGAACATAACATGGGTCTTCAAAAATGTCAGCATCTTCGGGTAAATAATCACGAGGTGCCTCTCTGATGCGAGGAAACATAGCTTCAGATGTTAATGGAGGAACTGTGGTACTAGTTGTTGCTATGGAAGGAAAGGTAGGTAAGGTAAATGGCGAGGGCAGTCCAAAACTAATAGGGTTATCATACGATTGTACAGAAGACGAGAGTCCAGAAAAAGCCGGGTTTTGAACTTCTGCTTGGGACTTCCCATTTGGTCTGCTAATGACGTTCGTGTTAGTGGATGGCGCAACAGTTGATGAACGAGTAAATAGCTGTTGCCATGATTTTTTAGGGGCTGGTAATGGTTGTGATTCAATAAGCCCCTGCATAAACAGCCCAACACAAACATAAAGCAAAAGTAAGTGAATCCTCCACATGCTATCGAAAACCAAGCAAGCATACAATCTTGGCTCGCATATCCTGAAATTCTAGAGGAGAATCATCCCAACTTTATGCAGAATGCAGGATAAGTAATCTACAGCGTTGTGCTAGATCTGGTTGTTTAAAGTATCAGATAAAATCTGTTAGATGAGGACACATATCATATTAAGCACTAGACCTTCTAACTTATAATCCTGACTGCATACTTTTGGAGAAGGTTAGACATTATGTCCTTCAATAATCGAAGATTAATAAACAATCACTCGAGTAGTTCCACGCCTTTTAAACATTGCCAATGATCAAATGCAGCATGTCGGTAAAGTAAAACATGTATCTGTGAGCAGCAAGATAACTTACAGGACGGTTGATGGTCTTATCATCACCATTAGGAATTGCTTTCGCAGGTTGTGATAATTCTCTCCAATTAGCAGAAGGTTGAAACTGATCTACAGAACCATAAGGCTTGTTTTCTCTTGAAACAGTAGCAGCAGGAGTATTAACACCCTTTCCAAAGAAACCACCTCCACTAAATGCTTTAGAAGAAGATAAAAAAGTACCCCTCACACGGTCCAGGTATCGTGTTCCAGCATTTACCCGGCTATAATTGTTTGCACTAGCACCCTTAATCCCATGTACCGTATCTGTGCTTAGGTTTTTGGCACTTTCTGTACTAGTTCTGTGATGTTCCCCTCGATCAGTATCAGTCCTCCTGTCAAACTCCCGTTTCCGCTCACTTTCCTTACCTGCTCTCTTTTCCAGTTCCTCTGCATCCGAGTTGCTTTTACTAGACCATTTGTCCTTTTCCTTCCTTTTTTGCTGGCGCTTTTTCTCTGTTTCTTTCTTACTGTCCTTTTCCCTGGCAGCAGTTGAATTCCTACCACGATCTTTCTCAACCTCCATCTTCTCACCCCTCAGTCTCCTACGTTCCTCCACTAGTCTTGCAACCTCTTCCCTCTGCTTTCTCTCCTCCTCCTCCAATAGCTCCCTCTCCATCCTAGCCTGTCTCTTTTCCTCAGCTTTTCTGCGAGCTTTCTCTCCTCTACTCTCCTGAGAGTTCCCCCCATTCTCTCCTTGTTTAGCCAACATCCCCTTGTGCTCTGCATCTGATGAAGCGTCATCTCTAGATGAACTAACCCTAGTGATCTTCCGCCAGAGCCATCCAATGCTCAAGAAAAAAGCTGTCAATATCTTGCAGGCAAAAATAAGAATTCGTGAATAAGAGTTATCGGCCATACAATGGTCGTCGCCGCTAAAAAATCCACCCCCATTCTTTCTCCCATAACTAGACTTCCCAGCAAAAGACCCACTGACCCAATTACCATTCTCTATCCATTCTTGACTGCACACCCAACTGTTATCAGACCACGCCTTTCCGTTTAATATCTTCCCACCCTTCCCAACCAAATCCTTCAAAATCCCAGAATTTGAGAGCCCCAATCCAGGTGGCACAGGGAGGTCCAAAACCGGTCTCTTCGATACATGCCCACAGTAGGAACACATAAACCGTCCCCCACCAGGGTTCTGATCCTTATACGGGGTCAAACAGTTCCTACACCTTCGGGTAGCCGTCTTACGAAGCTTCTGCATTTCGATAGCCTCGAACCTCTTCTTCTCCCTAATCCAGGCATTCCTTCGCACCCGCCAAGCGGACAACTGCGGCATTAGTATCTCGTACCAGAAAAGGGTAACCAACAATACGAAGAAGCACGCCAACCTGGGCGACGTGATTTCGAATCGGAACGCCGGCGGCAACAGCTGGGACAAGGCCCACAGGCCAATTAGTGGAATTACTAACCACGGAAGCATGGTAGCAACCCGTCGTGACCACTTCTGAATCACGCAGAGTATACACATTATCCTCTCACCCCCAAAAACCTATCTTCCCCGTAATTAAGCAAACCAAATTACACAAACCCTGACTTTAGCTCTGCAATTTCCCAAATAACAGAAAACCCTAACTTTTTCTCTTCTCCAAATTCAAATTTCCAAGAAATAGAATCGCTCCAAACCCTACCAACGAGAGTTGTTCAATACGACCTATTTTCCAAATGGCAATAAAAATCCAAGATCAATAAGACATACTAATCTTGATAAGAACGATTAAGAATACCAATCTTGATGAAATTTTTAGTTTTGCTAAAAAAAGGCGTCGATTGAGGGAGCTACGAAACCTAGGTAGTACGAAATGAATCAAAAATCGAAAGGATTAAATGGGGAGGAGACTTACCGATTGTAATACCGGAGATAGCGGCGGTGGTGGTGTCGGCGGATTCCGGTCCGAGATGACGACGGTCGTTGAGACGGTCCGTGCTATTTTTTTTACCAACGAAGAAACTGAGATGATAGAAAAAGATAAGAGAGAAGAAAACACGAAGAAGAAAACGAGGGAATGTGGAGATCGATATATATGTAGGTAATTACCGAACCGGTGTGGTGGGTTCGACCGGGTTAGAGATCAAACCGGTTGGTTTGATATAGCCATGATTTTAGTCTCCACATATATATAATCCTTCTAAAAATACTACGCTCGCATTCTCAGTTCTTGCGTTCTATCTCAGGGCATTCGAAGTCCAATCTGTCATGTCGTTAGGATAGTGCACCTATTTTTCGTTTTCGAACTTGGATAGGACACCTATTTTGGGATTCTCGTACCTGTATACATGTCCTTGTACTATTTAGGGTGCATCTTATCATGCTTTGTTTGCTATTTATAATGGTAGTAATACTTTGGACGCGGACTTCCAATCACAGATTTGTTCATAATCATTTTAGACACAATGATCTTACAAACGCATCGTGAGACCTACGTAAATTAGATGATTAATACTCTAAGACATATGTACGTCCGGATGTATGTTTTCCTAACACTAGCGTTGATTTATACTACCAATTTAATTGTGATCTTACACGTGATGATGCAATTATTGGAGGCTTAATTAGAGAAAATGCCTGAATAAAGTAGGCATGCAATTAGAATTATCAATAGTAAATGAAGATAGACTTATCATTTGGCAGTAATTGAAGATAGTGTTTTCATCAATCAATAATAATTTTGCATGTACGTTATATCTTTTATGAGGAGAAATAGACCCAAAAAAAAATTATACAAAAATGCATACGAACATATAGTATACCAAACTTTCTTGCGCTTTACCTTCTTTTCGCGTCAAAAGATTAGCAATAATAATTTTGCATGCCCGTTATATCTTTTATGAGAAGAAATAGACAAAAAAAAAAATTATACAAAAATGCATACGAACATATAGTATACCAAATTTTATTGCGCTTTACCTTCTTCTTCTTTTTTTTCTTTTTTTTTTTTTTATGTCAATCGGAAATTCGTTTTACCTTCTTTTTGCATCAAAAGATTTGCAACAACATTAGCTTCGTGGTGAGTGGTAACAGTAAAAAGGAAGTACGAAGATCTCTTCCCGGCCATATTATTTAGTGGAGAGACAATCCATCCGTAAATGCATTTTGCAAAGAACATCAAATGTCATTCACGCGTCAATTTCATCAATATTCAACTTTCTGATACTTGACCATGGAAAGATTCCTCTCATATGGTGATCCAACGATCCTCATGTAATACCAAATGAGATCCACCGCTGTCTCATATGATCCAAGTCTTTCATTTTTGTAGACTTTGATCGAGTTTATTCATGTAAAAAAATCGGGTTAATTGGTTGAATATCACTTATAGGCTTGACTGAATAACATTTGGTATCAGAGCAATAGACGGTAGAAGTTTGACCGTCCAATAGTACAAATTTCAATTATTCTTAATATAGATATCACTTATGTAAATAATACCGATATCCAATTAACCTAATTTTTTTTCAAAATTGTCTAACATCCTCGAATAGAATCACGATGGACCCCATCTTCATTAAACAAGGACTCATATGAAAGAATATTTTCAAATAGAGATAGTCTTTTTTACGGAGGCTTCATAAATAACTTGTTCATAGAGCGACGCAATCTCAGCCGTCTATTCGCGCAATCAATGGTTGAGATTCGTTTTCAATTATGACCGGTCACAATTAACTCTTTCCCGAAAAAATTAACATCTTGACCGTTCAAAACACTTTTGGACGGTCACGATTGAATGCTGTAAAAACCTGTTTACAGCACTAAAGAAGATTTGCTCTTTTAAATATGGTGCTAAAGATGTATTTTTGTTTTCCTGATCAAAATGTTAGAGATGTTCATTTACTACCATTGATTATGGCTCCACATTAACAGGTCAATAATTTCTGCACAACGGTCGTGTAAAACACAACACACAATCAATTTCTAGCCGTCCATTACTGTAATAAAAAGCCAGGATTCGTTCAAACTATTCCCCGGAAAAGTTAAACTTTTCTCTGGAAGAGTTTTTTAAAAATCTAGACCGTCCAAATACATCTGGACGGTCAGAATTATGCGCACAACCAACACAACGGTTGTGCGCGTAGCATTTTTGCAATAATTTAGGCATATGTAACTTTTTCAGAAAAAAGGTTGTACAAGTACCTTTTGCCGATTATACATTAATGTAATATGCGAATTATATCTTCCAAAGATCAGCTTTTGAGTAAATGAGATCTAAGATGTAGCAGTGACATTTTGTTAGTACTAATAGGTAAAGTGATCGAATTTCTTTTTTAAATGAGACAATATGACCAAAATATAAAAGAAATTATTCGCATAGATTACACAACAGATAATACATCTGCAAAATATCGATACAGAGTTTGCAATTTCAAAATTAATTCTGACTCAAACCATCACACCTCTGCATAAAGAACATTGAAAACTACATTTCTTTTTGGGTACATGTAAGAATTTTCATTTTCAAGGTCATTATCTTAATTAAATACTAGTAACTAAATAAGTTGTCACGGTTGACTAGAGCTTTTAAAGATCACATCAGAGAAGGCATGGGTCATTATCTTAATTTTTATTTTCGATCGAATTTTTTTACTTTTTAGATTCCTCTCGTCATGGAGATGCAATAATCCTCAAAAAAAATTGACGCAAAACTAACAAATATGAATTTTTTTGAATAGGGACAAAAAAATAAGCCACTTAGCTTATTTAACCGAACGGCTTCAGGTCCAAAAAAATAATAATTTCCTGCTGGAGTTTTTGGGGAAAAGATATGGCATATGCCCTTAGTTAGGGCAGACCTCAAACTTAACACCCCAAAAAAGTTAACTGTGCAAGGGCATTGGGATGAGTGTTGGGAATCAAACCCTAAACTTTTTTCTTTGAAGGAAAGGATGGGAAGGGACGTACTACTTGTTTCGATTAGGATCGTTATTATACTGAATGCTCTTGTGAGTTATCAACTGCCCAAGGGAGGAACACCATCAACATAGTCCTACCAAGGTCCAAGTGGGATCAAGGGCTCTACACAGCATTTGATTTTACTACCCGCAAACAACGGTCCAACCCAAAACTGTGGGAGGCAAGAAATTTCACCCGAACTCCTTGGCCATCTCGGCTACCACCTTGTTGGTATCAGACCCTGATCATCATTCTAGTGCCCTAGCTGCTGAAAAATGATTTTTTTTTTTTTCCCCCATTGTTAATTTGGGAGTTTCAAGAAAAATGAAAATTTTAGTTTTCAGCAAAACTATGAAAAATGAGGGTTTCAGAAGTGAGTGGACCAAAGAGAATAATAGTAGTAGTACATGACTTACGAATTTGTGGATCAGTTGCAGTAGGCCGAAGTTATATGTTTTTAGTATACTGTGTGGGCTAAATCGTGGGTGGCCCATGCATGAGGGCTTCCAGGTATATTGCCAGAGCCCAGCCCAAACATCAGTCCAGGGCTAGAGTCTGCATTAGCCAGTAGTCTTTATTAAACAACATCAATCGGCTTTACCTTCCTACCGGGCCAGATCCATGGCTCATGCTTTTTATTTGATGATCGGGTGTTCGAATCAACTTACACACACGTCAATTAAGTTTGGAGTCCTAAAGTTATCGCTGAACAAACTTTCAGTGGCTCCGAGAGTTTTTTTTACCAGCAATGAGAGTCAAACTTGCGAGTTTCGAGGGGTAAGCCTCTTACTTGTTGTCATGCATGCTCCTACTTAACCAACGCATTAAGGTTATTCGTGTACTGCTACGAGGATCACAACCCCACACACACAATCACAGAAATCAGAGATTCACGTAGTTTTTCACAAAGCCTGCTAGTATGAGAGCCTGTAGTACAAATTTGTGAGTCCGGTGGTCCATTTATCTCTTTGGTTTTTGGCAGCTTCAGCTTGCCTTGCATGCCCAGATCGAGGCAGTTCTCCAATTCTGTTTGCTTATGGTCCTATGGAGAAAACCTAGAAGTTACAAGGGAGAAAGTTGATATAACACTTCTTAGAAAAGTGCTACAACACACATCTCCATTTCTATTTCGGTGTGTACTGCACCTTTTAAATGTCTTTGAATTCATAACATTTTGCAAAAAAACATCATAACATGAGTGTTGAATTCGTAAATTTTGTTTAAAAATACCTATCATTCCTGTGAAGTTGGCGGCAGGTGTGGTCAAGTTTTTTGGGCATTTCGGACTCTCGCCGGTTCCTTTCCTGGGGGAATTCGGTTTATTGCTTAACGGCGAAGGGTGTCCAAGCGGTCACTGGTGTAGCGGCCTCCATCTCCGGTTGCTTGCACATCTGGTATCCCCGTTCTGTGGTCCGTCCATTTTGCTATGGTATGCTCGGTTTGGGTGCGCGTGTGCGAAATCGATTATGGGTTTTACTCAGACAGAAATGGTGGCTGCTGATGGTTGGTGGGTGGTGTATGCTGGACTGATGGATGGCGTTTGGGCCTAGTCCATTTGTTTGGATTGGGTTCCTTTTGGATATTTGTTGGTGTCTTACCAACTTTTGGATGTATTTTTTTTTTTAAATGTGAGGTGAGATGTAGTGATAGGTGAGGTACCACCGTCTATGCATGATGTTCTCTGGTGTATCACTATAGAGTTTCTGTTTTGTATCATTTTTATTAATGATATGAAAACCTTTCTTTGCTAATAAAAAAAATTCCTGTGAATGTTATAACATCAACATTTAACTCATAATATAATTCGTATGTCAAGAGTTTTTATGTTTTGATATTATGAATTTATTAACAACTCACGAATTTTTAAGCAAATGTAGTGAATCTTTACGCACAACGTTATGAATTTTTATGCAAATTATTGTGAATTCAAGGCGATTCAAGTGAATGTGTGGAGGGCGTGGTTCGGCGGAAGGACCAGGACGGTGGACACACTGCACCAATTAGCCGGACCAGTGAACCTACTTCCCATGGGTCGGCGGTCAGGGTCGGTAGCCGATCCGAGTCCAGCCGGGCCTGGTTAAGTTAACCAAGGTGTCGATCCATGGGAGGGAACGGTTTGGTTCGGCGTATATATTAGTCGGTGTGGTCTAGTTCGGTGGTTCCCCACCGAACGGGTTGGAGATTACCCCTGTTGAAGTAATCAGCGCCGTACCAGCAATCCGGCAGAACCTGTGCTCACCGAGCCTCCTGTCCCCTAACTTGAAGAGGAAGTTAGGAAGAGTTGGGCAGGAGGAGGAAACCTCGCGTCTTATCCCATCCCTTATATTCAGGAATGGAATATAGGAGATTGGATAGGTTCAGGATTAGGATGTCTATCTGGGTCCGAGGTAGGCGGGCTCATCATGTAACAAATAAGTATTCTAATGGGAGTTGGACTCTGCACTCCTTTTGGCTATAAAATGAGGTATTCCCCTCTAGAATAAGGTACGTTCAGAACACTTTTCTCAAATCCTAAACCATACTTCGATATCTCCTCTCCTGTTTACTGACTAGGTCTAGCCCATCTTCGTCCAAGCCTCAACCATCCAAGCCACAAGGTCCAACCATAGAAAGCTTGCCACCACAGAATGCATATTGCATACTCCCAAATAGAGGTGTATATTGTACTTTCCTACATCTTATGCCATCTCTAAGATGTCTTAAAAAGTTAATAATTTCCATGAGCCTAATTTGTCATTTCATTTCTCCCATCTCCGTTACTTTTTATTTGTCTATTAAATACTGGAAGGATGGTGATAATGCCAAAACTATTTTTGTTGGTGCCAAAACTCCAGCGCATAAAAATCTTGTACACTACACATGATACAAGCCTTTTGTACACTAAAGTTTTGACACCAACAAAAATAATTTTTGCAATTATCATTTCCAATACTGGAAATGCATTATTGGTGATGCATACAGTACATAACTGGTCTCTGTTTTATGTGGACTTGGCCCATCATGTGAGGTGGTTGCCCCATCAATTTCTAATTGATGATTGACGATTGGATAGGTTGGCATTAAACACTTTAGCACAGTGGGAACCAACCATATATCCCCATAAATAGGAGTGATTAGTACTAGTGCTCCTGGTTTTTTTATTTATTTATAACGGCAATTTTTTTTTTTTAATCTTTGAAATTGTTACAAAAATTATAGAGAATAAGGATTTGACAACATCATATCCCTAAAGAAGCTAAGAACAATCATGTGCCAATTCGAGACTCAATCCGGGATTGGCAAGATCCCACACTAGTGGTCCTGGATTATCGTCGCGTGGTGCTTCAAGATCCTTAATTTTTTGTTTATTATTATACATTAGTGTGTGTGGAGGTTCGGTTAATTGGGATCTTGATTGTGAGTGGGTTCCAGCTCCTTCCTCCGCTGCTATAAGTCACTAGGGTTATGGTAGCCCAGTGACCCTCCAACGATCAAGTTAGATCTAGGGAGAAGTGTGTAGGTCTAGGGTTAGGGTAGAACGGCGTACCTCCTTAGGTTAGTATCCCTTTCCTTTTATAGACCTCGCTTGACTTGGTCCCCAATTAAGCGCGTGGAGGGTACGCTCGGGTAACCGCCCTTTGGTGACGTCACAAGTGACGCACCGGATAAGGCAGTTACGGAGCACATGGCCAGGTTAGACCGCAATGATAATCCTCATGCTGTAATCGTCTCAGCCTACGTCATGATGACGCATATGACCAAGCGTCTTGGTGCACAAGCTGTGTGTCGACTGTTCCCGGACGACTTCATCATAATCCCGAGCTGTGTGTACCGAAGAGTCTCGAATATGACACCCGAGCAAATTAACCCAAACCGATCGGTTCCGAACAAGGCAACCCGGTTGCATCGGCTAATAACCCGAACGTCGTGTCCGAGCAAATCTGTCACCGAACGATTATTCAGGCCACTACAGTGTGGGATCAGAGACACAAAATTTGTAGTGCAACCCATAACAAATGTGTGCCCAAAAATAGCTCCGATGGCCTCTTTAAACTTGTGTGCTATATAATATGTGTGAAAACGCAACTCGGGCAAAAAATAGATGCTACATTTGTGCGTCAAGGCATTGCTAATTCATTGTGCAAATGAGTACTCTAATGTGGTTACTCAAAGAGTTTGTGATACTTTTTCTACAAATTCAAAATATCTTTAATATATTAAAATAAAAAAGTTGATGTTATACTCCCTCCGTCCCTTTTTAAGTATCATGTTTCGTAACTCCAATTTATTAAAAAGACATTATCATTATACCTTCACATCAACTTTTTTTCTCCACTTTTCCTACTTACCCATCATCATTACACTTTTACTCACTAACTTTTCAAAATGGAATATAACTTTAGAGACAAAATAGATAATGCACTAATTTTTACCCACTAACTTTACAAAATGGACACTTATTAAGGGACAGCCCAAAATGGAATACTGGACTCTAAATAAGTGACGAATGGAGTAATAATTTTTTCTAAGTGGTTGAATTAAAAATAAAATAAGTAGGGCCCAGTTTTTATTTTTAGCTGTATGGTCAAATTTATTACACAATCACAATCTAACACAAAAGTAGAACTAGGAATACACTCAATGGAGTACATAAAATTAATACTGATACATTTGTTAATACTACTAATTTGTGAGATACCAAAACACAAGAGGAAACACTAATTTGTTTGGGGATGTGAGCCAACCAATTAACAGAGAGAAGGAGAGAGGAATCTGCATCCTTATGGCCATTTGTGTTTCATTGTTCTCCTAAACAGGTGAAATACAACAAATACAAGAGCCACCAAGTGTTTATAAATTGCCAAGGATCTTCAAATTGTGAAAGGTTTCGAGGGAGAGATACTACTAAATATATATCTTGAATCATGGAACATTATTACTTGCTCCTAAAGCACCGCCACGAAATACTAAAGAGGTTTTCTCTACCACATATTTGTGTACGTTCCACCACCAACTGTGTAGCGTCAGCGATTGCTCCAAGAGCAATGATTGATCACTCCTTGAATCATAAGCTCAATTGATCGCCTCTTTTTATCGACGACTTTGCTAATCATTTGTGTTACGGCCATAGTCTACCACATGCAGAGGGTCCAACTTTTTATCTTTATATGTCGGATCAAAATTATCGTCCGGAATAATAATTCACATATTCGTTTGTACTTCCTGATTTGGCAAATAATCACATCAAATAATTGTACAGAAAAAAGATAGGACTGACTTCTTGTTTGCTATAAGCCTGTAACCATCACAGAGAGAGAGAGAGAGAGAAAATAATGCTAAAATGAGGATGAAATCTCTTGTAATTGGGACTCTTTTTATTCCACGTATGGAGCTAGCCCAATATGTCGTACCTTCCTTTTTTGTATAGCTCATGTATTCAGGCCAGCTTACGTGCACATCGATTAATTTGAGAGAGTAATTTTCCCACCCACTTGCGAGGGTCGGCTCAATTAAAGTCAGAGCGAAACTCTGTATAAATTGGTCCCAAAGGAATTGAAGGTTTCAGACGTCAAATCTTATGAGGTAACAAACCCCTAAGTTCCATGCCTTTTTCTTTTCCTAAGTCTTCTTCCATTTTGTCCACATGGACCTCATCAGACCCCAATTGATTGGGACACAATGCTGGGGTTTGGTTTCGTTTTGTTTGGGACCTCATCAGAAACAGTAAGAGTAGCCATTTTGTTGTTGAGTTGCTCTGAGAATAGCATAGCCATATCCGGATCAAACTCTGAAACAACGGTTTCGTGTAGGTGTATGAGAAAATTATACTAGTAATCAGAACATTAGGAATAGAGGAGACAGAGAGAGTAATTCATCAACTCCCATGGTACGGAGACAGAGAGAGAGGTACCTGTTCTTGTCGTTGCAGGAACCCCGATCGTCACTTTGTCCGATTAGGGCTGATACATATAATCCCAAATCCTAGCCCTACTACTATAGTACTATAGATATAGTATATGCATGGCTAAATTACACTGGCCTCCCCCATTGTTTACCTTTAATGTAGACTTCTCATCACATTTCAAAAATTACACTTATTTCCCTTGTCAGTTAACATAGTTAATGAAAAAAGTCAGATTACATTAAAAAATGTCTGGGAGTGGTAATGGCGAACCCAGCTATTCAATCCCAGAATTTCAATCCTAGGATAACTCTATTCGTGGCTTTTTAAATGCCCACAATAGTAGTCCTACATTGGACAAGAGTACGTTGCCTTCCTCTCTTTTTCTTTGCAGATGAAAATTAAACCTAGAGAGAGAGAGAGAGAGATGTGGAAGAAATTACTAGTTGAACTTATCATACTCGGCAATTTTAATAGAAACGTTAGTCCACATCAACAGAATGCATCTCCAATTTGACGGATTTAGATGACAGGAGCCTAATTGAATAACAGTTCAATAGTTTGGGCGTGTAGTAGTTGAAGTTTAACAAAATTCGGGTGTCTATTAGGCATTAGGCATTGAGGTCAAAGTTTGGAGGTCTTTTCAAATTTCACATGATAATAGGCAGAATGAGGAACCAAACCAAATACCTTAACCCTTACAAACCATGGTTGTTATTGTCGTGATTGGCATTTTGATTGTTACTAGTATTTTTCTTTTCAAAGGTGACTGCCTTTATTATTACTATGTGATTGTTTCCTAGCCAACATTTTACTTCACATGGATTTCCCTTCATTTTGTTGATTTTTTAAGGCAATTATCAGTGGTGGGTGCATACTCATACTGCACGAGGAGGACTAGCCACACGAGATCTAAGACACTACGGCCATGGCTAGGGCTGTAAACGAGCCGAATCGAGCCGAATATTAGAATGTTCAGATTCGTTCATTAAGTTTTTTAGCGAACTCGAGCTTGAGCCGAACTCAATGAAAATTACCACGAGCCGAACTCGAACCGAGCTTGTCTAGGTTTGGGTCGAACTCGAGCTTGTTCACGAGCCTTAACGACCCAATAATATCATATATTTATATTCTCATACAGGTCTAAAGCTGCAAGTAAAAATTTTAGTATATATATAAACATGTTTATATACATATAAACTGATAAAAACGTATACATGCATAAGTAAGTTTTTAGTAATTGTAAACGTTTAGACTTGTACAAGTTTTAAAATTTTCACTATATAACTATATAAAATCCCCATGATACACATATACTCCAGGTTCGCAAGCCTAATCTAGCCGAATACTACTATGTTCATGTTCAGTTCATTTATGAAACGAGCCTAAAATTGAGGTTCAAGTTTGGTTCGTTAAGTAGACGAATCGAATTCGAACGAGCCTTTATCGAGTCGAGCCTCGAACAGTTCACGAACGGCTCAGTTCATTTACAGCCCTAGCCATGGCTAGAGCTCAAAATTAAGGCACATGGCTAGAGCTCAAAAGGCACATGGCTAGTCTCCTCAAGCATACATTCCGTGAGGGAAATCAAGTGGCGGATAGACTCGCCAATAAGGGTGTGGATCAAGAGGATAAGATGGTGTCGCATGTCATCCCACCCGACGATATTATTCTGCTGCTTGAGGCGGATATGCGGGGCATGGCTTTTGAACGTATTTAGTTTGTGTTTTCCATTTCCAGTGTACCAAAAAAAAAAGAAAAAAAGAGCTCAAGTAGAAAAGATTTTATTTTATTTTATCGTCCAAACTCAGAATTCTTAGAATAATTAGATTAGCACCATGAACTCCTCCTGCAGAGGACTTGAACTTGAACTCCTGACATTCTTACTCCTCGTACATAAGAACACTCTTGATATCGTTGGGCCAAAGACTTCTTGGCCATTGAAAAGAAATTCCTGATTTGCAAAACCTTCCTCTTTCCCCCCCCCCCCCCCCCCCACACACACACACACACACACACACACACACATATACAGTTATCCAACGGATCTTTGCATACTTCATATCGTGTCAAGGCATGCCAATCCGTGTATGTCGTGTCCATATGACACGGCCACAAATTAAACTTTAAGTATATGAAAAGCAATTAAAAAAATTCAAACTACAATTTACTTTTCAAGGAAACTTTTCAATTTCCTAAAAAGTAGTACTGCCTATTAATTAATTATGTGGTATATGAAGATATCGTTTAGTGCCAATTTCCCTCACCTGCCATATGCCTTTTTCTTAAAACAAATTCATTGGTAAATACTAAATAATAAAAAAAAAATTCAAATGTTGGAAAGGCCTCAGTTTATACAATATACAACAAATCAAAAGGCTGCCATTAACTTTTAGAACCATGATAAAACTTTTACGAACAAATTTTGGAAAACCCTTTTATTAGCTTTGTGTCCACATATGAAACAAGAGTAGAATCTGAAAGTGTGCATGATGTCTGGAAAACCTCAACTCAAAATAAAATAAACACACAAAAAAAAAAAAAATTCATACCCTCCATTATTCCTTTCACATGGGAACTGAGATCTAAATGATCAATTATTGGTCAGCACTACCCAAAGGATGTGGCTATAGCTGTTTTTTAATACTTGGTGGAAGATTGTCCTAATTAAAAAAATTAGATATCTGCAGTTCTCTATCAATCACTATTATCAAATTATTTTATTCTGGAAGGTAGATTTAAACAATGGGATTAACGGAGACTTTGATTAAGTTTTTTTTTTTTAATCTTCGTATTTATGTTTTGTAAATTTTTGCCATATTAATTGCATTATACTTTTTAACTTTTAATCCGCCTTGATCAGAAGCATCTCTTCTTCTTTTTTAAGAGACGATCAAAAGCATATGAAAACCTAAAATTAACAACCAAGAATTAGAAATTTTAGCTAATACAAAGATAAGTAAATAATCAAACTTCTTTTTAGATGACATTTACTTTTTGCAAATCATTTTGAAGTTTTTATTTATATTTCTTAATTTTTTTTAAAGTCAATCTTTTGAAAAAAAAACATTTAAAAAATTCACTAACAAGAAAAATAAAAGAGAATGTCAAAACAAATAAATTAATTTCGGATTTGTTCGCTACGGCTTCTATTAGCTTATTTGTTTATGTTTTTAATGAATCTGAATGCAATTGTACCAAATGTATCAAGATTTTGAACAAATAAAATAATACGTAAAACCAAACGAGCCTTTTTTTTTTTGTCAAAAAGTGAGAAGATTGTATTGATAAATGCCCAGGGGCACTTACAAAACGGAGATCATTACAAAGAACTTGGACAAAGCCAAACTAATTGTCAAACAAATACAAAACAAGTAAATCACAAGGCAATCGATGTCTTTCATCCTAACCAGACATGGCCTGACGCAATAGCGACACTTTTAAATTGCCTAACATCTAATTAGGAGTCTCAAACGAGAAAAAGTGCAAAGTTAAAGACAAAAGACACTAAATACCCAGACGATCAGATGCACTTCACCCAAGTATGAACACACCAAATGAACTCCCAAGAACTACAAATTTGTCAAGCCGCCACGGCTTGCCTCGCCAAAGACATCGTGTAGGGATAGAACGTTGAAGCACAGATATCGTTGTGAAGCAACCTCGATTGAGAGAATCCGATCTGTAGACAAAATTCGTCCAAAGACGAAACTAATAACTCTCGTTGAACGAGAGACAAAACTCTTGTAGAACGAGAGACAAAACTCTCACAGATCAGACAACAAGTCGTAGATCTGAAGAGATAGAAGGAAAAAAAAACAAAAAAAGAAAGGGAGTCGGTAGTACCATGGCCTCCCCCTCCCGCCGCCGCACACGGGTATGGAACCCACGGGGGGGAGGGGAATGGAAAAGATCGAGGAGTTGTGGTGGCTAGGGTTGAAAGAGAGGATGAGAGAGATAGGGTTGAGAGAGATAACCAAACGAGCCTTAGTCCACCAAATTAGTCAAACTCTGCCTCGGTTACCCGTTTAGTTTTAGTTTTGTTTTCAATCATTACCCTATTTCTTTTTTCAATCATTACCCTATTTTTCCAATTATTACTTTCTCATCTCTCTCTATCTCTCTCCAATCATTACCCCTATTTTCAATCATTACTCTATTTCTCTCTCCACCCACTACCAAAACTAAATTAAACTAAACTCTCAACCAAACACAACGAAATAGTTGTCCCACTGTGAATTATTAAAATGCAAACCGCTAGTTCAGAATCACTTTTATTTTTTAATTTTAAAATTCAAAATAACTTTGGCATAAATGATTTGTCTTAAAGACAGAAAATAAGCCGAAAATAAGAAAGTTCAGATCATACTATACCAAAAACAATACTTTAAACAATTGTTACAAATTTCTTTTTTGTCGTTCTTGAACCTTTTCTCAGTTAATTGCAATTTGTTCTTTTTAGATTTCTCCGGCTGAGAAGGATAATTAATAAAAAAAATTAACACGAATCACAAGAAATTTTAAAAAAAAATACGAAGAAAATACAACTAGTGGAGTAACCAAGTACTACTAAATTACTAGTTCAGAATTTAGTGGTGTGTATTTTGCCGGGGGAATTTTCCCCAGGTCCACTGTACCATATTCCAAACCCCATAAGTCCACTTCTAAATTCTATAACCCCTTAAGTCCACTAACCTACTAATCAGGATATAATAAATCTGTTTAGTCTAATATACCCCTATTTTTAAAAAACCTTTTGCCACGTTTTGTTATCTATTTGAAAAAAAAACGTTTGAAATTTCTAATCTCTAAAATCTCTCCCGATTTCTCTCCCGAAAATTTATCCTTCCCTTCAGTACAAAACCCTCCCCCCCTCCCCCCCAGCCCCCCCTCCCCCCAAAATTTCAGAACGAACAGCGACTCGCCATCGCCACCCACCTCCCGTCGCCGCCTCTCCCCCACAATTTCAGAACGAACAGCGACAAACATCGCCACCCACCTCCCATCGCCGCCTCCCCCCCCCCCACAATTTCAGAACGAACAACGACAAAGATCCCGTCACATCGCCTGCTCGCCGCCTGCTCCTCCTCCTCCTCGCCGTCACATCGCCTGCTCCGCCTGCTCCTCCTCCTCCTCGCCTGCTCGCCGCGGTGCACTCCTCCTTCTCCTCGCCGCCCTTCGTCGACATCCATGGCCGCTACCACCATGGCCGAGTTCCCACCCTCCATCACCGCTACCACCGTCGCCGACACCTTCGTCATCATATATCTGTTCAAAACATCAGGTGCCCTTCCAAATCGTAACAAATAACTCGATCTTCGTCGCCTTGTGTCCCTCGGTATGGTTCTTTGCATTTGAAGGGTTTATACACCAGTGAAAACATAAGAATTCCTCTCTGTTAGGGTTTTGTATGTTGTATTTTTGTTTACCTGCTGTTGGAACATACTCCCTCCGTCCCATAATATTTGTCCGGTCCGCAAAACGGAGACGTAAAAATAATACTATTTTTGTAAGAAAAGTTGGAAAAAAATTCAACAATTTACTGGATCTCGATGAGTTCTTTTAACTTATGAAAAAAATTTGAATTTTTTCTTGAAAGAAATGCATTATTTTGTAGTCCTCGTTTCGCGGACCGGACAAATATTATGGGACGGAGGGAGTATATGGTTATATGTTAAGATCTGTTAGGGTTTTATTTTTTGTACTTTCGTTAGTGGCTGTTAGGTACATATATGGTTATATACTCAGATCTGTTAGGCCGCTGCGCGGACCAATTCATATAAGGTTATATGTGGTTATATATATATAACTAGGTCGGGTTCTATGACTGAAATTACACCCCAAGTTCTTGAAAGTATCGTTTTCGCTGCAGTTCGGGATGCTCCTAATATATATAACTAGGTCGGGTTCTATGGCCCGGATGTAAACATATAACATTGTAATGTCATTCATATGTTATTGTGTAACATTATATAACGTTATATATTCTCCTGTTGGTTGTTTATAAAATGTCATTTTGTTCTGTGAAGATGTATGGTTGCATAAATAAGAAGCAGAACAAAAAAACATACTACCTCCGTCCCAATTTAATTGTCACTTTTTGGAGTTCGTGCCACTTTTCAATTGATTATATCTTGTAATTTATAATGTTTTAGGTGATTTTGAAAACATTGTATTATAGAACAAATCGAGATCTATCAAACAAGATCCATATTGGATATAAAATTCATTACCAATTTAAAGATATAACTAGTTTTTTTATCCAGTTAGAATAGAACTGGGACAAGTAAATTGGGACGGAGGGAGTATAAGGTTATGTATGATCTGAATATATAACCATATAACCATATTGTTCCTTACTCGTTATAACCATATAACCCTATAAAAGAATAATAAACCATAATCATATATAACCTTATATGAATTGATCCGCGCAGCGGCCTAACAGACCTGAACATATAATGTTATGGTATTGTTGAATTAAGTTAGGGATTCGATTGATAGTATATATGGTTATATCAATGTTGGTTATATACTAATTTTGTTAACGGCTGTTATTTGTGCAGTTGTTCAAGGGGTGAAGAGTATTTAGTTACCTGTGAAGTCGACTGTGAAGAAGGCGACGGCGACGAAGGGAAATAAGTTACGCGATCTCCTCTTTTTATTTTTTTAGAGTTAGAAAGGACAAAATCTCATGTATAACGTTATAAGGTTATATGATTATTTTTTGTCACATGTATTACGTTTTTTTTGTGTATTATTGTTAGTAGAAACAAGTCATTGAGGCTGCTGCGCGGACCAATTCAATAATGTTATATGAGAGTTTTTGTGCAGCGAAACTCAAAAAAAATTCAACAAAGCAGTTGATATCAAGATGTAACTCTACAAAGCAGAATATACAATGTTATACAACGTTATATCAGTACAATAACGTTAGATACAAAACTGATCCAACATAATACTTGTTAAAACTTGATCATATATATGCATAAACATATAATCATAATCATATATAACCATAGACAACCTTATATTTATTGGTCCGCGCAGTGGCTTAACTCTTAAAAAGTAACTCTTAAAAAGGAGAATATATAACGTTATATATAGTGTATCAGAAAAGGAGAATCTTCGACTGTTATATAACGTTATATAAGTACAACAACGTGATTGACGTGATTTCAAATAGAGAGAGACGAGAGAGAGAGATACCCGTGATTGAATGGATAAGTACAAAATTAGAAGGGATAATGGAGAGATAATGAGCTAAATGGATGGGATTTGAATGGAAGGGTAAATCTGTCAGGGATTATTTATCTTTTAAATGAAGTGGACTTCATGCCTTACCAAATACCTATTAGTGGACTTAGTGGGTTAGAGATTTGATTAGTGGACTTAGTGGGTTACAAACATGCTACAGTGGACCTCCCACCAATTTTTTATATTTTGCCCCCGTCTCCCTCCCCAAATATGTCATTTTTTACCAAGTACTAAATGAAATTCAAAATAATAACTTTGGCAAAAATGATTTCTCTCAAAGACAGAAAATAAGCCGAAAATAAAAAAAAAAGTTCAGATCATACTATACCAAAAAAAAAGTATTACAAATTTATTTCTTGCAGTTCTTGAACCTTTTCTCAGTTGGTTGTAATTTTTTCTTTAAATTTTAAATTTCTCCGGCCGAGATGGATAATTAATAGAAAAATCAACGCTTATCGAAAGGAATTTAAAAAAAATACAAAGAAAATACTGAAAATACAACTAGTGGAGCAAAAAGTTTGCCCAAATGGCATTAATGGCTTTGTTCGTTTTGATGGAGTATTTAACTTTGTTTTCTAATCATTATCCTATATCTTTCTCCAATCATTATCCTATTTTTTCAATTATTACTTTTATTTTTCTCTCTATCTCTATCTCCTCATTATTTCTTTCTTCAATCATTACCCTATTTCTCTCTTCATCCATTACCAAAACTAAAAATACTCAAAACTCGCAAACGAACAAATTATCACTATCTTTAGGCATCGCTTTTCCGATTGGCAGAGATTCTAAGAAGTTGTCCACAATTTGATTGGATTTGCAAAAGTAGCAAAAGCAATATTACTACTTATGTAGAAGAGTAGTCATCAATGATTGGCATATAAAATAAAGACAAAAGGAAAAGTCCCACTTTTTACTACTGTACGGAGTAATTAACTACCGGTAACCCGCCGTTCCGGTTTGTAAACAAGACAACTCAGCTGGGGCCTCAGCTTATCTTTCCACATCTCCCGACTAGGTCCACCCTCGCTCTCCCTCCTCTTAATTTCAACCACCACCAGCTTCTCCGTTAACCGGTGGATCTCAACCGTAACCACGAAATCCCCGTTCTGCCCTTCCACCTTCACCCCACGATCCTTCCTCCTCACCACCTCTATCCCCTCCTCCGCCCTCACCACCTCCTCAATCTCCCCAATTATCCTCTCCGGCGACTCCTCCGATACGAATCGCTCTCCTCCTGTCGAACCGTCCGGTAAGTCAAACATGCCGGACAGGTCGAAACCGGAGGAGAACGATATTATATCGAACGCGTTTAAGAACTTTTTGCTGTAGTCGTTGCTGTTGTCGTCGTCGTCGTCTACTTTCAAATCAAATAATAAATCATCGGAACTGGTTTGGATGTGTTTGTAACCTTTTTTGAACCACGGATCGTTTATGATCTGTTCGACGGTGATGCGAGTGCTCGGATTCGCGTCGAGTAGACGAGAGAGAAACCGTTTGAGTTCGGGAGACGTCCATTTCGGGCACCGGAACTCGCCCTTGTAGATTTTCCGATACATCACCATCAAATTCGGATCGTTAAACGGTAAATAACCGGCGTTTAAAACGTAGAGAATAATTCCACAAGACCAAACGTCGATCTTCGCGCCGTCGTAGCCCTTCTTCGCGAGCACCTCCGGTGCCACGTACGCAGGGGTCCCACAAAGCGTGTGGAGCAGCCCGTCGGGTCGGATCTGATCCGCCAAGGCGGAGAGTCCGAAATCGGTGACTTTCAAGTCCCAATTCTCGTCCAACAGGAGATTCTCCGGTTTCAAGTCTCTGTGGAAGACGCCGCGGGAGTGGCAGTACCCGACGGCGGAGATGAGCTGCTGGAAGTACCGACGGCTGAGATCTTCGCTGAACCGTCCTTTCGCGACCTTGGCGAATAGTTCGCCTCCCTTGGCGAATTCCAAGACGAAGTAGATCCTCGTCTTGGTCGCCATGACCTCGAGGAGGCGCACGATGTGGGGGTGCCTCAGCCGGCGCATGATAGAGATCTCGCGCTTGACGTGCGCCGTGAGGCCTCCCTTCAGGACCTTCTGCTTGCTCACCGCCTTGATCGCCACGCTCTGCCCCGTCCTCAGGTTCCTCGCGTGGTACACCTTGGCGAAGGCGCCGTACCCGAGGAGTTTCCCGACCTCGTATTTCCCGAACAGGGCTTGTTCCGTGCCCGTCGGAATCTCGGCGGCGGCCGGAAAAATGTCGCCGGAATCATCCTTAATTTCCGGCATTATTGAGAAATAACAACGGCTTCGAAACTCATGGACTGGATTGCAATTCTCAACAAATAGTGATTAGCAATTTTTTTTATTTTTTATTTTTTGGGGGTAGTCTTATCTTCTACGGATGATTTTCAACAACCAGGAGCTGTGATGATACGCAAGAGTAATGATGCTTCACAAGAGATCTAGAGAGAGAGAGAGATGATTATTGGAAGTAGTGTTTTTGGGGATTTTGGAGAATAAAAATTCTCAGATGCTTAAGGGCTGTTTGATGTTCAATTTAAAGGTGACTTTTCGATATTGGTGTGGTGAGATAATGTGAACGCAATTAAATTGTTTTTAATTTAACAAGTTTTTTTCGATCGGTAATTTAACAAGTTTGAAACACGTTTGATTGAGGTGTCGTGGGAGGAATAAATTGTAGCCATCCACGTGTTCTCATTTCTTGTACCGGTGAAGGTGAAATCTTGTGAAAAAAAAAGGCCCGAGGTTAGTCCGATTGGTTTGGTTTGCTTCTTGTACAAATGGCCATGATTCGATTTTTGGAATCAAGCTTGAAAAAAAATAGTAATTTCTTGTGAATTCTTGGCGTCCTTTGACCAAATTGGAAGTAAAATAATCGAGGTATGTATATGTTGGCTAACACCCCTCAGCCCGAGGAAGGGAAAAAAAAAGGTGAAAGGTTGTTGTTATTGAGGAATTTTTGGGTGTTGGGTGAGTATCACGTGGTGTCCGTTCAGAGCATTCGGACCGTCCATTTTACTTTTGAACGGCTTGAATTTGGAGAGAAAAAATAAAGAGAGAAAGAGGAGAGAGAGTGGTGGGGTGAGAGAAGAGAAAGAGTTTTAATCTGAACCGTTCAACACACTTTTAAACTACTTGAATGGACTGTTCGGACATCACGTGAGTACAACCATATAATACCCACCCGGTACTCAAAAATTTCTCGTTGTTATTAGTCAAAGAAAACACGGAGCATTTACGCGATGTGGTTCGCGTTATTGCTGTTGTATGTGGAATATTACTCCGTGGTCGTGAAAATTCATTCCCGTGTTAACGACTTTTTTTTTATTTTCTTCACGGATTTAATAACCGCGTAACAAAGATTTCATATCCTGATATTCGTGGGAGAAGGTCCAGTCCAGTCTTTTTAACCAATTCGGTCCACTTTTGCGCTATTGTGAGCTCCTCCCGAACTCACAACAATAATTAAAATCGTTTATTTTGTAAAGCTATAAAAAAAAATTAGCTTGATTGAACATTGATAGGTACATAAGCAAAACAAATTTGTACAAGAAAATTGTGATGACAAAAAATAAATTGAAACTCATAATTGCCCTTTTTTCTTGTACAAATATATTTCATTCATGTACCTACCGATGTTTGATCTTGCAAATTTTTTGTGTGAATAATATACTCGATGAACTCTACAAAATAAACAATTTCGACTGTCGTTGTGGTGCCAAAAGAGGCCCAAAACGGCCCAAAACTGGATATTAATAAAACTGAACTGGACCTTCTCTCGATATCCGTATGGTCTTATGGAAAAGGAATTAGAATTGGTCAAGAAGCTATTTGAATTACACCTAAGTTTTCAATAATGCTAACCACACAGAAAAAACATACAGATCTTCCACATATCAGTCCACATGGAATAAAAATTGCAAACGGGCCCACAACTTTGATTATTATTATTTTTTGGTTACCTTTTTTTTTTTTTTTTTATCGTCACTCTGATCTTATTGCCACCCAATTAGTTGACTAATTAATTAAGCATTTTCCATGCCAGTAGCTTGCAAATAATAATACTCCACAAATGACAGATGTATTCCGTAATGGTAGAATTGAACTGACAAACCACAGATTTAGAGGGTTGATTTTCTTATCTTTTTTTATTCACTTTGATCACCCAACTACTCAAGCACATTTCATGCTTGTAGTGCAAATAATATTATATTATATAAAGGTGAAAGGATCCGCTAACACCTATTTTGACACCTTAATTTTTATTTTTTACAGTCCCAGCAAATGACCGGAGCCATTTAATATGTTTAAACATATTTTTAAGAACTCCTGTGAAAAATCAACTAAAAGACAGACTTATCCAACAAATATATAATGGTAGAGTAGATTTGATAGCATGATGTCACTAAAAAAAAAAAAAAAGCGACAATGACAAAAAAGTTGTCACTAAAAATGTGTTGCAAAAAATTTATAGTGACAACAATTGAATTATCATACCATAAAAATCATTAAAAATTCCTTTATAACTAAGAAGGTTTGCAGCAAATTATAACGATAATAAGCCAAATTATACGAAAAAAATTTGAATAAGGACAAAAAATAAGCCACTTTGGCTTATTTAGAAGAACAGAAGTTCAACAAGTAAAAAGTAAAAATTGTTTGGACTTGTTTGAATTAAAAAAAAAACAAGAGCGTAAATACAATTCTATTGCATAGAGACTAATTAATCGTCTCTATCCTAAATCTGTCCCTGCTCATTTTCATTAGCTAGACAATTAAATATCATTTGTAATACATAGTAGTAATATTGTTATTTTCAGATAAAATACAGGCCTACGAAGATTACTCAAAGTACAATATTGATCATATTTTTGGAAAAAAATGGATCAGATATCATTATTTGATGGTGTTGATCTAACCTAACAGGCATGTGGGGTGCTGGAGCAGGTGGCCCAGCACTATACCCCTAATGCATGAGGTCGGCGGTCACTAATCTCTAACAGCTACTAATATTCTCCTAAACTATGGCCAAAAAAAAAAGAAAAAAAGATCTAACCTAACAGTACCCGGCCATGTGGGACTGGAAGTACTAGTGGCCACACGTTGAATAGGACAGGAACTATGTTAGCCCACACGAATCGGGAGGCCAACTAATGTGTTGATCATTTGGCAAGGCCAACTAATCATATAATTTATCCGTAGCAGTGTTAGCTTAATTTTTTTTTTAATTTTTATAATCAGATGTTTGGGCAAGCTTGCGTATACCTCGACAAATTTCGGGGCCTTAAAGTTAAAGACCGGGCAAACCCCTCCGATGTCCCCAACGTTTGAAATGTTTGACGTGCATGAGATTCAAACAAGCAATCTCGGACAAACACGTAATTTGAGTTGGCGCCCGAACACATGTATCGTGCTTTTTCAGTGTAATATTAATTGTTATAAAGATGAAACAGATCGATCATCAACACATTCCATATATATGACCAGTGTTGCCCCCATGATTCATGAAGATGAAGTGGCTAAATCTAGTAGATGGGCTGAAGCAAGATCTCTAATCTCTAAACAGCTCTGCTTCAAATTAGTAATAGAGTTTGAAACACACACACTCTCTCTCTCTCTCTGAATTTTTTACGAGTTCGGTCCCTATTGACTAAAACAGTCACGACTTCTCTTGTTGCCATGTATGATTTGTGTCCAATAAAAATTTCAACAAAAACGAAAAATCAATTCACTAAACGTCATAATATAAATTTCTGTAAAACTAGTTAATTCAATTAAAATTCACCCCAGGAGTGCTTTTTTTTTCATCTGTACTTATCTTTCAAATGGTCCCTCTACAGTCTAATCCCTCGATTAATGCGACCAATTAACAATAATTGCATTTTTATACTGCTAGTTGAAAGTATTGTTGATAGTATGTTGACTCAAATAATTTAGTAAGCTCTCAATTATTTGTAGTTCATGAGCAATGCAAATCATGCCTTTCAGAGAAAAGAAAAAAAGAAGAGGCAATAAAGCAATAATGGAGATCGAAAAGGGACCCCAGTATCTTCTGATGAAAACAAGAAAGTGTACCCAAGTAGATGAAGCCATGAAGGTATTCATTAATTCCTTTGAATTCTCTCTCTCTCTCTCTCTCTCTCTCTCTCTCTCTCTCTCATAAATGAGTGTATCATGAACAGCCAAAAAAAAGGGAGAGTGTGTCATGAAGGAGACATCTCTACCATACCGTGATAATTAATGAGCTGAAAGATCACCAATCGATCGAAATCAAACAAAAAGAAGACACAATTTCAGGGATGAACCAAAAGGAACTACTAACTAGGAGTACTGTAGAGTTTTGTCAAAGTTCTGTTACTACGAACAAGAATGATATTGCGGCGATGACCATGGTACATCGATAGTAACCAACGATTAATCTTAAAAATTACGGTGAAAGTTAAACAAAAAATAAAAAAATATCGAAATAAATTCTGGACAAATAAATTTACATGAACGCTGGCTGGTTTAATTATATGGTTGAAGTTTATCATCGTTGTAGATATCTTCAAAGTTTAAACTCAAATGTCGAACTTGTGAGAGATTGCAAAGTGTGACCAGATTCTGGCTAATACTATATGCCAAAATTGGGCAAGTGCGTACGTGAGCATTATTGAGCTGTGTCCCAGCTATTTAATTACTTGAGTCCCCCTTTCGTTTTCATTATTGGGTTCTTCTATATATAGTCGAAGTCCTATGGGCGAACAATGGGAAATACTCGTACCACTATCTATTACTCCCTCCGTCTCTTTTTAAATGTCCTGCTTCGTAACTCCAACTTATTAAAAAGACATCATCATTATACCTTTCACATCAACTTTTTCCTCCACTTTCCCTACTTACCCATCATCATTACACTTTTACTCACTAACTTTTCAAAATAGAATCTACTTTTAGGGACAAAATAGACAATTCACCAACTTTTACCCACTAACTTTACAAAATGGACACTTATTAAGGGACAGCCCAAAATGAAATACTGGACTGTAATAAAGAGACGGATGGAGTATTTTATAATTTAAATCCACGTGTCACATTGTTGTTTCTTCCACTACCACAAAGTTTTCTACTTTTTACTTTGTCAGATGTACTTCGTTAGACGACTACTGCCCAATGCAGTTGGTATGTCATCTCTCTCCTAAGGGGAGGTTCTGGGTTCGATCTCTACTGGGGTAATATCCTTGGGTCCCAAGCTATGGATAGTTTCTGGACCTCGTGCTAACTCTAACACCCTCCACTACCCCCGCCCTCCACTAACCCCCGCTGATGTATAACGATTGAAAAAAAAAAATTTGTACTTCTTTAGTATTTTGTCTAAATACCTTCTTTGCCCTTAGCAACTCATCTCTATTTTTTGCTCTTACAAATTCACGCTAGTTTCTAATGAAAAAAAAAAATTCCCAGCTACTTTTTGCCCCTTTTTATTTATTTATTTATTTATAACTTGGATTATATATCCGAACTAGTTTATGCACATCTCAATTAATTTTGAGATTCCGATTCTAGCATTCACTTGCGGGGAGCCTAATGAAAATCGGAGCAAATTGCTCCATATGAATTGGCCTAGAAAGAGTCGAAAAATCCGCGCGTGTAGCACACTATAATCAGCCCTTTAGGTTGACTTTAGACTTTGCTCAACAAATTAAGTGCTTCAATTATCAATCCGTTTGAACTGATGCGAAGATCTTATTTCTCTGATTATTTTATCCTAAAGGATCATAATTAATTTTTGGCTCTAGGGCTCTCGTTAGTTAGCCCTAAGAGATATTTGGTTATACGATTTTCTTAGAGCTAATTAATGAGAGTCCTACCGTCAAAAATTAATTATGACCCTTTAGGATAAAATGATTAAAAAAATAAAATCTTCGCACTGGTTCAAACGGATTGAAAATTAGAGCATTTAATTTTTTTTCTCAGCTTTCCCCCAAACTCCTACTCGTTGCAGCCCCAAAACAACACAGTTTTGAGGCACCACAGCCCCCCGAATTTTCATATGGAACTCTGGGATTGAGTTTCCAGAATCAGTCGAGGTGCGCGTAAAGTGACGTGAACACCTGAGTTATTAAAAAGAAAAAAAAGGCAAAGTTCACCGTCTAAAATGGACAAATAATTAAAGTGAAAAAAAAAAAAAAAGAAGAGGGAAAGCTACGTACTTCGTGGGGGAAGTGTGCCCCAATACTAGTTTTGTTATTTAAAGGCAGGAGAGAGTTATTTCCATCATTTAACCGTTCAAAAAAAAAAGGTAGACCACTTACTTGCCACATGCAATCAGACGAAGCACAAAATTTAAAAAGACATTCATCTCACTCTCATCTCAAAATTTAAAAAGGTAGACAATGAACCCACTTATAATCAGTCCTTTGGGCTGACGGTAGATTAAGCGTTCAATATTTTAGGGAGATAGATTGTGTTACCTGAATATCATTGAGGTCTGGTCTTAGAGCACTTCATCACTTTATAAGTTATTTCAGAGCCCGTTTCGCTTTCTTTTTAAATCTTTCTTTTAAAAAAAGGTAATTTCGAACTCACATATTATGAAAATGAAAAATAATTTTTTGAATTTTTTTGCTTAATATTGTTTAAAAGATCTCAATGAGATCTATCAAACAAGATCCATATTGGTAGAAAAATTATTTGCGTAAATACATAATTTTTAAGCTTGAAATTACCTTCATTTTCCTAAAGTTCTTTATATTGTTCATCTGGAACGGCACCTCAAAACATTCCGTTTATCTTGGTTTTCGGCTACCCTCGCAATGAGTGATTAGTACAACTGGGGTGGCTGAATTTGGTGGTATTCGCAAGCAATAATTTTACAACCACAAACAAACACACAAACACTTACATTTATTGACACTCAGTATATGTAAGTGTTTGTGTATTTGTATGTGATTGTAGCATTGTTGATTGGTAAATTGAAAATGGTGACGGTGACATACTGAAAAGGGAGGAACACTTTGAGAAACTTTTTTATATCTCAGGTATAGGAGGGCTCTTGGTATCCCTTTTCGGTTCGTTTTTTTATTTTTTGGTCACTTTTCGAGCACATTTTGATAATCGGTTTCGTTCATTTTTTAGAGCTCGGCGAGAACATTAATCCTGCCAAAAATTATGATCATCAGACATTAGTAGATATATGGTTGGCACATGTGAAAAATGCAAAAAAACAAAAATTGGGTTCTGATCCAGTGTGTTTTTGGATCCAATTTTTATTTTTTTTTGTTTTTTTCACATGTGCTGATCATGTATCTACTAAAGTCCGATGATCATAATTTTTTGCAAGATTAATGTTCTCGTTGAGCTCTACAAAATGAATGAAGTCGATTATCAATGTGTACTCGGGAAGTGGCCAAAAAATTGAAAACGAACCGAAAAGGAGTACCAAGAGCCCTCCTATACCTGGGATATGCAAAAGTTTCTCACCTTGACAGGTTATAACAGTCTTTATGTGCTTATGATTAAGGCCACGATTATCACTTAAAAGCGGTATCGGAGCCAAGATTTAAAACGGGGTGGACTGCTTAAAAAAATAAGTATTCAAAATTACTCATTCATAATGTCAAAAAATTTACACATTTTCATAGTTTAATTAATCATCCGTCGTATAGAACTCGATGTTCTTTTTAATCCCACAAAGTGACCAAGAGTGAGGGGGTGTTTCCAGTAGTAAAAAATTTATAGATTTTTATTTGTGGTTGAGAAGTTGTTAAGTGTTTTTGGTAGTGAATAAGTTGTTGAGAAATGTCAAGTTGTTTCCGGTAGTGAATAAATTGTTAATGAATTTATGAGTAGAGTTACTGTAACAAATTAAATAAGTTTTTGTTAACAACTTTTTTGTTAATGGAAAGGATATGGTAAAATGCTGAAACTTTTTTGTTAGTGAAAGCAAGATCATAAAATGAGTTAAATTTTTAGCATTTTTTGTTAGCGGAAACACCCCCTGATTCTAAGCCAAATTTCAAAGATACTTCTTGAAAAGAATGATTTTCAATTGAACTAGACTGAGAGAAGTAACAAATTTTCTCTATTGATGGAGCATTCTTGCGTAGACGTACATGCATTTTATTCCCTATTATTTCATCACCAATTGCCTCTGCCCGTGCTTAACAGTGCAGTTTAATCTAAAACTTCGCAAGGAAGAATTTGTCTTTTCAAATGACAGGGAGCTAGTATCAAACACATTGGATAGTACATTACACTAGTCCTTGTATTTTTTGACAATTTAGGTGTTTAGTCAGCTTACGCATATCTCAACTAATTATGTATAAGGGTCTCATTTCTTGGAGACTAGTCCTTGTATATATATATATACACACACACACTTTTCAGCTAAATTAAGAGTCACAAGTTTTTGGGTACCGAGCGGGTACCACGTGGCACGACGGCAATATCCGTCGGCGATCCACTTTTGGACGGTCCAGATTTATTCCCTCTCTCTCCTCTCCTCTCACCCCACCACTCTCTCTCCTCTTTTTCTTTTTCTAAAATTTGCATGGATCATCTAGAACACGTTTGAACTGTCCGGATCACCGACAGGTACCACGTGTGTGGTACCCTTCGGGCACCCAAAAATCTCTGGGGATGAAGAGCTTAGGTACTTCTAACAACTAATCAACAAAGACAGCTAAGTCGTATGCATAATTGATGTGGACATTATATTGGAGTATAAATGCTGACTAGGGCTATAAATGAGTCGAGCCGAGCTTTGTCGAGCTTGAGCTCAGCTCATTTACTAAACGAGTTAAAAACTTGAGCTTGAGTTCGGGTCGAGTAGAGCCGAGCCAAGCATTAACGAGCCAAACTCACGAGCTACTCGGTTCGCTTATAGCTCTCGTGGTGGCTAAAAAGCCAAAGTAAGATTCTTTGCTTGTGGTGCCGACTGCATGGGGTTAATTCCAAATTTCCAACCACAGAATTGGTTGATCACACTACTCAGGCTCCAGGTCCCCATAAATATAAGTAAGGGTCATCATTTGGCCCGCCGGCCCGCGGCCCGTCCAAAGCCCGCCCGGCCCATTGGGCTTTAGCCCGGCCCGGGCCCGTCCAACGGGCGGGCTAGCCCAGTCCGTAGTTTGTAATGGGCGGGCTTGGGCCTATGAATTTTTACTCGGCCCGCCCGTAGGCCCGGCCCGTGAGCCCGCCCACAAGCCCGCCCGTGGTACCCGCCCAATAGCCCGCCTACGGGCCCGCCCATTAGCCCCAAATCCCACAAAATCCTTTTTTTTTTCCCTTGGTTTAGTTTCTACCCAAGGAAATTTAAGCCCGCCGGCCCGTCAATTGAGTAGCCCGTGGGCCGGGCTTGGGCTTTAATTTATGATAAGTAGCCCGGCCCGCCCGGCCCGAAAAAAAGAAAAAGCCCGATCGGCCCGGCCCGGCCCGGCCCGATGATGACCCTTAAATATAAGCATGATTTGATGAAGGAAAAATTATTCAATGCTCCTGGGCACCGCCACTCAGGCCTCTTCTCAACCACATATTTCTGTAAGGTTCAAAATTAAGTATGAGGACCCCCACAATAATGTGTACAGGTGAGGAGAGGCTTGGGCCGTTCCCGTTCCACTAAGGGGAAAATAAGTAGTACTACTTATTTTTTGATCGAATTAAAGGCAATGTATTATGAGAGAATGACATGTCTCGTAAAATGAAAAATACGTACTTAAAAAATAATAATCTTAGCAGAATGGGGCCTGAGTTTTTTTTTTAATGTTTTAAAATTTTTATGTGATCCAACGGCCAAAATTCACTCGGCACAAGGACACTATTTTTCGACACAGAGGATCTCGGCCTAGTAGATGAAGGAAGATCATAATCAGCTCTCTTTCTCTCTCATAAATGAGTGTGTGCCATGAAGGAGACATCTACCATACCATATTACCATGATAATTAATGTAATCTGAAACATACCAATCGGAATTAAACAAAAAGAAGAAGAAAAAGAAGACACAATATTTTTCAGGGATGAACGAAATAGAACTAAACTAGGATTATCAATAGGGTAGATTTTTTTGGTGTCAAAGTTCTATTACTACGACAAATTTTTGTACATATGCTGACATTATCATCATTGTGGATCGATATATATGTGAAAAATCACATGTAGAACTTGTGAGAGATTGCAAAGTGTGACCAGATTCTACAGAATACTATGTCAGAATTGGGTGAGTGCACGCATGATGTTGGCTAGCTGATCAGACGCACTAGAATAATTTAATTTGAAGAATCAATCTCATCGTCCACTTGCGGGGCTCCCATTTAAAGTTAGAGTAAGCTCTGTATGGGGGACCCCAATCCTGGGGGACGTACTAATCCTTGTATCAGATACACTATTCCTCTAAAGAGTAACTAGTATTTGTTGTTATGAATCAACTAAGCAAAAAGTCTTAAGCATGGGATGAAGGGCTTTAGATACTTCTACCATCTAATCAACAAAAGAAAGATTAAATAGGTCCAAAAGAAAGATTGAAAAGAAGAAACTTATTTCTGAGTTTGGGATTAAGGCGGCAAAAGTTTTAAAAAAAGCTTTAATGTTTCCTTCCACTTCTATATCATCCACAGACATTCGGAATAGGAATTCTGCTTTATTCAAGAATGCTAGTAAGACTTTGGATTTTGGCGCTCGATTGGGAATTAAACTCGTAGGAGGGAGAAACTTTAATTTGAAGAAATTGGTTGAAATGGAAGAGGAGAAATTGCAAATAGCAAGATTGCTTTGAAGAAGTACGCGGAGTTAGAAGAGGGAGAATTTTCTGATTAATTGGGAGGACAATGCTTCAATATCTCTTTGGAGTTTTAGCTTCCTATGTTTGGTTTCCAATGCTTATTGTGCATGTTGTTAGGTTTGGTGTCGGTCTTTCGGTTTTGCTTTGGTTTATCACTTCGGTTTGTTTTCGCTTTTTGTGGAGCTTTGGGTTTCAAGGTATGGTTTGGATCTTGAAATTTGGTTTGGAGTTTTCGTTTAGATTTTTGGGTGTTTGTAGTTAGGTTTTCCTCTGGATTTTGCTGTTTTTGGTTGACGTCTTGCTATCCTTTTTTCGGTGGTCTTGGGTGGCTTATGCCGGTATGCCCTGTTCTGTTTAATCTTTGTAGTCGTTTATAAAGATTAATAAAATCTTTTTAATTTGCCTAGAAAAAAAAAACATCTAATCAACAAAGACACTGGTTGAAGGTGACTGAAAAAAACATCCAACCACAGAATTGGTTGATAAGTGATACTACAATCCAAATGCAGTCCCTTTTTATGTCCATTATCAATATGGTGTTTGAAAAACGGAGTAACAAATCTAAGGGGGTGTTTGGGAGCCACATTTTCGCCTTTTCCAATTCTACTTTTCCCGTTTTGGGTGTTTGGCTGGAAGACACAAAATTCATTCTATGAGAATGAGTTCTCTAATTTGAAGAATGGAGAAGAGAAGTGAAAAAGAGGTCTGGAGGAGTTTTTCCCATTCTCGTTTTCCAATTTTTGTTTTCCAGCCACGCCATTTTACATCCCTACCCTCTCTGTTTTTCCATAATTCCTCAAAACCCTCATGTGAACTTTTATCCTCTCCACTGCAACTTTTATTACTCACATCTTCCACCACACAACACAAAGAGATAGCAGTAGCAGATGACTGGAAAAGTTTGCCAATCTACACACTCACCTTCGCCCATCTCTAAATGTCTTGAAATCGCCCATCTCTTACTGATTCGTGTATGAGACTAGTCAAAATTTGGGTGCCCTATTCTCTTGTTCTGGAGATTAGGCACCGTACTGTTTGGTTTGGGGATTGATTTGTTTTGTGGGGTATCTGCTGTTTTCTTCTTGTTTGGTTTAGGGATTGATTTGATTTCACATGAAAGGGTATCTTCTGTTCTTCTTCGTGTGGAAGCCTTTTTTTTTTTTTCCCTTGGAGTAGAAATATTTTGATTAGCTGGAATTTTTATGGCAAACAAGCTTGTTATTTTGCAATTATTCAATTTAACTTAATTGTTACTTTAGATTAAAAATCAAAACATTGTTGGAGGAAAGAACGAAAAATACTTGAAACAATAAAAACATAATTAAAAAATAGTTTGAGACTTTCAATTAATGAAGAATAAAGCAATTTCAAAATAAAACAGAAAAAAATTAGATTAAAATAGTATTTACACACTATTATTAATAACAGGAGCAACATAGTAAAAAATCAATTCATAATTCATTTTCATTCTATATCTCCCAAACACTACTCGTGCTGCAAAATGCATTCTACACATATCATCCAAACACTCTACCAAATACAAAATACATTCTAATCATAATCTCAAAAACCAAAAAGCCAAAAAATTGAAAATGAAAAGCCAAAAAGTAGGCTCCCAAACACCCCTTTAAAAGGCTCCAGTCCCATAAATAGAGTAGCATGCACATGAAGAGACCTAACTTGTAAAGGCCCTACAAAGTTAGGAAAGTTCCGATCAAAAAAAGTTGGAAAAAGTACTCTTCTATCCACATCACTAGTGTACTATGGCACTCTTGAGTTTGGATCCGCTTGGTAACATAATTGAATAGGGCTGTCCACGGTCCGGATCGGATCGGATTCGTATGAATCCAATCCTAATCCGTATCTCACGATTTTTAGAAAATGCAATCCAATCCTAATCCAAAAGTCCCACGGTTCGGTTCGGATTCCGGACCGTGAGTCATGGTTTGGTCCCGGTTTTATCTATGGATTTCCTTCCAAAAAAATAAAATGATTCTACTACCATGATCATATTCCAAATAAAAATGCAAACACTAATTTCCATAAACATTGTCCAAATTGTAAAAGCAGCAAATGCATTAAGGCAATAAACATGGTAAAGACAGCAAGGCAGCAACCAAATAAAACTAAGCATTGTCCAAAATACACAAATTCTGGTCAAACATGATCTACTTATTACATCCCATAAAAACCAAACAAAAATTAGCAAATTAGTTTCTCAAAACAAACAAGCAAATTAGTAAATTTATAATTATTTATATATATTACACACACATATCTATATTTTTTATTTTTTTAAATACCTCACGGTCCGGTTCGGTTAATCAACGGTTTTGAAATGAAAATCCAATCCTAATCCGTATCTCACGGTTTTTTAATTTTCAAATCCGTGTCTGGACCATTAATCCACGGACAAAATCCCAAAGGCACGGATCGGATCGGTCCGGACCGGTTTCACGGTTCTCGATTTTTCTTGGACAGCCCTAAATTATTGAATGATTGCAAGTCTTTGATGCGTGAGTTTGAGGTGTTGTTCGGCATCAACCATATCTACTGGGAAGTTAATAGCTGTACGGATGCGTTGGCAAATGACACACCGGTGTCGGCGGAAGATTTACATATCTACCCTTATTCTCCTAATTGTATTGCTACTTTATTGTATGCAAATTTGCTTGGAGTTGCGTACCCTAGAATTGCAACGCTTAATTTTAATTATTCAATCATCTTTTACCCCCCAAAAAAAAAAATTTACAGCTCCGTTTGGGTGTCTACAAGGTTCGATTTTGTTTTCCCTCTCTCTCTCTCTTGAAATGTTTAATCAGTAATTGGTTAAAAGTTAAAACTTTAAACTTTAATTTCTACTCGTTTACAAATAGAAGAGAATTTTAAAAAAAAAAATTGTATCTAGCTACATACCGTAAAGATGAAAAAATAAACCGTATTTCTACTCGTTTTCAAATAGAAGAGAATTCTTTTAAAAAAAAAATCGTATCTAGCTACATACCGTAAAGAAGAAAAACATAAATCATTTGTTCTTACTAGTTCTCTAGCTTTGTAGTTTGAGATCAATTCACAAAGCAAAAGCCCTGACCATGATAAGGGGAAAAAAAATCTTAAAAGACGAAAAGAAAAGGGAATTGATTTTGCCACTCTCCTTTTTGTTAATGCAACTCCCCTTCTCTCACATAACAAATCATCTAATAAAGACACAAAGGGAAGTGACATTAACAAAAAGGGGAGTGGCAAAATCACTCCCTAAAGAAAATTTGACTTTCTTTACACCTCAAAAGGAGGTTAATTAAGATCGATCAATCCCGACTCCCAACGATCGATTAACAAGGTATTAACTCATAGGAGACCGAAGTTCATACCTTGTTAATTAGTTATAAATTAATGGGTAAATTGAGTAGGAGGACATAGTCTAGGGGTTTATGCCACAATTAGTCCATCTACTTTTTTCTAGTGTTGCTCAAAAAATCCGGTGAACCGTGAAATCGGTCCGGACCGAACCGATCCGTACCTTTTGGATTTTGTCCGTGGATTAATGGTCCGGACACGGATTGAAAAATTAGAAAACCGTAACTCGCGGTTCGGTCCACGGATTTTCATTACAAAACCGTGGATTAACCGAACCGAACCGTGAGATATTTATTTTATATAAATAATATATATAAATATATATGTGTATTTATATAATAAATTGTTAGTAATGTTAACACTTTTTTCTAACCAATTTTAGTATTTTATCTTAATAATGGGATATAATGTAGATGTACATAAAATATAAGGAGTAAATTATAGTGTTTTCATATAAATAACGGGTAACCCTAGTTGAGTTTCACTAGTTCGTTTCTTTTTCATTTTTTTAATGTTATGTACTATAATGATACAATTCTATTAGTGTTTAGATTCTTTTGAATTTGATTTTTAAAATAGGTTTTTGATAGTTTATGTAACAAGTATTTTCTGGTGGTATTAAACTTAATTTTGAATGTAACATTCTTCCCTTTTAGTGTGGGATATATGCTTAAGTTTTATTTTTGTTAAAATCCGTGGACAAAACCGTAACCGATCCGTGAGTCACGGATCGGATTTTATTTTGTAAAAATCGAACCGTAGGACTTTTGGTCCGGACACGGATTTCATTTTATAAAAACCGTGACTAGCGGTTCGGTTCTCGGATTCCTAGAAATCCGAACCGAACCGGACCGCGAGCATCCCTACTTTTTTCCATATAGTCTCCAGGACAATTGGCAATCAGTTTCTCAAAAATACCCTCGGAAGTCACCGGACGTTGACCGGCGTATCTGTTGACTTTTTAATTTTTTTTTATTTTGACCATTGACTGGCGTTGATTGGTGTAACTGTTCATTTTTGGTGTATCTGTTGATTTTTTATTTTTTATTTTTATCTGCATCACTCAACCACAACTTCTACCACCACCGCCATCATGCCGCCACAACCTCCACCTCCACCTCCACTACTACTCCATCACCAACACGCCACCACCTCCACCACCACCACTCAACCACCACTTCCACCACCACCACCACCATGCTACCACAACCTTCACTTACACCACCACCTCTACCACCGCTCCATCACCACCACGCCACCACCTCCACCTCCACCACTCAACCACCACTTCCATCACCACCACCACCACGCAGCCACCACCACCGCCACCATGCCGTCACAATCTCCACTTCCACCACCACTCCATCACCAACACGCCACCACCTCCACCTCCACCACCACCACCACCACCACCACCACTCAACCTTCATTTCTACCACCACCACCACCACCATACAACCACAACCTCCACTTCCACCACCACTCCATCACCACCACGCCACCATGTCCACCTCCACCACCACGCCGCCACCACCACCGCCACCATGCCACCACAACCTCCACTTTCATCACCATCACCACCACGCCACCGCCTCCACCTCCACCACCACCATGCCACCACAACCTCCACTTCCACCACCACTCCATCACCACCACGCCACCACCTCCACCACTTCCACCATTACCACTACGACGCCACCACCACCACCATGCCACCACAACCTCCACTTTCACCACCACCATGCCACCACTCCATCACCACCACGCTACCACCACCACCTTCACCACTCAACCACCACTTCCATCACCACGACGCCACCACAACCTTCACTTCCACCACTATCTCTACCACCACTCCACCACCACCACCATCATGCCACCACAACCTCTACTTCCGCCACCATTCCATCACCACCACGCAACCACCTCCACCTCCACCACTCAACCACCACTTCCACCACCACCACCATCACCACGACGCCACCACAACCTTCACTTCCACCACTATCTCTGTTACGGCCTAGAAATTTTATTTATCTTATTAATTATTTTGGCCATTTATTAATTGGAAGTTTTATGGTGTGGGTCCTAATTAGCAATTTTCTTTTCTGCACAATATAGTTACCATGTGCGTTATTATTAGTTCGAGGGTACAGGGTATAATTATTCATTTCATTAGTTAGTCTATATTAGTTGGATTTATACGTAATTAACTAATTAGCTACAATTTAGGGATATTGTGAGTTAGTGAGTAGTTTTACAAGTTACGCCTAAAGTAGAAAACCACAACAGACTAGGGTTATATCTCTTGAGAGAATATAGAAGCGAGAACTTCTGATTTTTCGAGAGATGAAGCCGCAGACGTTTGGTGATCGGCTGATTGGTGATTGGGTAAGCGACTGTTGAAACCTTATTTTTGTTCTCTTTTCCGTTCTCTGTTGTACATGGTGAAGTTGACTTTTGGAATATATATATATATGATTCGGTGAGTTAATGAGAGGTATTGGATTCCATTCTTTTGGCATTATTGGTCTCTTTTAATACTATGGATATGGAAATATGGATCAGTAGATGAGATGCGGTGTGTGATGTGATTGTGGAACCAAATGTCAAGAATGGTGCATGGCGGTGTGTGGCGTGGGAAACATTGGCGGTCGTGGGTTTGTGCACGTGGACTCTCAGATTTGGGATTAGAGTGTTGGGTTGTAGTCTTAGGTTGCTAGAATAATTTTTACTAGTCCAATATTGCTATAGAGATGTCGACAGTTTGTAATCCAATTGTTTTGTGATTCTTTGTTCAGGTTAGGCTCGTTTCGCGTTGTTGATTGCTTTAGCTTTGGTCCCAGGTGAGTAGTTAAGTATGTTACGTATTTTCGAAAGATTCATGTGTCCCTTAAAAGTATTTCCTTCAGAAATTTATATGAACGTTATTCGGAGATTCAAAACTGTTTATAAGTTGTTCTATAAATTGGCATGCGATGAATTATCTGAGATCAATTGATAATATTCTTTTTGGTGAGAACTTGGTGGATATTAATGGGAACATTTATTTCGGAAGTCCAGGAAACTTATTCCTTCTCGTGTTGGTGACCCTGGCCATTGGGGAAAAGACCGTGTTAGGCCAGTGACCCTAATGCTCAACGGCTTTCTTTCGCCGGATCGTCTTAGGGAAAAGTATCACGGGCTGCCAACCCGTGGGTATGGGTATGGTTGGCACACAGGATAACCGAACGGGTTTCGGTTCGGTTCTGGTTCAGCTGATACCCGAACCGATACCTGAACCGAACTGAACCGAAAACATGTAATTACAAAAATACCCCTCTATATATATAGATGTGTGTATCACACCTAGGGCAGTCAGTCTCCTTCTCTGCACTGGTGCGCCTCCATGAGGCGATTCTCTCGCTCTCTCATCCTATGATTCCTAATTTCCTACCAGTCATCCTTACAGGTCCTACGCTGCCAATCCATCATCCTCAACCCTCTCACCTCATGCCGTTGATTTGCCTCATCTCTCTCGCCGAGTCGCCGTCGATCATCATCAGTCCAGGCACTCCTCTCGCCGTCCATCATCATCACTTCGAAGGGGTGAAGGAGCTGATGTCGTCTCGTCTCGTCTCGTCCATCGTCTCTCAGACTGAGCATGAGAACCGAGGTCCGCCGCAACAGGACTACAAGTTTCATTTCTGTTCCATATACGTTTATTTAATCGATTGAAGTTGGTGTTTGTGTTGGTCAATGAGTTGTGTTGCTTGATTAGTTTACTGAGATTCTAGATCTGCATCTCTCTTTCTCTCTCTCTCTCTCTCTCTCTCTCGTAATAATCGGTTACCCATTCGGTTCGGGGATACCCGAACCCCGTTTGGTTCGGTTACAGATCATTCCTCCCCTCCCCGTTTGGGTATCGGGGCGGATTTGGTTCGGGTTTCGGTTTCGGGGATCGGGTACGGATATGCCAATATCCGCCCCGAATGCCATCCCTACCAGTGACCCTAATGCTCAACGACTTTCCTTCGCCGGATCGTCTTAGGGAAAAGAACCACGGGCTGCCAACCCTGGTGACTCTAAGTTCGATATTGGATCCAATTTTGTTGAGATTTATTTTGGCCATGGTACTGTTTGATTGTGGTTCCCCATTGTTGATGGAGTTAATGTTGTGATCACCACCAAGAATATTTATTGGTTAAATGCTTCATTGATTAATTTATTATTCTACTGGACACCTCGTATGCCAAATTATGTTTAATGGTAAATTATTTTAATCCCCGCTTTCAACTTTATTTATTATACATACTTGCTATTCATTGAGCTCGTCAGCTGACGAATTTATTCCAACTTCTCTTTCAGGCTAGTTGGAGAGTTAGGCAAGGATTCTGGCGGCATCTCGGGGATTTATTTTGGTTGACCTCCTTAGGGTGTCTCATTCTAATTTTATTTTAATAAACGCTTCCGCATTGAAAACAATTGTCAAATAACAAATTCTTTTGATTATTGTTGGATCATTGGATATTGTTTGGTTCATGGGATGGTTGTGCCCCATGTTTATGATGAGACACATTTGGCTTTTGATTTGATTAATAATGAAAAAGCGATCATTTGATTTTCGGTTACTTTGATTTATTCAGGCTGCGTGTTCCATGGATTAGCCTCATGGTTCACGGCCGGTCACTTCTCATTTTTGGGGTGTGACAATCTCTACCACCACTCCACCACCACCACCATCATGCCACCACAACCTCTACTTCCACCACCATTCCATCACCACCACGCAACCACCTCCACCTCCACCACTCAACCACCACTTCCACCACCACCACTATGACGCCGCTGCCGCCACCACCTCTACTTCCACCACTACCATGCCACCACTCTATCACCACCATGCCACCACCACCTTCACCACGACGCCACCACAACCTCCACTTCCACTTCCACCACATCTACCACCACTCCACCACTACCTCCACCACCCCCATTAGCACTTCCATAACTACTTCACCACCTCTTAGTTCCACCACCACCACTCTAGTTCCACAATCATGTCCACTATTACCACCACCGCCACCACCACCACCACAATACAAAACAGATATAGATATACCAGATACAAATACACCAAAACAGATACAATAGATATACCACAACAGATACACCAACACAAAACAGATATAGATATATTAACAGCAAATGCACCAAAACAGATACAAATATACCAACAATATCTGCTGGAGTTTACTCCGGCTTCTCTCTTGCAAAATTGGAGAGAGAAATAAGTTTTCTAGTTATTTTTGGACGAAGGTTGACAGTTTGAGTTTAATTGATGAGTGTTTTTAATACTTCAAGTGTTTATATGATATTTCGATAAGGTCAGGTGTTTGTGTGATTTGCGTGAAAAGTCAGGTGCTAATATGAAATTTTTTCATACAGAAATATCAATAGCAGATATACCAAAATAGATACAAATATATCAACAATAAATACACCAAAAAAGATACTGTATAAATATACTAAAACAGATACACCAACAAAAAAAAGATACAGATATACCAAGATATATACACCAACACAAAACACTTACTGATATACTCGCAACAGATACACCAACGCAAAACAGATACACTTATATCAACAGCAGATATACCAAAATAGATACAAATATACCAACAATAGATACACAAAAATAGATATAAATATACCTAAACACATACACCAACACAACACAAAACAGATACAAATATACCAATACACCAAAACAGATACACCAACACAAAACAGATACAGATATATCAACAACAGATATACCAAAATAAATCCGCAACCTCCACTTCCACCACCACCTACACCACCACTCCATCACCACCATGCCACCACCACCTCCACCACTCAACCACCACTTCCACCACCACTTCCACCACCACCACCACGACGCCACCACCATGCCACCACAACCTCCACTACTACCACCACCTCTACCACCACACCACCACCACCACCACCACCACCATGCCATCACCTCCACCACACCACCACCACCACCACAGCCACAACCACAACAAAATCTTTTTTGTTAGCCAAACAGATACACCAAAAATGAACAGATACACCGGTCGACATCAACACCGGTCAATGATCAAAAAAATAAAAAAATTAACAGATACACCAAAAATGAATAGATACGTCGGTCAACACCAGTCAACGGTCAAAAAAATAAAAAAATAAAAAAATCAACAGATATAGCAAAAATGAACAGATACACCAGTCAAAATAAAAAAAATAAAAAAAAGACATTTTTATGTTAGCCAAACAAGGCCCTTGTCTCATTAAAGTCAATTTAAATAAAAAAAGATATTTTTTGTGTTAGCCAAACAAGGCCCTTGTCTCATTAAAGGCAATTTGATCTTTTCAAGGACCTTAAACTCTAAAATATTTTCATTAATGGACTTTACACATCATTGAAACTTAAGCTAGACTAAATCTGCTTTGTGACCTCTTCTTTTGGACTTTAGACCAATTTGTTGTAAATTAATTGCGGTAGCATAATCTTTTTATTGACATATGGAACTTGATGAGTCCCAGCTGCTCTATTTGGTTGTGGTTTAAATGTGATTTACGTGTGGTCCATTGTTTTATTTTCAACCGGTGGTCCTAGAGATTACTCCATTTAGTACTGCGTTGTCCCTTTTAACCCATTTTCCACTTCACATCGGGATGGGGCCGGTTCACGTCCTTGTCGTGGGAGAGACACAAAATGTGATTAAAAAGAGTTTGGAAGCATTACGTGATGGCCTCACGGGATTGAAGAATCTTTCTTTGCGATGCAAATACACGTGTGTTAAATATATACTAGGGGTCGGACACGCATCGCGCGTGTGCACATCAATGCAGTTCAATTTTAACATATCTTCTAATTCAAAATTGCCCAAAAAAAATCCAATGACATCCCAACATCACTTTAATCCTACCTTATTTTGTAATTATCAATAAAACGGGGAATGGAACTCATACAATAATAGAATTCTCAAACGTACATAAACTAATATAAACGCTATGTAAACTAATTCTTAAATGGGGTAAATGTAATTTTCTGACCTTCTCAATTGTTCCCAAAATTGATTTGTTCTTGAAACCCCGACATCCCAATCCCAAGCCTCCGAATCAAAACCGCCGATCTCCGGTCCGATGGTGGAAGAGGTGACTTCCTCTCGACCAAACCTGTACACTGATTGGCCGGCCCGGATCTTTTCCGGCGGCGTTTCAAACTATCACGTGTGCGCCAATTTTTTGGGAACTTTTATCGTAATTTGATTTCATAATATACAAAAACGAAGTACAATTTCAAGAAAACAAAAGTCGTAAATCAATTTTATAAGAACTACTTCAAGTCTACCCTCTCCTTATCCAAAACAAACAGAGAAAATAAAAACTCACCTCCGGGTGGCCTGGAATTGGTAATTGGTGGTGCAAGTCATGAACGATGAACCCATGAGCCCAATCATTATTGTATGTAACCTTTTCCCGAAAAACTGAAGCAGTTTTCCTAGGAAGGGTTAAAAAAACTGCAGCAAGTTCGTGGGTTGGTTTGCCGAAAATATAAACTGTCTTGGGTGTTTACAATTTTACCCCTAAGATTTGAACTACCAATTGTGCGTGAATCTTTTATCTTTTATGGGCAGTTTTGGAAATGGAAAAACATGACAGAGGAGACACCAAACTGGTGCTCTCCCTTTATATATTAGAATAGATATGCGTGGGTGTGTAATTAATGGGCCATATTACTAGTGAAACGCAGCCTCATAAAAAAAAATTCTACATTCAAGCTAATAAGGTTAAAAGCTACAGATGCAATTGACTAGCTACATAGGATGAATCGATCAGAAAAGAATAAACGAATAGAAAACCCTGGTTGGAAGAAGATACGTTTGAAATTCATTGATCGAAAAACAAATACTAGTGATTTTTTAATTAATTTTTTTTAAAAAAAATACTAGTTTTTGTCTGAGCAAACACGAATCCAAACAAGCGATGACATGTGGCGGTGAGAGTAAAGAGTGAAGGTCAGTGACGCATATTGCTAGCTATAGTATTATAGTATTTAAAGTTTTTCTTTTTTCCGTAAATCAAAAGTAATCCAATAAATTAAGCACAAAGGCAACGTATTGTATTGTCCATGCTGTTTGAATACTTTATGCGTGACCTAATTCTAAATACGACGCCTGGACGGTTTGATTAAGTGACTTGTTCAATTACTTGATTTAAAAATCTCATACATATATAAGTGTTGACTTTGGACGGTGATAGAAATGGAGGGCGGTGTTTGACTTTGATAATTTGCAAAAATATGACGAACGACCTTGATTTTATTGGTTTAGACTCTTGCTCGATGCTCGCACATGATTCTTGTGGATGGACGGTGAGGACGAAGTCAGGATTTTACGTACGTTCAGAAGTGTCAAAATTTGACCGGGAAAAAAAAAAAACAAAAAACTTAGTGATAGAAATGGTACTGTAATGTTCTCGTGCTCGTGCTCGTTGTTTAAAGTCTAATTTTGAGGAACAAATTAAACTATACTATTAGAAAGCAAAACTAAATTTGAAACTTAGAATAGAACCAGCTTCATCAAATCTTAAGAAACGTAGAAAATGACAAAGGAATTATTGTTGGTCTCTGCAGAATTTGTCATTGGAAATCCATTAGACCCGCCTTGTATGGGCCTAGGCCCGCAAATAACCCGCTTATTGATGACCTATCAGTTTGTTTTATAAGCCCAACAGAAATGGGCTTGGAAGTAGGGACATCCGGCTCATTTAATTGGAGGCACATTTTCTTGGATTCGGAAATCCTGTAGTGCACAGCCCACCCTGAATTAAGGATCCCGGATCCGGAACCTAAAATAGCAGCCTCTTAATTTTGAAAGTTGTAACAGTTTTGAGTGTAACATGGAAACTTTCAGTTTTCAGGTTTGAGGGCTCAAATTGTGAGATTAGTGGAACTAGAGGTCGGATAATTACGTTTTATTTTGTCAAGGAAATTTATAAGATCGGATTAAGTTCCTATTTGCATAAGGAAACTGATTTTCGCGCTCTACTTTTTACTGATGTGCTCCACTTTTAACGTGAAGTTACTAGTAACTTCATGAACAAAGTGGAGCGCCATCAGTAAAAAGTGGAGTGCGAAAATCAAAATCCTTTGCATAAATGATTACTTCTAACAATGGTACCAATCCCGGCCGGCCCCGGACTACATGGAAATATGTTGAATTTTTTTTTTCTATTAACGAACCACTCATAAGGATTCAAGTAGATAGATGGTGATAAAATAAGAAAATGTCGAAACCAAACCAGAGACAGGTGACATTTTTTTTCATGATAGAAAATTCAGCTAATTTGTTGACCGACTTTCCGAAAATTCTATTGGGTTTACACTATTGGTTCTGAGAAATCACGAATAACATACGTGTCAAGTCAAAAGAAAACTCATTTCTGTGAATATTGGATCTACGAAACTCCATTCCAAAATTCGCTTGTTATTTTTCAATCGGAAAATGAAAAATAACAAGCAGTTCAGATCAAATAGACTCCGTAAATTATGATATGAATCATATTGATGCTGTTGAATTAAAAAGCAGCTCTCATCCTTGGGACCCCTATGTTAGGAAAATTGCTCACATACAGAGAGCTTCATTCATGTGCTCATAGTCCCACCTGTTCGCCAACTTGGGCTAGGTTTATTATCCTCATTATTGTCATTTTGATTTATTTTCTCTTTCTTTTCTTTTTTTGTTATTTTCATCTGGACGAAGATAATTGGAAAACTAAAGTGTCCACTAAAGACAAAAAAGAAAAGAAAAGAAGGTATTATATAAAGCGAGTCCACTTTTTTTTTTACTATTTCTTTTTTCTCTTGTAGAGAACCCTAACCCCAAATTCAAATATTTTGACCAAAAGTTTTTAAAAAAAATCCACTAACAGCGAAAATAAGTTGCTGAAAGGAAAATAATTGGTCCTCATCCCGTATAAACATATATACCCACATGTGTATATATTATATGTATGAATACACTCCATGTAACTATAGTATAAACTGATTTATTGTGCGATCTTTGGATATCTCAGTTTCAGTTTTCAGGAAAATGCTTGTTGGTGGCCTTTTTCAACCTTGGTCTGGTGGTCAAGGTCTAAGACTTAAGAGTTTGTTCCCTTCTAAGATCTCGGGTTTGAAATCTTCCAAGTGGTATCCACCACCTACTCGGGAAAATGACGGTCCAGGATGTGTTTTGATAATTAATACCCGCCAAGGACAAGCTAAGAACATTTGTTAATGCTGAAAATGCCCTTAGCGGATATTAATTATCAAAACACGTCATTGGCCGTCATTTTCCCCTACTCCTTTGGAATCAGTTCGTATAGAGCTTTGTAGAAATTTAATCAGACTACCCGCAAGTGGCCCGTGGAATTGGACTTGTAAAATTGACCGAAATGCGCGTAAGGTGGCTCGAATACCCAATAATTAAAAAACATTTGCGGTCTTTTCAATTTTCAACGAGACTGGGTCCTTCTTTCCCAACAACGTCTGATGGCTGGCCGGTTAGGTCCATTTCACGTATTTTGAGGGTAATTATTCAAACATTCATGCAGAAATTTAATACAGTATTAGGTGGCCGATATAGTACTAGACAATTAGCTAATGTGCAACACACATATTAAACTAGGGCGGTCGAACCATCATAATCTTAAATACTTTGACCCAACCCCGCTGTAATAATCTAGGGCGGCAGTAGAATTTTAAGCTTAGCACTAGTGTGACAAAGACGTACAAAAAATCTTGCGTGAAAAATAATAAATATGTTCATTTTGATTGAAAGCTTATCGGTGAGTATTTTTTATTGAGCTACGTATATGATATGCTTACAAATTTAAGTGATTTTCATTTACTCTGAACTCGTACGTATTAATCCAGTTGAATTGCAGACAATATTAAAGAAAAATCAAATTATATGAAAGAGAATATTAAATATATTTAAGTATATCTTTTAGAAGTCATCCGCTTGAACCCCTGCAAGAGCTTGGAGTCGCCCCTGGCTCTAATAGTGGGGTTATTTTGAAACTTGGGATGGCTGGTTGCCCGGCCCAGTTGTATCTTGATCTAATATTCTTGTATAGATTAGTGAAAATAAAAACGTCAATTGTTAATAATTTGAGAAAATAAAAACAGAGAGACAAGTGAATATCATCATATCAACATGCATATATACCCCTTTCCATGTTTCAGTGCACCTAATTTCCTACTTCAATCTCAAGGGTTAGGGTTTTACTTTTCTTTTTTCAATTTTTTCTTTTCTTTAGAAGGTTGGTGGATGGGTTGAGAAAACAAGAAATGAACATATATATTTTCTATGTTGCTATGGGCATGTCCCTCTTTAATCATGAAGGTGGTTGTAACAAACCCAAAACATGAAAAGGAAATTTAGCTCACCTCATCATAATTTGCTTCCACTCAACCACTTAATCATATCATCATCATCATCATCATCCAAAGTTGCCATGGAGTCAATTCATCAGTGGACATGCTTTCATAGAAATATATAATACTGATAAAGGATAATTACCTAAAACTCAATGAACATAAGTATATAGTAATACTATTGGAGATTGAAAGTGAGATGGATGTACGTCGATTGCTATGCGGAAAAAAGATCGTTGCACTTTTTTTTTCCCTCACGGATCCTCGCAAGAGCATTTCACCAAGGGCAAGTCTATGAACCGTTCGATTCTTGGGGGCTGATCACATGCATTAGACGATTTCGGACAATAGTTGTGTTTCGATTCGAACCTGAAATCTCTTTAGATAAAGTTCCGAAACCTTGTCTACCGGGCCAGTGGTTGCACCTAGCAAAACTCTTGCTTGTTGGAGTAATGGTGATTAATTTGGAGACCGGATACTTGATCAAATGGCATACCCAAAGAACTTGAGGATGTTCTTTCACTTCAAGTTTCAATGCTTTTCTTGCCTCTTGGGTCTCAGTTGGCGTCTTCTATAGTCCTATATATGACTCCTATCCTGTGCTCAGTGGCCCCTGTTTTTAAATTCCAGTAATCCCCAGTATGTTGGCCAAACAACACAATTAATTAATTGAACAAAAGGTAACAAATTAACAAGCAAGCTAATGCAAGATATACGTGGTTTGACACACGAGATTGTGTGCTTATAACACTACGTGGAGAACGGAAGAAAAAATTCTCGGTTTTAACAATAAGGACGAAAAATTCATGGTTTTAACAATAAGGAATGTTACAACGTTTCACGATTGCCTTCTCAATTGTGCCTCTACGTTGTTCAAGTTTATAGCTTAGAAAACACTCCTACAACGAAATGCACAATATAATATATATGCTTTGTGCCCCCAATTGTCTGGACAGATATAATCACTCTTTCTGAGAAAATTAATTGAGTTTTCGAGCCAAGGACGGAGGCAGTAGGGATCACTTAGAGTTCTAAAATTCCCTATTTTTGCTAGAGGATTGTAAGGTCAATCAGTGAATTTGACCCTTTAAAATTGTGAGATATTCCTAAATATTCCATCTATGGAACTGAATTGCCTCGACCATAGCAATTCATATAAAAAAGAGAGAATATTTTTACTATGCAGATTGTGAAAATGGTTTCGCATTTAAATGAAAATCAATTGATTATTCATGTTTATAACGAATACGACATTTTAATATTTCATTTTTATGAATAGGACCCTTTTGCATATCGTCCTCGAATATGAAAAGTCTTTGAGTGTAATCAATTGATTATTCATGTTTATAACGAATACGACATTTTAATATTTCATTTTTATGAATAGGACCCTTTTGCATATCGTCCTCGAATATGAAAAGTCTTTGAGTGTTGTTTTAAAAAACCAATATACACGCAAATGTAAGATGTATAGACTCTCCTATAAAATTATTTTCCTAAATTTAAGAAAAATGTCACATAATTGTAATTAAGATTTCGACCCTACTACCCAAACTTATTAACTCTGCCCCTGGTTTGAGAGACTACAGCCTGATTGCGTCCTGAATTGGAAGAAAAGCCTTATCCTTTGGAACAGGGCCTTTTCCTTTTCCTAGGAAAAAATGTCAACTTGTTCGGCTTATCATATTTGAATTGGCTTCTGCGCCGTATTTAGTAGTACTAGTATTTGGCACGAGGGTTAAAAGAAAATTTGTCAACCTTTTCTTTTCTTTTTTGCAATACTTGGTTTGACACTTGTGAATTGTGGCAAATTAGTTGGGATAGGTCTAACGCGGTATTATTACCAAAATTAGTTAAGTAAGCACAATAACAGTTCATTACATGTCGGGCAGGGGGTTAATTATTTTAGCGCGTTTGGGAATTTAGGAAACGAAACAGGTCCGACAAGCAATGTTAGTATGACAACTCATTTTGCCCCCCCCCCCCCAAACTAGTTGAATTGTTTCAAAGCCACTTTTCCCAAGGGGTGCAAACGAGACCCGGATCGAGCAGAGTTTCAGGGTGTTTAGGTTCGTTCATTAAGTTTTTGAGTGATCTCGAGTCGAGCTCAAACTCTATGAAAATTTGACAAGCAAAGCTTCCCTAGGTTTGAGTCGAACTCGAACTTATTCACGAGTCGAAAATATTGAATATTTATACTCTCATATATATAGGTCTAGAATTACAAATAAATTTTTTATTTTGTACATAAATAAGTTCAATACATATAGAAAATTGTAAAAACATTATTAAAATGTAAGTTTAGACTCCGGGTTCGCGAGTCTAATCGAGCCGAATACTAGCTCATTTATTGAATGAGCCTAAAAATGATGTTCAGGTTTTGCTCATTTATTACCCAAACCAAACTCGAACGAATCTTTACCGAGTCGAGTCTCGAACATTTCACAAACGGCTCGATTCATTTGTAGCCCTACTTTTACCCGGGGAACTCCATAAAGGGAAATGTATACTCTCAACTCAATTAATTTGTTATTCCATAATTTCAAACAACTAAATGTCAAATTGTATTTACTTTTTTCCTTTTCAAATTGTATTTACTTTTTTCCTTTTCCTCTACATTGAGTCTCCTTATCCTTACTAAACAACAAGAGTACATTAATCTAGAATGGTGAAAAAAAGGACTTGATCCTATTTCACGATATTTCTTCCATTCTACTCCACTTGGGATTATATATTATACTATGAGAAATCTCCCAATACATATGTGTACATGCATTATATACGTGTAGGGTCTTATTTTTTGCCCTCTATTTGGGGGTCAATTAGTAAAATAAACTTGTACCGGCCATTGCCGTTTCGACAAGGAAATATTAGCTAAATTTTTTTTTACTAGTATTATATTTAAACACATACACATCATATATCGAGGTGACAGATTCAACTCCAACACCTCCTGTTAAATTTAAATTTTAACAGATACCTGAACTGAAAATGCATTTCCTATGAAATGATCATTTTAATCACCTTCCAAAAGAATTGGTCATACTTCTATTGTAAATAAAGCTTTAATCCTACATCAAAGTAAACGCCCACAAAGCTTATGTAAACAATAGAATATGAATGGGTATGGGAAAAGGTGAAGAAAAGGGATAGAAATGAGAAAGGATGCCATACAGATACCAGTTGGGTTGTTTGGGAGTCTCTTTTTTTTTTTTTTTTCTAACTTTTTGCATTTTATATTTTGCATTTTTGACTTTTTGAATTATGGCTAGTATTTATTTTACATATATGGAGTGTTTGGGAGGTAAATTCATAATGCATTTTCCAACATGATGTGAGGAATTAACAAATAGAAAGTGAGAAAGACCTCCGGACCAACTTCGGGCTTTTGCTCTCCTATCAAATTTGAAATTACATTTTGGTAGAATGTGTTTTGGCTGCACCGCCCAAACAGCCGAAAGGTGAAAAGGTGGAAATGAAAATGAGAAAAAGAGCCTCCCAAAACAGGCTGTATCATGTATGACCTGTATTTTATTCATATTATGTAAGATAGCAATTAGTCCAATCCAACACGAAGGGATCCGTTGAGTGAGTATGAGAAAGCAAATAAATGATTTGTTTCTTAAGAGGTCGCAAGTTCGAATTTTACGAAAGTCAAATATTTCAAACCCTAAGACTACTGGAAATTTGTTCAGTCGTTAACTTCAGAATTCCAAAATCAATTGAGATGCGCGAAAGTTGACCCGAATATAGTAAAAGAAAAGGAAGGAATAAGTCCATTCCAACGCAAAGCCCCTGTGCTTACTTCTGTCGACTCATATGCTAAACAGCTCATCTCTATCATTTATTTAGTACTACATTAAAAAAAACACACCAAATACTACTACAATATTCCAGATGGACATACATGTCCAACCTGCCGCCATTCAAATCCTAACATACATCTATCGAATCAATCTGAGGTTAAGAATCCTTTGTGCCGAAAACTTTTGGGTGTTTTTGTGTTGAGGGATTTTTCGATCGTTAGCTTTAAAACATAAAAAAAAAAATCACACAGTATAACGGCTAAAAAACCCCTCGGTACAGAAGCAAATTTTCGGGACAGAAAAAATTGGACCCCTATCCAGTTAGACACCAGTGTGCATTTGTAAATACGAGGTCGTGGTCAATATTTGTCAAAATCAAATGGTTATTTTCTTTCCCTAAAATTGGGTGTTTCCGGTTCTTTTCTTTTTTTTTTTACTAAAACCTACATCTATCTGTATATCCATTCATTTTCATTCATTAACCCAAAAATAGTGTTCATACATATTCCGATGCACAAATTACGAAATAAATATTGAAAAATTCTAAAATCAGCCCAAGAGGCTGACAATAGTAGGTGTGTAAATGTGTATTAAAAGATGTAAAAAATAAACAGAAATACATATTTTTATTACCTTCTAGTGTGCTTATTGTCAGCCCAGTAAGCTGATAATAGCAAGACCGATAAATATTTCAATAACTATCTAACATAAGTAGTTTGAGGAATCTCATTCATGTATTTCCACATAAATACGGAAATACATGCACTAAAAATTCGTGTACGTAGCATTGTTATCTACTAAAAAAATATGCATTAATTGGAAACACTGGTACCAGGTATTTATTGATATGGAGAATTTCAACTCGACCTGCCGTCTCCCCGGATCCGGGATGTTGCCCAGCACTGTCGTTTGACAGTGGTGCAGAGCGGTCTATCTGGCCGTACATCTCGGCAATCGACGGCTCGAATCTTAATCAAGAGAAAAAACGGTTCAGATTTTCATGCAGTCAGATTCGATCAAAGTCATCCGTACCGAGATGAACGGCCGGATGGGTTGCTCGGCACTGCTACCCACGCTTGGCAGCATCTCCCACTCCTGTCTCCCCCGGCCGTTAAAACCCACCCCATCAAACTTCGTTGGGAATTGGGATATTTCATATTAGGAAGCTTCCTGCACAGTTGAAAATTGGATTTCTTCAACTTCCTTTGTTTTCTTCAACCCAAAACCATACCCAACCCTTATAAATCATTTTCTTTACCGAGTAAAACTCCCTAACCAATCAAACATCCTTATCCTATTATAATTCGACTCAAATTCCAAACCCAAAACACGTCAAAAACCAGCAAATTATTATCGTTTTTTTTTTATAGGAGTAACGTCTGGATCAATTTACGCTCACTTTAATTTTATACGGCCAGACCTGTTCCGTATTTGCTTTAATAATAACTTGTCTTCCATCTTCATTCACCAAGTATTTATTTTTCTCTTCCGCTTCACATCAAAGGCTTCGCTCATTCCAATACATTCTAATTCGTAAAACTCTCACCTTTTCTCATCGTTGATGGCAGTATCTCCTCATGCTTTCCCACCTAGAAAGAGCCGGCCGTCGGCCGGCTCTTTCCTGTCACCAAATTTCTCCGACCACAGACTACTACAATCCCTCCTCCTCATCTCAAACGAAATCTCATCCCTTCAACCCATCCGATATCTCCTCCGCCGGAATTCTGCTTCGATTATACGGAAAACAAAGCTTCTCTCCGTCTTGTTCGAAGAGCTCATTCGCAATCAAGTAACCGTCTTTTCTCCTTCCGCGTTACTGTGCTTTGAGGAATTGTACATAGTTTTGCAGAGAATCAAGACCTTGATCGAAGATTGCTCGAACGGAAGCAAGGTGTGGCTTCTAATGCAAACCGAATCGATTGCCAATTTGTTTCACGAGCTGACAGTTGATTTGTCGACTCTGTTGGATATTTTTCCGGTAAGCGATATGAATTTGAACGAAGATGTGGAAGAACTGGTTGTTTTGATTAGAAAACAGTGTTTGCAGAAGAAGCCGATTGTGGATCCACATGACGATAACCTCAGGCGTGAAGTAATGAAGATGCTTGATCGAGTACAGAGGGAGATTGTTCCTGATCATTCCAAGCTCGTCGAGATCTTCGATAATTTGCAACTGCGCGATTCAAGCAGTTGCAGGGACGAAATCGAGAGCCTCGAGGATGAGGTTCAGAATCAGACGGACGAGAAATCAAAATCCGACGTCGTCGCGCTGATCGGGCTCGTTCGGTACGGGAAATGCGTGCTTTACGGGGCATCGACGCCGAGGACGACGTTGAGGCGGCGGAAGTCGGCGGCGGACGTGAATTTTCCGGCGGATTTCCGGTGTCCGATATCTTTAGACCTGATGCGAGATCCAGTGGTTGTGTCGACGGGCCAGACTTACGACCGCCCGTCGATCAACCTGTGGATCGAATCCGGACACAACACGTGTCCGAAGACAGGGCAGACCCTGTCTCACACGAACCTCATTCCTAACCGGGCGTTGAAGAACTTGATAGCTATGTGGTGCCGGGAGCAGAAAATTCCCTTTGAGGTTACCGAACAGAACGAGAAAGTCAACGGCGTTATTCATAACAAGACGGCGTTGGAGGCCACGAAGATGACGGTGTCGTTTCTGGTTAACAAGCTAACGGCTTCGCAGTCAGTGGAGATTGCGAACCGTGTGGTACACGAGCTTCGGGTGTTAGCCAAAGCAGATTCGGACAGCCGAGCCTGTATTGCCGAAGCTGGGGCTCTACCTTTGCTAGTCAAATTTCTAGACCCGGAGTATCCGAACCTGCAAGTTAACGCCGTTACGACGATCCTCAACCTTTCCATCCTCGAAGCGAACAAAACGAGGATAATGGAGACTGATGGAGTTTTGAACGGCGTTATTGAGGTACTTAGGTCGGGTGCCACGTGGGAGGCGAAAGGGAATGCGGCTGCAACCATATTCAGCTTGACAGGTGTACACGCCAACAGGAAGAGGCTCGGGAAGAAGACACGTGTCGTGAAGGGATTGGTTGATCTGGCCAAGGGGGGTCCCGCGAGTTCGAAGAGGGATGCCTTGGTGGCAATTCTTAGTTTGGCAGGAGAGAGGGAGACGGTTGCAAAGTTAGTTGAAGGCGGCGTGGTGGAAATGATAAGTGAATTGATGGACACGCAACCCGAGGAAGCGGTTACGATACTCGAGGTGGTGGTGAAGAGAGGGGGATTGATGGCAGTGGCAGCGGCTTTTCATTTGATTAAGAAATTGGCTGTGGTGTTGAGGGAAGGGTCGGATAGGGCTCGGGAGAGCGCGGCTGCGACGCTTGTGAATGTTTGTAGGAAAGGGGGGTCGGAGACGGTGGGGGAATTAGCGAGGGTTCCGGGGATCGAGAGAGTGATATGGGAAATGGTGGGAATGGGAACGGGGAGAGGAAGGAGGAAGGCCGCGTCGCTATTGAGGATTTTAAGGAGATGGGCTGCTGGGTTGGATGGGATCGCGGATGTAACGGCTGGGTACTCGACTTCGAGTATGTATACAACGAGGATTGTCCTGCCAGGGTAACATGATTTGCCCAGTTGTTGTAGTGTTTTTTCATTTTTTTTTCCCAACACAATAGTTCCAGTTTAAATTGTAAAGAACTCAAAGTGATCATATGATGAAACATTAAATTTGTTCTTAGGTTATTTGTTACTGTAATTTGTCTTGAATAGATTCATTTATTTCTTTTCATGCCTGTTTCAACTTCAATTGTTTTAGTTTTCTCTCATTCAGTACTGTAGTCTATATCTTACTTCAGGCAAAATGACATTTAGTTGCCTTTTTTGAAGCCAGAAACATGTGTATTGTGTTGTTTACCTATTCTTCAAATGGACTCAATCTGGTTAAAAGAGATGCAAAACATGCAAAATGACATTTAGTTGCCTTATTTGAAGCCTGAAACATGTGTATTGTGTTGTTTACTTATTCTTCAAATGGACTCAATCTAGTTAAAAGAGATGCAAAACAATCAAAGGGTTTGCCTGGTCGTTACTTCAGGCAAAATGACATTTAGTTGCCTTTTTTGAAGCCAGAAACATGCGTATTGTGTTGTTTACCTATTCTTCAAATGGACTCAATCTGGTTAAAAGAGATGCAAAAAAATCAAAGGGTTTGCCTGGTCGTTACTTCAGGCAAAATGACATTTAGTTGCCTTCTTTGAAGCCAGAAACATGCGTATTGTGTTGTTTACCTATTCTTCAAATGGACTCAATCTGGTTAAAAGAGATGCAAAACAATCAAAGGGTTTGTCTGGTCGTTACTTCAGGGAAAATGACATTTAGTTGCCTTCTTTGAAGCCAGAAACATGTGTATTGTGTTGTTTACCTATTTTTCAAATGGACAATCTGGTTAAAAGAGATGCAAAACAATCAAAGGGTTTGCTTGGTCGTTAACTTCAGGGCCCAAGCATTAGTCAAGGTGCATGCAATCTGGACCGGACATCTTATCATCAACCCAAAAAAAAGTAGTTTAAGTCCTTTGGGAGATCAGATTATATGGCCATTTTCTTACTGTGGAATAAACAGAGAAGAACGAAGCTTTGTGATACAAAAGTAGTACTACTCCTTTGATGCACTGTGTGACTGAAATACGAATGAAGTTATTTCAAGAATAACGATAGAAATTTTTGAGAAGACCATTCCAATACATCTCTAGCAACCATAAATTGAGTTATCGGTTCATGTTCCTTCTGTCGTGCTATACCGTCTATGCGTGTAGATTGAGTTTCAAACCAGTTTCTGGAGGGCGAAAAGCTGCTGGATGGATCGACTTCCCTCACGGACTCATCTGAGGAAATGGATGATGATTGATGAAGGAAATTCCTACCATATGTAAAGGGAGATCAAGCTCAGTTGTGTCATTCTAAGCTGAAGGATAAGTCCCAATTAGTTTGTTAGGAAATCATTATGTTAGTTAGTTTGCTGTTAAGTTCAAGCAGTAAAATTCAGTTGTATTATTTCTGTTGAATCAGAAGGAACCGCTGCGAGTTTGGTAGGTAAAACTCTGGTATAAATACAGGATGTAGAGTTTCCTGAAATCAGATGATCAAAAGGAAGAAACTCAGATTCTGTCTTCATGTTTTTCAAATTCTGGGTTTTCTGCATAATTGTTTACCATAATCATCGCATGCCTGTTATTGTTGTGCAACGAGTTTATGCCCGAATGTGATTCATTAAGGCCAGGTGGTTTTCTGGTTGGAACTTAGATGGATTAGGGCAATCGAAAAGGAAAGAGAAGGGAAATGGACAATTTTACCCCTTCGTGTTTCGCCTTCATACCTTAAGGAACGTTACAAGGAAAAAAATTCCCCAAATCCACAATATAATGCATAATGTAATTCATTTCTATCAACAGTTTCTCCCATACTATTGCTGGTACTTGTCTACTCAACGTTTTCCATGATAGCAACATTTTCCCGTTTTCATATTTTTCTCTCTCAACCAGACAAAAGAACTTATGTCAACATAGTCTTAGAATAATGGTACTCTTAAGTTTTTTCATATAAAAAACTGCACAACGTTGAAATTCAGGCGTAAAACTTTGATTTCTTGCACTAGTTGGGCAAGTTGATCAATATGGATATGAAACAAATTAAAAGAGAATAGCCACAAAAGCGAAAGTGTCATTTCTCTTGCTATTTTCAATGAGAGCATGGATCGCCCGAATAAGGATTTGTATTATTAGCCGTTTTTTTGCAAAGGAAACAACCACCATCCTGCATACATGTATGTATATATGCAAATATGTCATTTTTGGTTTCAATTATGATGCAGGATAACACAAACTATGACGGACCATTTCGATTCTTTACGTTTGGGCCTTGCATAATGAGTCTAGACTCTAGAGGAGAATGTGACTTGTGAGCATGACTTCACTAACCCTCCAAGTTTCCAACTCTAAGGAAGTAAACACGGAAAAAAAAAAAAAAACTCTGTAAAAAGTGAACTTAGGCTGTATATTGTCCAGAAAAAAGAAAAAGTGAACTTGGGCCGCACATTGTCCAGAAAAAGATGAGGTATCAGGCATGGGAGTGTCTCTGAATTGGCATGAGACAGGGTCAGAAGTTTTGGACAGGAAACAAGGACATAGCAGCCTGTTCGGCAGAGGGAGATAGAAGCCGGATATGGAAATCCGGGTGAGGCCGTGAGGGTTTATCCAGTGTTTGTTTACTTTTTGCTACCCGGATATTATTTGCCCCGGATTTCCATGTCCGCTTCCGAGGGGATAAATTACAACCGGCTCCCCACAATAGGAATTTTACACTAATGTACTTTATCAACCTCTCATATCGACTACAAAACAAACCAAGTAACTTTTAATCTCCCCTTCAATCATATCAAACTCTTTATTCGCCTCTTATTGTATCCCCGTATCCTCTCCAAAATAAGTGCTAACAAACGAGCCATAGGAGTATATACATTCAGCAAATTATATCTCCATAAAATGTCGAAATTATGTCCTTATGTGTAGACAAAAGTAGCATGCCATGCCTAGTTCAATCTACCAATGTCCTAGACCACTAGACAGGCTAGAATGAGAATTTATTTGGTCCCCAGTTGTCTCTGAGTCTATATTTCAGAGAAGGTTGAAAGACGACCATGACTCATGTGCACCAACTGCACCCGTTGGTTCCGTATTCGTCCAAACAGAAAACTGCAGGGGACCATATTTTTGGCTAGCCTTCAACCAACTTTTGCTAGGCTAACCTGTATGATGTTATTGTTCAAGACAAATTCAACTCACAGAGCAAACAACAGCCCTTCCTTCACTCCACATTTATAGCCCTACGGGTTGTACAAAAACGTGGGTGATATCAGGAGGCACTTGGCTGTGCGTTAAGACCTATCTCCAGTTCTTTCCTGCATAGCCACATACTGTCAATTTAGTGAACACTTCCTCCCGAAAACTGCACACACAACCTGCCGTAGTAGCCGTAATAGCACTGTGTTCTAGTGTGGGCCTGTTCAAGTTGAATGTAGAGCTGTAATTTCGGCACTATGTTCATTTTTATTTGAAAAGCTATGGCTGTGTAATTTGTTGTGATTTTTTCTCTGTCGCTACTGTTGTTTTATGTTGTTTAATGCGGGAGAGATTGGTGGTGTCCACTGTCTAGTCTAGCACTACGATTCGCAATAGCATGTAGAAGTTTGTATATGAAAGATATAATGTAATTGTGTCAACAGGCCATTTTTTTGCGTGTTGGGAAATCGGAGCCTCGCGCTCGACTCACAATGAACAAAAAACACTTCAGGATCTTGGGATACTATCGTCACAGAAAACAAACCAGAGAAAGAGGAATAGAAAAATAGAACACACAGATATACGAGGTTCGGCAACTTGCCTACGTCCCCGGGAGCCACACCAGTCCACTATGAATGAAAGATTACAAATCTTCTCCTTCCTCTCTGAGAAAAGTTTTCGATCTCTTGCACTTTCTCTCACTAGAAACCCTCTCTAGAAATTTTCTCTCTGTACAGTCTCATTAGCAAACTGCTCAAAAAATAATTAATACAACAACTTATATTTATAGGCAAACCCTAAGTGACAGCTGGACCCGTCCAACCGACTTGGGCCTTGGCCCACGGCCCATCCTGGCCGCGAGCTTGTCTGCCGCGCGTTACCTACCGCGAGCCTGACCGCGCGCCTACCTGCCGCGGAACTCTCCGCGCTGGTCGTGGACCTCTGTTGCTCAAAGTTGTCTGCATGTAGAAGTTTGTATATGAAGAAATAATGTAATTGTGTCAACAGGCCATTTTTTTTTTACGTTCTCTGAAAAACACGGGTTTCTGGAGACTTTTTGTTGTTGTTGTGATGGTTGTTTTCTATTATCGGTTTCTGTCGTTTAAAGTGGAGATTTTGATGGATTCCTCTGCCTAATGTAGATGATGCAGCAGCATGCCTAAATTTGAAATGACATGAATACTTTGATACGCCCTTTTTACCAAACTAGAGAATTAAAAATTCACTCTTTTGAAGTAACAATGAAACTACTATGGAGTATCGCCTCACGGGAACGTCTATTTGGACATAATGAGGTAATGTTTGTCTTCCTATACTTTGAGGAGGCATACCAGAACAAGTAATCCATGCTATTTGGAACTTACTATCTGTTTCTGTGATATGCAAGCCCATTAACACCACCCCGTTAACACCGCGATTGGTCATCTATCGGGTTAGATACCGCGTTATAAGAAGAAGAAAAAAACGTAATCTTGCCCAAAAGAAAATCTAACATTTTGGAAGTTCAAACCATAGTTCTTATAGATGTAAAGAAAACATTTTGGGGAAGATATCTATATGATCAGGTTCTATCGTTTCCATCATTAAAGACTTTATCACATTACCTCAACTTGAATTGGCAATAAAGGCTCATTACATAGAACCATATCATCCAAGATGGGGACCATTTCTTATTTTTTTGAATGAACAAAACACCCAAAAAAGGGGCTTTGTTTCAAGAGATGGGGCTCCCCCTCTAGTAACTATCAAATGTGTTGCCAAAATGAATAGGCATCATAAGCTGATTGTGGGGGGTGGGGGCATGAGGAGAGACTTTTAGCTGTACGTGCAGAGACAGATGAGATGTTCAGTTGTTTTTAGGGGGTACTGGAGTGGGAGTGGGTGTCCCTTTGATGAAAGGGCTGGCTTATCTATATTTCAAATTCGGATCAAAAAATAAAAAATAAAAAAATCTATATTTCAAATTTGCCGGTATTAAAAAATTATTTACAGTTTAAATCTGGATGTACAAAGAAAGTCGCATCTTGACAATCAATGCTTCAAATTTGTTCAAGACGCTGACCGTTCTTACTCGTCCGAGTATTTACCGAATCTGAACCATTAAATTTGCTTTTGGATGATCGAGATTACACAAAGTGGTCCGTGCAGTCTAAACCACAGAAGACAAGACAAATGCTTTAAGACAAGGGGTCTAAGATAAGGTAGTCTATATTTATGTAAGACAGCATGCGATCCACCTAGGACCTAACAACAAAAAAACTACAAAAGGCCTTTGTGCACAGATTCTACTACACAAATCATGAACAGAATTTGTTGCGGAGCCTATCTCGGGTTTCAAAAAAATGATCCGAACCAGTGCATAGCACGTTTGAAAAAACAAAGGGTTAAAAAGGCCGGGAAATACACTTAATTAGGTATAGCATGGGGGGCATGCACTGAAGCTCTGGTTTCTTTTGGCCAAATGGAAAGCTCATTTGGGAAATGGGCGGTGAAAACAATGCATCGAGTAAGAGAATGATCACAACTGGGTAAAGGAAAAGTGCGTGTGAAGTGAACCGACCATAATCCTAGTAAAGCTACTCGATCCTATATATGATGGACCATGTACAGTAGTAATGTTCTTTTGTCCGTTTGGTTTTTCATTTCTGTGACCTTTCATGAAGCGTCTACAGGTAGGGTAGGGCTCCAAACACCGAGCAGGTCGAGCCTAGGCTAATTCAAGTGTTTCGTTTACTACGTTCGCTTTATGCAAAGGAATATAAAGTAAATGTTCTTCCGCGTTAGATGGACTAAATCAACGTTATCGATCCAGTGCCAATGTTGTTAAAATACTACTCGCGATCGACTCCCGTTTATGCATTTAGATCACTCTTCTTGCAACTGAAAGTTGGTGCCAAATAGCCATGAAAGAAAGTTTCAATTCACGCTGCAGCCACGCCACATATGATTACAGCTTCTTCTTCTTCTTTTATATATTTCGCAAATGGAGTTGAAGTTAAGTGGTTGAGTACATATACTCTCATGTATTTAACAAAAGCTCAAACCTCAGTAGCTACAACTAATAATGCTGACCTTTCGCCGAGGGAAAAAAAAATAATCTAATAGCTAGGATCGAAGTTGTCTTTTTCAACCAAATTTATCGATCAGTTTTACACGTATTTGTAACGTGATATCATGTCGTAATCAGTGTGCAGAAAAATATTAAAAAATCTGCCGAGATAAGATTAGCGAATCCAACCATAAGATCAAATACGAATGCCATATCAAATCTAGAGACAACAGCATGGTAAAGGGAAGAGACAGAATTCTCTGTTTGGGCCCTAAATTAGGGCCATCAGGTAGTATAAAATGGTGATCAAAGAAAAAGAGATATACTACTATAAAACTTGGCAAAAAGCTACACGCAACAGGGCCCTTTTTCATTCGCTTTAACCCCCAAGTTTTCTTCGTCTGTGACCCCATTCTCTCATTGTTTTTGTTTTTGTCATGGTCGGGGTTGTCTAGTTCAACTTACGAACATCTTAACTATTTTCTTCTCTTGTTTGGTTAAAGGCAATTCATCCACACCGAGACTAGAAAATTCACAAGAGATTTCTCATTTGCGACCTAGCACCAAGAGGTTTCCAATTTTGATGTCTAGATTTACGGTTCATCCTTATTACCACTTCAGCTACTCCTTTGGTTACCCCATTCTCTCTTTATTTATCTCTCACAGTCACCCCCAGAAACTACTACTAAACCCTGTTGAGAGAGAGAGGGGGGGGTCTGCTATCTTCTTCCATTTTCTCTTACAAATAAGAGAGAAACAGAGAGAAAAAAGAGTTGGGGATGGGTAATCATAAGTTCAGGTTATCAGATATGATACCAAATTCCTGGTTTCAAAAGCTGAAAGACATGGGCAGAATCAGAAACCGAAACACCACTCATACTAGAAAGAAAAAACCACCTCCCACATCATCAAAATCAACCTCAACAACATCATCAACTGCAACTTGCATTCCACCCAAAACAGAGCAACCAAAACTCCTCTCCCACCAAAGGAAATCTTACTACTTCACACGAGAGCTCACTCCTCCTTCCCCACAACCAAAAAGCCCAAAAATCCCAGAAACCCATTTCCAAGAATCACCAAGAAAATCACACAAACAGAAAAAACACCGCACCACCAAAAAGGGGAGGAACAGAGTAGTCACCACCTCCTCTGTTTCCACCGGTTGCGGCTGTCGGGCAACCGTCGAGTCCATTTCGACTAACCCCGATTCGATATCCGAAGATTACCCGATTTCCTCCCTGGATAGCTCATCCGAAAACCAATCTGTTTTTCCCGAATGTTGTTCTGACCATGACAATGAAAAGGGAATTTCCTCTTCTCCATCCAAGAGTCAATGCAGACTACAAAACAACATCGTTATAAACCCGAATGGGAAGAAAACAAACGAGACATTCGATGGGTTTGTAGAGCTTTCCCGGCTTGAACTCCCTCCAATTGTAACAAAAAAACCCAAATTTCCCAAAGAATATGAAAAGCCCACCAATCAGCTGGAAAAATCTGAAAAACAGAGGAGTAGCCCCGTTCGATCTCCGGGAGTGAGGCTACGGACTAATTCTCCAAGAATAGCAAGCCGGAAAATCCAGGCCTTCGCCCGGAAAAGCGTGTCGTCCAGCTGCCGGAGAGTGAGGGGGAGCCTGTCCGAGAGTTTCGCGGTGGTGAAGACGTCGGCGGACCCGCAAAGGGATTTCAGGGAGTCAATGGTGGAGATGATTCTTGAAAACAATCTCAGGGCTTCAAAGGACTTGGAAGATTTACTAGCTTGTTATCTTCAGTTGAATTCAGATGAATATCATGAGCTGATTGTTGAAGTGTTCAAGCAAATATGGTTTGATATTGCTGGTGTCAAGGTGAATTAATATGTTCAAGAAATGAACTGTATATTAAGTTATTAACCTCTTCTGGAGTCCTCTTTAGATATGGTTTTTCTCATATTTTCTAGTTTTAACTTTAGTTTCTGTACTAGGAGTGAGCATTAAATTAGAAAGTTCGTACCTGGTTCTCTAATTGTGAAATTAGCTACATTTATGTCTCACACCAGTTTCTACTTTATATCGCATTAAGAAAGTTTGCAGATTGCATCGGTTACCGCCATTAATATGAATTTATATTCAAGGATTTACATAAACCCGACATAATCAACAAAGTGACTAACCCAACCGATATGGGTGGTTAAATCATTAATGTGGTGGATCAAGAATGTTACTTTTGCCGATCAAAAAATGTGGTGGATCAAGGAAGAAGAAATAGTATGGTAGCTACAAGTTTTCCTTGGTTTGTTGTCAAACTTTTTCTACAAGCTAATGTTGGTTTGATAGACGAGTACACAACCTTGTACAAATTCTACGACTGGGGTAAATCCCTTCTAATTTAAGACCTTGATCCAATCTTGAAAAAATGTACGTCCCGCCATGTTAATATGCTAGAGGATCAGGACGACCACCAAACATAACAGTCTGCGGTAAATCGAAAATGACCTCTCTTTAGATTGATAATTAAAAATTCGGAAGATCAAGAGATTTTTCGAAATAAAATTGCTATGAATGATCTTTGGGATTGATTCCCGATTAAGCAAGCGATCGCGGATGAAGATGACATCTTATCAATTCCTTTGATCTGCTATAGTACTGTAATGAATCTTTACTCAAGCTGTCAAGCATCTGATGGCCATCAGCCAACATAAATGTGTCCACACTCTGCAGATTAGTCTTTCGTCTTGCAGAAGCTTGGGTATAGGAGGGGCCAAGAATAGCTTCGATAAAAATATGAAAACAGTAGTGCTACTGTGCTAGGAGGGGGGCCAAGACACCGAACACAGATTTGAACATAGATGGCTTACAGTCGTTCGATGCACGTGGCCACAGACTCGTACCACAGATCCAACTACAAATAGCTCGGCAACCACATGCACAGGACGTCTGCTACTGTTGTTGGATCTATAGTCGGTGTCTGTGCATAAATTCGAGGCGAAGTGGAGAAGTTGAGAGTCATATGTTTAATCACTATCATCAGACTTAAGTCAAGCAGACCAAATAGTAAAATACTAAACAGTAAGATTATAATAATAGTAGTACTATGGGGTCCTTTGGAAAATGGGATTTGTCCATGCGCTGTTACTTACCAAATTAACGAAAAATCCACTCCTCCCCTGATAAAAAGATGCTTCTCTGTTTTCGTCTCTAAAGACCAAAGGACCCATTATTGAACTCTCTGTTTATCTGAAAAATCTATGTACTACCCAAACACCGCAATTGGTAATACATACAGATCGAGAGCTACTTCTATGCACTTTATAGATAAGGGGGACCCCGGCCAGGTCCCCAACCACACAAGTGAAAAATGGACACGTCACGTCGGTCCTGTTTTGTTTGGATTTTGAGAGAGGTTTTTTTTAGAGTTATGAGTGGAGAGAGATATAAAAAATTTATTAAAGACCGTGCCTAGGGGTTTTGAGACACTAAAACGAAAGGAGGAGATTTTGGCACTCCAAATTTAGTCAATGGCACTCCACTTTTAGTTTTATTTTCTCACATGATTAACACACAAAGTGAAGCGCCAGTGGTAAAAACTGGAGTGCCAAAATCAATTTCCACGAGACAAATCCCAGACCTCTTTCTATATGAATGTGTATATATAAGTTCTCCTATATGAATGTGTGGTAAAAGTCGTAATTTTTTACTTTTTCGATTCGTCTTGACGAGATGAATCAATAATCAACAAAAATTAAACACAAAAAATTAACAAACCTGAAAAAAAATTGAATAAAGACAAAATAAAAAGAAGAACGCAAAAATCTTAGCAGAATTTAGCCAAAATTATCTCTCCATACAAGTGGAGTTCTAGTTTAATCTTGACACTCATGAGCTTCCACGTACCACCAAAAGAAGATACCCCTTTTCTTCCGGTCGGGAAAAAAAGAAAGATAGGAGTACCATTTTGAGGACCAATAGTTGAAGTTTCAGATTTTAATACTCTCCCCGTCTTATTTTGTTTGTCCATTTTTTTTTGTCTCTTATGATTCAAATACCTATATTTTTTAATGTAGACCTTCAAAAACATTCGATATGGAATTTATTTGATAAATTTCGATTTATTCTATAATACAAAATTTTCAAAATCATGCAAAACGATATAAATCGAAAGATATAAATATTTTTTATTGGACAAACAAAATGAGATGAGAGGAGTATTTTCTTTCCACAATTTTATTTACTCATTTAGCGGTCTCTATCCTATCTCAAGGTACTATATAGTCTATATACAGCTTTTAAGTCCTCCACCTGCACCACCTGAAGATATAAAAAGAAAAAAGTAATCATACAAACATTAATAACAGAGCAGTGCAAGATTTCCAAGGAAAAAACAAGAACCGATTGATGTTTAGTCATGGGTTGTGTACGTTGTTTGCAAACTGCAAAAAGCTACTTATTCTATTTTTCTATAATTGAGGAATCTATTTTCACCGTTCACAAATAGAGAGTCTAATCAAAATCGATCGAAGTAAAACCCTGTATGAGCTTAAAAGAACTTTAAATATTACGATGGCGGGTGTAAAAGTTTGTTAAGCTTATTGTAAAATTAAGGTTGCTTAGAACTTAGAAGATCACAAAACTTGTGAATGTATTAATTATTAATGTGTAGAAGCTTTTGTGACCTAAGCGCACATGACATGGTGTTCTGAGAAATACTTCATATATATATATATATATATATATATATATATATATATATATATATAGTAATAAGAAATCTAATTAAAAGATTCTTCGATAAATTAACACTTGAATTTAAGTATATTAAGTACTATCTGATAATTATATTCTGCATTACTTAAAATTTGTAGTGCTGATCATGAAATTAATATACAAAATTGAATAACAAGTGCTTGTTTAATTCTGATTAAATTTATGGGAAAATTTCAAAATGGCACCTGAACTTTCACTCAAATGTCACCGAAACACCTGAACTTTACTTTATTTCAATTAAACACCTGAACTTTCAAAATCCCCAAATTGAGGCACCTACCGTTAGCTTCCATCCATTTTCTTTCCAAATCGGCTGATGTAGCTCATTTTTGGCGTTAAAGGGCCCCACTAGATATGTTAGGAAGTGAACTCAATGCACAAATTTAGGAAGTGAACTCATTTCTGGTTGTGATTATGTGTATTGAGTTCACTTTCTAACATGTCTAGTGGGGCCCTATAACGCCAGAAATGAGCCACATCAGCCGATTTGTGAAGGAAATGGATGGAGGCTAATGGCAGGTGCCTCAATTTGGGGATTTTGAAAGTTCAGGTGTTTAATTGAAATAAAATGAAGTTCAGGTGTTTCGGTAACATTGGAGTGAAAGTTCAGGTGCCATTTTGAAATTTTCCCTAAATTTATTGATACTTGTATATCACCCATTTCTTTACCACAGTCACCCTCTACAAATATCGCCGCCACCACCATTATCAAGATCACCCCACCTCTACCACAAGTACCACTATCACTACCACCATCTCCATCACCCACCATCGTCTCTCTATCTAACACTACACCGTCAGGACTAAACAGTCACTCACCATGGAAAATCTCTCTGCCTTCTCTTTAACCTATCCAGCCGCCTCTCCTAGGGTTTTTCTTGGGCCCTCACCGGCGCCGTGCCTCCTCCTCCCCTCCTCTGATTCCCTCTCCTCTCCTCTCCCTCCCTGAACTCTTTCTTTCCGCTTTCTCCTCCTCATCCATCCTTCGATTTATGATCTTGGCTCTTTTCTTTTATTCACAAAATGATGGGCATCTGTATCGAGTTGGCATGAGGCGGCGGAGCTGATGGTTATCAATAGCAACCCCTGTTGCTGTCATCCTTCCACCACCACCCCTCACCACAATCACCGCTTTATCTCAAACTACCACATGTCATTGTCGTCTATCCACCCCCACCACCTTCACTACAACCACCTCCACCACTACCACCAATGCATTGCTACCATCTTTCAGCTATAATCGACATCTTCTCTCCATCTCTCCACCACCCCTTTTGTCGCCACAACTGCTCTACCTCTCCACCACCACGACTACATAACCACTCGCCATTGTCATCACTAGCAATGTCCCCTTCGCCACTTCCTTCCACCACCATGCCACCACCTATCAGCATCACCGACATCTGTCCACCACAGCACCGTAGGTAGTCACCACCTCTCCACCACGTACTACCACCACCATCTCTCCACCACACCATCGCGAGTAGTCACCACCTCTCCACCAGTACCACCACCATCTCTCCACCACCCACCACGTGTAGTCGTCAGCTCTTTACTACAACCACCACCACCTTCTCAACGACCAACACCAACCACCACGACCACCATCTCTCCATAACACCACTTTTCCTCCACCACCACAACCTCTATCGCCTTATACGACCACCACAACAAACACAATGTGAACATTAATAAAACTTATTTTAGTTCAGCTCTTAATATTTTACACTATCTAACAGCTTAATTTTCGACTTAAGTCAAAATTTTACAAAAATATGACAAAGTCACAAGTCCAAAATTATGGTCAAAAGATAGCTTTAGTCATCTTTTTGGTGCCAAATATGACTATACCAAATACGCCACATTTTTCATACCAACAAATTTAATTCTAGAGAAAAACTTTTTTACGGAGGCTCCGTAAATAAGGTTTTCATGGAGGTGAATAATCTCACCTGTGTGTTTTGGGCGGTCCAGATTTTAAATAAATTATTAGCGCGAATAGTTTATTTAAAATCCGGACAATAGTTTATTTAAAATCCGGACCGTCGATTACCGAGACGAACGGTGAGATGGGGCGGCGCAAAAACCTCTTTTACGGAACCTCCATGAAAAAGGCAACCTCTTAATCCTATAGTCTTAATTTGAAATTTTGTCATGGCACCAAACCAGAGTAGCAACCTCCATGAAATTTTGTCATGAAAAAGGAAACCTCCATGAAATTTTGTCATGGAAACTTTATATCCATCTCAAAACCAATTGACAATGAGTGGGGAGGTTCCAAATATTATTAAGTGATCACCTATTCCACTCCCAAGTAATGTGGGACTTTATATCTTAACAAGAGAGAAATATTCTCCATTACTTTCCATATTTTAAACCCTTGTATCTATCTGCAGTTACCAATTTACCATTCTCCGCAAAATTATTTGCAATCATACGTGTGTAGTTGATCCGTTTGCTCCCCACGTAATCGGCAATGGAATATTGTACTTAGCCATTTTGGGTCAAGCTTGCTTTATCAGACCTCATGCTAAAACTGGTCACATGAGATACGTGCACTCTAAGAGACTATTGTGTTGGGTAAACGTCAGATTCTGTCAAAGGTGCCAATAATTTTAGTACTTTTTTTGAACAGAATAATTTTAGTACTTGTTACTCTGCTTGTTCATGATGACTGTGGTGATTTGATTTGGTTTTTTTTTTTTTTTTTTCACAGCAAAGAAAGTAATATTTCATCAATAATAACAAAATATTACAAGAGGAAGAAAATAGATGAAACCATCCAAAGAAAACTCGAACTGTAGTTGGCCAAACGTAGCCAAAACGTCAAACTCAGCAAAAACATTAGCTGTTTAACAGATTTAGATGGTAGGTGTCCGATCGAATAACGAAGCAATAGCTTAGGAGTAAAATTGAAGTTTATGAAAATTTGAGAGCATTTTGACAACCTTGCCTAAAAATGGTCCTACCGACACACACAAAGCGCCATCGAAAGTTTCATACAACTGAAGGAAGTTAAGTGCATGAATCAATAATTCCGACATATATATTCCAAGCTAAATAATTTCATATCGAACTGACTTTTGTAAAGCACTCACCGATGATAGCAACTAGCGGTTGGGGCATATCCTCCGTGTGTGCAAGTTAAAATATTTAGGGAGTGAGAGTGTTGGTGGGTAGTTTTTTTTGGGTTGAGGTGGGCGGTTGAGTTTTAGTGATTTTACTACCCTAAGATTTATCAAATCAGATGTAAAATGTGGATTTTGATGGCTTAAAAAATAGGTCACGCCAAAAGCCTTTTATATATTAGAATAGATAGATAGATCTACCTTGTACACAAATTTTCAAGATAGGGATCCCTGATTTTCTTACGGTCAGGACCTCATTGTTCCCGATTGAATTTTGATGATCCGAACCATTCAATGTGTTTAAAACGCTTTTTATGAAAAACTGCTCAGATCATTTTCGGTCATATTTTTTGCCGATTTCTTGCGGATACTCTTAAAAATACGTTTTAAACACATTGAACGATTCGGATAATCGAAATTTGATCGGAAAAGTGGACTTCCGCATGAAGTTCGGACCGTAAAAAAAAATCAGGGATCCCTGACTTGAAAAGGATTGCTACCTTGTGTACCCCATGTTTGTGTTATCGATTGTTCGACGACTATATTTAATGTCTTCACCAATTAATTATTTACACACACAAACAGAAATAGGGTTTTTCATGAAATATCTAGATCACTCTATATATATATAAAACTTGCCCAAATACCAAAAGATAAAGATTTAGGGTAGAGTGAAAAAGAATCAAGTTCATCGCAATCAAAGGAAGTTGCTCAAGGAATTATTCAGGTCAGTGTCGGCGAGCCGCAAGGAAGAGATATTATGAAGAAAACAACCCCCATGCAAGAAGACAAATTATATTTATTCCGCAGATTCTGGGTTTTTACGTACTTTGAAAAGGAGGAGTATTAATTATTAATCTGTCTAAACTTAATTAAGGCATGCATGGTACAGGATCGAGCTATAGCTACTGCCCTATATATACTATGGTTCCAATTATGATAGCTCACTGTTCATTTGTTTTTGGCATGTCTAATCCCATTGGACACTTATGGACAGATCGATCAGCGCCATTTGTTTGGAAGCTGAGTGTGGTAGGACGTTCGACTTGACGGGCGTCCTCTTATGTGTTATGCACGAGAGTCATTCGGGATCGATGTCTCTGAAAAGAATGGTTACGGATGACGTCACGGGGCACGGGCTCGAAACGGGATTACTTTGTGCCCATGTACGTACAGTTTTCTCTTCTATAAAAGGTAAATGACAATCCTAGAAAACTACTCCATTTATTGTGATCTAGGTTTTGTATACTTAAAGTGAGGACTGACTTTGACATCGGAAGTGCCCTTCTGACTGCAATTTGATTGAATGTTGCTCAGTACTATTTGTTCATCTTGCGGTCCTACTCTTGAGAAAGGCAAAGGCAAAGGCAAAGGCCAAGTGAAAGTTCAAGTTCCCCCACGCGAACAGAAAAGAAGGAAGATACCTTTCAGGCTTTCACATCTATGTCTACTAGCAAGTGATGGATAGAGGGGGAGGGAGCACCAACTGAAGATGCCATTGTATAGTTTGCGTTTGACCGATAAATCTTTCTTTTGACGTACTGGATCGAGCTAAGACACGGAATGGGGATCCTGCCAAGCACTCCCTTGTCAATTGCGGGTGCCAAGCGGCCGATTTGACCGTTCATCTTGACAATCGAAGGCTCGGATCTTGACCGAAAATGGACAGTTCAAATCTGTATGCGCTCAGATTCAATCCGAACCGTCCGTGCCGAGATAAACGGCTGGCATCCGCTTGGCAGGGGTGCTGTTTACACCATATATTACAGCCTGTCGATATCGACCGAAAGGTAAGAATTATGGGAATGCAACCTATTTTACTAGTATTAGCGTTTCTTTTATTATTATTGTTTGCATTTAAATAATGTGCAGGATACTAGCTTGGCATGCTCCTACACATTTGGAAATTGAGTGAAGTTATTTGGACAAGTGGAAGCAAATGATTAGAATGAAGAGTAGTGGAGAAGTTAGGAAGTTATTTCCTATGCATTTTATTTTCCTATAAATAGCCTCTTTGGGCTTCATTGTAATGTCTCTCTCGAACAAATCAAAGTCTATCTTGACTTGTTATTAATTTTTGTCTTACTAATCTAATTTTGGGTTATAATTAGGATCTTCGATGTATCGCTCATGGCGATAGATCAATCGTTGAAGATTGATGGAAGAATCTCTTCCATTCTTCTTCAATTTGTAAATTAGATTCTCTCTCACCTCTTGTGTCGATTTCGTTCTTGAAGAACGGTATGCCTTGCATCAACGATTTTCTTTTATGTGTCGACACGCTTCTTTCTTATTACCAATTTCACATATGACTCGACTGCCATTTCACATCCGATGAAGTCCTGGAATACGGCGAGGAACCACGGGTTTGCCTTTGGAGACAAGCCGCATCGCCCTTTTCATTTTGTTGTTGCTTTTGTTTCTTTTCTTTGTCAAGTCGCTCCGGAGAAATAAAATATTGGTAAACAATTTTTGGCGTTAGAAAGAGGGCAAGCATGTAAGGCAAAGATCAAATGTGCAAATGAAATCCTTGCATGTAAGGCTTGAACAATTTGAGGAAATGGAATAACGGCCATTTGTTGGCCATGTCAAACTGTAAAATGACAGAATTCTGCCTTAAATGTTTATCTGAAAATATACCATTCGGCTGTGAATTAAACAAATGGCCATCAGTGCAAAGGCTACTGTTCAGGAGCCGGATCCCCTGTCCGACCCCAATTTGGACAAGGACCTGTCTCACCCCTCTCGATCGTTGATCTCGTAAATCAACGACTGAGATGTGCCGAGCCAAAACGACATCGTTTTGGACCAAAAAGTGCTCGGTACATCTCAACCGTTAATTTACGAGATCAACGGCCGAGAGGGGTGGAACAGGCCCCTGTCCGAATTGGGATCGGACAGGAGATCTGGGTCCTACTGTTCAAGGTTTCTAAAAAAAAATGATATACCATTATGTATAGGAATCATGTTATATTGGGGGCCGGGCATCTGACCTTGGATGCCACCATTCGTCAAAATTTTAACAAGGCCATTGTTCAAGGCTGTTTAAAATCAAACACGTGTTGAAGACAAACGAAAAGTCTTCAAGGCCAAGAGGGTTTGTTTTAACATGTGTCGATTTGTTGGGTTATTAGGCTTCATCTAAACAGTTGAAGAAAGCCATGTTGTGCAGTAAGCAATTAACATAGTACTGCGCGCACCACTGCACACCACCATCTTTCAATTCGCATTTGGTAAGTAAATTCTTTTATACCAAACACGCAAAGAAGCTACAATGCCAAAAACAGTAACCTATCTAACAATTGTTATCCACATGAACCGACAAAAAAAAAATATAATATCTATTCAGGATAACAGTTATATATACATTGGCGACTTACCAATGACAAGAAGGTTAGGACGGCCATGCATTGGCCAATTCTTGGATCATTTTTGGGGTTGAAAAAATTGTAATCGGCAGAGATTCAATGTGAATCGATTGAATTTTAAGCCTTTCATGGAGGTTTAAATTAAAGAAAGTCTACACACACAGACAATCTGTGTACGGATTGTGCATAGATTTTAATGTGTGGCCCACCACGGGTCCCACACAAATGATCCAAGCCGTTCATTAAATGTAAACATTTTTTTAAAGGTTCCCTCAAAAAATCAGCTCAATCCAATACCTATAAGTGCTCGATTCAATTGTCTAACTTTTCATTCAGATTTTAGAATAATGAAAAGTTAGACGATTGAATCGAGCATCTATAAGTATTGAATTGAGCTAATATTTTGCGAGATCCTCAAAATATTGTTTTACATTTAATGAACGGCTCGGATTATTTGTGTGGGATCCGTGGTGGGCTCCACAACAAAATCTGTCTGTATGTGTAGCAGGACTCTTTAAATTATGGACCTTGCTAACCACACATACATCTGTGCACAGATTTTGTTGTGGGGCCCACCACGGGTCCCACACAAATAATCCGAGCCGTTCATTAAATGTAAAATATATTTTCAAGGGTCCCTATAAAAAAAATAGGCTCAATCTAATACCTATAGATGCTCGATCCAATCATCTAAATTTTCATTCAGATTTTCAGGTAACGAAAAATTAGATGATTAGATCAAGCACCTATAGGTATTGGATTGAGCTGATTTTTTGCGGGAACCCTTGAAATTTTTTTTTACATTTAATAAACGATTCGGATTATTTATGTGGGACCTGTGGTGGACCCCACAACAAAATCTGTGCACAGATTATCTGTGTGGACAGATTTACCGTTAAATTATTCATCCTAAATAGGTCATTTGAAATCTGTGGATGTTCTGGCCTTATATCTGTACACAAGAAGTGTTCTTAAATAAAGAGTTAGCTCCAAGATTCTCTCTTGCAATTCTTGGATTTTAGTGCCTTGCACAAACCGCCACTTGTTGAATGTAAGTAATACTAATAATATCAAATGGTTAACTTTCATATTACGGCAATTAATTCAAGTAGTAATATTGTAACACTGACCTAACGTCGGTCTAGGTAACACACATTATATATGTGGCCAAATGGCAACAGCTAACAATAATTCGTTTTTTTTTTAATTTAAAAATGAAGTCAAGTTATCGAGCATAGCCTGCATATATAGGCATGCTTCCCTATTGAATATGACGTACGTTGATTAGTAAGCATGATTAGTTATTATAATCGACAAAACATCCAATCAACAGTATTCTCCCACAAGTATGATCAAATTATTGTATCCTCCGACTACCATACGACATCGCATACGTGATACATCCGACCAATAATTAACCCATTACACACACAAAGTGGGCCATTCATCGCCCTCAACGATCAATAACATTGATTGTTGATATCTTATTTGCAATATTAATTACGGGGAAAAATTCAAAAAAACCCCTGAACTTTGAACTCAATGTCAAATAGGCACCTGAACTTAAATAAACTTCAATTGAACACCTGAACTTTCACTCCGTTATCAATTTACCCCCTGCCGTCTCGGATCGTTAACGGCACAGTTAAGAAAAAAAAACTTACCACCAGTTTGCAATCCTATGAAGCAGAAACGTGATTATGAGAGCCTTAGAGACAAAATTTGATTATGTCTCTTTAGAATAATATGATCAGAATAATAAAATCTTCACACCCGTTCAAACGGATTAAAAATTGGAGCACTTAATTTTTTAACCATATTTTTTAATATATAAACGGTCCCAAAAAATTAAGTGCTCAAATTTTCACTCCGTTCGAATCGATGCAAAGATCTTTTTATTCTTATCATATTATTCTAAAGGGTCGTAATTCATTTTTATCTCTAAGGCTCTCATATTAAGTATGTGTTCTTTATTTAGGACCCTATGGAGCAAAAATGTGATTATGAGCACTTAATTTTCTGAGCACTTAATTTTTTATGAGCACTTAAATATCTTTGTATTGATTCAAAACGGAGTGAAAATTTGAGCACTTAATTTTTTAGGACCGTTTATATATTAAAAAATATGATTAAAAAATTAAGTGCTCCAATTTTTAATCCGTTTGAACGGGTGTGAAGATTTTATTATTCTGATCATATTATTCTAAAGAGACATAATCAAATTTTGTCTCTAAGGCTCTCATAATTACGTTTCTGCTTCATAGGATTGCAAACTGGTGGTAAGTTTTTTTTTTTTTAACTGTGCCGTTAACGATCCGAGACGGCAGGGGGTAAATTGATAACGGAGTGAAAGTTCAGGTGTTCAATTGAAGTTTATTTAAGTTCAGGTGCCTATTTGACATTGAGTTCAAAGTTCAGGGGTTTTTTTGAATTTTTCCCTTAATTACGACATCATTGGTTGATAGTACTGTGTGAAAATAACGGATGATATTCCCGAGAAGTTAGCATATAATTAGCCAAAAGTTTTGGGCCATCCATATTTGGGTTTTGCCCCCCAACAGAAGATAATTATACAGGTGTAATCTCAGTTAGGTAGGAAAACTTGGTCGCCCTACCATTAGATTTGAAGAGGACCTTTCACCTAAATGATTCTATTTTCCCAAAACATGGCAAAGCTACTGGACTGTTTTCTAACATGGAGCTAGCTAGCCCACCAACATGACATGTCAAATCCTTTGCTATTGTTTAAAGTTGGGGAAAAAAATAACAAAAGGATCTTCACCGAGTAATCAAATTTGCTGCAAATTTGGCAAAACTGTTTTCGGTACCAGCAAGTTTGGCCAAACTTTGTCGCCTCACTCAACTCAACTATGGTTGTCACAACCACAGTTGCGCCAAAATGGCAAAATAGCACCAAACAAGGATAGCAACATTTTTACTTTTTACCAAAGTCATTTTGACACTAACAGGTAGACTTGCTCGGTAACATATTGTGAATGACAGGTTACCACAAAACTGACTTGCTTGGTAACATATTGTGAATGACAGGTTACCACAAAACTCCAACTACTAATATTTGTTGATTCGAACTAACAGATCAGGATAATGATATTTGAACTCTCACTTCCAGCACTCATTGGAATTTTTGGCATCTGATCAACTCTCTGTCTATGGCACGATTCTATACACCTGTTAGGTCCTGAACTACAAAACTTTTTTTTTGATAACTCAAGCCAGTTTACGCACACCTCAAATAATCCTGGGGACCCAATCCTACCGCCCACTTGCAGGAAGCCCAATAAAAGCAAGAGCAAATCTCTATATGGACTGCTGAACCACAAAACTACTAGAATAACATCCTTTTTTATCATTAGATTAAAAGCCTTATTTGTTCATTCCATGAATGATACTCCTTCATTAGTTGTTAAATCAAACACAAGAAGTTGAGTCAAGAACAGAGTGTACGTTATTTCAATCAAAATAAATAGACGTTTAAAGCTAGTAGAGTAGGGACAACGATATGGATATATCAGCAATATTTATTGCAAAATCAAAACAACCATCTCTATTTTCCTTTTCTTTTGCTCACTCTCACACATTCACAAGTTCAAACAACATCTAACTGTACAACAAATTTTGTCCCCAAAAAATATCATATCGAACGAATCTTGATGCCTAATTAAGCACCAACATGTCAAGGGCTCACACTCATTGTGACACCGTGTATCACATCCGAAATGCAATTATGTTCTTGGCAATCAATAAAATATAAACATAAAAATATTACATACGAGCGCAATGATGATGACGAATAAGATTTGGTCTGCTATTAGGATTGTCTTATTAATCTTGCCAAAACCATGACTGAACCTTGAAGGTGAACAGTTGAGCTCGATTGAGAATGATGCTCCGGTACTAGAAAGGTTTGGCTCAAAGGTAAGTTCCCCATGGCCATGAGCAGATTTAAACTCTCCAAGGCTCCATTCCTATTGCCACAAGCGCAAAATCAAGTATTTATAAGTATGCCGGCTTGAAGCCTTGAACAAGTGTTTATTTCTTCAACGTATGTAATCAAGAACCCCAAACATGAAGTCTAAACCTTCTTAATTAGGATTACCCCGTGACATTTAGAAGAGAAAAGAAAAAGGAAACTACTTAGTAGGGCCCTGTCCAAGATAATTAGCTGTGGATGGTTTACCTTAGTGATAGGAATTGGGGTTTATTTGTAATTGTTGTAAACATTCAGGACTTAATGCGTAATTCTTGAAATACTTGTAAGTCGGTTCTGGGTTGTTAGGAGGGGAGTCGGTTATTCTGATAAGGGTGAATATATACGTATAATGGAGTAGGAGAAAGGGTCGTGAATCACATTTCCTGTTTCTCTCTTTCTCTCCTGTAATTCTCTTTTCTTCTCCATTCTTCTGTATTCCATTTCTCCAGTTGATAATAAAACTCTGTGTTCAATTCCTGAACATTTTCTGTAAAGAACTCTATCACTTAGCTACCTTTTAGATAAAATAAAGGTTCACGTTAATCTATACGGTCTTCGTTTGGAAACTCTAAAGCAGTTCTTTTTCTTCTGTTTGCTAACAAAAATCAACTTGTTTTGCATCAATAGGCATCTCTAAAAGAAGGCTAAAAGATAGCCCAAACAGCGAAAGAGAAGTCTGCTTCTCTACTTCCATTCCTTGTATCCCAATTACAAAACTGCCGCAAAAACAAAAATATTCCAGACCAGTTTAGTTTTTTAAGCTCAACTATTTCAGCAAAACAAACTTTTGCAGACATGCTAAACAAAGCCCTAGTCACAAAATCTGTGTCAACAACCTTTTGCTTACTTATGAACATAGCGATTTCCCATATAATAATAGTACATGAATTTTGAAATGAACAACAAAATAAAAAGTGGTTACCTCAAGTTGTGTTCCTATTGTGACAACAATAGTGTCTGGGCCTGCATTGAATGACAAAGGTCCTCGTTCCGATTGGACGTGAAACTCGCATTGATCAACAAGAAGATGGAGGCTTATAGCATGTTCATAATGTGATTCACGGTGTCTGTCACTGGACAGAGGTGGAGGCTGGCCCATGAAAGCATCGTGATCGTATCTATATAAGCTGAGAGTTGATTCTCTTGGTTGAATTCCCTTGTGGATCAGTTGCTTATTTGCACCCTGTGATATGACCTCGGCCAATTCTCCTGCAATGGCTTCAAGTTGTTTGGCAACACTGTCAATCATTTGGCTGCAAATGAGTAGAAAATTCGTTACTGTAAACCTCTCCTTGCACTATTAGCAATAAGCAATGCAATTTCTACTTGATCACATTACTACTTGATCACATTATCTAGCCAATCACAATCACATTCTCTTGCCAATAAGCAAGCAATTTCTACTTGATAACACTACAGTCAACCTCTCCTTTGCTATTACTAGTTGATGGTCACACAAACAAAAGTAAGAGATATTGCCTAATCATATGGCATAATTTCATAGCAACATGAGGCAGCATTTTAACTCTTTTGCGGATCGCCCCCTACCACCATCCAAGGTTTGAATCAATTTCCAATTGAATCACTATTTTTACCATGTATAATCAATTGAAAATAGTCTCTTGAATCAATTGAATCCAATATTTCTACTATGCTGCTCTTGATAAAGCATATGTTTCTTTGCGAAAAAACACTTAGGTAAAGTACGTAGCTAGTATTTTGAATCACAAATTTATTTTATCATTTTAATTGGAGCAAAAACAATTGACAACTAAATGATCTATTTTTGGTAATGCAAAGCGTCCCGACCAGTTTTGGCACACCTCGAACCTGATCCTTCAGCCTAACGTAGTTTCATCTACTCGAACCTGATCCTTCAGCCGCTTTTCTTACCTTGTCCCATGGGTCATTTTCCCATGTAAGTGGGCCTACACTCGGAAACAAAATGAGGAACTCAATCTTTATGGGCCTCAGCCAACTAATCAGACCAATCTCTATGGTACAAATTGGTAAGCCTGGACAACAGTAGTGTCTTTGGGTTCTTCACAAGAAACAAGGCTTGGGCCTTTATTGCTACAGACAACAACTAGCTGAACTATTCTGTCGGACCGCTTTTCCACCATCTCTCCTAAAACTAATTGGTGGTAGGAAGGGTTTCAATTAAATTTTTTATGGCATTCGACATCGCACTCGCAAGTCTGTTTTTAGAGCGGTCGCAGGGAGTGACATTGTGTAACCAAATCTATGGGCAACATCGTACCGGACCGGACCGATATTTCCAAAAGAATAAAAATTTCGGCCTCAGATTTACCTTAACCTCCGATACTTCCCAGCTCCGATCACTTTCCGCGCCCGTTCCTCCACAGCCTTTTCGAAACGCCGCCACACAAACTCCTCACGACCGCCGTAATCTTGGCGACAATCCTTGTTTTTGCAATCCGGAATCCGAAAAACCGCATCCGATTCACCCAAAGCCGATCGCAACTCCTCAACGCAAATCCCGTGCCTGCTAATCCGAAAAACTCCAAACTCGGCAGCACATCTCAGAATGCGCTTCACCGAATCGGGTTCTCTCGAAGCAAGCGATTCGCGATCGATATCAGCCGGAACCGAACGGTGAACGTACTCGGGGAGGGACAGTTTGGGGATTTTGAGCGATCGGCTGAGGTTTTCGGAGAAGATCGAATTGGCGGCGGAGCGCGAACCTCTTCCGGTGGGGATCGGAGACGGAGGCGGTGCTTCGGATGGTGAGGTTAAGAGACTCCTCGTGCGCATGATAGCCATTAGAGACGGTGAAGGTTTTGATGGGCGTTTGACAAATAGAAGGGGGTACGTAGGAAGGCAGTTTTAGTAGGGCCCGTTGTAGTAAACGTTTGGCACGTCTTGCATGTTTGCTACAGTGACCATGCAAATTTTTTTTTAATCATCAAAAGGGTGGGAGAAGACGACCAGCGTAGTAACTCTCCCTTGGGTGCGACCATAGGGGCTCCCTACCCACCAATGGAATGTCCAGTTCGAGCCATAACTACCGTCCGTGAAAATGGGCCGTCACCACGACATCACCTAGTGCACAGCGACGAAAAATCCCCATCTTCGGTTCACATACGGGTTCGAAATAAAGCCTATTAGTAGTACCACCAGGTAGCAGCACAAATGTGCCTCCCGTGGCTCGAACCGGCGCAGGTGTTAAAGCGAGGTGGTGACTCCCACCAACTGGACTACCACCTAGATGGTTACAGTGACCATGCATTTACGGGACGGAGCCCAGTCTATACAAATAAGTCGAGTTTTTTCGAACCGAGTTGAGCTTTTGAGTATTTAGCTCAGCTCGGCTCGTTTAGTATAGCCTCATCATATTTACGGGACGGAGTCGAGATTTTTGCATAAGAAGCAAAAAAAATTAAATTAAAGAGAGACAATAATGTTAGAACAAAGTTACTATTTGAATGAAGGACAATAATATTACCGTATTACTTACTCTTTATTTTATTTTAGCCCATAGCGAAGTAATTGTTGTTGGTATCCTTAATTTGTTTAAAATGATTGTAATTGAACCTCATTAAGACCAATTTGAGCATAAAGCTGTTTCATAGCTCGAAAAATATTAAAGCTGTTGCTTTTAATTTTTTAAACAAAAAAAGATGGAGGCAGGCGGGGCTATATAGTTTGATGATTTTTTTTTTTCCAATGTAATACAAGGATTTTTTTAAATTATAGGGGGGCGACGGTTCCTACTAGCCCCCTCTCCATCCTTAATTGGATGCATCAGATCTACAACCGAAAATGAGTTGAGTTGAGCCGAGATTTGTAGTGTTTGAGCTCGGTTCGTTTACTTAACGAGTCTAAATCAATAAATGCCAAGCGAGCCGAGCCCTATTCATTTAATAAACAAGCCTCTTAAATGAGCCGAGTCTATACAAATGAGCCGAGCTTTTTCAAACCGAGTCGAGCTTTAGAGTAATTAGCAGCTCACTTCATTTACAACCCTAATCACATCTAATAGCAAGTTAGACAACATCCCACGCGTCATTTGTCATTAGGAGTGAAATAATATTGTAGATAACGTTTAGATATTTCAAAGTCGTTCGTTTGATACATGTGAACTTTACAGAATAAATGTAGGAGTCACACACATCGAACAACTCTGGACATTTGTATCAGAATCCAAAGGATTTTTCCATTAGGAGCTCCACACCCCACCTGATCACTAGGCAGCTTAACACCACAACTGATCACTTAAAAGTGGTGTTTGGTTTTCAAATAGATGAATTAGTTTAGCAAAATATTGTTCCAATAGCAATATTAATTTTGACAATGAGCTTACTTTGTGGGTTGTTTACTAGGACTTCCAGGTTTCGTGATGTCTTCATGATTGTAAAGAAATGATCATTATATTCTTTTTATCATTTGATTTAATTTTTAGAAAATGGAATATTATGTGTCACTCATCTAAAAAACAAAGGACGCACATAAATACATCTGTATATATAGGAATATTATCCAGTAGGTGGTTCAAAGAAAAGCCTATAAAAAAAAAACCTTGTTTGATACATAGAAAGATGCGAGTGATAAGTGAAGAGAAACTGATTGGAGACCATGCACAGAGAAATGAAGAAAAGTTTGAGACCCCAAGAGAACAAAAAGTTACTTAAGTTCAATTTCATGTTCGTCTTGTTAAGAGCTGGGTCAAGATTAGTTTGTTATCTTCACAAACCCGACTTGATTATTTGTTTAAAACTTGTTAAGTTTTAAAACTAAGCTTTACCAAGCTACTATTCAACTCGTTCAACTTATGACGTGTGAAAAATCAAAGTCGCACAAAATCAACTATGTTTGGTTCAATCAAAACTCGTTTAAGATAAGTTCGCATGATAAATAAACCAAGCTCGAACATATTTAAAAACTCGTTAAAACTTCAAAACCAAACTTGAACAAGTCACTGTTTCGGCTTGCGTATCAATCCAAGCCCAAAAATGCCATATAATTGTAGCTTCAACATAACCCAAATCTGGTCCTGTGTGTGTACAGTCACAAACACAATACAACCTGTATTAGGTTAGTATAATCTTAGATGGAAAGAAAAACTACTTTTTGGCATAACAAGAAACATCCTTCCGATCGATGCATGTCCTAAGAAGTACATAAACTGGACCAGAAAACCTTATTATTGATTCGAAGAACAAAAAAGCACACCACACACCTTACAACATAAATATATACAGTTGTTGGCCTCATTTTACACCTTCAAGTACCTCACCCAAAGTTCAAAAGGAAAGTACATCAACAACGTCCAAATCCTTTTCCTTCACGATTTTCAGAAGATCTCCCGGAAAAGTCACCATACACAAGACATGTCCCCAGAAAACTCCCCTGACTCCTTGTACCCAATGTCCTCCACGGCACCGACGGTCTTACACAAGCGCCGCCTGTTTATCATATCCACCAAAGACCGGTGCAACAACTGGCTACGCATGTCCAACATGGATTTCGTACGAGTTATTTTCTCCTGGTGATCATTGGAGCCATAAGTTCTCCCAGCATTAAACAGTGCATTACATCGGTTGTGACAATTTGTTGTACTCTTGCATTCGTTGGGAAAGAATCTCGTACAATTCTGTGCCTTAGCATTGAAGTGAGAATCCCTTATTTTGGGACTCAAATCCAAGGCATTTTCGTTCCCCGAGAAATAATAGAAGTCGGAGTACTTGTGGGAATTTAGGGAGCTTTGAGAACTCGCATCATCATCAGGGATGAAATTTTCTGCATCAAAAATTAAGGCCATACAATCACATTTTGGACCACCCGCCTTGGTGAGCTTTGAGAAATTCCAAAGAAAGTATATTATAACGACAGTACACAAAAAAACCAATGTGTAGCCGAGAGTCATTGTAGGTGTTACTCCATTGGCAATACGTAAGCAGCCTTTATGGACCAAACCTCAGTGGTTTAGATAGGTAATGCGAGACAAATCTCTAGAAATCTCGTATATACCACAAAAATCAAAATCGTACAGAGTCCATTACTTTTAACACTTATCTTTGAACATCTTTCCTGTGTATGTAAATCACCAGATAAGAAACGTACCTTGAACCCAATCATGGCTGTATGTCATCATATTGTTTGAGCGATGAAACTGGGTCTTGGGTGAGTTGTATAGGCCCGGAAGAGATGAATGGGAGGAAGAACGGGAGGAGAGATAGTCGAAAGGGTGCTGGGTTCTGTGGTCGTCATCATCGTCTTCCTCATAGTTGAAGCTGTGCTGGTTCTGGTATAGAGGTAAGTCACACTCACCCTCCTTCCAACTTGGAACCAGAGCAGAAATCTCCTCATCAATCATCTCCGCTATCTCCCATGGCTCCCAATCACTGATCTCCAATTCCTTCACCATCTCCGTGGCAACATCGGCGGCTGTGTCACTATGGATGTCGAATGGGAAATACACATTTCTGGCTTGCCCTACGGTGGTAGCAAGAGAGTTAGAAACAAAAAACAAAGAAGTGGAGGCAAGAGCACCTAAATTTTGTTCCCTAACATGTGATTTGATATGCAAGTGGAGTGTAGTGCAGTTGGTGCCTCCTTAATACTCCCATGCACATGGGTAGGGTTTGACTCTCCTAAAGTACCCATCCCCCTCCCCAAGTTCCCTAGGATATAGTAGATTAGGATTAACCAATGGCAAAAAAAAACAAGTGATTTGATATTAAACGATGTCACTTAATGCTTGCTATAGTTCAGGGTCTGTTTGAATGCCTGAGCCCGCAGTCCTGTGTCTCTAAATCTTTCAGTCCTCCTATCATAATGCATTATCATCCACACCGTCGAGTACTGAGATTCATGTTGTTTTTAGATTTCAATTGTTGCATGTGGATAACAATGTATTAGGACATATTATGTTAGACAGAGGATCCATTCTTTTCTGCAAGCCTGCCAGGCAAAGATAGGTCATTGCCCGCGCCAAACCCTTTTCCTCGAGAATAAGTGTCTCGCTCTCCCAAAGTACTCCAGCTCGAACAATTTTGCCTTGAGAATCGTAAACTTGGGAGTACCATGAGACATAGACAAGTGAATTAGTGCAAGACCCCTAACCCTCTTGCCTTTAGCACTAAAAGATTTTGAGGCATACCATCCTTGTCAGTGATCTTGACTTTGAGAAATATGCTCTCCTCTTGCGGATCCATTGTCCCTGTGATAGTCATTTCTGTACTCCTCTTTGAAGTAGCCAACAAAACTGGCATATTAACCGATGGTCCATTTGGAATACTTGAACTTTGATATGGAGTCATTGAGATGACGGGCAGTGTCTCCCCTTCAGCAGCAGCAAGAAATGGGTCTCCCAGCAGCTCCTGGGCCGACGGCCTCTTTCCGGCAGTTTCTAAGCATTTTCCAACAAAGCGCTGGGCTTCGGCATCTTGAATCCGGTAGAATGCTTCTGGCAGCTTCCCCTAATGGATCAGAAAATGAGAAAGTAGGTCAGAACCTAGTTACCAGATACCAAGAAAAACAGAATGCTGAAGCCGGAGCTTACCGAAGTCACTTTCTTGTAAATTTGAGCAGGATTGGAGCACTCACAGTAGGGGTACTCAGATGTAAGCATTTCTAACACACACATCCCAAATGAATATATATCCACGAGCTCATCATAATCCTCTTCATATAATTCCGGTGCCATGAATTCAGGTGTACCTTAGGATCACGCAAACAGAACAATATCAATAACCAATGAAAAACACACGCCGATTTAGAATGCTCAATTTGTATCCAGCCACATTATATTCACAATGACTTTGCTAAAAGTGTGACAAGGCAACAATTTTTTCATCAGATTAAATAAGGCCCTGCACTATACTAAAATGAATATAGTGCTGCGACGCAATATTCTTGACATCTCCCAATGCGATGTTACCAAGTCTCTAGTATAATTTTATCCGAAAGAGAAACATCAAAAACCCAAAAACAATATTCTTTGAAATTGTCAAGAATGTTACGTTGATAGCACTGCATGTATTCTGAATGAAAACCAACAGTTTACCCGTCAATGATAACACTTCATTCTTTACACTTTCCTGTAATTTTTGTATGCCTCCAGCAGTATTGTTTTTAAGAAAATTTGGTGCATCATTCTCCATCAGAATTCATGATACATAATCGGCTCCACTATGTATCCTCATGACTCATGAGATGCTAATCCTTTCCTACAAATGATCAATTAAAAACAAAAGATGAAGGGAAGGAAAGAGACGATTACCTATGACGCTGTGGGCATGGTGTGACTCGCGAAGTATGGCTGCTAAACCTAAATCACCAATCTTGACTTGCCCAAGATGGCCATTGACAAAGATGTTATCACACTTGAGGTCTCGGTGTATCACGGGAGGATCATGGCCATGCAGATAAGCAAGACCTCTTAGGATTTGGCGAGCCCAGTTCTTAACAGCTCGAATATCTACTCTCTTGTGCCTCTGTCTGTACCTGTATCCCAAACACCATATTAGGATTTCTAATCTCATTCCACATATTTGTATTGAGTTTGCTTCAACTTTTATATCATCTTTGCCAAGACCAAGAGATTGTGGAGATCATATGTTTGCAAGTATTGTGTACAGCATCTGCGACGCAATTATGTGGATTAGCTTTTCTTCATGCTGTTGTAATTTGAAAGTTCACTGTTTGACTAGGTGAAGATTGGGAAATCACGAAATGATGAATAAAGGCCAAGACATAAGATGATCAAAGTCAACCAAAACAAAAGTTTTAAAAACAAGATATTTCTTTATGCTAGGTGTGGAGAGCTTGCAGCAATTACTCTCTAAGGTTGCCAGAAGTGAACAGTTCGGTGATGAAGTTGAAAGTTCTGCATTCAGCGTCGATCCAGGAGGCATAGAATTGGATTATGGAGTCATGATTGAGGCTCTTCAGGAGGTGGACCTCTGAATAAAGCCGTTGCAATTCATCAGGTGATCGAAAGACATCGTCGAGATTGACCTGGTTCCAAGCCACCTCCATCCCAAGAACGTCATCAAATGCTTTGTACACTGTTTTCATTGCTCCTCTGCCTAGAACTTCCCTATACTGCACGTAGATCAAACAAATTTAGACACCATTTGATCAATCGACAAACTTAGACCCTATGCTTACTCGAATCTTCAATCAGTGACCGCTAGGCTGACAGACCCCAATTGATTGTTACAGAATACTTAGTTTCGTTTATGTGCGTAAGATCTATACTGTGAATTGAATTGCTTCTGAATTTGTTTGGACTCTTAACTCAACGGGAGGAAGTACTTAGTTTGTAGTAATATTGTTCCACTACATCATTCATATAAAGAGGTCAAAATACACCAACCAACAAGGCCGGTAATCAGTTCATTAGCAACAAAGGAATTAGATTGTCTGCCATAGGGTCGTGGAGAATTTAAGGAAAATTGAAAAGGTAAACGATGCTATAACAAGGTCATGAAGTAAACCTGATTGTACTGATCTAGAGAAACTTTGGACCAGTCTATATGCACTAGAATGTTTGGAAACAACAATTAAAACGCAATCAGAACAGTTTCTACCTATCCCAAAAGAACTACAGAATCTTGGAAAAACATACAAACTCCGAATTCCGTAACTACGGATGCTAGTTCTATTAGTTTAGTGATATAATTGATCACAAGAACAAGAAAACAAAAACCATTTTCATATTGACAACATGTGTTCATGTTTTTTCTCATTCAATTATTGAAAGTCAACTCTGCAACAAACTCAAATCAGAAGGCTAGTTCCAAAAAAAAAAATTACATCTCGGCAAATTACCATATTTCAAGCATCAAAATTTGAGAAAAATAATCGCATACAAATATTCTGAGAACTTACACGTCCATAACGACCAGATGGGTCCATTTCAATGTACTCCAACTGCAACTTTGCTCCATCAATCGGTTCTCCAAACCCCCCTTTGTTCATGACTCAAGGTTCTTCCAAATTCCTTGATTTCTTTCTACAGGTATGTTTCTACTATCTATATTTAAAATGCTACAGAAGAAATTGGCTCTAAAGTACTTGAAAGATTAACCTGATGCTAAAAAATCCGAGGCTTTCCTTCGTGATTTTCGTTGGAGAAAACGCCAAACAACAACCAGAAGAGTCTTGAATAATCAATCCTCAGCGTAATCCAGGCCATGCCCAGAACCTTGTGTGACAACTCGTAGGCCTGATATTTCATTTGGTTGAAAAAGAGAGGGGTATATAATCGTAGACAAAAAAGAAGGAAAGACCTGTAGAATTTCTTCTACAGATAAGATTGATAGATTTTGAGAGGTGGGTATTGATAGATTTTGAGAGGTGGGTATAGTTAGGAATGGGAATAATATCTTCCTTTTTGGCAATCAAACAACAAACTTGTTGTGCTGGTACGATTTTCTGTAGGAAGTGGACTTCAATTGAATTAGCTAGTAGTGGAGGTGGGTTTATTTCAAGAAAGTTTAGAAATTGACATGATCAGTAGTGGGGTTGTGGCTGGGCTCCTGAATTTGAAAAACCTGTGGCCACGTTTTGGTAGTGCCATTTGTGGTGAGAGAAAACAGAAGATTTGAGAGATAGGGAATCTAATGGCTGAAAAAAAGTTGGGTTTTTCGAAGATTTTTTTTATTTTTTTTTTTCGAAGATTTTGATAGAGAATGAAAGAGATGGCGGGAGCAACTATGGAAAGATGGTCAATCAGTGCAAGCAAAAGGGACAATGTAGAGGTGGCGTTGGTGGGGATGAGGAAGGATATGTAAAACAGGCAAAAAGTCAGAATACTCCTTCATGTTTGACGTAAATACAAGAATTACCCTTGCCATTTATAAGAGTCATATGATGCTCGCCCAAATAGCTAGCGGTGTTACACTACGCCACTACGGTTGCAAATGAACTAAGTTGCTCGCAAGTAGTTTGAGACTTGGCTCGGCTCGTTTAGTAATCGAGTTTTGGGTTTGTTGAGTGAACGAGATGAGCTTAACGCTCTAAAGCTCGGCTCGGCTCGAAAAGTAGGCTCGGCTAATTTAGCAAATGAATCGGGCTCGGCTCGTTTTCTGAACGAACCGAACTTAACATTCCAAAGCTCGGCTCGGCTCGGCTCGGCTCGGCTTGAAAAGTAAATGAATCGGGTCCGGCTCATTTAGTAAACGAACTGAACTCGAACACAGTAAACCTCAATTCGGCGGACCCGGGGATGCTACCAAGCGGCCGATATTGCTCGGATTAAGATCCGAGCCGTCGATTGCCGAGATGAACAGCCAAATTGGCCGCTCAGCACCACTGCCAAGCACGGGGTTCTTGGCCGCATCTCCCATTCCTGGCTGGACTCAGCTAGAATTTCTGTGGTTGGAGAAATTCTAAAGATTTTAAGAGAGGGAATCTAAGGGCTGGGAGAAAAGTTGGATTTTTAGAAGATTTTGATAGAGAATGAAAGAGACGGCTGGCCGTGGTGGGTCATGGGTGGGGATGAGAAAGAATAAAGTAAACCCCTTCAAGTTTGACATAAATACAAGAAGCACCCCTTTAAGGCTGCGTTCTTATGAATTTAATTTAAACTTAATTTAAATCTAAGAATTTTGTCCTTATTTGAATTTTTTTTCGCATTTGTTAGTTTTACACCAAACTTTTGTCGGCTATTGATTCGTCTCGACTCTCGACGAGAGGAATGGGAAAAGTAAAATTCTTCACTTTTACCCAAGTATTTTGATAAATAACCACTTTTTAGCGCAAACATTCATGTAGAATTTTTGATAAACATTCTAAATTGATTTTTCGAATCTAGAATCTAAGAATTTGTCAAAATAATTTTTCGCAAATACTGACTATGAGCTCTAAAACGCTTTTTTTTTGTTTTTTTCAAATCTCAGAAAATCGGTTAGTGGGTTAGTTTTTAGCATTAGAAGGGAATAGCGTGGGTGAAACTTGAACCTCGCCCAAGTGCATGAGAACGTAGAATCGTCCCACTGTGGCTCACACTCTACTTGCAACTGGTTTTTGCTCATGATGTCACTAGAAAATATTGATTAGTAGTAGTAATATTCTTAGATGTCCTCTTTATAACTTTGTTGCCAGTTAACCCTTAGTTTTTGTTTTCAAAGTGATATGAATTTCAAAAAAGAGATGGTGGTTGTGTTCTCATCCACTGTTAGGTATCTATACTTTTCACCATTTACGTTATATTCATATTCTTTTGGATTCTTTTCTATTAATTCTACCCATTTTTCTTTTGATATTTTAGAGTGTCTGGACCAACATATATGCATCTCGACTAATTTTCAGGGACCAATCTCACCGACCGTATGATGTAGGACAAAAATGGAGAGTTTTTGTATTTTATTTTTATTGCTTTAGAATAAGATTTTGACTATGAAATATTTTCGTTTAGGTTAGAATTATTAACTTTCCGTATTCAGTTTGATTTTGATTTCTACCTTTATTAGGATTCTTGGTCTACAAGAATTAGGATTTTATTTTAATTAATTAGAAAATATCTTTTATTTAATGCCGCTTGTTTTGGCATATTTTATTATTTCTTTTACAGTAGGATTTTTAGGGTTAAGGTCTTATAAATAGGGCTGTAACCTATTCAATTATTTAACTTTTAAACTTTTGACATCAATAATATTCAGACTTTTGTCTTTCTTTCTTGTGCGCAAGATTTGCTCGTTGCGACGAGTTGTTTATCTCGTCTGGACTAGTACGCTAACTAGTCTCTCGTGAATTCCGCTGCGTCAAGTGGTATCAGAGTCACGCTTTTCCTGGTTCGATGGCACCAAGCACAGATGAAGACACACCCATTGACATTGGTCGTGGGCTTGCTGACCTAAGGAAGATGATGGAGGAAACCCGAACACAGTTGCAGAATCGAAGCACTCAGTTAGCCGAGATCCGTTAGGATACTCGCACTCAGTTTGCAGAGATCCGTGAGTTGCTGCAGGGGTTGACTCTACAAAATCGCCAAAGGCCAGAAAGGGTTGAGAAGGATCGCGCGTTGGGATTTGCCCATCACCAATCTCCTAACCAGAATAGGAACCGCGTTGAGGGATTTGCCCGCAACCAACCTATTCATCAAAACGTCTTCGGAGGATATTCTTATTATCACTGCGATAGTAGGAATAAATTTGAAGGCAAGCTATTCGAGAATCATGATGATTATCAGTCGATAAAGTGGCAACCAAATTTCAGGTATTATAATAATTTACCTAAATTTAGTGGTTCTGAATATTTTGAGGATATTCTAGATTGGATACTTAATCTTGAGGATGCTTTTGAGTATATGAAAATCTCGAATGGAGAAAAGTGGAAGTACGTGTTGTTAAAGCTTACAGGTCCAGCCCTAGATTGGTGGTTAGACTTACAATCTTTGCGAGATCAACAGAACAAACGCCATATTTGTGCATGGTCAAGAATAAAAAAATGTCTGATGGAGAGATTTTTGCCGCATAATTATAAACAATTGCTGGATGAAAAGTACGGATCAAATCAACAGAATACAACTACTTTTGCCAAAGATGTCATTGAAGAAATTGATAAGGTGGTCATAGAGGGAGTTGATGATAAAAAAATTGAAACAGATGTTGGCGATCAAGTTGTTGAGGGCCAAAACAGTTATCCATTGAAGATGGTTGATACTAAATTTCATGTTAAAGAGGAGCCGAGCTCGCTTCAAGTGGATCACGTTGACCTCAACAATTGGGTTTTGCTAACTAGGGATGATTTTATTGAAAACGTCCCAAGTAATATTAGAGAGAAAGAGGATGGGGGGAAAGAGGAGATGTTTGTTGATAGCCCAGCTGAGTTAATTCTTTCAGTTGCTAATTGGGAAGCAATGACTTGTGAAATTGAAGAGAGTTCGGAGGAAAAAGATGATAGGCGGGATGCGGGGGCACATGAGTCAACCAATGGACATCACCTCAAAGCTCTTATCGGTCAACATTCATCACTTGAGGGGAATATCAGTGGTCTAGTTGATGGACCTCATGAAGAAAAACTGGAATTTCTGTATGACGTTCAATTTATTGATTTTCTTGGGTTGGAGCAGATTGAGTTTTCACTCAATGCTCGTATTGTGGAAATCGTCAATCAATTGAAGTGTGCAGGAAAACTATCTTGGCAAGCGTACTTTTATTGGAAGACGAGCGAGAAGTTGAAATATGCAAAATATCTATTTCTTTGGAAGGGAAGGTGGCAAGTTTCTAATGAGAACTCGAGGGCGAGTTCTTTTGAAGAAAAGGAAACTGATGTAGGACAAAAATGGAGAGTTTTTGTATTTTATTTTTATTGCTTTAGAATAAGATTTTGACTAGGAATATTTTCGTCTAGGTTAGAATTATTAACTTTCCGTATTCAGTTTGATTTTTTCTACCTTTATTAGGATTCTTGGTCTACAAGAATTAGGATTTTATTTTAATTAATTAGAAAATATCTTTTATTTAATGCCGCTTGTTTTGGCATGTTTTATTATTTCTTTTACAGTAGGATTTTTAGGGTTAAGGTCTTATAAATAGGGCTGTAACCTATTCAATTATTTAACTTTTAAACTTTTGACATCAATAATATTCAGACTTTTGTCTTTCTTTCTTGTGCGCAAGATTTGCTCGTTGCGATGAGTTGTTTATCTCGTCTGGACTAGTACGCTAACTAGTCTCTCGTGAATTCCGCTGCGTCACCGTATGAATATCTTTGAGTGCAAGTGGGATACAAAGCCGTATCTTTGAGTTTACACTGCGGTGGTCCATAGGCTAAACAGTGGATTACCTGCAAGAATTAATTTGTCACCAATATTTTGGCTGGGTCAAGTTGCAGGGATGGATGGAATTAGTCTCCATGATTGAAGACAAATGAAATGACAATTATAAAAGTATGGCATTCTATTATGTTTTAGTTGACTCTAACTTGCACATCTTGGGCAACTTATTCCATCTTGAGACAATAATGAGATCGTCGGCCTCAATAATTCTAAGGGTACCAATCTCTCAATACAAAACCTCTACAGATCTCATGTGTGGTGTCCACTCCAAATTTTATACAGTTGACCGGATTGTGTATAAATCCGACACACCCACGTAGACTTTGGATTTTTTGCCTCGTAATAGAGAGTTCTATATACACAATATACTGTAGAATATTATTTCGACGACTCTCACGTACAAAATCGTTTCCCCTACGTGGCATATTCTCAATATATATAGTTTTACTTTTTCTCATTTCCTACACTTTATAGATCGAGTAGCAAGAGTTCAATATAAAAGGTCAAATGAAAAACATACGAATTTCCACGCATGTTCAAGCTTCCTCTCTCATTGTGATTTTGTGCAACTACTATTGAACATAACTTGATTTTTCTGTTGCTTCCGGGCATAGCATGGGTACCGGCCAGTTGGAATTGATAACCCTCCTTTGTATGGTTTTCTCGAATCAATGAAATCTTTTACTATTTTGGCAAAAAAAAAAATGTGTATGTGTGTTTCAATGCTTGGATTTCAATGGGCTCAGGTCATTGGAGTAATTGTATATTCATGTGTATCATTTATTTTATGGGAAATTGAACTCCCAATATCCATGTCTTGGTAGTTGTGATTCGTGAAAGTGAAGCACATCCATTTTGGACGAGAAATTAAATACTAGTAGCAGTAGTACTTAATAATGTATGTATATGATGCTTCACATTTGCCAAGCACCCTTTGCAAAGTGGGAACAAAGCAGCCGTTCATTTCAGCAATCGACGGCTCAGATCTTAATCGAGTTATGAACAGTTTAGATTTGTATGCACACAAATTCAATCCAAGTCGTCCGTGCGGAGATGAACGACTGGATCAGCCGCTCTAGATCGCTTTGCAGGGAGATGCTCGGCAGCATCCCTGTCTCATTCTCCTATGCATATGTTGGGTCACCAAACTTGTATATATATTTTTCAAAAAAAAAATAGTACGGAGTAATTGTTTTCCTTATCTGACCATTGAGATTGAACTTGTGGTGGCAATCCCTAGTGAGATCATCAGCTTTGAATGTTACTATAATAATGCTTTGGTGATAAAATTTGTGAACCAAATAATTCAGAAATTGAAGCGTACCCATATGAAATGTACAATAATTGACAATGTCATAGCATCACTCTAATAGTGATTTTAAGGTTATATATAGATTTCTGATAATTCAACCGTAATCTTATTTAAGGAGAAGCACTCCGAACAGGAAGCTTCCCGGTATCTTCCGCAAATAGTTGTTTAATTAGTGCAAAAACCAAAACAATTACTATGTGGAGACACAATGAATACCAAAGAGCCTGTAGACAGTTGGAGTATACTCCTATCTGTACTTCATATCTTATATAAAAAGGGATTTGTCCCCAATTTAGTCAGTTAAATGAATTAGATACCAAATTATAATGATATACAAACAAACTGAACAAGTTAAACTAATGCAGTCTTCCAATTGAATATCCTAAAATAGGAAAAGAAAAATCTAAATGAAACCTTATATCAATTGGTTCCCCCTTCATATCCACGAAAACGAAATTTGACTTGCTCAACAACATGCCAATATCAGGAATACGAACCTACATATGTGTTCTCTATTGAGCACAGCATACTTTAGGTTACACCCTAGATGACAATCAGGGGCAGAGCCAGGCTTTGGACACGTGGTGACACCGTTAAACGAAAATCTAATTTATATGTTGTGTAGAAAAATGTGAAGGCAAAAATTAAAGTGTAATGTCATATAATTAGATTTTGTGGTGAGTTTCCTTTTTTGAAAAAGAAATAAATGGTTGTTTAACCTCTCTTGTGGTATGCAAACACAAGACTTTAGAGCATCTCCAAAATTGACCCATTTTAAGACCCAAATTTAAAATTTGGGCAAAATCCACACAAAAAAACCCTCTACAATCTTTGACCCAAACCCTTCCCCATTTTTTGTTTAACCCATTTCTTTTCCCAAATTTGAGACAACCCAAGTTTCTCTCCATTTTTTTCCCCAGTAATTCAACGGCTCTTTTCTCTTTTCAACAGCTCCTTCCATGCCATTCTGAGAGCATGGCGTCGGCTTTCCCAAGTTTGGATACCTGCATCTCTCTCTCTCTCTCTCATGGCCGCCGCCACCAGAACGAGTTCCTACAGATGGAAAAGAAAGGAGGATAGTATATGGATCAGAGTTCTGTGGGTCACCTAAGTGGTAGACTATTTGGGTGGTTGGCGGTGGTTATGGAGGTGGGCCAATTTCTTCTTCTTCTTTTTCTTCAAAGCAGTTAGTCACTCTCTACCCCAAATCAAATTTGTTCCCTTATATTATTTACATTATTGTCATTGAATACTTAAAAAATAATATATTTGGGTAAAAGATCATTTTGCCATTGGAGTGAGCCTGACTCAAAATGAATTTTTATCCAAATTTTGACCCAAATTTGGGTAAAATTTTGGGTCAAGGTTGGCATCTCCAATGCATACTCTATATCTTCAAATCTCTCTCTATTCCTCCATTTTAGAGGAATTAATCAATCCAACCCATCCTCTATATTTGCCTCCATTTTGGAGGATCAAAAATTTATGGAGGAATGGAGGAATAGAGGCAAAAATGGAGTATATTGGATTGGAGAGGCTAAGTTTGGTCCTCAACTCCAAATCTCTACTTTTTTTTCTTTTGTTTCCGGTCGAAGGAATGGAAGAATGGAAGAATAGAGATGTGTGGATTGGAGTTAATAGGAATTGTAAATTTCTTCAAAATCACTTTTTCAATATAAAATTATATTTTGATCCTTCAAAATGGAGGAATAAAGATTGTTGGATTGGAGATGCCCTTACAATTTTAATTTTTCTTGATTCAAACAAGCCATCCTCTGAATTGCAAGTTTTACAATATTTGTACAAACTATTGCTTACGCGTAAATACCTAGTCAATCTAATTAACCACGTTAGTTATGAAAAAAAGTGCGTTGGAATGAGTCACATAAAAATTTATTAATGTCTTTCTTTTCAATTAGTGGAAAAAATACAATTTTTGTGGGAATCTATGCAAAGATTGAGAGAGAGAGAGAGGGGGGGGAGGGAGAGAGATAACAGAAAGAAGGGGGAAAAAAAAAAGAGCAACAAACAAGGCGTGCAGAGCGCTTTACCACCAGAACAAGGCATGAGTTTGCGTGAATTTTTTCACAAATTTTATATTTAACCTTTGAACATGTAATTTTTTTTTTTTTGGGTTTTTTAACAGGGAGAATTAGTCGTAGGTCCACTGTAGTATTTTCCTAAGCCCTTGTGTCCACTGTAAACTTTTGTAAAGTTTCCAGTCCATCACGCGTCCCAAAATACAAAAATACCCCTCGCTACAGTGACAAAGATCTGTTCGTCTGAGGTCCGGCAGCCGCCTCCAACTCCAACGCCGACCTAATCTCGAACAAAACCCCGTCGGCCGCGTCCAACTCCGCCGCCGACCAGATCTCCGGCGTCCCATCGTTCATGTGCGGCGCCTTCATCTGCTCTAAAACGTCAGGCGAAAGCTTCTCGGGGAAGTTGATGGGGTGGTTGTTCGATTTTGTCAGCAATGGATGTAGTGAGAGAGAGAGAGGGAGAGGGTCTTGACATTTGTAGAGAGAGAGAAGGAGTCGATAACAAATCTCATATAGAGAGAGAGAAGGAACTTGATATTTCTTTATCATTGTTTTGGACTTTGTGGCATTAACTTTTGGTCTTTGTAGGCATTAATTGACTGGTGGTTCAAGAAAATGTGGATAGATAACCATATCTGTTATCTTTTGAGATAATACAGAATATAAATTTGGATAGATAACCATATCTGTTTATTTTATTATGATTACATAAAATATATAATTCGCATAAATGAGTCTTTTTATATAATACAAAGTATAGCTTTGGACAAATAAGCATATCTGTTAGTTTTATTGTGTTTATATAGAATACAAAATTTGCAAAAATAACATTATCTGTTTTTCTTTTGGGGATAATACAGAGTATAAATTTTGACAGATAAGCATATCTGTTCATTTTATTGCGATTATAAAGAGTACATACTTTACATAGATAACTTTATCTGCTATCTTTTGAGATAATACAAAATATAAATTTGGATAGATACCCATATCTGTTTATTTTATTATGATTATATAAAATATATAATTCGCTTAATTTATTATTTTTATTTAATAAAATGTTTTGCTTTGTACAATAAGCATATCTGTTAGTTTTATTGTGTTTATATAGAACACAAAATTTACAAAAATAACATTATCTGTTTTTCTTTTAGGGATAATACAGAGTATAAATTTTGACAGATAAGCATATCTGTTCATTTTATTGCGATTATAAAGAGTACATACTTTACATAGATAACCTTATTTTTTGGTCTTTTCAAAAATTAAAGTAGTATAAATTTAGACAAATAACACGTATAAGGTCATTTGTTTTGTGTTGCACAAATAACATCTTTTAGTTAAAAAATACCACATATAGTTAAACTTTTTTATATTTCCCTATAGTAAAAAAAATGAAACACATATGTTGCTTTGGATATATCACCGCATCTATTTGTTTTATTGTGATTATATATAGTATGAAATTCGCATATATAACCTTATCTGTTATCTTTTGAGGTAATACAAAGTATAAATTTAGATTGATAACCATATCTGTTGATTTTATTACGATTATACAAAATACATAATTCGTATATATAACATTATTTGTTAGTTTTTTTGTATAATACAAAGTATAGCTTTGGACAAATAAGCATATCTGTTGATTTTATTGCGTTTATACAGAATACAAAATTTGCAAAAATAACCTTATCTGTTTATCTTTTTGAATAATACAGAGTATAGATTTTGACAGATAAGCACATCTGTTAATTTTATTGCGACTATAAAGAGTACATATTTTGCATAGATAACCATAATTGTTGGTCTTTTCAAAAATTAAAAGTATAAATTTAGACAAATAACATGTATATGGTTATGTTTGTTTTGTGTTGCACACATAACATCTTTTAGTTAAAAAATAACACATGGAGTTAAACTTGGATAATGCCACGAAGCTTTTTTATTGTGCCACGACAAAAAGCTATTAGTGTCGTGGCAGCATAAAAAACTTTCGTGGCATTATCGGCACCCTAAATTTTTTTATAATCTTTTAGTTAAAAAATCATAAAAGTTAGAAACATTTCTTTTTGTGGATATGAGAGTAGAGGATAACCACTCAAGCTCTCCATTGTTCAAATCAACAATAGTATTTCAGCTTTTTGCATTTGCAATTACTCGACACAGCTACTCGCATTGGTGCATTTTCCCAAGCAACTTCTTTCTCTTTTAATCTCTCTCTGTCTCTCTTCCAATCGGCTATGCTCTCTGGCATCCCGTAGTTCTCCTCTCGCTGCCATGGAATCCAACCTATCACTGCTCGCCTCCATCACCGTCTCCGTCATCGACCACGATGCCGGCTCTGGTTCCCATAAACTCCGGCTAGCGTACGTGAAGCTGGTGATTGGAAAGAAATAGTGACACCAAGCCTAACCTCCCGTCACTGCTGTGTTTGGGTATGGTGCTGGCGGTGGTGCGACGGCTACCATTTTTTATCGGGAAGAGAAAGGGAGGACTGAGAGAGAGGGGGGGAGGGGGGTTGGGGGTTGGTGGTGGTGGTGTGGGATGAGGAGTTGTCGTCGGTATCCATGGCTGCCGGTTTGGGCACAATGCGTGGGTATGGTTTGAAGGGTAACTTTGTCCACAAATTAGCTTCTTTTAAAATTAGAGGACCTTAGGCCTTAATACTTTTAAAAGCATGGATCTATAGCCTTAAGAAAGTTCAGCATGTACTTAATGTACCGAGGGCCCTTCATTTTTGGACTCTAGGCTAATTTCCTGTTTTAACAATTGGGGTGGCACGTGCCACCTCCCCTAATTGCCTCTGCCACTGATGACAATGGCTTAAAATAAGCTTGTTAGAGTTACTTATAACACTAGAAATTGGTTTTGCACCAAAGATACGCTAGAAATTGTTTGAGTAGTTTCAAATTCAAGAAAAGTTTCCCTTCTAAATAGATGGAATAGAATGTGTACCGGCTATAAAATGCAACACTGTAATCTTTTGCTTATGGTGCTTTTATTTATTGCCTAGGCTTCGGTCAGCTGTCCCGAATGTTGTGTGGAAAACTGATTCCCGAGAAAAGCAACGTGAGGTGAAGTAAAAGGTTATGAAATTCATTTTCACGTGTGTGTTTTATTAATAAGAAATCTTGCAGAAAAACTAGAATTTATTATTTTTGGCAGAATTTATTTTGCAGGAAAGTGACTTTCAGCGTGAAAATTGAAGCTATGAGTCCTACGGTTTTTTGATAACTAAAACATACAAAAAAATTACTACGAGAAAATTTAATTTTTCCATCCTAAAAGATTGTGACTGAAAAAAATAAACCTCAATGAATAACTCAAACTGGACATTATGTTGGGCCCATAATGGAAAACTGGAGAGGTCCATTTTGGGGGTCTACTGTGAAGAAGCCCAATACGACTATCAGTTTCATCCAACTTTGACATGCTTCCCTTCCAATTCAACTGTTCGAATCCAACTGTTCTAATCAGGTAATCAGCAAAACCTTCCACCGATCCCTGCATCAAATTCACAAACCATTCCCCATTAGGAGTAGATAGATTATACGGTGATCTCTTGCTTATTCATCACCTATCATCAGAACCCCCTTTTCCGATGGCGAGAATCGGGAGAATCGGCAGAAATGGTGGAGCAGCACCCATCAGTTCAACTCTTTCTATTTTATTATTGCTGTTGATGTCCCTTGCATCCAATTCTCTCGCTTACAGACCTGGAGACATCGTACCCATGAGCAAGAGCGGCCAATACCACTCTGTCAGTTGTCCAAACCCTTCTCTCTCTCTCTCTCTCTCTGTATTGATTTTATTACTGATCTGGGTATTTGCCGTGTTATGTATTGTGTGCATCAGTCGAGAACAGTTTTGCATGACATGATTGGTCGCCACTGCCCAATCTTTGCTGTAAATCGTGAGGTGCCCCTTCTTCTACGATGCGCTAATTGGGTTTTTTTTTTTTTTGCGTGAATTCAATATTTCTGTATTTGAACTTGGTGCTAACTTCTTGTAGGCTTTAATTCCTATACCGAAACCAACTGGCTACACTGGTGCTGATCCGTATAAGATGTGAGACACCTTTCTTCGAGCCTCTTATACAGTTTTTTGGCAATTCCATTTGGTGGCATATAGCTGGTTGAGTAGATTACTTCATTGATTTATGTTTAGGGACTTAGCATCACTTCATATGTTGCAAATATCCTCTAAAATTGTGAAAAGGTTGTTACTTTCACTTTGTTGACCTAGTGGGTGCATCATTCCAGTTTTTTATCTGGGTATTTGCCTCTGAAAGTTTTCTTTTCTCCACTTCCATTTGTTAACATTTAGCTGATTCAGTGGATCACTTCATGGATATATGTTTAGGAACTTAGCATCACTTCAGAGGTTGAAATATCTTCCAACATTGTGACAAGGTTGTTACTGTTTCTTTGTTAACCTAGTGGGTGCATCATTCCAATTTGCGATAATGTAGGTTGGTAGCCGTGTTAGGATGTAGTATATTTATTGGTGAGCAATGGAAGCAGTCTGAAATCACCCATCTGGAGTCAATGAACGGAGGATTCGTGGCAATATATTCCATCTTCTATCAGTAGTTGTGTTTAGATGATGAGCGTGAGATTCCCAATGAAGGCATCTTCTTTAATCATTTATGGGAGCTCTTGAACTAGATTTCCTATTGTTTCAAATTCGTGTATGAAGTTCATTTCAAAATAAGAATTATCTGTTACTTTGTGCCTTATAACTACATGTAATGCTTATAGAGAGTCCGATGGCACAAGGGGTCTAGGTCTTAATTTTCTTGGAAGCTAGTAACATTTTGCTTTGTTCACTATTTATAAAGTGCCGTGAAGAAGTTAGTTTTATCAATTTAAGCTAAATGCCCTAATAGTTACTCAATGTGCTTCAAATTCTATCACAAGTGTGGACAAGTGATGCTTTCAATGTGCATGTTTTTGTTCGTATGTTGCACCGTTATCCAAAGATATTCTTAGAACTCTTCTTTTGCAGATCATTTCAAGTTGGAAGAGAGAAGTATTTGATTCCATGGCTTTTGGTGATAAATCGAAAGGGTCCTGAGGTTCCCATGATTGATGTTCTTTTGGTAAGGGTCACAATGTGGGAAACTTGTTTACATCATTAAATTTCATATTTATGGCATCTTTAAAGATGCTGTGAAATACTACGAAGTACTTTTTAAGTTTGTAATATTCTCGTAATCGTTTTGTAGTAATAAGTTTTTAATATTCTAAAGTTATGGAGATGTTTTTGTTCCAATGTTATGCAGAGGTACTCTGGGAGCGATTTGCTTGGTGTCACTGCCAAAGTTGTAGATATGCCACATCACTGTATGTAGCTCCGTGACCAACTTCTTGCTTGGAAGTCGTATTACGTTAAAATCACCTGGAAGTTGATATGCATTTACTTTGCTCCATTTACTTTGTGGACAATGTTAAGATATTACAACAACCTGCTAGAAGTTTATTGCTTGTGAAGCCTTGCGTTTGCATACTTCTTATTTTGTTATCTTTCATGTGATTGCTCACAAGTGACAAGACTAGACATGCAAGGGTTCTTTTACTTTGTGGTCAACAAAGCAACTTACAGTCACATCTTGCGGATATGGACGGCAAGAATTTCTTAGCGAAGGTGTTCAGTGAAGTTTATTGCTGATGTAATATAAGATGGATGGGTCTTCTAAAGTATGGTAAATTAGTTTCTTAAATCATGATGCGAAAAAAGTTGAGTGCAAGGTTGGGAGAAGTGAAGTAAATAAAACTTGTAGATATTCTTGGAACTTACTATAAAGGGTAAAATAGGCAACGAAAGAGATGAGAATATCAGAGGGTGTAGGATAGTGGAAGTCCATTAGGCTGTGAAGGCTCTCACTGCCACCCTCTTTCTCTCTTACGGTGCGTGGCTCTCTCCTTCACCTCCGGTGGTTTCCTCACCATTGTGATCGCACAAAAATGCATAGAGATCAACTTCTGCAGAGTTTGGTGATTCCACACTTCTTCTCTGATGATTAGAATTTCATTATGACTCTTCAAGCACGGTGAAGGTGCTGGTGTTCCCTCCTGCCAATTCAAAATTTGCTCATAATGCTATCGTAGGGAAAGTTAATAGTTTCAAGTCTCCCATCCAGACTCCAGTGAATTTTTCCACGTTCTACACTTAAATTCTATGACTTTGGGTTGTCGCCAGTTCCAGTTCTGTTGCATGAAATGTTATATTTTGTGCCTCAATCCTTTCCTTGTTTTGTAGACAACTCATCCTTATTACGATCAGAATAATTAAAATGCTCTACGTGGATCCCTTGTACTCCCTCCGTTCCAAAATGAGAGTCCATCTTTCCTTTTTTGGGTGTTCCAAAATGAAGGTCCAATTTGACAAATCAACACAAAAATGGGTCCAACTTTCCCTTTTTACCCTTATTCAAAAAAGACAAAGTTGTGTGTGTGTGTGTGTGAGAGAGAGAGAGAGAGAGAGTTATTCAATTTCGTACATGAACTGACTTTTATAACTTTGCCGCCTGGTGACTAACTGATTTCCAATTCAAATTTTCAAAAGCTATTCCAAAAATAAGGGGCAAAATTGGAAATTTCAAAATCTGTGCAAGTAATAATTATACTCCCTTAAAAAGTTGGAATCCCAAAGCGGGACTCTCAAATTGAAACGGAGGGAGTACATTTTTAGGATGGATCAAGTTATAATGAATTCATCTCTCTCTTGAGCAGATCTTGAAATACATCCGGACATCCGTAGCCAATTTTGGAATCCGCAACATTGGCCGAAGCACGTGCTTGTCAGATACACATGGTTAGTGATACTGTTTATAGACTCAGTGTGTCTTGCAAACTTTCTGGTTATTGGTTGATTGTTTCGCTGTTTAATTTTGTGGAAATTAATGACATTGGTGACCTGAAGTCATTGAATGGACTTTAGAGGTGACTATCTTGAAATGATTAAAAGGATTTTGGTGGAGTTAACTACCTGGTCTTACAACTTATTTTGCCTTGTTTCTGTTCAGTACCATGTTTATGCATGTGAGATTTTCCTTTTTTATTAGTTGTTTAATTTGTATTGTTGGCATACCATTATGCAATCAGAACCTTTTGACCTAGCTCATGCTCAAACACGATGGACTTTTGAACCTTTGGTTTTAATGCCTCTGGTTACCCCAAATCTGTGTTTACCCATGAAGGTAATAATGCTTTGGAAATTAGGGGAGCAGGTAGTGGAAGTTTCTGTATGATTGAATCTTTTAAGATTTGTTTCCCTTCTACCTTTTAGTTCATCTTGATGGGACATTATCAGAAACTTGCATTTGCATGCTCTGCATTTGGCTTGAGTGTGAGGGTCTGTTTGGTTATAAGATCACAAACCCCTGGGGTTGGTGATCAATCTAGCCAAACTACTCACAGCAGCTCCATCTTTGGGATTGGATCACGTTGTCTTCATTCCACTCTGATCTATATGGATGGGTTTGACTGAAGCTATATGTCATATATGTTCTTCTGGGTCTGCTGTATGCATGAGAGCAGCATGTTGAAATGCTGATATAGCTACATACAAGGAATTCATAATGTGAAACATGATGTTGCTTCACATGCCGTATAATCTAAGAAGCACGGACATGTCTACATGCCTCACGTATCCGTGTCAGTCACAAACAAGACACGACCCAAAACAACACATATGGACATGTGTCGGACACACCTTAATACTTGTCCTATATTTAATTATCTTTTGTTTAGTCGGACACTTAGGACACGTTGCAGTCACTCTTGAGACACATTGTGGACACATTAGTAGGGTAAAATGCAGCTCTCAAAAGTGAGCCCAGAGTCAAAATTTTCATCGATTTTAAGTTCATGAATACCGACACAGAGTTGATTTGTATCTCCTAACTGATTCATTTTGTATTTTTCTCTTCTTATTTTGATAGAAATGATGGTTTTGACTTTCACACAATTTCCTATGATACATCTATGATGTTAGTGTATTCTATATTCGACGTGGCCTAGTTTTGGGAGAAATGACATGTTCGCATGTCCTTGTCATGTTGTCTCTGTATCCCGTCTTTGTATATTTTCTTCTTAGGGTAGAATAAAGTAATATCTGCAGATGTGAGTGCTTGCCTTCTGGTGGAATGTGTCCAATAGATTCTGCATTCTTGTTCTTTTAAAAAACGTGCGGCTTCCTTATTCCTTTTCTATTCTGTAGAGTTGAGTCATGGTTCTGGTGTATGCAGGAAAGAACAGTCAGAGATAGATGTGACTTCAGGATTTTATGTTCTGTTTGGATCAGGTAAGAAAGCTCAATGAAAAAATATCTGTTTTCGTTGTTAATTGCTGCTATACTTGGATCAAAGATTTGTGAAGGGTTTTTTCGAGGGAAAGACACTCCGAGGGGTTTCCCTTGACAAATTCAAGGTGTGTTTCCATTATGCTTTTTTATTTTTATTTTTATAACCAATCCATGCACAAATCCTTGATCCAAACACAGCCATAGAAAATCAAATAACTCTGTACCCTGGATAACAAATATGCACTATATCTTGTTTCTTGAATATCAAAATCCTTCTCTTAGCTGAAATGGTTGAGTTACCGAAGTTTGTTCTTTCATCTGGCTTCATATTTGCATTTTACATCATCTAACCACATGCTCACATGCTGAGCAGACAAAAGGTCTCTCTCTCTCTCCCTTTGTGGAGTTGACACGGTGCAACTATTAACAAAGCTAGAGAGAGAGGGGGAGAGAGAGACGTGTTGGCGCCCATTTGCTATTTGACTTTGATGCTATGTTTTGGATCTTGGGTTGGTGGAGTAAAAATGAAAAAAAAAAAAAAAAGGAAAGAAAGAAAAAGAAGGAAAGGACAGGAAAAGAAAACGAGGTTAAGCAAGCAGAACTTTCTGACTTTCTGGTTAGGCTATGAGAATGTTAGAAAGGTGAACGGATATTTCGCAAAAAGGGGAGCAAATTTGAATATAAAGGCGTCCAAGTACTCATTCCATTTAAATTTTGTTTCCCTTAACAAATTCACGATCCAAACGTAGTATTAGTGAATGATCAAGAAGCAGCACCTGCCTGAAATTCAAGCTATTAATCCCCTTTACTGGAGGGATTCTGAGTCATTCATTTTTAGCGGCCTTCAGTCTTGCCTTTTAAAATAATGGAGTAGGTTTGGTTCAAAGTTTATCTTTGACCCTTATATTCATTATCACCTGCATGATATGCTTTGGCAAATTGATGACATCATTCCTCACCCATCTGGTTTCTTTTTCGCATGTTAAACAGGGCTTCTGATGACATTTATTCTCTCGATATACATCTTGCAATCCTCTCGTGATAAATTTGCAAGGTATGGTCTCTTTTTTCTATTACATGGTGGATGTTCATGCTTCCAAAAGGCCGATACTCGGTCTTTTATCCACTCATCTTTTCTTTTTACTTCCGCACAACAATGAAAGAGATGTCAGATCTTTCTTAGTGTCCTTGATTGAGAATGATGGAGTTCTGCATTTCTTCCCAGGTTTGTGATGGAAACTGTTGCAGAAACGAGTATGCCTGCTGAGGGATTGGCGAAGGTTGAGTGATAAAGCTCTATAAAGTTCTCCAACCGATATCTTTATTTTCAGGGCTCTCAAAGACAAAAGAATTTGATGAAATTGCTTAGAGGAGGTTCGAAGACATGTTTCAGCAACATTTTTTTGTTTGCTCCGAAAAAGGAGAGTCTAGCGACCATTTCTTTTTCTCCAATTTCCGCTTGGAGGTAGCGAGAAAGTGTTTCGTGACTTGTGTAATAGCAGAAGACAGTGAGACTTGACCTCTGTTCGTCCGTGAAAGAACTTCCCATACAAAACCAAAGTACTAATTTTCTAGAAAGAATTTCAGGCTGATGTGGAGGATCATAGGTATCATGGTGCAAATCTTGCATATGTGGGCATGTACCCCGTGAACTGTAAACTGATTTTTTTCCCTTCAAAGCTCTTGGCTTTGGGGGTGTTTCCAATAGAAGTGGGAACAGATTTTAGATTACAGCCTTAATTATGCTTTAGATTATAGGTTTTAGTAGAAGCATATATATATGTTGTTACTAGTGAGATTAAGCTGCAGCGGGGGTTAGCGAGGTTTTGGTAGGTCAGTCCACAAGGGGTTTCAGAGGCTATACATCAATGGGGTGTTAGTATATTAAGCTGCAGCACATTTGGTATTGTTTGCTCCCTCCAAAAGTTTTCAGTTCAAAACTTTTTAGGTACTATTAACTCTTTTAGGAACCAATTCATATGGAGCATTGCTCTCTGCTCTGGTTTTATTTGGGATCATTGCTCTCTGCTCTGGATAGTGGAATTGTTCTCCTAGGAATAGTTGAGGTTCACGTAAGCTATAAGCTGGTCCGGATAACTTAGTCATCAAAAAATACACATTCAAAACTAATCACTAAAATTGAACATTTGCTTCCAAAAGTTGACTGTGATAATGAGTAGCTATAGTACCCGTTGTTTCAAGTGCTGGGGGTTGATAATGAGCTGAGTAGCTATAATACTCATGGGGAATTCAAGAAATCGTGGGAAACGCCAAGAGAAGTGGACAAGTCATTGCTTGGTTTACATCGGCTTTGCCTCCGTTTTAAGTGAACCGTTCGTCGTAGACAATATGATTGATAAGTACTACATAAATTAGTCGAGATGCGCATTAGTCAATCGGAACACCATGTGTTATTAACAAAGTTAATTAGGTTGTTTCATTTCGGAAACTTCCACCCTATTAAAGGGGTTATTGCACTCTTTGCTAATGACAAACAAACCAGAAAGTCCATTTTTACTCCGTGGACTCCGAAATTTTGGACAAGGTGGTAACATATAAGAAACCCACATATTTCACTGCAGGATCTTATATTTTATGGGTCAAATGAAGTCACTTGTCGTATGGTCCCGGTATACATGAATTTCAGAATATGATTCTGGAACCAATTAAATTGGCAAAAAGAGACAGGATCAAACATTTCAATGGGTGTGCTAAAGAACCTATAATTCCCATCAATATGTCATGTCAACAAAGAAGGACTTTTAAGACTTTAAGTACCCCAAAAAAACAAAAAACAAAGCAGCACTTTTAATAAGAAAAGATCAAAAGGAAAACCATTGTTAGGTGGAAGCAATAGCAAAATTAATGACCCTCAAAACCAAGGTTTCTTATCCTGATACTCCTATTAGTAATCAACAGTACAACCCTGCAATGGAGTGATGGGACTTAGTTAATTATGGGAAATGATTTTGCCATTCCCTTTTTTTGTTAATACTACTCCCCTATAAGTATATTTTTGCAAAAAAAAATACACTTTCAGGAGAGTGGCGTTAACAAAAAAGGAAGTGGCAAAATCAGTGACCTTAATTATATATATAAATGCTTAAAATGATAGTACGAAATTAACTTAGTAAAAGAAAATTGTATCAGTTGTGACATAATAATTACTCCCATATGGCGCCCCACCTCTTCCACCCACTTCACATTTATTAGTATTAATTTGTAAAGAACAACATGGGAATTAAAAAGGGAAATGATTTTGCCACTCTTTTTTTTGTTAACACCACTCCCCTGTAGGGGAGTGGTGCAAAAATATACTTGCAGGGGAGTGGTGTTAACAAAAAAGGGAGTGGCAAAATCAACGGCCATTAAAAAATGTATTATATGGGAACATATAGGTGTAAAAAAAGTCAAATATTGGATACAAAGGTTTTTTTTTTCCCAGTTATGGTCAGCTGAATCATCCAAATTGCTTCAACGGAAGTTACACATGCACTATGTAGGTTTAAATTTCTCTATCTTTCTGTTTGAAACAAAGAGAATAACCTTTGTTCTAAACCAAACCAAAACAAATTGAGTATTGTGTAATTCCAATCTATTGGAGTCGGCACATGAATTCTATTTTTTCATTGAGCTCACATTCCTATTAAGATCCACGTCATAAACAACTAACGAGACTTTTACATGCTGACTTTCAGGTACTTGGCACAAAACCCTCCTCTTTTATACATGAATGGCACAGGTTATAAAAAAGATAAGACTAACCAGAGAGAGAGAGAGAGAGTAACCATTTAAACTACCACCTCGAAAAATGTTTCCCAAAATAATAATGAAAACCTTACTTCCTTAACAAAGGAAATTTTTAGAAGTTGCAGAAAGTATAGAAGGATTATAAAAAAGATAAGACTAACCAGAGAGAGAGAGGCGGATCAAAAAAAAAACCAGAGAGAGAGAGAGAGAGAGAGAGAGAGAGAGAGAGAGTAACCATTTAAATTACCACCTCGAAAAATGTTTCCCAAAATAATAATGAAAACCTTACTTCCTTAACAAAGGAAATTTTTAGAAGTTGCAGAAAGTATAGAAGGATTAAAATTCGAAGATTTCATCAGAATAAGTTCTAATGTCTCTTCAATTTATCGCATAAATAAATGAAATAAATGTTTGGTATAATTTATAATTTTTAGTTTGTTCATTGCAAAAAATAAAAGGTACATCGGCCTCGTGTCAAATTCGCGGGTTTGACTTCCATTGTCTACATAACCAAAAAAAAAAAACTCTTATAATTACTATAGAAGCTTGTCTTGCGATTAACTTTCAAATTCGGAATGAATCGTTGAAGAGTGCAAGCGCGTAAGTTGTTCTGCACACTAGCTCAATTATCGCAAATTGTGTATTCTGAGATAAGGGTTCAACTAAAGCATCCACTTTAGCAACTGCATGAAAATGATAAAGACAGTAACCAAGCAGTGCTCCAACTCATGGACCACCTTGGAGAGAGTACCTCTCTCTCATACCCTAAAAGCATACGTACCCCAAGGGGCAAATTAATTAAACAGAAAATTACAAACAAAAGGAATGGAAACGAATAAAAATTGAAAGATTCCAATTGGGGAACAATGCAGCAGCTTGATCTGGTTGAGAACTAAAAAGGTGATTATTAGTACTTTTTACTGTACATGGTTTTTAGCTTTTGAGCCCTTTTTCCTGGTTTTGTGCCAGGTTAAAGTCCATCAACACTTGTACTACTTATTATTAAGTTAGGTACTTAATATATTCAAAAAAAAAAGTTAGGTGCTTAATTAGAATGGACTACATGATTGGACATTAATATTATTTTTCATTAATTGATGAGAAAGAGTATTAATAGTAATTTAATCAAACATTTTAGTTCGTGATGAAGACATTTTGGCACAACTTGCACAAGGGTGCTAGCTAGTGAACTAATTAAACTTTCAATGGGACTAATTACATTAATTAGAAGCATGTGCTATATAGAAGTCCTTTTATATTATAGATAGATATTGGGTACTTCATCTATGCTTCAAGCATTCTTATTTGGATTGACGTTTTTAATGTAGGCTCCGCTTGTTTGTTTCGACGTAGTGAAATAATTCTGGAACAAATAATTTTTGTGTAAAGTATTTTTCAGTATTTGGTTCACAAATAAATTTACTATAACAAAACATAATAGGAGAAATAGGATAAGAAATGATAAGGGAGGAAGGAGAAGTTAGCCAATTATCTCCGCCTAGCTATACACTTCAGATCTATGTATGCATATACTCATGATCAATGAAAGAATAAATACAGAAGGAAAATCATACTATTTACAAAAGAGAAGATCATGGTCATGGATACAACCAGGAACATGCTGTAGCTCATGGTCATGGTCATGGTCATCATTTAAGGTTAATAACCTCTCTAGAGTTTAATTTCCAATTAAGTGTAAGGGTGAAGAGAAACATCTTTCAAGAGAGAAGGTCGGAGTCTAAGACATAAGAAATGACTTACGGGTAATTTGAGAGGAAAACATTATCAGTCATATATATAGGGTGACACGCTGTACTTTGAAAAATATTTTACACTGCTTTTGTTCAACCAATTAAAGAAGAGAAAATGATTAAAATAATTTACATCTAAACAAACGGAGCCAGTCAAAGTATTCATAACATGTCACAGCTCCAATATCTTATCTCATGCTTTGCGGAATATGGGTTTTGAAAACAGGTTAATTAATACTGCAAGCTAGACGTGTAGAACAAATTGTCTTGGTCTTGGATACCCTTTGAGAACATAATTAATTGATCGAGCGTACAGCATGCAAGAGATGACCATATATATCTTACGTACGGTATCATTCAACAGCTAATTCAATCACTATTGATCTGATGATGAATTGTCTATTCGGTGAAATTACGTACATATCACTTCACTATTAATATTCCTGTGGCTGTACTCAAACAAACGGCCCGAGAAGAATAGTAGAGGGATGCATGCATATATGGTAGTCTTGGTAGAGTAGAGTGAATGGATTTTATAAGCAGTGGAGGGTTGAAATTTGCATTTCCTATCCAAAAAGAATGTACAAGTCTGTCCTGAATCACCCAACACCTCAAGATGTCACACCCATATACGCATCAATGTGCGATATTGCGTTCTTCTCCCATACTCCACAGGCTTATCGCTCCATATCTCTAGTTCATAAATTATTGTATAGAAAATTGCCTTTTGGGTTTCCACTAAAATTTTGCCCCGTTCCATAAACTTTCTTTAAAAAAAAGCAGCTTAATTCTCATTTTCAAACTCAAAAATGATGCAAATGAAAATTGATTTTTTGAAATTTTTTTTTTGCACTGTTCAAAAGATCTCAATGAGATCTATCAAACAAGATCTATATTGCTAGAAAAATTATTTGCGTAAACACATTATTTTTTAGTTTGAAATTGCTTTCTTAAAAAATAAGTACTTATTTCGCATTCTGGAACACAAAAATTATTGAGAATTTCAAGGGGCTTGGACGAGTAGGAATTAATAGGAAAAATGATATGTGTTTGTCCTCCATGAGGTTGCATGTACGAATTCTATGGAGGTCAAACATTCTAAACTTTGAGGCTGTTGGAGAGTTTCTTCGGTCGTTAACTTTACCGCTCTAGAATTAGTCAAGGTCCGGATATCCGGTTATAGAAAAATCAGAAATTATTGAGTGGACTACCTAGTAAGGAGGACCCCCATTAATTAACACATTTTGAAGAATATTGGCAATAAAGAAGGATGGTTGAGAATTTGGAATGAAAGATTAATGGGTTCTGGAATGACATTGGGAATTAAAACAGTTGGCTATGATTCGTACGTCCAGATACTGAAAAACATATATGTTGGTTATAGTAATCAATCAAATTACTTGTTATTATTTTATCTTTGGGAATGAACAAATTCAATGTAATTATGAGTCTAAGAAAGAGATTTATGGTGTAGAAAATCATGGTTCTTAAAAAATCATGTATTACTAGAATTTTTCAAAATGGCATTTCGGACGCATGTTGTATTGAGAGTCATTCGATATATGTGGGTTTCACAATATGAAACACAAATATCAACAATTAGTATAAGAATATATTTTCCTGATCGGAATGGCGTTTCCAGCTATAATACGGTAAGGAAATTTCTTCGACACATATGCCCATATACATCTCAAACACATCTGGAGTCGTTCGATGTATTGTGGTTCCACATGCCTCGTGTGCAATTCACGTGTATCTAATGGTTCCGAACCCTATGTCTGGACATCCATCTCGGGTGACAAACTCAAACCCAAACACAGTCTTAGATGGAGCACTCAATAAGTGCGCAGAATTGTTTTCCATTTTCCAATGCCACCTTTCATGTGTTCTTCTCTCTCTCTCTCTCTCTCTGGTCCTCCTTGTTCCCATCAATAAATTTCCAATTCGATCCATGGCTAATGACTTCAGTCATTGAGACAGATTTTTAACCTCCCACAGTAGACGACGAAGAGTACGTACGGTCACTTGTTTGAAGATTTTAAGGTTCGTTTTTTGTTTTTGTTTTTGTATTGAACTTCAAGATTTTTAAGGGTTGTTTTTGTTTTACTATTCTCATAAATTCGGCTGCTTTTATATAGTATTCCATGTTCTGATTCCCCTGCTTTTTTATATAGTACTCCATACTATGCTTATAAAGTAGTACTACTACTCCAGCTGCTAATGCATTCTTTCTTTCTTCTTCTTCTGCCATCCATTAATTTGGTCATATCATTGATATATCCTCCTTCAACACCAACGACAGTACTCCTCTAGTACTTCACTTCTACAGTCTCGTTTTTTCGTCTCTCGCTCTCTCTGTTTTGCAAAATAGAGAAGATGTGCGCGATGACGGGATCTATAGAAATCGAAAGTGTCAACGAAGTAGCGTCGCGGGATGCAGGAAACAATGAACAACGAAAGAGAAGGGATGTTTACAACTTCTTCCAGCATTTTAAGCAGCGTTTGCCTTTGAGCGAGGTTCTCTCTTTCTCTCTCTCTCTCTCTCTCTCTCTGTTCTAATTAATGCAGACTACAGTTTTATATTTTCTTCTCCTACCAGACTTTTGTCACCCAGGAGCTCTAAGTTAGTATCCGAGAATGGATAATGCTATGGTGTACCCATTACAAGCATAACAGAACCCAAACAAGGTATAACCAAGGAATATTCAAAAAACCAACCAAGGCATAACCAAACCCAACCAAGGCATAACAAACAAGTTATGCCTTGTTATGATTATGTTATGCTTGTAATGGGTTTTGGTTATACTTATAATGGTTTTGTTATGCCAAAAGTTACGGTGTCCCCAAAATGACCGGGGACACCGAAGTTATTCCCTCCGAGAATATCTGTTCATGCAAAAAAACATGGGAATGACTTCGGTGTCTCCGGTCATTTAGGGGACACCGTAATTTTTGGCATAACAAAATCATTATGAGCATAACCAAAATCCATTACAAGTATAACAAAACCATAACAAGGCATAACTTGTTTGTTATGCCTTGGTTGGGTTTGGTTATGCCTTAGTTGGTTTTTTTGGATATCCCTTGGTTATGCCTTGTTTGGATTTTGTTATACTTGTAATGGGTTTTAGTTATACTCATAATGGTGAAGTTATGTTAAAAATTACGGTGTCTCCAAAATGACCGGGGACACCATAGCATCATCCCAAAAACATTCCTAAGAAGTACTACTAAGTTATAAGTGTGACATTTGAGTTTTTTTCTCTACCTTTTTATTAGCAAATGAAAGAGAAAGTAAACTTGTCAATTTCCGTGTAACAAAAAAAAAATTGGAAAGATAAAGTAAACTTGTGTTAACTCCCATATTAGATGTGGCTCTTAGTCCATCTGATTGTACCTCTTGAGTTTCAAAAGGAAGATATAGGGTTCGAGTCTATGGAGAGATGTCGAACCCTCTAATTGTTAATTAGCTCACTAATTTTTCACTAGCCCCCCATTGATATATACAATATTGGTAAATAAATAAAAAAAACTCCCATATTGATTTACTTAGAGAAAAAAAAGAAAAATGCTACGAGTAATACATAGTAGTACCATATAGTTGGGTGTGTATAGTATGTACCTCTCAAGTTGATATTCTAGCATAAATACATAATATCAATCTTAAATTATTAATATTTTTATTTACCATAAAAAATTATTCTACATTTACTACCAAAAATATTTTGCATTTACTACCATATCACCGTCCCTCCATTCTGTTGAGGGATGGATGTAAACTTGTAAAGGTTGGGTTGGGGTGCCCAGGTTTTTAATAATTGCATTGGATACCCATATATCTATGTATATTCTCATACAATTCAAATAAAAATTGTATCATTGCCCCTCCCGTAATTTATACTACTAGAATTTATCATATCTCCAATCCAATGATTTCGATACAAATTTTTTTTTTTTCAATCGATAGGATGATATTCATTAATAACAAAGGGATAACAACGAAAGGGCAGTCATCCCAAAAGAGGGAATATAACAACTACAATGGAGGCCTAAACACCACACCGAACATTCAGGACCTCACACAACCTAATGCGCAAAACAGATGGAGAACATCTCCGATCAGCGCAACACAAGCTAAGCAACCAACAAAAAACCCAGGTAGAGGTTAGGAAAGCCCCCTCAACAGGGGAGAAAACAAAAACAAAAAAAAACCGAAAAAACATCAACAAAACAAAAAACACAAGGGTTCATAATTCATATTCCTCTTCTTCAGTTGTCCTACCCAATAGAATTAAGCGTTTATAGTTAGTGGAACTTTTAATGTCTAACTCAACATTTTATCACATTGTATCATTTTGGTTACAACTCATATTAAGTTATGTATTTACTACCGAAAATAAACTCCTGTCTCTGTCCTAATTCTGGTGGAGTTTTCTGTACTATTTTTTTTTGTAATACCCTTTGTGTATTTTTATGTACAAAATATAAAGTACCTAAATTACCTCTCCAAAAATAAATACGAGTATTCATCAACAAGAAGAAATCCCAAACCATAAAAGAACAATACAATATTTCAAAAGCATAACTTAAATATCACTTGCAGTTATTTTTGCAGAAAAAGTTGTAACTACGCCTGCACAATAAATTTATCAGAAGCTCCTTCATGTTTCGAAGCATTTTGTAGCTTTGTATAGTATTTTCTAACATTTATTGCACATGGAATTTACTTGTTTACATTAAAAACAAAACAAAACAAAACATTCACGCATGTATCTCATTATGCATAATTTTTCTTTAGTCTTTTATAATGAGTACCTTTAAAAGAGGCCCCTAAAATTTGCATTGTTTGCGGGTTAAAAGCAGCTGCACTTTCCCCTTTTGCCAAAGGCTGACACTGATTTGATTCTATGCACCTTTGGCATTAGCCAAGGGCCGGCACTAGTTTTGATTCTATGCACCTTTGGCTTTTTTAGCCAAGGGCCAGCACTGGTTTTGATTCTAGTGCTGGAAGCCTGGAACTAACTAGCAACAGCTTCAAATATTAAAGATAAAGCTGGGACCATAAACTTTAATAGTAATTTCTTTCTTCCTAATTAATTAAGCACACCCCTTTGTGCTAGTGATGCCTTTTAAACCTTTGTTTATGCCCTTAAATGGTACCATTTGCACCTTAAAAATATATAGTACTTAGATGTTCGCTAAAGTAGTAAGTACCCACGTACAGAATTTTACTAATTATAAATACTCCTACTTAGGGTGATCCTGCTTTTGCTCCTAATTATGTTGACTGCGTGGTACCATGGTAGCCTTTCCACTGCTTACGCTATGTTCGTTTAGATACTTTGGAAATTTTTGATTTGGTAGTGGGTGGAGAGAGAAATAGGGTAATGATTGGAGAGAGGGGTAATGAGTGGAGAGAGATAGAGAGAGAAATGAAATTAATGATTGGAAAAATAGGGTAATGATTGGAGAAAGATGTAGGGTAATGATTGGAAAACAAAGTTAAAAATTTCCAAATATACTAAACGAACATAGCCATTGTTACTTAACTATTGTATTCTGGCCTTCACACAATAGGATCGTCATTAGTAAGATATGTTCGTTGGGTTGGACCTTGGAGACTTTAGTGGTTACAATGGGAGTAGAGCACCTCATATACAAGGACTCGAATACAAGACGCGCGTCTCCTTTTAAGGGAAAGTCAGATACCAATCAATCTCACAGTCACAATCACTCCAATAAAGACTTTCTTGAATTCGTGAAGAATCTCGAAATATTCGTGATTCTTGCATGTAGAGCAACTGGTTCTGGTTACGTATTGTAATCCGCATCATAAAGTTAATATAAACAGTACCACCGTGCCACCTCAATGGCGGGAGCCATGTGCACTAGGTTTGCCCTTTTTAAACAATACCACCATGCCTCCAAACCGTCTCTTAAAATTGATCCGTTGATGATCATGTTTGTCAATGAGACTAATCAGAGACTGTATTCAAATGATGTAGTTATTGACCATTTTTCCCTTGTACCATGCAGGTGGTAGAAGAGCTACTACTTCTCGGAAAGACAGCACTCCCCATACTAATGACAACCTTGCTAATAGCCTCGAAATCAATCATCTCCATGCTTTTCTTGGGCCGTATGGGAAACATTGAGCTAGCCGGAGGCTCACTCGCGATCGCATTTGCAAATATCACTGGTTTTTCCGTCATGAAAGGCCTTGCAGTGGCTATGGACCCAATTTGTTCCCAAGCCTATGGAGCCAAGAGATGGTCTGTTCTAGGCCAAACGTACCTAAAAACTTTCCTCCTCCTCGTATTCGCATCCGTTCCCATCTCCCTCCTATGGCTAAACGTCGAACATGTCTTCGCCCAGTTAGGCCAAGACCGCATCATAACCAAAGTCGCCAAAGATTACCTCGTGTTTTCGCTTCCGGAGTTACTAGCCCAAGCCCATCTTCACCCGTTACGGTCATTTTTGAGGACCCAAAGCCTTACCTCACCGGCAACCATAGTCGCCACTTGCGCTACGATACTACACCTTCCCATTACGTACCTTTTCGTCACGTACTTGAGATTAGGGGTCAAAGGCATTGCCCTGACCTCTGTTTGTTACGCATTCAACATGAACGTCGGCTTGTTGATTTACATCGCGATGTCGAAAGTGGCCCTAAAACCGTGGGTTGGGGCGACCATAATCTCAACTTTCCAAGGCTGGGGTCCATTGCTAAGCCTTGCGATTCCTAGCCTATGTTCCGTGTGTTTGGAATGGTGGTGGTACGAAATAATTCTGTTTCTAGGCGGCTTATTGAGCAATCCACAATCAACAGTAGGCGCCGTGGGAGTCCTCATTCAAACAATAGGCGCCATCTACGTAGTTCCGTATTCTCTCAACGTAAGCATATCGCAACGCGTTGGGCACGAGCTAGGGGCCGGGGCAGCCCTCCGTGCCCAAAGAGCTGCCATAATAGGCATAACCATCGGCCTTGCATACGGACTCGCGGCCTTTTGTTCGACTTTCGTGTTAAGGTCTGTTTGGGGGAAAATATACACAAACGACCCCGAAACTCTTGCCTTGATTGCAACCGCGCTCCCACTAATAGGGCTAGCGGAAGTTGGGAACGCTCCTCAGACGGCTGCTTGCGGAGCTCTAGTGGGGTCGGCTCAGCCCAAGGTGGGAGTCCGCGTGAACCTCGCGTCGTTCTACCTCATCGGATTGCCGGTTGCGGTTTTGTTGGCGTTTAAATTGAATTTCGGGTTTTGGGGGCTGTGGTGGGGGTTGGTGGCGTCGCAGTATTCGTGCGTGGTGATGATGTTGTGTACGTTGTATCAAACGGATTGGAAGCATCAAACTAGGAGGGCTGAGGAGCTGACTCTGGCTGCTGGAAGGGAGGATGTGGTAACCAATTTGGTTGCCTGATTTCTCAAGGTCTTTCTGTTCCAGGGTTTATCAGTACCACGGCCAATTCAATGTAAAAAAAAACATCAATATTTGTTCACAGGAATTGCAGGGGTTATACTTCGGAGAAGTTAGAGAAAGGGAAGGAATGCAGTACCGCTTTTAAGGTCTGTAGTTTCTCTTTGAATCTACCATCGTGTAACTTTTTTGTCAGTTTTTCATCGCGGGATTTGGATCATATAATTTGAAATGGAATAAAGTCCCACTTGGATGCAATGTATAGATTTCTTGAACTCAACCTAAAAGTTTAAACTATTACTTAGGTGAAACATTTTTAATTTTATATTCCCTCCGTCCCATTTTGTCTGTCGGAGAACAATTTCCAAGTCCATTACAGGATAGGACTTAGGAGAGAGCTGCTATTCATCTCCACGCTTGAAAATCAAGTTGATGTCTCTCAAGTCGGCAAAAGAGGCTGCAGATAACAACGTACTTCATGTGTGTAGGCCAATCTTCTTCAGGTCTTCAGCCTTACAAAACCAAAAACATGTGCTCATGTTAAAAGTAAATTAATGCATGCAATTTTCATGAGGCTGAGAGATGTAGGGATGGCACCATCAACTAAATAGACATTCCAACCACCAAATGATCAAGGCCTGAGAGTCTGAGACTTAAAAGAATTTACTCCCTCCTTCTTACGTTCGAAACATCTTAGGTGCTATCAACTTCTTTAGGTTAGTCTATGACTTTAATTGGGACCCCCGCAAGTAGGCGCATGGTGGAATTGGTCTCCAAAGATTGGTCGAGGTGTGCATAAAACCGAGCCGGACACCTCAATTATCAAAAACAAACTAAATTACCATTCCATTAACCAGTTTTCAATTACTACTATGGATGTCGGGTCATGTAGCTTTGGCCTGAAAAAAATCAGGGAGGCAAGGACGGAGTAGTACTCGAAAAAAATCCTACTTTTCAAATTAAAATCATTACACATGATCTCTCTCTCTCTCTCTCTCTCTCTCTCTCTCTCTCTCTCTCTCTCTCTCTCCCAGTAAATTAATACGTAACAGTTTCAAGGAGCTAGCAAGGCAATCCTTTAGAAAAAAAACTAGTCTTTCTAAATCAAGCAAATTTCCTCTGTTTGTGACTATCACAAGTGAATTAACATGCAGATAAAGCGTTTTTTCGCAGCAAAACCAAAGATGCTACGCCAATGGGTATTTCGCTAGGTGGCATAGAAATGAGCCTAAGTGGCCATGCGAGAGGTTTCAGGTCGAGTAGATAAAGCCCGGTTAGTGATGTTAATTCGGCAAACTCATCCGTCCAAGCCCTAATCAACAGGCCGACCTCCTGCGATTTTTAATTAAAGCCGGTTTAGTGATGTTGCCTCTCATTATAATTTCGATAAACAGTGAAAATGGAGTATGAGGTGAACTCCAAATACAACTATTGCCATCAAATGTGTTCACTTGAAACTTCATTGTCTTAGACAAGTCAAGCTAACGAGAAATTTTTCAGTGCCGGGTGGGCACGGGACACGTGGTGCCCGTGCACCATCTCGGCCATCCAATGAAGTTTTGGACGAAAACTTCATTGGACGGCCGAGATGGTGCCGGGCACCACGTGTCCCGTGCACACCCGGCACTGAAAAATTTCTCCAAGCTAACCAACCGACAAATCAAACTCGAATTGCATTGGTCCGTGGCCAAACATCTTCACCAGTTTCATAATTGTATTTGACTGAGATAGGGGTCCCAAACAATTTAAATCATTTTCTTTGACAAGATATTTTTTTTATTTATCTTGCTTGTATGCTTTTCTGGAATTTAAAAAATGCAAGTGGTCACGTTTTTCTTGGTCTCCAAAAGATAGTCACCAATTGGCCATCCAAAAATGTTAGGTCTTACAAGTCGTCCAATAATTAGATGGGCCCTCTTTTGTCACATCACGGCAAGAAAAATTATTAATTAATTAATTAATTGCCCCTTGGTACAGTGACATGGTGCTTAACACTTTTCCATTGCACTTTGTGGTGAGATCCAAGACAAAGTGAATGGACCGTATCACATTAATGTATGGTGTGGAACGGCTCTAGGGCACCACATGAAGGTTTTCCGATGGCACACTGAATAATCTCTACTTAAACAAAAGATTTGATTGTAGATTATGGAGAGCAAATTGTATAACTACTACTGTCTAAATGTAATCTGATGAAAAGATAAGACCGGTAGAGAGCGCCCCATTCCACAAACCTTCTTAAAAGATAAGTATTTATTTTCAATTTTTCAAGCTTAAAAATAATATGCTTGTGAAAATAATTTTTCAATTTTTTTGCATTGTTTTCAAACAAGATCCATATTACATGTTTTTAGATTTAGGTAAGCCATTATCTTTAAGTTTGAAAATTGCAAAAAAAGTACTACTTATTTGAAAATAAGTACTTTTTTGAGTTGTGGAACAGAATTTGAATTATTGATCGTCGAGATCAAAGGGAAAAAAGTGAAACTACTACTCTCCGAGCACAGATATGGGTACAACATGTATACACTAAATTGCGGGGACCCATTTCGGGGTCCCACGTTCGATCTGTTTCAATTATTTTTAATTAAAACAGTTCTTGCATAAAATCAGCTCATTCGGATACCGTTATATAAGGACTTAATTCAATTTAGTCTTATTTTGTTTCAGCAAATTCAGGGACAAAAATCGACAAGCATCTACCGATATCCAAATGAAATGATTTTTCTATAAGCACCCTTAAAAGCATGTTTCAAACAAATTAAACGGCTCCGATCATTTGTATGGAATCTCGATGTGAGTCCCACGTCACGGCCACACAATCGTATGCGTATATCATTACATGCATTTGGTGTACACCGAATGATGTACCCGTGGATTTTTTTTTTTTGCTAGGGATGGACTGGGAATCCAGTCGTCGGTGAACTCCTACGTACACGTGCATTTGAAAAAGGCGTTTTCAATTGCTTGAGCGTTGATTTGTTTGCAAGTCGTTTTCATACTTTTGCCTTCTAGGAGTACATCAAATGCTAAATTCTACTAAAACAATTGTGTCGTTGATGAGAGAGCTATCGTTTGAATTTGCGCAGTATTCGTTTTGCATGAGGAGAATATGTATGTGTAGAAAAAACTACGGTAAAATGACGGCCAATGACGTGTTTTGATAATTAATAGGAGTATCCGTTAAGGATATTTTCAACATTAACAAATGCTCTCAACATGTCCTTAGCGGGTATTAATTATCAAAACATGTCCTGAACCGTCATTTCCTCTAGTTTTTAATAGCCACTGCTGGGTAGATGAAAATCAACTAGTAACATATATGGGTATTTGCTAAATTGGCTTGAAGTGAACTTGATATAATTTTTTGAAGAACTAAAAGATGTTGAGAGTATCGATCCTAGCTAACAAATTAAGTTGTCAGTATATTCTAACCTAATTCACCAAACAATTTTGAACTTTGAAGCCCATCAGCTTATAATTAAATAATATTCACCAAACAATTGAATTTCGACAAGTTTAATCTAATGGTTGTACGTGGCAAAATTTGTTTTTAGTTAACTTAGATAGATAGAAATTAAAGTATATATACTTTTTTTTTCTTTTGGAGAATTGATTTTCACACTCCCTTTTTAACCATTCACACTCCATTTTTGGTTTTTATCCACTTGAATTTACTATCTTGTCCCTTATTCAATACACTTTTCTACATATTTAAGGACAATATTGTAAATTCATGTGGATAAAAACAAAAAAAAAAGGGAGTGTGGATGATTAAAAGGGGAGTGTGTGAAAATCATTTTCCTTTTGTGGAATTCAAGTTTCTACTATTATTTTGCATTTTTGCTTATGTATTGTCCCCGATAATTAGTCTATAATGGGCAAGAAGGGGATTTCGGTGTTCCTCTACGATAGATTTTCGGTGCCCGCTTTAACAAAGTCACGACAATCTTTTTTTGTCCCTTGTCAAAGGTGAAAGGTGTTCGGAACATTTTAAGTAATGGAATATGTAAGGGACCCGTCAAAAATAAGTTTTATGTGAATGAGAGATGCTACATTCTTTTTCAAACGTTAAGGGCTGATGATTATCTAGCATTGCATTGGGATTTTCTCTTCTGAGTACCGACCTTCCCGTTGTGGGAAGGATGTTCGATAGCTAATTGATTAAATGATTTTTATAGGAGATGAATATACCAATTTGGCTTTAATTGTGAACCAACGTTGGATCATGAATTTGAGTAACATTTAACCACGAAAAGTTTGGTTTAGAAGTTTACAGGAATAAGAAATCACGACCAATCATAGCCAAAAGTTGTCTATTTCTTTTTCAATTTCGTAAGTCTTATTCGAACCTTAGTTCTTGAACAAAATATGTGGCCTCGTAATTTGATAAGCAATCGTAAATAATTAGAACTGTGAGCTTTAATTAAAAATAATTCACTATATATAACAGGGACATATAACAAACAACAACAAAACAATCATTGTTTCATATAATTTAGTTTATCTCAAAGAAGTACACGACGAATAAGTGATTATAGTGTGATCGTTAATAATAGATTAATAAACGTAAAAAAATCGAGATAAATGAATTGACATATACTTTCTTCTAAATACTAAAATGAAGTGTGTAGCATGGATCTATGTCACAAAATCATTCGTTAGAATTCTCTTTTCCGGCTCTCAATTCTTGTTTCGTGATTCTGCTCTCAAATCTACTTTCTTACGAGTTTGTTATTTCAAACTTTTGAAAGACGTTTTCATTCGCTCCTAATTGCGCTCACACTTATGCCTGTGGACTATTTGATCTTGGTTGGTGTGGATATTACTTATCTCTCTCTAAATTGGTAGTAATTGGTTTGTACATCCAATCCAACTACTAAAATTGAATGATTTATTTAGCTTTGTCAGTACCAAACCAAACGCTCGAGTACTCCCTCCTCCTTCAGCATCCATCCTCCACCACCAACAACGTCCAAATCACTCGTGATACGACTCAGAATCACAATCTCTTCTCTTGCTCATACTCCCCCCACGTGTTCTTCTTCCATAGGCTTAACCCAGTACAAAAATACTCCTGGCACTACCATTTCCTCCTCACTTTCCTTTTTTCCACCCCTTGCTTTTTTAAAACCCTGACCCCAGAAACGCATCTTAATTTATACGTGTATCTGTATATGCGAAGGATTGGTACCTCTCTTTCTTGTTTCCTAGGGTTCACACTTGCTTTTTTCTTCTTCTTTTATCTGTTGGGATTTTGAGGCTTCGAGCTCAAGTTTGATCAATCAGGAATTTTGTTACTGAAGTTATTACTACTTTCCAAGGACGAAGCAAGCGATTGACTTTTGTTAAGTAATCGGGGAGCAAGGTATAGTGATTGGCCAAGTCTGGTAAAGAAACCTTTTTTTTTTTGTTATCTGAGCTCTGAGTCATAGCTTTTTGAATATGGAATTAAATGAAGTGGTGGGAATTGGGTTTTCCGCGTTTTAATTCGAGAAGGGTAGTATCTGGTTATAGATATTGAGAGGTGGTGCTGCCGGGTTTTTTCCCGAGGTAATTTGAGGAGGTAGAATTGAATTCGTGAATCGCGGTTGCGTTGTGAATTCATCTGGGTATGGATATTGAGTTGGTGATGTGGGGTTGAAATAAGGCACCCGTTTCTAATTTGAGAGGGTAGTATTGAGTTCTTGAATCACGGTTGCCTCATAATTGGTATCTGGGTATGGATGTTTTTGTGGGGACTTGAGGGAGGGTTGAAATGAGGTGTTTGGTTGTAATTTGAGGGTTGCAACATGAGTTGTAGTGAAAAGAACAGAGGAAGTGAAGAGGGGGAATATGAGAAGCGGGTTGTAAACAAGTCGGTTGGGGGTAAAGCTAGGTCGGTTTCGACGAATGGATCAATCGCAGACCAACAATTTGTGATTGATGAGAGCTTGCTGGTTGACCCCAAGTTACTGTTTATTGGATCCAAAATCGGCGAGGGAGCACATGGGAAAGTTTACGAAGGAAGGTAAGAGCAAACTTGGCTAATATTGCAGTGATTTGGGATGAATCTTTAAAATTCATGTAGTTGGTATTCTGATGTCTTGATTCACAGTTTTACGATATTGGAATAGTTTCATCGTATGTGTTTTCTCAAATTCTACTGTTACATCTCATGAAATGCTCCTCTCTGCCTGATGGAAATACTCTGTCATGTTTTGGTAAGTAACTAGTAATAAACTTCAAAGGCTACTGTGGGTAACAGCTGGATTCCATCACCTGTTATGGTTGTCTTTGCAATTCCAGTTATTGCAGTTTGTGAAGTTACTGCCCTTTATGAAGCTTTTCGAATTGAGGTTCAATCATTTAGTATTTGGCTTCTTGATAATTCTCGATGTTTAGTTTAAACTTTTACATTTCTTGTTTATTCCCTCACATTGGTTGTCCTACTCCTATGCACTTATGAAGTTTGGGTTTTATGTCTTGCATGCTACTCCTTATTTTGGAGTTACCACTTGAACTGCAGTGCTGATTGATAAGTTTGTTATCCTTAATTTTATGCTCCTTTTTACCTAGTACCATGTTATCCTGCCAGGTATGGTGACAGAATTGTTGCCATAAAAGTTCTCCATCGTGGTGATACTTCAGAAGAAAGAGCTGCACTTGAAAGTCGATTTGCCAGGGAAGTTATGATGATGGCAAGGGTGAAACATGAGAACCTAGTCAAGGTGAGCATCTCTACAAAAGGAGGTGTTTCTATATTTTTTTCCCATTTTGAAGTACTATTTTACGGGTTATTAGCTTAGACATTTCTATTTTCTGTAGCTAGTTCAGCTTGTGAATTTTGATAGCCTACTGCAAAAGGAGGTGTTTGTGTTATTTGTCATGCTAATGTTGCTGAGCGCAATACACATCTTTCATATGCAGTTTATTGGGGCTTGTAAGGAGCCTTTGATGGTGATAGTTACAGAGCTTTTACCTGGAATGTCGCTTCGGAAGTACTTGGGCAGCATTCGTCCTAAGCAACTTGACCTACACGTGGCAATTAAGTTTGCTCTTGACATTGCTCGAGCCATGGATTGTCTACATGCCAATGGGATTATCCACAGAGATCTAAAACCTGGTACATCATGTCTTTTCAAGCTGCATAGTTTGCTTGTTCTGAACAATGATTGGATTTGTGATGTAGAATGAACCAATTTGAGTGCATCTATTTAACCATTTTGCTTCTGGGTTATCTTTCACCTCTTTCATAAAAAGACAACCATGTGTCCTATTCTTCTCTATCTTCCTCTTTGTCCTTATCCATTTGATTTAATAGAGGAATTGTGAAACAATGTAGTAATGCTGATGATCTAGGACTCAATGTGATAAAATATATCCTATAATAATTGCGGCTCACTTGTATCTTTTCTTCCTCTCCAATAAAAATTAACCATGCTTTGAACATCTAGTTCATTGGGAGTTGAGTTCCTTCGTTTTAACTTCTTCTACGCTTATAACTGTGGATTTCCACATTTAGTTCCGACGAAACTATCGAAATTTGCATATGACAAGGAAAAAGAGAGGACAAGATAACAGCATTACTGAGATTCAGATTTTCCATTTTCTTTTGGGAGTTTGGAGGTTGATGCTGATAGAGTTTCTGTTTAATTTTGAAATCAAGAAGTTATAGCGGATTAATATTGCCTCTACTATGTAAGAAAAAACATTCATTGTACATTCCTAGCATTAATTTCAAACATATTGGGAACATAATAATGCAGACAATTTGCTGCTCACGGCCGATCAGAAGTCTGTGAAACTCGCAGATTTTGGTCTTGCAAGGGAAGAATCTGTAGCTGAGATGATGACTGCAGAAACTGGAACATACCGTTGGATGGCTCCTGAGGTTTGTGCTTTTTTCTATAACTAAATGGATAAGTAGTTGGGGTAGAATTGCTACAATTTGTTAATTAGTCTTATTGATCAATGTTGCTCCATCTGTTAATGTTTCTAAACCTCTACGAAGTATTGGTTGGTGTCGAGGCTTAGTGATGGCTTTTTTCTTTTGCTAAATCAGCCACAAAGAAAATCTGAAAGTAAAGGAAGCCCGTCTTCACTTCGTTAGAGCTTTTCAGCTAGTTTTTCAATGGTTTTTTGCAGGAGGGAAAAAGGGCAAGCTTTGAGTATTTGGTAAGGGGTATAAGCCGGTTTCTGGATGACCTTTTTGCTTTCTGGTCTTTTAGGCTGAAAAGCCAAAAAGCTTCAAGGCCGAAGCCAAACGGGCAATTGGTATTTGGAATAATTAGATTGTCAAAATGTTCAATGTCTGGATTACTTTTTAGGAACTGAAAATGTGTTAAGTTGGGGACATCACATGTGGTATGTTCGTATTTGTGGTACTTCATAGCTGGTACTGACGTACAAAATCTAGCACCACAATATTTTCCAGCTTAAGTTGAAGTTTTTAAAGAAGCCTTTAGTGAACTCTCTACTGCGTGTTTTCTTTTTAAGTTGTAGGTGGGTTCGGAAGTCACATGATAATCGAAGTAGCTTGATCAAGGCCCGATATTTACATTGTTTGTTCGTTCAAATTTGTACTATCGTGTGGATGGGCCAAATATTTTCGGAATGGCCAAGAATTCAAGGTTTGATTATTTTCAATTTGGTAATTGATGGTGGATCCATTCCCCTGTTGTCAAGCATGAACTGGGGCCAGGAAGGCTCCCCATTGGGGAAGATCAAGCGAATCAAAATTTGAGAGAGAGAGAGAGAGAGCGAGAGAGATGTTGCCAAACTTATTCCAATTCCAAGAGCCTGCCCTTGATGATGGATGCCTTTATTATTATTAGAGAGAGAGAGAGAGAGAGAGAGAGAGAGAGAGAGAGCCGTTGCCAAACTTATTCCAATTCCAAGAGCTTGGATTGAATCGGTATATCACCAAGTTGATTGGTAATTCACAACAGCAACCCTCCTGCCCTTGATGATGGATGCCTTTATTTTGTTATCTCCTGCATTAGAGATTTCATTAACTTTTACTAATAAGAAGCATTATGAGGTTTTCTTACTGTTCACTCTTTTCACCATTAGATTGACTGTAACCTTGCAGTTATATAGCACTGTGACATTGCGCCAGGGGGAAAAGAAGCATTACAACAACAAGGTTGATGTTTATAGCTTTGGCATTGTCTTATGGGAATTGTTAACCAACCGAATGCCATTTGAAGGCATGTCCAATTTGCAAGCTGCTTATGCTGCTGCCTTTAAGGTCTAAAATCCATCAATTATCTTGTTCTTTTTGGATTGGGCTGTTTCTTTGTCTATGCTTGTATAACTTGCGACTGATAATGAGAGTTAATAAGGTCAAACTAAATTAATGAACGCCTACCATACCGTGCAGAAAATTCTACCCATGCAAGACATTCATAGTGCGATTAAATAGCTTCAATCCCTCACTTGCCCTCAAAGCAAAGGATACATCCCTAATGTGGTATCTCTTCACAGGTCATGTTCAAATGCATTGCATCGAGAACTTTCTTTCTGTTTTTTTTTGATCGGCAAGAACTTTCTTTCTGTTGGTTTTGTAAAAGAGATGATCTCACCTGGGTGTTTGCTGTAGTTATGCGACTCCTTTATACTCTTGAGTCAGTTATTGGCTGAATGCATATACATTCATGTGTTCTGACTTCTGAGTATCGCTTCACTTCTCAATGTGCGACCACTTATATGATCTTGGTGGTTCCTCATGTTTTCTTCCCAGAACTTGAAAGTCAGTTTAATCCATGCTATTGCACCTTACGCTTAAATTTATATCCAGACTGCACTAAACCAAACCAAACCAAACCAAACTGAGCCTTAAGAGTCAATTCTACAATCTAACAAACCTAGATGTTTTCAAACTATTGCCTTTAGAGTCAATTCTACGATCTATCGCAACTAGACTCAACTAAGCATAAAAAAATTGCTTTATGAGGAAGAAAATCCATCTGGTGTCCATTGACCTCAGTTTGGGTCGATTGTTGCCAACATGTTTGTCCATTGCAGATGGAAAACATTTTTTAAAAAAAAACTGTGTTGAACAGTATCATGACCAAACCTTTTTCATTGCTAACCTGTTTTTCATTGTCATCGGATAATGCAGCAAGAGAGGCCTGGTCTGCCAGAGGATATATCCCCCGATCTTGCATTCATCATACAATCATGTTGGGTTGAGGATCCCAATATGCGGCCCAGTTTCAGCCAGATCATACGCCTGCTCAACACGTTTCTCTTCACATTGGCCCCACCCTCACCATCCTCAGCTGAATCTGATGTCACTGAGGCTTCTGTCACAAGTAATGGTACCATGAGCGCGTTATCTGCGCGGTCTAGAGGTAAATTTGGTTTCCTTCGCCAGCTTTTCGCTGCGAAGAGGGCTAGGAATTCACAATGAGCTTTGCACATTTTGAAAAGTTTTTGTGCATGTTTTGTGGAAAGCTGGCAATAGGAGATATTTATTTATGTAAATGAAGTAGTGATTGATGACCTTAATCACAGTGATTAGTACAAAGGATGAAACCGTCAAAAAGAACATGTAACTCGATGGACTCGTTGCTAATAAATAACGATACAAAGGCTTAACATCAATGGGTGACCTAGTTGTAAAGGAGATACTGAAGTAGTGAAGTTATCTAGTTCTGGAGCTCTAATGCTGCAGTTAATTGATTTCATATCTTTATTCTCTTTGTTGTGTCACTTTGGCTGGAAACTTTCCTAAAATTAACTTGCAACGAGGTTTTATGCATTACTTATGCTCTGGATTTTGAATGAATGAGCCTGCACTCTCCATTGCCTTCCAGTTTTGACTTAGGGGCATGGTTTCACGTTATAGTACCTTGAGTTCATGATTTCTGGAGGTATAGGGGGGCTGTGACTTCTGTGGCAAAACTTTAAAAAAGCAGCCACTTTGTATGTATATTGTCAAAGATAACGTCATTCTCCACTCCTCCCTTGCTCATACCCGCCCGATTGGGGATAACTTGGGTGCTGTTGTTGCACCTTGCGGCGAGGCTGTGTTTGGATTTTTGGGTCATGGTTTTATTTAAAGGATTTACCCCAGAAAACAAAGAGATTGTGTTATCGAACAGACGAGTTTGTCTTCTTCATTTCACTTTCTGCTTGTGTTTTCATTCCCGTTTTCTTTATCAAACATGGCCAATTTCACACTTCAGGATTCTCTTTATGCTGGCAGGAGACGCTGTATTGTGAAATGAGTGGTGCAATCTCTACTATCCAGTTTTTTTTTTTTTTTTTTTTGTCGGAACAAATTAAAACCTCGTCGAAATTACCGGATCATCCATGGGACTAACAGGAAAGTAAACTAAAATATTACTAGAAAAAAAAATAAAACCATTTAATAACGACTGATTATTCATGGGGTTGAACGGGAAAATGGAGTCCTAATTTTCAATTCTTTACAAGAGATTCTTTCTCGATTAGAACAGTGGAATAAGGCACAAAGAATCCATATATTTGATATGATACAATTAGCCACGTAATCTTGATTTGAGAGGTCTAATGTTATTCAAGAGTTTGATCAGTAGTTGCTTTAATAGAGTCGATCATTGGAGCAAAACTGTAGCGGGTCTCGCTCGCCCAGGACCGCAAGATGGGAAAAAGTCATGTGGATCCCAATATACCATAACTTTCTTTTCTGCCCATAACTTGCAAACGTGAATTTTCAGGAGTATAGCCAGAAGGACGTTTGGATAAAGATTGTAAGGAAATCTGTAGTACTACTACTATATAATCACAAGATGGGTTTCATTTTCAAGCTATGTGGGGATGTGAGGAAGTGTGCCTTTTTTTTATTTTGATAACTCAAATGTCCGAGTCAATTTACACGCACCTCGACTCATTCGGGGATGTGAAGGAATTGGTGAATTATGATATAAAAAAGGAGGTATTTGTACTTATACCCCCTGTACTATCATCAATTTGAAGATACATCCTTTGTACTTTAAATTTAAGCACTTACCCTTTATACGTAAAAATATAGGGGGTGTAAGTGCGAATTTCACTTCAAAGTACAGGGGTGCAAATGCTTAAATTTGAAATACAAGGGGTGTATCTTCGAATCGGTAATAGTACAAGGAGTATAAGTGCAAATTACCCTATAAAAAATATAATCATCCTTTGGAAATAGTGGTAGAAAGAAAATCCGATGGTTGTTTCGGTTGTGCTTTTTCTTTGTGGCGTTTCGGTTGGCTTCATGCCTTCTTTTGGGTTTGGTTCTCGGATAGCGTTTGCCGGTGTGCCCTTGACCCATTAATACTGTATTTGGTTTGTGTTTTGAAATTTTTTTTGAAAAATAGTAGGGGTAATAAGTGGAGAGAGATAGAGAGAGAAATATTGGAAGTAGGGGGAATTTAGGAGGAATTTTTTGAAAAATGCTTTTTGATAAGTAAAGAGAACAAGACAGTAATCTTTGTAATCTCTTTCAAATATTTATTTTAAAAAAATTGCTGATAAAAAAAAAAAATCCGATAGTCTGTCCAGCAAAAATGAAAATAGTAGTAGAAGATCAATACTAATGAAAGCAAAACAGGGTTAGCGATCCAATAATCCAAGTCTTCGAGCTGGTGTTGCTGTTTACTGTAATTTATTTGGTATGAACAATATTCCCATTGTCACTGCAAAAGACAATGGGGCGACTATTCGCAACCCCGTATTTTCTCCTTTAGTCCATTAAAAATTTCCAACTATCGAAATATGTTTTGACGGTTAATTATCGAAATTGAGATACATTTTCGACAGTTAGTTACCGAAATTGAGATACATTTTCAGTATCCAATTACCGAAATATATGTTTTTTGTGCATTTCCGACATATAGTTACCGAAATATAATCTTGAACAAAGATGGATTATTACGCTTGAGACTTTTTGTAGTCTAAAGTGTCATTCTCTCAAGTTCTCTTTCTCTTACGTCAGTTACGTGTAGATTATAGGGAAAAGAATAAGAAGAAGGAATATTTGAGAATCTTAAGAAAAGTCTACCAACATGACAATTTATGAACATTTTACTCAACATATTAATGCAAAATTAATTTAGGCTGCTGATTTTGCCACCTTTTTTTTTTGTTAATGCCACTCCCTTGCAAGTATATTTTTGCACAAAAAATACACTTGCAGAGAAATAGCGTTAACAAAAAATAGAGTGGCAAAACCATTTCCCTTAATTTAGATTGAAATTTTGTTAATTATCAATAAGATGTAGTCATATATTCTTTGTGGAATATTGTACACATCGTGTTTGTAGTGTGCTCTAGACTCACTCTCTCCAAGTAAAATTATTCAATGGCTTTGGCGCAGTGCCATGTAGTATTCGAACTTTGTTTGTCAGAAAAAAACCATCACACTTCATACGGAATCCAACATGATTGTGGTATTAGTTTTAGGAAGAATTGGGGGCATGAGTGTGGCAGTGCGCCGGGAGAATCAATCTGAGCACTAGGTCACATAAATCGTATTCTTGAAAATTTAAAGCTCCATCTTTTCTTTCAATCCTTGCTCTAATTCTCATTTTTAATCTTTGTTTTCACAAATTTTTGCAATTCCGGATAATTTCGAGAGACGTTTTCACTCTCATAGGCATTATAACTTAACTTGCGCCTTGAGCAATAAGCAAGTCCTATTCTAACCACATAACGAGGCAACGAGCAACACACAAGTGCCAGCATGAAAGTGTCTTTCAACCGTATGATGAAGATCAATTGGAGGAAACTTTCATGGTGTAGATAGGCGTCCCCACGCGACAAATGAGTCAATGTCCCTGCGAAGAATACAGCTGCAGTAGACTAGTACACAAGTATACAGAGAGAGAGAGAGAGATTTACCAAGAGAAAAGCCGGCCGATACAAAAAGCAATTTTTTACGGAGAGTGCGTGTGTAATTTAGAGAGAGAGGGAGGGAGGGAGAGAGAGAGGATCGGAAAATCTCTGTTGGATTCCAAGATCTAGAGAGCATATACACACGGTAACGGGACGCCGCCTCGTTTTTGCGCTTCTGGAAATACCTTTTTCCAAATACGGAGTATATAAAGTCTATGAAAGTCAACTCTCAACCCTAATTGCAAGTATTTTTCGTATGTTGAATATGTATTCTGACTTGGTTCCTTTGGAATGAGATTGGGGGTTATGAAATGGAAGAAAATGCAGCAGCTGTGCACACAGCTATCAATTCGGTACAGGCGTTGGGTAGGGGATTCGATGTGAATTTCGACACCAGATTGCTCTACTGTAAAGGAGTTGGAGGTTCTAGGGTTGTTGAAATCGATAGTAACAACACTAAGGATCTATGGTTGTATGATAATTTGGTCGTGCCTAATGTCTCCAGGGACATCAAGAATTCTCAGGGCACGGTTAGGCGTGAGAGCTCTGGGGTTTTCAGTTTTCTTGAGGTATGCTGTTCTTTCTGTGTGCAATAGTACTTGTTTTGTTTATTCAGTGTTTTAAGCTGCGTTTGAGTTGAAAAATAGGAAACAAGAGCAAAAGATGATTTGCTATGTCGGGGGAGCGCAAGAACACTCTTACACCTAAACCAACTTCAACAATAATATGTGTGAACAGAGCTCCTAAAGAGCACACGCACCTTAAACACTCAACAATATAGTACTGTTTATAGTTTTCTGAAGTTAAATGGGTTTTTTTTTCCATCGCTCTGGTTTCTGGACTAGCTTAGGCACATCTCATCTAATCATCTAATCCGGGGGACCAATCCCACGTCTCTGATGAGGCCAATAGAGCCCCGTATGGACTGGCCCCAAAGTAGTTAGTAGCACCAGGCCAATCCCGGGGGGTTTCTGTTTTCGTATTCTTGTACTTTCACTTGCTAAATTTCTCAGCCAGTTCATAATTCGAGCACAGCTTTGGGGTGTGTCCACTTGGGATGTTTTGACAGTCGAGTGTTTTGGGCTAGCTTTTGGCTTTCCATGTTTGGGTAAAAGCGGCTTTGGGGGGGCAAAATATTGTTCAGGGTTAAATGGATTTTTCAGCACTTGCCCCGAAAAAGAACAATTTTGTTTGGCTAGGCCAAATAAGTGGGTTAAAGGTAGATTTTTTTTTTTTAGCATAAAGGGCTAGCATTTTTCTGCTAGTTCAAACAGAGCCTTAGAGGTTGTATACATGAACATGTCTGTGCTAGAAACCTCTCTGACTGAGAGTGTGATGCTAATGTAGCTGCCGAAACAGAGTTCGTGTAACGCCCCGATTTTTGGGAACGTTAAATAAACATTTTTATTGAAAACTTAAATAGAGTCTGGCTCATTATTATAGCATAATCCCCACAATGGTACATTTATTTAAACAAAGGGAGGAAAAACTAGGGTTCCAATCTACAGCTCCGCCTGCTCCTCCATTCTAGCCAGCTCCTCGGCTCCGAAAGCCTCCAAGGTGTAGAGTTCACCCTGCTCATCTATAAGGTCTGACACATTATACCGGTGTCGTCCCCAGTATAATATGTCAGAGTTACAACAGTAACACCATGAGCTATAAAAGCTCAACAGAATAATCTCATACCCGCTAACCCATAACTTACAAACAACAGGTTATAGAAATAGTATACTAACTTATGTAAATCCAACGGTTTTCAAATAGCGCATGCATATTCAACAAGCTTTGAACAATGACACATCCACATTCACTTATTCAACTAACTCTGGTGTCCGTGAGATCTGAGTTTCTCCTACGCGATATTTCGTAGACCGTGTCACCATTTTCACCTTTCATTTACCAAATCAACATTTCGAAAAGCATTTTTTTTACACACCCAACCTCGGTTCTGCCGCTCCGGGTTCCCGAGTATCCTCACAATGGTTCCGCCGTTCCGGGTTCCCATTGGCACACTATTTGCATTGGCTCCTCTCCGCAAATGATCAAGCTACACACCCAACCTCGGTTCCGCCGTTCCGGGTTCCCGAGTATCCTCACAATGGTTCCGCCACTCCGGGTTCCCATTGACACACACACATACACCACACAATGGGCTACCACATCTGCCACATTGCGGTTTTCAAAACATTTTCTTTTTCAAAACACGTCTTTTCATTATCAACACCCTAGGTGTCATGTTTCTAACTTTCTCAATTCTTGTGTCTCGTTTTCATGCAAGGACTCCGCGGCAGGACTTTTCACGTAAGTACACCTAAATCATTCATTGTAATCTTGAAACTTAACTAGCAAGATCATCCAACTCTATATTACTTATCATGCTCATATTACCCCTAAGTTCACGTAATCATGCTCAAACATTTAGCACACAACTTTAAAGCATAGTGTCACATAGACGAACACCTTTGGAGTGAAAACCACTTATGCTTTATTACACATCAAGACAAGTAATCCTAGTAATCACACATACATGCTCATAACCATCTCAAGATCAAAATGCGAATACTTACAATCAAACTATTTATTCTTATCTTTCAAAATCCGTTCATTCTTCCTTTTTGAGAAGTTCAAAACAACATATGTTTTTCCGGATTAAAAGGTGAACGTATTTCCTTTCGAAAAATAGGTCTACTAGTTATTTGTCTTTCATGCATTTCAAACATACAAGTAACGTACTATTTTTACTTTTATACTTGGAGATAGTGGATAGGAAAAATCTACATACATTTCAAACATACGCACATCATACGATATATTTAGAGTTAGTGGGTGCGGGAAACTCTACTTATACTTGTTAGAGAATAAAGACATTCTACTTCACGCATTTTGAGCAATATACAATTTTACTTTTATACTTAGGGTAGTGAGTAAGGAAAATCTACGTACATTTCAAACGTGCAATATATTTAGAACTAGTGAGTACGGAAAAACTACCTTTCTTCTTGGCGGTAGGGACGGTTACGGAAAAAGATAAGCACGTCGGCTATCGAACGGAATAACCTCCTACGGTAAGCTTACAGTAGTTTCTAAAGAGAAGAAGTTTCTCTCGAAACTAGTTCTTGACTAAACTACTAAACTTTTTGGATCGAAAGGGTGGTCGAGTGGTGGTTTAGCGGCGGTCTTGGATGAGTTTCTTGAAGAACTCAAGAACAAAGGAAGAACTAGGAAGAACAAAGGACAAATGCAAGAATTCTAGAGGGAGAAGTTGAAGGGTTGGAAGGTGTGAGTTGAATGGCATGAGGGAGGTCCTATTTATAGCAAAAATCTTGGCTCTCCCTCTCCCCTCCTTGGCCGGCCTCCCCCCTCTCTCTCTTCCTCTCATTGTGTTGTCCAATCACACTTTTAAGCATGCTAAATCTTTCCCTCACTTGTCAATCCAATCTTTAGGCATAAGGCTATAAAACCAAGTAGGATCTTAAGGCTTTTTAGGTAAAATCCTAGGTAATTATACCCTAGCTAAGCAAGTCTAAAGATATGGTTGATTAGGCTAAAGAATAGCCTTCCATGTTTAGTCAATCCTAGGCTAGGTTGTAAGTCAATTTCTAGGATGATTAAAGGCTAGATTGTAAGTAAATCTAGGGTGTTTAAGGCTAGGATTTTATGCTTAAAGTAGACTAGAAATGGGTTGTCAAGTGGTAATTAGGCTTAAGGCTAAAAGGGTAGCTTGTGTGAGTGTACCAAGGCACATGCACACACCACACTCTCTCTCTCTCCTCTCGGCCCCCCTCTCTCTCTCGGCAATTCTCTCTCTCTCTCTCCCTCTTGTACTATGTATGTGTATATATATGTATATATATACGTATAAGTATACTTAAGTACTAAGTAGTCCTATTAGGCCTAGGAGGAAAGTGTAATGATTAAAGGTAAGCTCTCAAGTGCAATCTATTGACCAAGGGTTAACCATTTTCCTAGAAAGTATACCTATGTATATATAGGCATGCTTAAGATAGGCTATGGTAGATATATATATATATATATATATATATATATATATATATATATATAACTAGGTGTACTTAGGTCTAAGTAGGCTTGCTAAGTCTATGGAAAAGAGTAATGATTATGGTAAGGCTTTTAATGACAAGAACATTGTCCAATGGGTAATACTTTTCCTAGAAAGCATATATGGTTATATAGGCATGTTTATAGTAGGCTATGAGGTATATATACCTATATATATGTATGTATATGTACTTAGGAAATCTAGGAAAGCCACTTTGGAGGCAATTAGGTTTAGGGCTATTAATCTTAGGTTTGCATGCATGGTAAGGCTAAGAATACTACTTTTGGAAGCATAATGATGACTTCCTTTGGTCCAATGGTTCTTAAATGTTAGGGAAATGTAACTAGGTTGAATGGTAACTAGGTTTCTCTAGCTAATTGGTTGGAAACTAATTCTACTTGCCAAGTAGGATTTCTAGCCAAGAATATAATTTAAAGATTTTATTTACTCTCTTGGAAAATATACAAGTGCTTCTACAAGCATACTTGTCTTTGGAAAAGGACTAGGTCGTCCAGAACTAAGAGATTTAATTTTATAAGTTTCAAATCTAATTATGACGGATTATTAAGGTTAAAAAGAAATTTTTATAGAGATAAAGAATTTAAAAATATTAACAACGAGATTTTTATTTACTAAAAATCGGAGTTGTTACAGTTCGTTTTTAGGGTTGTCTGAGTTAAAGCTATTGAGTTTACTTGGATAGAGTTTGCATTGAAGTAATTGAATGTGGATTATGCTTAACAACAAAATAGTCCTGCATAATTAGTTAGTTGTAGCTGACTAGTTAAATAAATCGGAATGCCATCAACTCCTTTGATTCTATGCTTGCCTCTTCTGTCCTTTACTAGTATTTTTAGTTTCCACATGTATCTCTTCCTATATTTGACTTTTGTGTAATTTTGTGTGTGAGTCTGAGAGAGGTCCACTCCATTGTGATGATGCAAAACTCAAGGGGCTGCATGTAGTTCAAAGATAGTGTTTAAATTGTTGCAATTGAAATTTTATAACCCCAGACTTGAATGTATGAATCAAGCAATCGGCTGAACGTTAGTTCTGATATATGGGTATGTATGAGGAGCCAATCCTCAAAAGCAAGGAGTTATAGCCAATTTGGTTAGAGGCTTATGCAGGAACATGGAGGCACGGTAGTGCTTTTGATTCAACAAGTTCTCGCATGTGTACACACATTTTATTTTGAGAAGAGTCCACATTACTTCCACATGGTATATGATACATGAGAGTCTTACGAATTCATTTACTTGCAAATAGGCTGAATTTGGTACTTGCACCTCTCCTACAAACAACAGAAAGGGAATAAGACTAAAAGAAAGAAGACTATTCTGGAGCTGAAGTCATGTGAATAGTTAACTACTTGAGTGTAATAGTATGTTTCGAGTTTGGTTGAGGCTTGTCCGTCATATGAAAACTTAACTACTTCAGAAAGCGTTTTTTGAATCCTTTCGGAAAACTGCAATGACCAAAATACTATTAGTGCTGAAGATTGAACATTGACTAACTAGTCCATATTACTTTATTATTTGACTTTGATGTAGGATGTGGTGTATTCCTCGTGTTTCACACTTTTCGCTAATATGGCCCTCACTCTAATCAAGTGCAGATGGCAGAGTATTTCAATAAAAAGGTTGGTCTGTCAGGAGATGTTCCTCTCGGTAGCTTCGATGTTCCTCTCGGTAGCTTCAATGCTGCTTTCAGCTATACTGGTTCTAAGAGTATTGATGCTGCAGCTACAAAGACGCTTTCCATGGATGGTTTTTTCATTCCGCTTGCTAAGGTTCAGCTTGTGAAAACCCCACTAGTGTTGCAAGAAAATGTAAAGCAAGCAGTCCCAACATCTTGGGACCCGCCCTCCTTAGCAAGGTATTAGGTCTTCAAGTTACCTACAGAAGGGGATGGTTGAGCCCGTTAGTTGTCTGCAACAATAATCTGTTTTTGATATTGTGTTTCTATTATTGGACAGCTTTATTGAGAACTTTGGGACCCATCTTATTACATCTGTAACTATTGGTGGTAAGGACGTGATTTACGTTAAACAGCACCAGACATCGCCTTTATCAACCATGGAGATAAAAAACTATGTTCAGGATATTGGAAATCAAAGATTCTCCAGCATTGACAGCCTCACAAATTCAGGTCTATTGAAGTACAAGGATAAGGCAAGACATCATTCTTGTTTCTTATTCATGAATGGGAACATTTTTTCCTCATTTTTTTTGTCTCTACTAGATTTACATTGACTCTCTCTCCTCTTATCTTTTCCTTATCTATTTGCAGGGAGCTGAATCTTCGTTGTTCAATAGCCAAGGGATATATCCTCAACCCTCTAGTGCACCTTATCTTACTGGGAATGGTAAAGAAGTATGTAGAAGTCTTCCACTTGTTTCTTTGATAGCTTCCTTTTAAGGGTGTGTACTGGTTAATCTCCAAGATAATGAAAGTAGTGATTGAGGGAGAAAGAATTGTTACGTTTCCTCTCTTGCCTTGGACATAATATACAATCTGCATAGTATTTACCACCTGCGGTCAACAAAGGTATTTGGGTTTTTTCTTCCAGTGAAGTTCTTAACAAATCAATGATATCCTTTTCCTTCAAGTTCAACAAATATGTTTTGGTTTTTTGTTCCACAGACTCCCTCTCAATAAGTCAACGATGTTATCCTTTTCCTTCAAGTTGATTTTGTTAGTAGATCAAACTGGAGGAAGCGTTAGATATAACCGACTCCTAAGTTAATTGGGACAATGCTTAGCAGTTGAATTTTCATGCAAGTCTCTCCTCTGGATTTTGACCTAATCCCCCACACCCTCGAACCACCCATAAACACAGAGAGACACACGCATAATAAGTCCAGATGCTATTCTTCGATTTATACTCATAAGATGCAATAAAACCCGATGTCGAACCTTAAATGTTACTTGGTATTACCTGGACGATGTTGCCAGATGCTGTTTATGAGTGGTTTAGAATTCCATGGTAAGTTTTACAATTTCATTTTAATCTCTCTCTCTCTCTCACACACACACACACATACACACACACAAAAGCGTATTCCAACCCTTATTACAATTGTGTATTTACGAGACTTCTAGAGAGTAGCAGGATTCTAAATTCACCTGGTTGTATCTGAATTCTTATAGGCCCTCTATCTCAATAATATCTTAATTTTACTTCTGATTCAGGATGTTACAGTCATTTTCAGACGTAGGGGAGGAGATGATCTGGAGCAAAGCCATTCCCAATGGGCAAAGACAGTTCGTTCCTCTCCGGATGTTATTGAGATGTCATTCTATCCCATCACCCTTCTTCTTGAAGGGTTGACCGGGAATGAGCATTTGGTTCGTGCTGTAGATCTCTATCTTGAACGTAAGACATCTTAAACTTCATCATATATACCACATAGTTATGTAGAACTGCTTTTCCTCTCTTTATACCCGCTACCAAACAATATCATTTTCAGGAACTGTTACAATGATCATGGATTCCTCCTAGTTGCTAACTTCAAAATTCTCAAATAATTTCGTGCAGACAAGCCTCAGATTGAAGAGCTGAGATATTTCCTAGAGTTTCAGGTCCCTCGTGTATGGGCCCCAGTGCAGGACACACTTCCTGGCCACCGTAGGAAGGAACCTGTTTGTCCATCTTTGCAGTTCAGCATGATGGGGCAAAAGCTTTACATCAGCCAAGAGCAAGTATGTTTACGTGCGCAGAGCTATGTACCATTATATATGGATTCTTTACTTGTTTGCCAGTATGTGTTAATTAAATGATGTTTCCTAGTGTGACTTGTGGTACACTCGTGTGCATGTTAGTGGGCCTTTGGCTTTTTGTTGCAATCTTCCAGAGGAGTCCATGAGTGTAAGTGATGTAGCATATAGTTTAGTTGTTTGTTGGACCATAGGTGCACGAAGCCAAGGCAGGAGCATGGGTGGGAGAATGATGACATAGAAGAGTATGGTTGGGAACAGCGGTAGAAGTGTCTATATAGTGCATATGGGTTATATGTTGCGGTAAATTTTTTTACTGTTGGTCAGTGCTCCTATATAAGTTACAACACATGGTATTGGAGATTAATGGCGATTTCAAGTATCTACAGGCACAAGCAAATGTTATGTAAATCATCAGAACTTACAATAAATTTGAGTTGGATTTTGTATAATCCTATGGCTACTAATGATCTTCTCTTCGGTTGTAACTTTTCTTTTGCAACTTTTGGATTCATATGATTTATATTTTCCATCCTAGAAGGGGTTTAGGTTCTGAAAAAGTTCTGTCTTAATTGCAAAATCGAGGTCTTAGAGCAGATTCGCCACCCTAGTAGGAGGTTCTTGTAACTAAGTATGGACAGCATTCAAGGCCTCGTGGATATGAACAGTTCTGTTTACCTTTGTTTCATTGAGTACATTGCTTAAACAACTTTGGGTTTCCAATTTTTGTTCCCTGGCACTATGGGTATTAGGTAAGACATGGCGCATATCATAAATCCACAGTGACATTATCATTCTGATTTTGTTTGAGCATTCTCATCAGGGAGGGCTTGGTTCTCATCTCGAGTGCGCTCTTGATTCCATAGATCTAAGCTTGAGATGGTATCCAAAGTAACCAACATAGGGTAGATTGTTAATGACCTAGTTCTTCCTGACTTATGGCCTTGTCTCTGCTTTCATGTAGGTATCAGTCGGACGTAAGCCTGTGACCGGCTTGCGGTTATGTCTGGAAGGATCAAAGCAGAATCGGCTATGTATTCATCTCCAACACTTAACATCTCTTCCAAAGATCCTTCAACCCTTCTGGGATACCCATGTGGCCATTGGTGCTCCCAAGTGGCAGGGTCCCGAAGAGCAAGATAGTCGATGGTTTGAGCCAGTTAAATGGAAGAAATACTCTCATGTCAGCACTGCACCAATTGAAAGCCCTGCTACCTTCATAGGCGATTTCTCCGATGTATACATTGTGACGGGAGCTCAACTTGGGGTATGGGAATTTGGGTCAGTAAATGTCTTGTACATGAAGCTTCTGTACTCTAGGTTACCGGGCTGCACAGTTCGAAGATCATTGTGGGACCATTCCCCTGACGACAATTCGAGGAAAGTGGTCCCCAGTGGAAATAATAATGGTGACTCAAGTTCAGGATCAAGGGAAGTCATTGCAGGCAACAAGTTGGCGAAATTTGTTGACATGGCTGAGATGACCAAGGGCCCACAAGATTCTCCAGGTCATTGGTTGGTTACTGGAGGAAAGCTTGGGGTGGAGAAGGGGAAAATAGTTTTGAGAGTGAAATACTCCTTGCTAAACTATTGAGTTCACTGCCAGGTACTTGGAGCGATTCCCAGTTTTGCATGCCTGTTTTCTTGGAGATCTTGTGAATTTTTTTTTGTAGAAAATGTCCATTCTTCTTGCTTATTGAAATGTATATGCAGAAGTATTTATGGTTTCCATTTAGATTTTCTTTTTTCTTCGAGTTCTCTTTTGTTGGGGGATTCGCAGTTGGAAAATTGGAATTGTTCAGCCCAAGACTAGTTTCTACGTACTAAATGTCAATGTACGAACTTGCAAGCTAGTCCAACTGGTTGTGTGTTTGTTCCAAGCTCATACAGGCTTAGAGTTCACGTCTTTCCTCCTTCACCTGATATAATATTATATTGCTTTGATGTTATTGGTTGTACAAAAAAAGATTGCCAATGTCAAGATGGCTGATAGTTCTCTGTTTGATCGCAATCTTTCGAATTCATGTATGCCTTGAATGTTTAGAGAGAGATCAGAAACGAGAAGAAAGCAAGTTGTTAAACTTGTAGCGATGAAACTATAGTATAACATTGCAACCAAGATGACCCACCATACACGTGAAAATGTCTTATTTGCCCCGAAACCTTCGTTTTCAACCAAGTTGGGACTTACTTATATCTATATGACTTTTCTTGGCTTGGTTAGTATCTATATTTCCTTGTCTATGTATCTATATAGAACTGACCTCCTCACAAACAACTGCATAGGCTTCCCTAGAACTGACCTCCTTCGAAGGTTTGTCCGAATTGCCAACCGGAGGGCACGACGTTGTAGCTGGTGATGGTTTTTCCATCGCTGGCCGTAACTCGGAAAGAGAGGCTTTGGCCATCGAGGTAAGAATTGCTCTGCCAATTTTGGCCCCAATTCCTTGACATAGCTTGCCACCCTGTTTTTGAGCCCTTTATGGACACTGCATGGATATCCCCTGCACCTCCTACATTAGTTATCAGCACCAAGTTGAAGTAAGAATGGCCGTTTATGGTGAACCTCATTCCTCCTTTCTTCACACATGGTACCCTGTCAAAAACATTAAACTATTTAGTACTCATGGAGTTCCAAACTACCGATGTAACAGACTAGCAGGTATAAGTGGTGCCTCCAACCAATGAAGACGAGTAAAATATATTGAATGGGTCGACATTATCTCCCACTCGACTATCGAAGTGGGTCAAGTCATTTCGTGAAGCCAGCATGTTGAATTGGTGCTCCAAGAGTTCTTAGGAGTTGCAGGTCATACGGAAAGTGCACCCACATGGGTTCTGTGTACTTAGTCGAGATTGGTTTTCGAGATTGTTGAAAGCAAACCTAAGAGAAGAAACTGAAGTTTCTAATTTACCATCGAGTATTATCGGAGCTCTAAGTCAACATGTTGAATACAGTACTAGGAACCATATTACCTTCTGTAAGCTACAGGAACAATTCCAGCACGATATTGTGCAATCTTTAGGAAAGCAGGTTGTGCCAAATCGAAGTGTTGGAGAGGGGGATTGCACCACCCGCCATTATCATTAGAGAGGGCGTAGTTCGGGGGACAGAAGTTGGTGGCAGTGACAGTAATGGTGTTACGAAGGCACCATTGGGGATCATTTTGGCACCTCAGTTGATAACATGCGCCACAGCTCAAGCCATTGTTGAAGAGAGTTGTGCTTAGAGCTGCAGTTCTGGTGCCATACCCCTGGCTGTACAAGTTTCCATACCCACATGCTCCCCCTGCACCCACAAAATGTCATTGTGATTTTGAAAACAGAAATCCTATAGGGACTGACGGCTCCCCTACCGAAATCGTACCGATGGCCGCGCCGGGCTGTCTCTGGCTACCAAACGGCCGATCCGAGCTGTCCAAAAATTCTAGAAAAAAAAAACGAGGGGGCCCACGTGAGAATCAACAGTATCCGATGTGTGTAGGGTGCTTGATCCAAACACCCTATTTTTTGTGTATATATATACATGAAAAATAGGGTGTTTGGATCAAGCACCCTGCACACATCGGATGCCGTTGATTCCCGCATAGGGTCCCTTGTTTTTTTTTTTAGAATTTTTGGACGGTTCGGATTGGTACGTATAGCAGGACTCTTTTGAAAATGTATCATTAATGTCATGCATCTACAACATGTGACATGTCACTTGTTGTCCTCGTAATTTTATAAATGTCACTTACAGAAACATTGCAAAATGTCTTGTATCATAAAACTTCTATTCGGGTACTCCCTTGTCCCAAATGGTTTGTCCACTTTTTGAATTTCGCTTGTCCCAAAATGTTTGTCGATTTTGAATACTAATGCATCATACTTTATACTATTTCTGTTTTGTCCCTTCCTTTTTAACTAAGTAATATTATTAAACTGTCAAAGGGTATTCCTTGGAGAGCCGAAACCCTATAAGAGTAATGATTACGTTCCCTTAAAAAGTTGATTTTCTTGAATTAGACAACAAATCAAGACAGAGTGACTATCGTATCTCAAATCGTTTAAACACACACAGGTGCGGGGAGAGAGGGAATTCTTCACTAACCCATTGTGCCAGAAGCATCAGAGCCACCATAGAACGTGGCGTGAGCGCTTTGCCAGCCGCTATAGAACCCATCGGCTCCGCCGTGGGATACGCAGCAGAAAAGAAATAAGAAAAGTGGTAGATATTGCATTGGAAACGTTGCCATTCAAATGCAGTCTCCAGTGAACTAGTGAGTCTTTCTTTGCTTAGAGTAAGCAAGGCTTGAGAGTGTGAGTGAAATGGTTACGTATATTTATACACACACACAGAGGAGGCCAGGGCACTGCAATAAATCTTGAGATTGGGTTTGCATTGTACCGGTGGTGCCCCGTGGGGGTAGGAAGCTAATGAGAGAGATCCTCTTGTAAATTGTTTTTTTTTTTTTCCTTTGTTTTTTGATAACAAAAACAGGTAGGAAATTAAGTGATCGCTTTTGAGCCGGCCAAGTACTGAAGAACAGATTCAACTCATTAACGCAAATCATATGCAGCAATGCAATAACTTATGGTTGGCCCACACCTCTACCTTCCTTGAACTAGGGGTGTAAACGAGCCGAGCCGAGCCGAGTTTCGGCGAGCTCGAGCTTGGCTCGAGCCCTTAACGAGCCGAGCCTTAACGAGCCGAGCTCGCGAATAGCTCGGCTCACTTACAGCCCTACGTTCCTTCACTCTATTCATCTACGTACGTACGTACTTTCTTATTGTACCAAAACTAACGATCGAAGAAATCTATTTTGTAGATTTTGCCGATACAAACGAAAGTGTGTCACGTATTGATTGTCTTTTTTTTTCATCTTTCTAAATGATTAAGAAACGACCGGAAGTGGTACCTTTTCACTTTCTTCACTTCCTCGTTGCCGCGTGTTCGACTTCGAAAGTTAATTAATCTCTTTGTGCATGGAATGGGTTGCACTCTATATTTCCCAATTAAGCAGATTATTCCTAAGTTGGTTGCCTTTGAGTATTAGACTTGTAAAGCTAATACAGTATATGGGTGAATGACAAATGTTCACCGCAATTCTAGGTAATGTCTGTGAACAAAACTGATTATTATTACTCGAACCATTCGAGTATTGCTCGTCAGTCATAAGGTCCTTCACCGGAGTAATTAACCAGCGGCGGCCATGGCGCACGGCCACATTCCACCTCAAGACCCTTTAACCCCATCGCATTTTCTTACTATCGAGGATCATACTAAGGGATTGTTTGATAACCTAAATTCAGCACTTAAAACTGAATCAATTAAGTAATAAGTGATTCAGTAGGTTTGATAACCACATTTTACAATGCTTAACAAATTAAGTGATACTTAAAATGTAAGCTAAAAAGTTGAAAAAAATTAAGTAGCTTTGAGTTACTTAATTCTGGCTGAATTTTTTGTATATTTGCATTCAACCACCATACTACCACCACCACCACCACCACTCCTACAACCACTCCATCACCACCACCTCCACCTCCACCACTCCACCACCACCACCACTCTACCACCAATACCACCACTTCACCACCATAACCACCACTCCAGCCACCACCACCACTATCACGTCGCCGCCTCCATTGCACAACCACCACCACCATTACTACCACCACTCCACCACCACCACCACCACTACTCCAGCCCACCACCACGCCGCCGCCACCACCACTACAACGCCACCATTGCACAACCATCACTCCACCGCCACCACTCACTGTCACCATTACACCACCATCACTCCACCATTACACCGCCACCACTCCAACACCACCACTCCCACTCCATCCCCACCCTCACCACTCCACCTCCACCACCACCACCACCCCCCTCGCTCCATCACCACCAACCCACCACCACAATCACAACTCCACCATTACCATAAGTACATTGTGATCATTAGTAATTTAAGAGACAATCGAAACTAAAATTAATTCATCATTTTTTTTAATTCAGTGTTTAATATGTTTATCAATCAATTTTTCAACTTAAAAAATTCAGCATTCAGCACTTAATTTTTCAGCTTTCAATTTCAGTTTTATCGAACAACCTCTTAGTCATGAACTTGTTAAATGACACATACGCAATCATGAGATGCTAGCTAGCAGTACTGGTCCACCTGGGGTTCTTGGCCTTTGGCGACAGTGACATGGCAACGGCTTTTTTTTTGGGTCAATAGGACACGTGGCGGGTGAATAATAGACGATCAATGAGTGTTGAAGGAGTTCACATGATGGTATTCAAAGCATGGAAATTGGAGTCAAAAGAAGGGTGACGTGTCAGCTATTATTTGGACGGTCAGATCACATGTAGGAGTAGGAAGATTGGGAGTCCCTCTGGTTGGGGGAAATGGTGATGATGTGTCGTTGCTGACCTGTGTATTCGATCCCCTCCCCCGGGTTTCATGCAAAAATGCCACATGCTCACAAGAGTGTGCGCACAGTACGTACGTGGAGTAGTGGCGGTGGTGGATACGACAGTAGCTTGGTGGCTCGGCTCGTTAAGGCTTGACTCGTTTAGTAATTAAGTTGTAATTTATTATTTTTTATAGGCTAATGAGTCTGTATAGGATTAGAGTGGAAGGAATCTATTTAATTGTATAGAATGTCTTCGTGAATGAAAGGGGCTAAATCAGAACGAATTGATCGGGATATCAATCAATGAATCAAATATCCATGGGAAGCTACTGACACACATGATAGTTTTCCTATTTCCTATTTTGCTTCTAGGGTACGGGAAAAGGTGCAGCAGTCAAAAGGTTTTGCTTGGAAGTGTAGAAAAGAAGGAAAGCTCTTCGAGCCATACACAGAGAATATATATGTGTGGCGGCAGTAAACAAAAGAGAGGGAGGCAAGCCACATACATGTGTGGACTGTAATTGGAAAAAGGAATAGCGGTATAAGCGAGGATATGCGGCTGGTTTTTTAGAGCGATTCCAAAGAGGGATTTTCATAAAAGTTTTGGAGGGTTTGTGGACTCAAGGCCGTTGGCGATCAAGATCACTGGGTGCGGTGTACGTGTGACTCGACAAGTGATACTTAGAACGTTGTGAGGATTTACTACGTTTGGATAGGTATATCTGTAACTGCACAATGATTATAGTGATTTGATTCCTTCTCGTGGTTTTTACCCATTCTGGGGTTTTCCACGTATATCTCTGCATTTTATGATTGATTGATTGCGTAGTTTTTGCTGATAATTTTACGTAGTGATTTGCGTTCATACTGTTCGGGTTTTTTTACGGATTATTAGGGAACCCTGAATTTTCAATTGGTATCAGAGCGGACTGCTCCTTCCGTTAGAATTTATTTTATTCTAGAGCAGGTCTAGAAATATGCCTATACTTGATACTGATAATTTTGATTACTGGAAATCTAGAATGAGAGCTATAATGAGATCAGCCGGTGAAGAAATTTGGGACTCGTGTATTGTTGGGTACACTCGACCCATGAAAACTATAGAGGATAAGCCGGTTCAAAAAACCCAGTCTGAGTTATCGGACAAAGAAAAAGCTTTACTTCAGGCTAACAATCGTGCACTTGATTTTTTATTTGCTGCTGTTGATATAAATGAGCACAGAAAAATAGCTAACTGCGAAATTGCGAAAGAGGCCTGGGATATTCTGGTTACTTGCCACGAGGGGACAGATGTTGTAAAATAGTCTAAGCTGCAAAGGCTTACCACGGAGTTTGAGACCATCAGAATGCAGGAGGAAGAGACCTTCAATCAATTCTACTCCAAGCTCATCGCCATCGTCAATAGTTGTGAGAACTTGGGTGAGCCAATTCCTTCTTTTCGTATTATTAAGAAAATTTTGCGCTCCTTACCTTATAGATTTAAAATTCAAGTTACTATGCTAGAGGGTAAAAGAAAGTTAAAAGAAAAATCTGTTCAAGAAATAGTTGGGATTCTCCAAACTTACGAAGCTGACCTATTGCAATCTGAACCTATTCAGCTGAAAGTAAAACCTTCGGAGACTTCGATTGCCTTTAAAAGTACGCAAAAATATAATAAAGGTTCAAAAAGTGGTAGTGATGTTGATCTTGAGGAGATGAAAGTTTTTTTCAAACAATTTAAAAATAGTATGAAAAACAAAAATAATAAAGAAAAATGAGAATTTTTTGGAAAAAATAAAAAGGAGGGAAAAGGACCACCTGAGGGACCACAATGCTTCGAGTGCTATGGTTTTGGTCATTACGCCCAAGAATGTGTTAATAAAATAAAAAAGAAGGCTCTCGTCACTAAAACGTGGGATGATAGCGATTCCGATAAATCGAATAAAGAACAAGGGGCCGACGAAAATGATAAAAGAAACTTTTTGGCTTTTGGAGTTACCTTAAATTCACATGGTCATTCCGAATCAAGTGATTCTGAAACAGATAATAGCGAGGCGGATAGTTGTGATGACATAGATGAGGTCAGAGAGAAGTATAACAAACTCCATGTTTTTAGTAAAAAACTGATAGATGCGAGTGAAAAGCTTTCTGATAAGGTTAAGAAGTTAGAGAATACTTTGAATGAACGCACTGAAGAGAGGGATGAGAAAAATAAAGAAATTGAGCTCCTTCTTGAGAAAAACAAAGCTTTGACTGCTAGCTCCGATCCCAATCTAAGGATAAATTAGAGGATAACACACAAACAGGGACCAAATTGTTGAATCATATTCTGTCCATCCAACGACGACCTAGCGATCGTTCAGGGCTTGGTTATCATGCAATGTCTTCAACTCCACCGATAGGGAGAAACGAAACTAAACGTCTAAGTAAGAAGACTAATTAATGGTAATAATATGCAGAACATGATTAGTTCTCCTACGACAAAGCAGACAAAGAAGCAATTGACAGCAGAGATAAACGGACATCACAAGCGCAAGGAGGTAAAATCAAAAGTTATTAATACTGATAAGTCTCACGTTTTTTTCTCCTGTTGTTAAATTTGTCTCTACTTGTCATTATTGTGGTGTGACTGGCCATATTAGACCGCATTGTAGAAAGATGCATGAGTCATACTCTTCACATGCACATGTAGCTCATCCTTATGGACATAATTATTTTGTGTCCATTTGTCATCATTGTGGAGTTAAAGGCCATATTCGTCCATTCTGTTTTGCCCTTCATGGCTATCATGGGACTCCTCCCCACTATCATAATATGAATAATCAAAGGGAGTATTTTCAAAGGCCTAAACGTAGGACGCCTTCGCATGCTAGTTTTACAAAGGTAAATCCAAAACCCATGGTCAATAAAAACACTCACGTTGAAAAGGGAAAAATTAGACAGATTTGGGAACGTAAAATTAATTTGGTCTCAAATGTTGGTGATGACCTTGACTCTCTAGATGACTATAGTTCATCCGGAGGGGTTGACCTTGCCTTTTAAAGTTAAGTCGTTGTTCCATAATCTAGGTTTAATGATTCTTGCATTTCATTTTTTTTTAATTTTTTTTTGTTTTGTATTTGCTTTTTGAGTTATTAAATAAAAATTTGTAAAAAAATAATTTTTTTATGAGTTGTTGTGTGGATTGAACATAATAGTCTTTAGTGCGTAGTTGATTATCATTGGATTTTATGAACATGTTCATCCGTATTTTTATTGCACTTCTTTCATGGTATTCTCACTGCAAGTATGTTCGAATGTTAATGAATCATGAGCATTCGACATTCTGTACACTTATCCATGGCTTTTGGTCAGTTTCTCGGTTATGGACCACCATTCTCATATGCTTAGTTATATCTTATGTCTTTCCAGAATCGTGACCACCTTTGTTTGGTTTCCTTTGATAGAGCCCTCGTTTATTCCAAAATAAAAAAAATAAAATATATATCTTAGATTTTGCTTATCCAGGCGTTCATTGAGTAACTGGACAATTGGGGTGAGGTATTCTCCCTCTGAGTGTTCGCGTCAAAAAATGGATAGATCTTGTGAAGGCACCGTGTTGGACCATGTGCTTAATAACCGGGCATTGGGTATAAGTTATTCTTACTCTCAATATTCGCGTCAAACAGCGGTGAGGTAAAAGTAAAAATACGGTTGATTTTCTATTGATTGCTTATTAAACAACCGCCTGTCGTTGAGGGGGAGCTTGTGATTAATTATTTGTGACTTGTTTGTCGAACCTAGAAAGGTGTATCTTGTTGAGAGGGAGTCATTAGATAAATCTAAGCACTTGAGCATCTTGGTCTTGTTTTGAGTTGCTGAATTTTTTGGTCATGGATGCACACACACACTTTCCTCCCATGTCGATGATTATGGTGTGTTGCATTCCTTCTGCCTTGCATGGTGTTATATCATTAAGTAGTGCCTTAAAATTTGGATGTCTTTTTCATCTCATCTCATGATATAATACTTGTGCTAAAACTATCTCATGCTCGTATCTTCACATTTCTCATTTTCTTTTAGCATTTAGTTTTGTTTTGTTTTATTGAGTCTTACGTGCTTGAATTTAGCTACCCTGTTATTTATGCTATTTTTTGTGCTTCGATTAAATATCTTATTTGGCTGCTTCTATTGGTCACTAATTGCTTAATTCTCTTCCATTCGCATTTATTGTTTTATTGTTTATCCTATTCACCCTTGGTCATTCCATGTCAAAAAGGGAGAGAATGATGAAAGGGGGAGTAGGTTGCTTATTATTCTAACATGTTTGGATGTTGAATTTTGTTTACAGCTTCTCTACAACTCGATCTTAGTCGTTAGATTTTCATTGTATTGTGTTTTGTCATGGAAGTGCCAAAGGGGGAGATTGTAAGGACCAAATTCTAGAGTCCTTGTGTATTGGCAATTCCGTACGACAAAACACATATTTTTTATCGAGTTGTAATTTATTATTTTTTATAGGCTAATGAGTCTATATAGGATTAGAGTGGAAGGAATCTATTTAATTGTATAGAATGTCTTCGCGAATGAAAGGGGCTAAATCAGAACGAATTGATCGGGATAACAATCAAATATCCATGGGAAGCTACTGACACACGTGATAGTTTTCCTATTTCCTATTTTGCTTCTAGGGTACGGGAAAAGGTGCAGCAGTCAAAAGGTTTTGCTTGGAAGTGTAGAAAAGAAGGAAAGCTCTTCGAGCCATACACAGAGAATATATATGTGTGGCGGCAGTAAACAAAAGAGATGGAGCCAAGCCACATACATGTGTGGACTGTAATTGGAAAAAGGAATAGCGGTATAAGCGAGGATATGCGGCTGGTTTTTTAGAGCGATTCCAAAGAGGGATTTTCATAAAAGTTTTGGAGGGTTTGTGGACTCAAGGCCGTTGGCGATCAAGATCACTGGGTGCGGAGTACGTGTGACTCGATAGGTGATACTTAGAACGTTGTGAGGATTTACTACGTTTGGATAGGTATATCTGTAACTGCACAATGATTATAGTGATTTGATTCCTTCTCGTGGTTTTTATTCATTCTGGGGTTTTCCACGTATATCTTTGCATTTTATGTTTGATTGATTGCGTAGTTTTTGCTGATAATTTTCAAAAAGCTCGGTTCGGTTGGCAAAAGATCGGCTTATTTATATAAACTCGACTCGTTTAAAGAGGCTTGTTATGTAAATTAGTTTGGCTCGACGGCAGTGGTGGGTGGCAGCCGTGATGATTGTGGTCAAGGAAGGTGTGTGGTATACGAGTATTGAGAAATTCAGTCGGAATTATGTAGGTATTAAGCGACTTTTTAAGAGTCATAAAGTCATTCTTATGTAGGTATTCAGCAATCATCTTTTCTTGCCAATGTCCATCAAAATGCCCTTTTTTCTTGCTAATAATAATAACTAGAGGTTAGGGCACACGCAATGCGTGTGCAAATTAGATTTTCAAAACATGCGTGTGCAAATTAGATTTTCACAACATTTTTGTAAAAATGCTTCTCACTTATTGTTTGATTGAATTTTCCCAAATGTTGTGAAAATTCGACATGACAAGAGGGTACCCACAAAATTGAAGGAAAAATTCTATGGAACTGCCATCAGACCAGCGATGCTTTATGGGACAGAGTGTTGACCTATTAAGAGACAACAGGTGAACAAGATCAGTGTAGCGGAAATGAGAATGTTGAGGTGGATGTGTGGTAAGACTAGGCGAGACAGGGTTAGAAATGAAACGGTTCATGAGATAGTAAGTGTAACACCTATAGAAGAGAAGTTGAGGGAGAAATAGACTAAGGTGGTTTGGGCATGTCTACCGTAGACCAGGAGATGCAATAGTAAAGAGAGCGAATAGGATAGCTTTGGGTAGCAATGCTTCGGGGAGGGGTAGACCTAAATTGACATTAGATGTTGTGGTGCGCAAAGATTTGAGTATAATAGGTTTGTGCGAACAAGAGGCCCTCGACAGAGCTCAATGGAGAAAACGGATTCATGTAGCCGACCCCAAGTGATTGGGACATAAGGCTCGGATTGGTTTGATTTGGTTTGGTTTGTGAAAATTCGACTTCCACACGCATCGCATGTACTCCAATCTCTAGTTCCAATAAAGAGGCCGGGGCAAGTGCAACAGCCTTCATAGAGACCGCACGACCACGCTTACATCTCAAGAGCCTCTTTATTGGCCAAGCACATGTGTTGCTTAAGAAAGTTGGTTTTTGTTAAAGATCTTAAAATTGTTCGCCACCCGTTATGATTATCCTAAGCACAAATTTTTTGTTTAAGGAAATCGCCAAACTAATTCAATTTCATGTTTTATGCTAAACAGAGGCCGAGCACACGCAATTCGCGTGCAAATTGAGTTTTCAAGTCTACCCAGAACAATGAAATTGACATCAAATGAAATAAGAATGTAAAAGTTAAATTAAGATTTAAACTAAATAAGACGAAACATAAAAAACTGTAGAACTCATATGGCAACACCCTCTTTTGGGGGTTCCTGCCAGATTGAATAGAAACTTACTTTCCAAAAAAACTGAATCCGTGTGAAGGCGAAACAAAAAAACTGTAGAAACTCATATGCCAACACCAGTTATACAAAACCCAAATTGAATAGAAACTTCATATTACCATGGGTTTGAGTTTCTATTTAGTTCTGCTGCAATTTAACGCCAAATCTTTTTTTCAGATTTTGTACCACAAATCAAGAAATTGTAAAAGGAAACAGAACTGCAATTGAGAGAGAGAGAGAGAGATTTTAACGTGATTTGAGGGGGCGGTGATAAGGGTGGTTAGTTGCCAATTCAGTTTTTTACAAATTTGTTTTTTTGTGTTAAAATGTCCAATATATCCTCATAGTTAATTGTTTTGTATTGTGTTGGGTTTTTTTAGATGGCAATTTTGGAAAAAAGAAAATACATGATAGAAGGGAGACACCAAAGTGGCGCTCTCCCTTTATATATTAGAATAGATATATTTTTGCTAGTTGTTGTACTTGCCCAGTTGCCCTTGAGTGGCCGGGCTGATGATCACCCTTTTAGCCTCACACATAACATAGTTTAAAGTGGGCTGTCAAGTAATATCTACAGCAAATTCCTGGCCGGTCCTAGTTTTTTGTGTGGGTTCCATGCAAATCCCCTTTTGTAAGTGCTATCTCATCTAGGCCCTTTTTAAATATGCTTTTACTATTTTGCCCTTTTTCACTTTTCAGCACTTACAAAATTCACACCCCTTTGAAGAATTCACACTCCCACAGAATTCACACCTCCAAGAATTCACACCCCCAAGAATTCACACCTCTCAGAAGAATTCACACCCCCAAGAATTCACACCTCCCAGAATTCACACCCCCGAGAATTCACCTCTTTGTAAAATTAACACCTTTGCGGAATTTACACCGCTAAAATTCATGTAGACACCCTATTTTGGACTTTCCGGAATAGTTTATTTACGGTCTTTTGATTTCCCCAATGATGATTAAGGTCGAGAATATACCGAGTTTGTGAATGAGTTTGAGCTTTGAGCATCCCGAACCTCGTCCAAGTCGTCTTAGTCTAGCTCTGAGTCGGAGTTCGTGTCTCTTGGCCCTCCATGTCGTAGCTTCTATTCTCAAATTCGAGTCTCTTGCTATACTTGGCAACCCCGTGGGGCTTTCTTTATGATATGCACTATCTTGCTTCTAAGTACTTTGCTGGCTTTTGAATAAACTGTGTCGACCCTGACAACGAAGGGATAGATTTCGATGGGGTCATCCCCAAGGAAATGTGTTCCCTCGCCGAATGGGAAGACGAAAGGCATGCTCGGCCTATTAAAAGAAGAAGTAGTTTCAATAAACTTGAAAGATGAGGTAGACCCTCGGATGATTCAAAATTGGCTTAACACTGTTCCCCCAAAGGAGCATTTTGCCCCGGATGGTTCAAAATTGGCTCAACGCTGTCCCCCAAAGGAGCATCGTGCCCGATCAGACAGGGTCAAAGAATCCATCGACGTTTTGGCATGGTCTCACAAAGACGCACCTGGCGTTGATCATGAGATAAGGAAACATCAAATCCCCTGCCACCGGATGCCAAGATAGAAAGCGGAAGCTCAGAAGGCTCCAGGCCTCGTACCATGTTCAAGACAGCGTCAGCAGCATTCCGTCAAGCACACATTAAAAAGGCGCAAAAGTGGCCTGGAGCGAGGCATTTTCAACTGAAGCAGTCAGGACCCTACATTATCAAAAGCCATCTGGTCCGGGGCTACAGCCAAAGATCATCGATCTCGACGACAACAAATTCAACACTCTAGTCAACCTGGATCAATTCAAGAGCCACTTTTCCCTGAGAGAAGCTCGTTGGGCCGAAAACCACAAGGGTGGGCGGTGCCAAGCAAAAGTTAGAGCAGCCTGCTAGACCGAAAACCTAAGGAGGCAGTCTAGGCAAAAATAAATAGGCAAAAAGTCGAAAGCTCGCTAGGCCGGAAATCTGAGAAGGCGGCACTAGGCAAAAGTTAGAGCATAAAAGGAGGGGTAAAACACACGAGTGAACCTTGGCCTGAACTACGTTTGACCTGATTCCCCAAACGTGGGATACGTAGGCAGTCTCTCTTCAAGACTCGGTCATATTCTATCAATTGGATCCATGGTTGACGTTTTGGTACACATCAAGGGTCGAGAAGTTTCAAAAACAGAACAAGCTTCATCAGAAACAGAAGGGGGGAATCCTTTCATCTTTCAATCTTATTTCAAACTACTATTTCAATTTCAAAGCTGAGCAAAAGCCAAAAAATATCTAAAGCATAAAAAACAGAACGAAATGCTAGAGGCCCCAATGGGCTCACAGTTTATTCTAAGTTCAGCGAAGTCTAATTTGCGCAGCTTTTCAGTCACGCGCGCTAGTTTGAGACTCATGCACGTTTTCTCAAAACGACACGCGTTGGTCTCAAACCTGCGCGCGTTTCTTCAATTCTTGCCGCAGGCAGCAGTCGGCAGCCATCACGCCTAACAACGATTTTAACCCCCGGTGGGAATTTCAAGTTAAAACCAAGGTTTCGGTGCCTCGAAATTGGTTTTAAGGGCTCTTGCCAAGTTTTCTATGCCGTGCAGGTCATATGTGCCTAATGTGACTGTGCGGGGGTGTCGGTTTCAGTCCGGGCCTATATGAGTCGTTCCATTTGCGTACTTTGTCCATCTTTGCGACATTTTTCTAGTTTTCCGGTCTATTGCCCATTCCGGGGATTTCTTCTCTGTTTTGTTATTCACACAGGCCTTTGTACATATTTGACTGTGTGTGAGTGTCAGTTTCACTATCTAGGGATATTTTGGATTTTGGCCTGTTAATGCCCAAAATTTCATTGTCGCCCATGTGTCGGAGAGTCTGCATTGTATCCCAGGACCCTTCTTCCCCATTCTTCCGAGCTAGGCAGTCTATACGTGTGCGTATGTCTGTGTGTCAACTCGATTCGCTCGCCAATGCAAGTTGGATATTAGCGATTGGTTTATACTCTCTCTCCAATGAACCAAGAATAATGCAACTTTTACAGCACCACTACGGCATCCGTGGTCCAAGCAAGCAGCAAATCGTCAAGTACAGAGGGATACATTGGCCCAACACAAAATCAAATCAAAGCAGCAAACCTCTGACCCGCTCAAAGGTTACCTACCTGGACCTGCAGGCCCGCAGCTCAAATCAAAGCAGTAAAGCAAAAGTGTGGCTCAGTGGTAGCCCTCGATCGTCAAAATTGTCCTGGTCGTCGTTTGTGTCGTCCCGTTCTCTAGAAGCCGCCCTAGTCTGCCTTTGCATTTTCAATTTGTACATATGTGTTTAGCATATATTGTCGTTGCATATTGTATATCAAATGTTAAAAGCAGGAAAGTGCATCAAATCAAAATCAATCCAAAGCACGTGGAGGCTTTCAAATCAAATCAAATCAAATCAAACCAGCATTGAGGCGTTTCTATCGTCAGTGTTGTGGCATTGGCAAATCAAATCAAATCAGCATTGAGGCCCATTCCCGGCAGGCAGCTCATGTTGCCCTGATCCACGCTTTCATCCCGGTTCGCTATTTCCCCAAGCAGAGCCTGTCCAAACTCAAGCGACGATCTATCCGTCCTAATTCTAAATCAACGACGATCTATCCGTCCTATTTCAAATCAACGACGATCTATCCGTCCTATTTCAAATCAACGACGATCTATCCGTCCTATTTAAAATCAACGACGGTCTGTCCGTCCGGAATCAAATCAACGACGGTCTGTCCGCCGATTCAACGAGTAACGCATCTTTCAGCAGTCTTATTGCTCTGTCTCGGATGGTCCATGATAAGGAGATTGGCTCTGATTCCCAACGGATGGAATTTAACCTACGTGACGTGACCTACCCGTGATTTGTTGGAACTATCCGTGCCATGGTTAGCTTTATCCTCAACAACAGCCAGTCCTGTTCAAATTCAACGATGATCAGCCATGTCATCACCGACGATCAGCCATGTCGTCCATTCAACGATGATCAGCCATGTCATCACCGACGATCAGCCATATCGTCCATCTCAACGATGATCAGCCATGTCATCACCGACGATCAGCCATGTCGTCCATTCAACGATGATCAGCCATGTCATCACCGACGATCAGCCATGTCGTCCATTCAACGATGATCAGCCATGTCATCACCGACGATCAGCCATGTCGTCCATCTCAACGATGATCAGCCATGTCATCACCGACGATCAGCCATATCGTCCATCTCAACGATGACCAGCCATGTCATCACCGACGATCAGCCATGTCGTCCATTCAACGATGATCAGCCATGTCATCACCGACGATCAGCCATGTCGTCCAATCCAACGATGATCAGCCATGTCATCACCGACGATCAGTCATGTCGTCCATTCAACGATGATCAGCCATGTCATCACACCGACCAACGGCGATCAGAATATTGCCCGCGTTCACCCCGAGCAACGGCGATCAGAATATTGCCCGCGTTCACCACCGATCAACGGCGATCAGAATATTGCCCGCGTTCACCCCGACCAACGGCGATCAGAATATTGCCCGCGTTCACCCCGACCAACGGCGATCAGAAAATTGCCCGCGTTCACCCCGACCAACGGCGATCAGAATATTGCCCGCGTTCACCCCGAGCAACGGCGATCAGAATATTGCCCGCGTTCACCACCGATCAACGGCGATCAGAATATTGCCCGCGTTCACCCCGACCAACGGCGATCAGAATATTGCCCGCGTTCACCCCGACCAACGGCGATCAGAATATTGCCCGCGTTCACCCCGACCAACGGCGATCAGAACATTGCCCGCGTTCACCCCGAGCGACGGCGATCAGAATATTGCCCGCGTTCACCCCGAGCAGCGGCGATCAGAATATTGCCCGCGTTCACCACCGATCAACGGCGATCAGAATATTGCCCGCGTTCACCACCGATCAACGGCGATCAGAATATTGCCCGCGTTCACCCCGACCAACGGCGATCAGAATATTGCCCGCGTTCACCCCGACCAACGGCGATCAGAATATTGCCCGCGTTCACCACCGATCAACGGCGATCAGAATATTGCCCGCGTTCACCCTCTCAACGGCGATCAGAATATCGTCCGATCGATCCACGACGGCGGTCTGCCCGTCCAATCAGTCTATAACACCGTTCGCCTATCCTAGTCCACATCGGTCTACAAGTAGCGCATCGTCCAACAATCTTATTGCTCTGCCTCGGATGGTGCATGATAAGGAGATTGGCGCTGATTCCCAACAGATGAAATTTAACCTACCTGACGCGACCTACCCGTGATTATTGGGATTCTTTGTGCCAAAGATAGTTCGATCCCCAGCAATGTCTGTCCGTCCAACTCTAAAATCAACGACGGTCTGTCCATCCAAAATCAAATCAATGACGGTCTGTTCGTCCGACTCAACCGTTGGCTTATGCCAAAGAAGGTTTGATCCCTAGCGGCATTGATCCATCCACAACTAACTATTCCCCAGGAGAGTCCACCTCACCATTCAATGATGGTCCACCCATCCCTATTTTCCAACGGAGTTCAAACTCTTTTCCAACGATCTTCAGATGGTCCGCCCGTCTTCAATCTCTCAATGGACGGTACATTTAAATACATGTCCGCATTTTCTATTTCTTCTGGATAGCCTTGAGAGGGTGTCTAGAAACCTTTGACGATACTTGTACCAAAATAATGGTGCCCCAAGTGCCGTCAAAGGGGGGCTACTGTAGACACCCTATTTTGGACTTTCCGGAATAGTTTATTTACGGTCTTTTGATTTCCCCAATGATGATTAAGGTCGAGAACATACCGAGTTTGTGAATGAGTTTGAGCTTTGAGCGTCCCGAACCTCGTCCAAATCCATTTCAAACCCTTGTCGAACCCTCAAGCCAGAACCAAATGGCCTCAGCAAAACCCTGCTGGAGTACGCTGGTGGTGGACTAGCGTGCGCAGGAACCAGTGGCGCACGCCAGTCAGCACCAGTCAAATCAACCTTTTCAGCCAGCTGGGCGGGAGCTTCTGCAGCCGCCTGACGTCAGCTGGCAGCCCCCCTGATCATTACTTCAGCCAGAACTGTTCCTTTCTCTTCCATCAAGCCAAGTCCCATGCATTAAATGCATGGGAGCTTCCTCCAATATTTGGCCATCCAAACAGCCCCTAAGGGCAGGCTGATCAGCCTCTCCCTCCTCCATATATACTCCCCTCTCTCACTCTTGCAAAGGGTTACTAAGTTCACAAGGTTAGCACCATTAAGAAAGGGGTAGCTTCATAAAGCCAAGCCATCCTTTGTCTTCTTCTCCTTCATTGTTCTTTGCTTCCTTTCTTCCTCATAGAAAGAGTAAGTGAAGAACATACTCTCCATAGTCCATAACCTTCACTACATCCACATCCATCATCATCTTCAAGCTCAAAGCTCAAGCTCTCTTTCAAAACTCACAAGCAAAGGTATAATACCTCTTGCTCCTGCTTTCTGTTCTGACCCCTGAGGGGGGCTGGCAGGGTCAAGGCTGGTAATCTATACCAGTCCTGGCCCTAATGCTGGCAAGGTTTCAAGAACCGTCTACAGTGATCAGTGGCGCACGCCAGTCACGAGTGCCGTACGCCAGTCTTGGTAGTATGTGCAAAACTGGCGTGGGGATCATGGATCATTGTTTTTCTTGCATTATTTAAGCTTTAATCACCCTGCTGCATGCTAAAATCAACCTTCTGCTTTCTGTATTTACTATTGCTTTCTATTCCATCTATATTTATTGCTTAGTTTGGCCTTCTGGGTCCCTCTGGTCCTATTCCAGAGCCCAGAATGTGCAAAGCCAAAGCATTGGTGTCAAGAGAGAACTGGCGTGCGGCCTTTCCTTAGTGGCGTGCGCTAGTTATCTTTGTCCCAGTGGCTTGGCCCTTGCATGGATCTTCCATCCAGGCCTCTGATCATCCTCCCCTCACTGTTTAAGGGGTTTTCTGTCTATTTAGCGGCTTTTCAGCCCTTTAATCTGTTTGTAATAGCTTAGTAATTTACATAAACTGCGTGGTTTGTCCTGGGTGTGCACTGGTCCTTTCCAGAGCCCAGAGGGTTGAGAGCAGAAGCTGTGAGCTTAAGTCTACCGGCGCACGCCAGTCGTGGGGTGGCGCACGCACGTCATGACTGCATGCAGTGGCCCGGCCAGTGTATGCAGGTTTGATCCTGTGTGCAACATTTCATTGCCAGTGTGTTCTAGTCTGCTTAAAATGTCCACAAAAGCTTGTTCTCAATCTATTTTATTTGCTTAGATCAAACATCATACATCCATAAACATTTTGCCACCGATCTTGTGTATAAATGCAACTTGTTTACAGTTTTAATCCCCATTAACTGTTCCCCCGCCCTAACTGGTTAAAAGAATGATCAAATAAAGAGAGAAATGCAAATGTTTCATAAAATGCCTGAGTAGAGACCGGTCTCCGGACTGGGCGAGGGGGGTGCCATAAAACCCTTCCCCTCTCGTAATCTGGCTCCCGAACCTCAAGATCGAAGGTGACGACGGTCCAGTCTACAAGCCTTTTTCAAAATCAAACAAACATGGTCCAAACGTTTTCAAAAAGACGGTTTCTTGGGTACTAACCGCAAAACCCGAGTGGCGACTCTCTGATTTGCGAAGCGTTTCGCCGCGCTTTCCAAAAAGGGCGCACCCGGAATTTTCACATACTAAAAATGCGGGGATTTTTGGGGCGTGTGCCCACAATTCACATCTTTTTTTGCAGAATTCACGGCCCATATGCACTATTCATAACCCCAAAATTCACATCCCTTTCAAAAATTCACCCCTAAATGCAAAATTCGCAACTCATCTACACATATTCACACCTTTTTGCACTATTCACACCCCCGAAATTCACACCCATTTCATTCTTGGGAATGAGTGAATTCTTGGGGGCTATAAATTCTTGTGGGTGTGAATTCTAGGGGGCCTTTTCAGAATTCACTCTTAAAATTCAAAATTTCACACCCCTTTCCACTACCTTAATTTTCAAAATTCACACCCGTTTCACTCTTGAGATGGAGTGAATTCTTGGGGCTGCAAAGGTCCCTTTTCACACATTTTTTGCACAATTCACACTCCAAAATTTCATATTTCTTTGCAAAATTCACAACCCATTTTTGCAGAATTCACATTCACGCTATGTCGACATATTACACAATTCACACCTCTCAAATTAAAACAATTCACACCCTTCTTTGTTGTTCTGTTGGCTTCTGAAACTATCTGAGGAAAAAGGCGAGACAACAGTATACGTATACAAAATACATACACAAAAAGTTAAAACTACTAAAAAACCACTTTATACATATGTACAAAATACATCTACATATATAAAAATATATTTGCAGATATGTAAATAATGTGAGAAGGGCATTTTTTTGTTCAAAGCACGGGTGTGAATTCTCACCCTCCGCTCAGCCTTTCAGCTCAACCAGATTCAAAGATTTTCCACATTTTCTCAGCAAACAAACAAACAAAACAACAAAGCTCCAATTTGGTGAGTTGTGAAGATTTTGACTGTAATCGTGAAGAGAGAAATTTCAACTGTAATCGCAATGAGAGGTCGACTGTAATCGTGACGAGAGAGGATTTCCGTCGATCGAGGGAGGTTGCGGTTGAGAAGTTCGATCGAGTGATGTGAAAATGCCGCATAGAGGATTTCTGTCCAATCCGGTCATCATCCTCCTCGGTCCCGGCAACGAATCCAGAGACAACGACGACAGCGACGGCAAAGAGAGGAGGATCTTCAAGCCTATTACAATGATGGCACCGGATCCGGTCTCCGGCTGCTCCCGTGGAGGAGCCAGGCGGCGGGGATGAGCTGGCGAGACGACAACCACTGTGGTGGTGGTGGTTGTTGAACCATTTGGGAGGTCGACAACTAGAAAGCGGAGAAGGCTAACCGAAGAAGGTTCTCGAGATCTTGGACGCTTTCATCGTGTTCGCAGGAAGGCGTGGATTTTGGGGTACTTTGGGCATCTCACTCAAAACGGGACTTATACGAGTATTGTTTGACATTGGGTGGGGCTCGACGGGTACGCTTAAACAAAACGGGGCCGGCTTGGAAGAAGCCCTAATATCTAAACATAGTTTAAAGTGGGCTGTCCAGTAATATCTAAATGACATGTTCATTGGAATACCACATGAGTTGGTCTAAACATCGATTGTTTTTACTAATAAAAAAATCCCACGATAAAAGTCTCAATTATATAAAACTACACGTAGCCTTCCTCTTCATACTTTGCGGCCAACACGAAACAAAAAAAAGAAAAAAGAAAAGTGCTCTCATTCGAACAATCTCACTCCCGATTTTAAATCTCGGCTCCATCTCTGGCCGGGAGGAAGACCCACGTGAACATGATCATCCAAAAAGGACTAACAAATTGCAGAGGAGAGACAATATTGAAGGAGATCGAGGGGGCAGGTGGTAATGGGCGCACACGCTCAATGATTTACTATTTAGCAAAGATTGATTGAACCTGCACCCCCCCCCCCCCCCAGTCCCCAACTCCCTTAAATGAAAGGTGGTTGAGGAGGTATGGCACGTCGGTCTCTGCATTTAAACTCAAGATCGATCGAAAGCAGAGCCGGCTTATATAGCAAGGCCGGGGAAGCCTGCGCTTCCGGCCCGCGAAAAAAATAAAAAACGAGGGCTCCCAAATTTTTAGAATCCCTATATATATATATAGTCCAAAAAAAATTACACTAACCTCCTTTATACAAAATAGGCCAAATTAAAATTTAGGAGTCATAAAATAGGCCCAAACTGTGAAATTACTCATTAGAAACACTAAGGCGTTCAAAAAAGAAAAAGGAAAATAAGGCGTATTCTATAGCAAATACATATTCTTTATTTGTTTCGAATTTGCTATTTTGATTTCTTTTAATATTACTCTCTTCTTCCCAATTTGTTTGTTCAATTTGGGAAATATAATTTTTTAAGGGAACACAATCATTGGACCAATAAATGATCAACTTTCCAAAAGTTGCCCTCCAAGCTTTTTGAAAAAAATTACTTTAGTTCAAATGATAAGGGACAAAAAGGGAATTTTGTAGCTTTTAGTTTTTTGGTCTTCTAAAATGGACAAACATTTTGGGACAAGTAAAAGTCAAAAAGTGGACAAACAAATTGGGTCGGAGGGAGTAGAAAATTTAGTCCACCTCTATTTTTGGCATGCATGTACTTATTTCTTCAATCAACTTATTGAAAAAGAATCCGGCTTCTCTCCCGTTTGTGTTTGGACTGCAGAGAGCAGTTTGTGTAATCTCATCCGTCCAGAAGTATTCTGAATAGTTAGATTTTGTTGGAAAACTCTTCTCGGATAGAATAGATCATTGATAACTGAAATGAACGGTCAAGATAAGATGTAGTATATAAATGGAAGCCTGGAAATTCAAATGGCAATTATATATTCAGTCGGAAGATCATGCAACTTGCAATATTAATAAGTAGAAAAGGGTTGCACAAAATCCCAGAGACATATGAACGTACACGATCTTACTCAGTGAGAACATATCATATATAGTGGGACCAGACCCATTTATTGATTGGGATTTGGGTGCAATAATTTCTAGAGTGTTATAGATAGCTAGCTAGCTAGTAGTTCATGAGAAGGACGTACGATTTCAGGGAATAAATTAATAACAATCGTTGCATTAATTTCATTGAATTAAACTCAACTACCAACCAATAGACGCCGGCCTGCATGCAGTTGTCTCTAGTTAGATGAGATCCCTCATGGAGGGAGGGAGGATCCGGGACCCTTCCGAGCGGCCAATTACTCTTTGCCCTGGAAGATAAGACATTGATCATAATCACATTTGTTTTCGGAATTAATACTCCACTTGAGTATTATCTGACGTACGTAACATCAAATATGACATTACCCATATATATTACAAGATGAACCATATACCCACGGGAATGACTTCGGTGTCCCCGGTCATTTTGGAGATATCGTAATTTTTGGCATAATAAAACTATTATGAATATAACCAAAACTCATTACAAGCATAACAGAACCATAATAAGGCATAACTTGTTTGTTATGCTTTGGTTGGGTTTGGTTGTCTTGGTTGATTTTTTGGATATTTCTTGGTTATGCCTTGTTTGGGTTCCGTTATACTTGTAATGGGTTTTAGTTATGCTCATAATGGTGAAGTTATGCCAAAAATTACGATATCCCCAAAATGACCGGGGACACCATAGCATCATCCTATATCAATATACCAATATGTTACATGGCCAAAATGGCATGTATATAGCACAGACTTGGGTCCCCTATAATATTGCACCTTTCCACTACAGGGTGCAGTACCACACAATCAAAGCAATCCGTTTCAACTATATATCAATGATAAAATTTCATATCGGTAATGGACGATTCAGATTTGCAGGAACAGAGATCAAATTCGGATTATTGGTTGTCGAGATGGATGGCTTAAATCGCACACTACACCCTATAATGCACCGCTCGATTAGATGGTAGTCAAATATAGTGCACCCTAAGTCGTCAAATATATGGTGCACAAATATGGACAAGGGACAAGTGGTGGCAGTGACCACCTCGTAATTTGTTTCCGAAAACTCTTGTACACTATACTAGTATTGTTGATATTTACGGTCATGTAACACTAAACAGAAAGTTTAAAGAAATCGACGGGGCACACCGACGGGGACGCAGGGTCCACTCAAGGTTCCGCACGAATAATTCGAGCCGTTAAATAATTTTAAAAAATCGAATGGACCCGTGAAAAATCAAATCAATCCAATATGTGTAGGTGCTTGATCCAATCTTCTATTTTTTTCACGGATTTGGAAAAAAAAATGAAAGATTGGATCGAGCACCTACACATCTATATCGGATTGAGCTGATTTTTCACGGGCACGCTCGGCTTTTTTTTAAATTATTAATCGAACGGCTCGAATCATTCGTGCAGGGTCTGGAGTGGGCCTCGCCAAGAGCGGAGGTATGTAGGGGCCGGGGCCATCCCCAGCCCCACCCAGATTCATACTCCTATTTTGAAGTATAATTTACATATTTTTTTTATAAATATTGATAAAAATTTATAAAACTTACAAACATATTTAAAAGTAAGAACAATTTTTATTTCGAGAACACTAAAATTATGGTGAATGGTACCTTGTAATAACGATAATATGTTCACCGAATGATCAAGGACAAAACCAGAATTTTACCCTAGCACTGGCGAAACTAAAAAATAAAAAGATGCATTACAATATTAATAGTCATCGGCTCCAGAAAAAATTAAAATAATATAACAAAAACTATAGTAAATGATTTTTGTCATTTGCACATGGAGTATGAAAAAAGACTAACTTTAATTTTGGACATTGATAATGCTACTCTCCAAATTTATAATGTCACTCCCTATTTCCCTATTTGGATTTCCCAAATTGATAACCGCACTCTCTTTTGGGAGTGGCATTATAAATTTGGGGAGTGTCATTATAATTAAATTCCCTTAATTTTTTTGGTTAAGTTGTTTTAGGGTTAGAATGTGGAGTTCTTTTTTCTTAATTACACATCATCATTTATATTATTTCACTTTGGCCCATTGAATTTAGTTTTGAAATCCTTTTTGGGTCGCCTTTCTTGAAAAAAAAATAGAAGATTTATGACTAGTATATAATACTCCCTCCGTCCAGATTTAATAGTCTTTTTTTGGGAGTTCGTGCCATTTTTAATCGATTATATCTTGTAATTTATAATATTTTATGTAATTTTGAAAACATTGTCTTATAGAACTAATTGAGATCTATCAAACAAGATCCATATTGGATATAAAATTCATTAAAGATATAACTCATTTTTTATCCGGTTAGAATTGAATGAGTGACTATTAATCCGGACAGAGGGAGTAAAAAATAAGGAAAAAAACCTAACAGTGGCGAGACTATATAAGTTGGGGATAATTTTTTTTTCACATATAATAATTGCATTTTCTAAATTTTTTGTCGTGGCAACCGCTGCCGTTAGACCCCCTGGTTCCATCCTTGCGAATGATATGATATCAACAATACTTGAGATTAATCATTTAATTTATCAAAATTGTCTCATAAAAACTCATGATTTTATGAGTGGATTTAGTCTTCAAAAAATCATCGAACCATTTTTTTTTGATATTTCGACCTCCGACTTCGAGTCCTAGCTCCGCCACTGGGCCCCGCGTGCCCACCATTATGTGTAGTGTAGCAAAGTCCAATAGTACGTAATATCTTTAGGTTAAAATATTATGGGGCTCTCTCTCTCTCACCATCTATATAAACAGTACCAACCCCCACACTCTCTTCACAATCATTCACTCACTACCAAAAAAAGATATAGCAAAAGAATAAACATAACATGGCAGTGGTTAAGATTTCTTCCCTGGTGGCGTTGTACTGTATGGTAGCGGTTGTGGTACTGGTGGTTTCAGTACCCAATGCGGCTGCTCAGGCGGATTCGTTAACATGTGGGAGGGTGCAGGGAAGCCTGTTATCGTGCCTGGGGTACCTGAGGAGGGGTGGGCCAGTGTCGGCGCCGTGCTGTAACGGCGTTCGGTCTCTGAATGGGTTGGCTAGGACCACGCCGGATCGGCAGGTAGCGTGCAGGTGCTTACAGAAAGCTGCCGTTTCCTTTAGTGGGATTAATCCTGGCTTTGCTCAAAGCCTTCCTTCCAAATGTAATGTCTATGTTCCTTACAAGATCAGCCCCTCCACTGACTGCTCCAGGTACTTACTTCTCTCTCTCTCTCTCTCTCTCTCTCTCTCTCTCTCTCTCTCTCTCTCTCTCTCTCTCTCTCTCTCTCTCATACAACCTCTGAAGATATATATTCTCATTACTTGGTTGGTTTGTGTGTGTGTGTGTGTTTACAGGGTGAAGTGAGGAAGATGAAGGATAGAAGAGTAGCTTTCCGCAAGCATGCAGTACTATTTTAATGCAAGAATAAGAGTCTGTTGTTGTATTTTTTTTTCATGTATTTGCTTCGTACTGTTCTGGTCTGGTCTTTGTAGTTAAGTTGTACTCCTATGTCACTTTTGAGTCTTGGTTGAATGTACTAATAAATCTTTATTTATAATAAGGGAGAAATCTATATATGCTCCTTTAATTACTACTGCAATTAATATTCTCATTTATATACTCTATAAATGTGGTCAATATTTATATCGGTGTGTTGAACAGGCTGTTTGAAGTTTGTAGCTGTGAAAGAGGGAATATTGGAGAAAAAACATGCTATCAGTATTTTATCTCTTCTCTTGATTAATGAAGCTAATTAAGGTTAATCTTTCCTTGCCGATAAGGGAAAAAAAGAAAAGGTTAATCTTTCCGCTAGCCTAAATCTACATAGAAGGAGAATGTGATCACACCGAACTATCTCAATGAAACGTGAATTCACAACCTCCACAATAAAAAAAAAATAAAAAAAGTTCGAACTCGATCAAGACCTCCTTACGGGGAAGTCTGAAATATTCTCACCACGTGGGTTAGGCCCAAGTGCTAGCTAGATGAAACATTTTGTTGGAAATTTATTACGCAATTATCACAAACATTCATAATTAAAAACGTTATCAAACATTAAAAGCATGAACGCTACTAAGCAAATATATACTCCCTCCGTCCCATAATATTTGTCCGGTCCGCAAAATAAGGACGTAAAAATAATATATTTTTTGCAAGAAAAATTCAAATTTTTTTCAACAATTCATTAGATATCGATGAGTTCTTGTAATTTATGAAAAAAGTTTGAATTTTTTATTGAAAGAAATGCATTATTTTTACGTCCTTGTTTTGCGGACCGGACAAATATTATGGGACGGAGGGAGTAGACAGTTAGATTTGGGAAAAATAGATTGACGAAAGGCACGGCATTCGCTATCCACATATTTGTCTCCTTTCATGTAGATTCTATCGGCTGAATATGATTTCAAGATACAATCTATAAATCTCACAGCTTGTTAAGTTTGAATCAAATTGCCCATAATCTATAGAGAGAGATGAGAGTGTTAGGACTATAGGCCACAGTATCTCTGTGTTAGCAAATTCCACGACAAAACACACATTTATCCGTATCCCCATTTATCGAGGTGTATAATAATATTCTTTTATTTCTAGAGTGTCTGTTTAGGAATTGGAAGGAAATCAATATATATAGAGTGTAATTGAGAGATTGAGCTTCTTGAAAGGAAAGAAAAATCTAGGAAATCGGTTTTTGGTATATGGTAACTTCACCCATAGGCGGACCCACCATAGGGCATGTGGGGTCATGTGCCCCCACGCCCTTCAAAAAAAAAAATTTTGCGATTTTGTATATATATTATTTATGTCAAATGCATATACATAGTTGTCTGTTGGTGCAGTGGTAAAGTGCTCTCCCTATAAACAAGAGGTCGCAGGTTCGAGATTGCCTCACACTCTCCTTCGGGTTTTTTTTTCCTTTTTCTCAAAAGGCAGTAGAAAAATGTGTTTTTTGTTTAACTAAAAGGCAGTAGAAAATAGTAGTGCATACCTTATTTTTTATATTGTTTGTGGGTTCGAGTCTTCCCCCCCCCCACACACACACACACACACATTGCATTTGTATACTTTTTGTCCCTAAAACTGTAATCATAGAATTAGTAATAGAAAAATAGATGAACATGTGACAATATTGTTTTAATGCATATAGTCGAGGTGCACAAGTTTGCCCAAGTAGCTAGTTATTAAAATACATATATACTTTAAAATTGTTAATTTATCATGAATGCTAAAATTATTTTGGAGTAAATGTGCTTAGCTGTAACTCATCTATTACAGTACAAAAAAAATTGGTGACCCCATTATGTCAAATTCCTAGGTTCGCCACTAACTTCACCGGATATGCAAATCGAAGTTCAAGGAAAAATCAAGCATCCTTTATATATACAAGTCTATGAAGATTGTTTTTTGACTACGGCAAATACACACAACCACTCCGTATCACATTTTAGACGGTGAGAGTATTAAAAGGAGGGTTTTGCTTTTGGGTCTTGGAGGATAAATGAGGTCTATTGATCATTGAGATACAACGATAACTCCAACAAATTCATTCATCTTTGCTTCAACTAATTGAGTGATCTTCCGGTGGATTTCTGGAAGCATCTTGGAAGGCTTGTGGATTCAAGGCAGCGGCAGTCAAGCACTGAATGTGGTGAATGTGGATTCGGCAAGTAGGTCTTAGACTCGATTGTGAGAATTCAAATCGTAGGATAAGATTACTTGTAACTACACAATATTTATAGTGCTTAATTCCTTCCTGTGGTTTTTTCCTATTTAGGATTTTCCACGTATATCTGGTGTTCATCTTTTTATTGCTTCTCGTTCGTGTGATTAGCTTATTTATCAATTGGTGGATTGATTTATTAAAAAGATAAAAATAGCAAATATTTATATACCTAGGTGAGCTAGGATTTTTTAGAGAGAACTCAAGAACTAAAATCAATGTGGGGGAAACATCCTATTCATAGGATTATAAACACATTTTCATAAGAGTCATGTCTCTTTATCTCAAAACATTTTTTCACTCAAATATAAAGGTTACTCTTTTTAGGGAAAAAAATGAAAGAAATTAATTCTTTTGTATCAAAATTATTACTTTTTAAAGGAAAAAAGTCAGATGTCACACAACGCTGCTATTTGCAGTTGAAATTGTAGAACGAAACTAGGTCCATGGACAATGTTCGTGTTTTGACACAAGAACACAAAGGCCTTGTTCATTTGATAACTTTGGGTATTTTAGTTTTGGTAGTGGGTGAAGAGAGAAATAGGGTAATGATTGGAGAGAGGGGTAATGAGTGGGGAGAGATAGAGAGAGAAATGAAAGTAATAATTGGAGAAATAGAATAATGATTGGAGAAAGATATAGGATAATGATTGAAAAACAAAGTAAAGTATCAAAACGAACAAGGCCAAAAGATTTTAGACTAGTCTCTCTAGACCTAGCTGCAGCTCATTATCATCTAGTTGGTGATTTTATGTTGCACATGTTATCTGTAATCGCTATTTTAGTAATGCTCTCTCTCTCTCTCTCTAGACCTAGCTGCAGCTCATTATCATCTAGTTGGTGATTTTATGTTGCACATGTTATCTGTAATCGCTATTTTAGTAATGCTCTCTCTCTCTCTCTCTCTCTCTCTCTCTCTCTCTAGACCTAGCTGGAGCTCATTATCATCTAGTTGGTGATTTTATGTTGCACATGTTATCTGTAATCGCTATTTTAGTAATGCTCTCTCTCTCTCTCTCTCTCTCTCTCTCTCTCTCTCTCTCTCTCTCTCTCTCTCTCTCTCTCTCTCTCTCTCTCTCTCTCTCTCTCTCTCTCTCTCTCTCTCTCTGAACCCTTATTTGACGACGAGTAAAGAGTGTTAAAGGATCCAACTCAAAACACAATGAGAATGAATGGAAAGCCTGCACAAAGATCATACAGTATTAGTTTTGGGGGGTTGATCATGAGATGATTTGCGACAAACTATCACCCCTACCCCCAAAGTCCAAGTGCATAAATAAATAGACCGTAATAAGGCGGAGCCAGAATTTTCGATAAGTGGGGGTCGAAAATTTGAACTATATATGATTCACTTTTTCTAGTTGCTAATTGAAAGAAACAATTAGATTAACAAGTTAATAAAAAAAGTAGACATATAAGGAGTAACAATATGTAACTTCGATTCACAATTGACCTCGCGATGACTTTTCATATTTTGGAACTGATGGATGATAACTTCGTTTGTAATGGTTTCAATACCAACACACTAAATTAACAACACCAACAACCTGTTGGTATAAAATACTAAGCACTATTTTAATCACTTTAATCACATGTTTCGAAACAAAAAGCACTAATCCCATGATTTCCATAACTATTGTAATTTAATAACAGAAACAAGCATTTAAAAGAGGCTAAAGAGATGTAATAAATTTGAATAAGTAATCTGAAACAGAACCCTTATATGGGTGGTGATTCTATTTTGACCCCTTTTCTCCCCAAGTACAAAATCCTTATATGAGTTGGGAAAAAAATACATTTTAAAATGGGGTCAAATGAGTAAAAATGGGGTGAAAATCATACCTATCTCTAAGAAAATTTTGGAGGCAGTGGGGTCAGCTACCTCCTCTTGTCTCTCACTGCCTCCGCCCCTAGACCCCAAGAAATAAAACTGGGTATCACAAAGAAACTTGAAATAAAAACCCAAAAAATGCACTTATAACACAAACAAAGGTGGGATCAATATAGAGTTTGGCGAAGAAATCTTTGGAAGCCTAACTGATCTTTTGTTGAAGATACCCAACTCAAAACAATTGACTATATGCTAAGGCAATGGAGGGTTTGTCCGGTTGTTAATTTCATGGTCCTGAAATTAGTCAAGGTGCGCAAGTTAGCTTAGACATCCGATTTTTAAAAAATATATATACGTGAAGCCATAGTGACTCAGAATCCTACTTTATGATTGCTGCTCTAACACTCGCTCTGCATAATCCATGCATCGTCAAAGAAATGGAAGTGCAGTACTGGTCCTTGTAGGGGAAAATTTTTCAGCGCCAAGTGGGTACCACGTGGTGCCCGCTCGCGCATCCGAACCATCCATTTCATTTTTGAACGACTTAGATTTGGAGAGAGAAAGTGTTGGGATAAGAGGAGAGAGAGGGTTTCAATCCGAGCCGTCCAAAAGTGTATCGGACGGCTCGGATGCGCCGAGCGGGTACCACATGGGATATACCCGCTCGGCATTGAAAAATCTCTCCCTTGTAGGACTTGCAATCAGTGTAGTTCGAATCTGTCACCCTTGCCTTGATCATCAATTTTGTTGCATCGATTTTCAGGTTTCCGATTTTATTGCATACATATATTGGTTTTCATGATCATCACAAAAAATAATTAAACAACATATTTTTCCAACAATCTTAAGACAGATTCAGTTACTTTTTGTGGACCATGCGTTCAATTTATATATATATGGTTTGCTTACATGGGACCGGACACAATCTGGTTCTGCACGATACCATCGAGTCGTGTTTACCGCATCGATTACGAATTTGTAGTGCTGGTTGTAGAATGGTGCATGCCATTATTGTTAGAGTACATCCAAAAACCATTTGGATGGTTATTCCTACAATATAGAGGTGCATGGTTCCACTTTTGAATCTTGTTTCTCTCCTAGCATGCAGTTAATTACGGTTTATCATTTTCAAGACAAATTAAAAATTGCAGTTTAATTAAACTTTGGAATCAGATTCAAGATAAGTGGAAATTAAGAAATGCATATATAGACTGACACACTGAAGTATTTTCTTGTTGGATGGCTATAACATGAATTAGCTTTCTTTGGGGCTTTCTTTTTGCAAAAGAATTAATGGTGTGACTAGATCTGTTTTTGGGTCTTAATGATAGAGTTGGTTGGGCTGTTCTACATAAAGGAGGTACAGTATTTCTTTCCAGGACCCTGGTATATACAAAACAGGTAATGCAAATCCCCAAAGAGATGGAGAGATTTCTACGCCTGCTTATGATGCAAGAAATAGAAGGCTAGCTTAATTACAGGTAAAGGCTAAGGATTGGATTAGCCCAGTTTATAGTTAAGGAAATGCACCTTCAAAACACGTATACGTTGATGGAAACGAAACAACAGAGTATACCCTGTCTTTGGTACACAGAATGAAAGTTATCAAGTTCGATCTCAAGTCATATATATGAGTCACGTATCTTACTCCTTTTACTGAACATTTGAAACTTTGGTCAGGAGATTAAAAGTTGTATTGAAATCAATGTCACGTACAGGTGTTTGCTTGAATTTGCAGAAAAAACAAGCATCCCACTACGATAGGAAATCTAATTACCCAAAATAATAAGGTTGATCAATATTGCAGTAAGGGTCTGTTGACAAACGAGCATTAGGGCCGTAAGGGTGTATTTTTAGTTGGGTTTCATTCTCGTTCGGGTGTAATAAACCCGTTGCTGATTGAAAAAAAGAAAATATAGAAGCAATTAATACAGTTTTTTTTTTTTTTTTTTTGCCATAGTTTAGGAGAATATTAGTAGCTGTTAGAGATTAGTGTTGGGGGAAGGGGAGGAGGTGTGATTTGAACTGCCGACCTCATGCATTAGGGGTATAGCGCTGGGCCACCTGCGCCAGCACCCCACATGCATTAATACAGTTCACCTACAAAGATGTTAACAAGGTTTTCTGGGACTACAGATATATAATACAGTAACACATTACAGTTCACCTAATGAAGGTCAAAGAGGCCAGCTCATATACTTTTTGAACCTTGTTCTCTTCCCTTTTCAAAAAGCATTTTTCAAAAAATTCCTCTTAGATTCCCCCTAGATTCTCCCTACTTCCAATATTTCTCTCTCTATCTCTCTCCACTTATTACTCCTACTATTTTTCAAAAAACTTTTCAAATCCCAAACCAAACAAAGCAGGTTGTCAACACTTGTATGGTGAGTCTATACGTGACTCACTGACTCTTACCCCTTCTTTTAAGTGGAACCCCTGTGAATGGACGGAAATATTGGTCCTTCAAGAATTAGTCAAGATGTGCGTAAGTTGACCGGAACACATTTTGTTATCCCAAAAAATAACATACAATGGTCGATGCCTCATGCTAAATGTAAACATTTCCTAGGAGACAGTAATATATATAATCATAAAAAAGAGTAGAATTAGCCATAGAAATCTCGATTATTGCAAATAACAATAATTGGTGGGTGGGGAGATTATGATGTTGATTTTTTACCAAATTTTGAGCTCATTCATTCCAAGTTTTCAAAAACCGTCCCTAGGATATTTATAAGCATTCCCCTCCTGGTTGGTTACCTTACTTGTTGGGTTGTGCTAGGGGCAAAGAAATTGGGTAAAAAAAAAATACCCTTAAAGTGTACATGAACGGCTCAAATTCACTGCACAGTGAATCTGAGCCGTTCATGTATACTTTATGAGTCTTTTTTTGTCCATTTTCTTTGCACTTAACATTTCTCTTACTTGTTTGCTTAGAATTAGAAATAAGCTTAATTGCATTTTCAATGGAAATTGGAAACCAACAATTTAGAATAGGATACAAGCAAACATATTACAGTAAAATTATAAAACAGTTCCTCTATAGTCAGCCCTGTGGGCTGACGGTGGTGTTCTGCACACGCCAAAAAAGGGCTGTACTTCCACCCAATATCAAAGCATTGCCAGCCTTTTCCTCCCATGTGATTGACTGATGTGAGTTGTTAAGACAAATTGACCTCATTACCCTTTTCCCCCATCTGAGATGCACCTCCTTTTTTACTACTCCAACGACCAATGGTTCATTAATTTTCTTTCCACAACTTCAGTGTGAATATTTTTTTCGACTTTCGAAATAAAGTTATTTTACCAAACAACGCTGCTAACCACACAGATATTTGCGTACAGGTTGTGCATAGATTTTATTGTAGGATCTATCACGGGTTCCAAACAAACGATCCAATCCGTTCATTAAATGTAAAATATTTTTTCAATGGTTACCGTAAAAAATCATCTCAATCCGATACTTATAGGTGCTCAATCCAATCATCAAACTTTTTATTCAGATTTCCGAGTAATAAAAAGTTAGATAATTGAATCGAGTATCTATAAGTATCGGATTTAGATGATTTTCGCAGGGACCTTTAAAACATGTATATTTAATAAACGGCTCGAATTATTTGTGTGAGATCCGTAGTGGGTCCCACAACAAAATTTGTGCCTAATCTGTATAAAATTTATCTGTGGGGACAAACTTACTGTTTACCAAATTTGGACACCAAAACAAGATTTCATCAACTCTGGTAAGCAATTAGCCATTTTTCATTTACAAAAAAAGTTCACTACAAATATCGAACCACTGTTCATGAGTTATTGATTAAAATATTATTTTTATCTTTAAAGCTCTCATAATTAAGTCTTTACTCTTTATTTGAGATCATGTAGAGCAGATACTTGATTATGACAGCCCTATAAACAAAAATTAATCTTAATCCTTTAGAATAAAATGATCAGAAAAATAAGATATTCGCCTCGGGTCAAACAAATAAAAAATTGGGGCACTTAATTTTTTAACCATATTTTTTACTATACAAAGAGTCTAAAAAATTAAGTGCTTCAATTTTTATTCCATTTGAATCGGTGCGAAGATATTACTCCTACCTTATTTTTTTAGGGCTTCTAGAATGGAGCTTACATCCGATCTCACCAGCAGGTGTGATTCCGACAGAGTATCAATTATTGATTCCGTCGATAGCTGCTATTGTGTTGAAGATCCACCAGAAAAACCTTTAGCACAAACCCCTGAAAAAGAAAATGCAGTCTCAAATGGAAAAGAAAAGAGTAAAATAAAAGAAAGAGGAGGGAAAGGAAAGTTACTTTTGGGGGGAAAAGGAGGGAAGGGAAAGGAAGGCTATTTTCGAGGAAAATGAGGGAAGGGAAATGAGGGTTATTTCTGTCATTTAAAGAGCAGAGCATTCACCTGTCAAATGCTCTCAGAAAACGTACAAAAGTAAAAAGCATGGACCCATTTATAGTCTGGATTTCTCCATTATAAAAAAATCCTTATTTTTGTCTGACTTGTTTCCTTATTTTAAATAGCAAAAAATAAGCAATTAAGCAACTCAAACCAAACGAGCCAATTTTAGTACTGCTTCAACCACCGACATATTCCCTTCGTCCCAATTTATTTGTCCAATCTTGAAATTCAACTTTTTAAAGGAACACAATGATTACACCTAAAAAGATTTAACTTTCCACATTTACCCTCAACTTTTTCAAAAAAAATACTTTTTTTGAAAATGTAAAAAAAAATTACTTTATTCCACTAAAGAAAGGGTAAAAAGGAAAAATCGATCCAATTAAAAGTCAAATGAACAAATATTTTGAGACACTTAAAAGTTAAAAAGTGGACAAATAAATCGGGACGGAGGGAGTACCTTTTTTGTTAGTACTATTTACATCTCCACAATTGCGGAGAGCTTAAAGGCTAAAGCTATATTGGAGCTACATTTGAGGCCAATAATCCCAATAGGCAATAGGGTGTGAATCCACGACCTCTACGATAAGAAAGTTGAGAGCACCTTGCATAGTTGCATGGAGGAAGGTTCGAACTCAAGACCTCGTTACGGGAAGCCTGAGTTCTCTACAAGTCACCCAGGGTAGCGCCCCAAGTGGCAGGATGCAACATTTGACTAGTAGATTTTCCCAGTTTTGTTTTTGGAAGGTTCTAGCTTTCTTTGGGGTTCTTTTTTGATGTAGAACACGTGGAGGCCCAATTCCATGATCAGCTGGACCGAGCCAAGTCTCGAAAGTCCAAACGGTGTTTAATTTCAGATTATCCAATTTGGCAAAATTCGGACGAGCTCGGAATAGGCCCAAACTTGGTGGGCTGACTTATTTTCGCGCTCCGGTCAAGAATCATGAACCCTAGGTTGATGATGTATTTGCTTTTCGGCCTAATTCCTTCGTTTAGGCCTCCAATTGGACGTTTTTGCCATTTTAGGAAACATTTGTTTCGTTAATAACTTTTAACGTATAATTCCGTAGAAGTTGATTCTTTTTGGGAAAGTCATGTTTTTCTTTCCTTTTTCCAATTTTATTATTTTCCCCAAATTTTGGGAATTTTTGTTTTTGAGTTAGGGTTTTGCTAGGGTTACGCCTTTTTTCCTATAAAAGGGTTGTAACCTAATGTTTATGCAATTTTTTATCAATAATATTCAGACTTTGTCTCTTTCTCTCGTGTACTCAAGTTTATCATTCGTTCGATTAGTACGCAACTAATCTCTTTGTTAATTCCGCTGCGTCAAGTAGTATCAGAGCCACGCTTTTCCTGGTTCGATGACACCAAACACAGAAGAAGACACACCCATTGACATTGGTCGTGGGCTTGCTGACCTAAGGAAGATGATGGAGGATAACCGAATACAGTTGCAGAATCGAAGCACTCAGTTAGCCGAGTTCCGTCAGGATACTCGCACTCAGTTCGCAGAGATCCGTGAGTTGTTGCAGGGATTGACTCTACAAAATCGCCAAAGGCCAGAAAGGGTAGAGAAGGATCGCGCGTTGGGATTTGCCCATCGCCAACCTCCTAACCAGAATAGGAACCGCGTTGAGGGATTTGCCTGCAACCAACCTATTCACCAAAACGTCTTTGGAGGATATTCTTATTATCACTATGATAATAAGAATGAATTTGAAGGCGAGTTATTCAAGAACCACGATGATTATCAGTCGATAAAGCGACAAGCAAATTTCAGGTATAATAACAATCTACCTAAATTTACTGGTTCTGAATATTTTGAGGATATTCTAGATTGGATACTTAATCTTGAGGATGCTTTTGAGTATATGAAAATCTCGAATGGAGAAAAATGGAAGTACGTGTTGTTAAAGCTTACAGGTCCAGCCCTAGATTGGTGGTTAGACTTGCAATCTTTGCGAGATCAACAGAATAAACGCCATATTTGTGCATGGTCAAGAATAAAAAAATGTCTGATGGAGAGATTTTTGCCGCATAATTATAAACAGTTATTGGATGAAAAGTACGGATCAAATCAACAGAACACAACTACTCTTGCCAAAGATGTCATTGAAGAAATTGATAAGGTGGTCATAGAGGGAGTTGATGATAAAAAAATTGAAACAGAAGTTGGCGATCAAGTTGTTAAGGACCAAAACAGTTATCCATTGGATATGGTTGATACTAAAATTTGTGTTAAGGAGGAGCCGAGCTCGCTTCAAGTGGATCACATTGACCTCGACAATTGCATTTTGCTGACTAGAGATGATTTTACAGAAACGTCCCAAGTAATATTAGAGAGAAAGAGGATGGGGGGAAAGAGGAGATGTTCGTTGATAGCCCAAATGAGTTAATTCTTTCTGTTGCTAATTGGGAAGCAATGACTTGTGAAATTGAAAAGAGTTCGGAGGAAAAAGATGAAAGACGGGATGCGGGGGCACATGAGTCAACCAATGGGCATCACCTCAAAGCTCTTATCGGTCAACATTCATCACTTGAGGGGAATATTAGTGGTCTAGTTGATGGACCTCATGAAAGAAAAATCGGAATTTCTGTATGACGTTCAATTTATTGATTTTCTTGGGTTGGAGCAGATTGAGTTTTCACTCAATGCTCGTATTGTGGAAATCGTCAATCAATTGAAGTGTGCAGGAAAACTATCTTGGCAAGCATACTTTTATTGGAAAACGAGCGAGAAGTTGAAATATTCCAAATATCTATTTCTTTGGAAGGGAAGGTGGCAAGTTTCTAATGAGAACTCGAGGGCGAGTTCTTTTGAAGAAAAGGAGACTGATGTAGGACAAAAACTGAGAGTTTTTGTATTTTATTTTTATTGTTTTAGAATAAGATTTTGACTAGGAATATTTTCGTTTAGATTAGAATTACTAACTTTCCGTATTCGGTTTGATTTTGATATCTACCTATATTAGGATTCTTGGTCTACAAGAATTAGGATTTTATTTTAATTAATTAGGAAATATCTTTTATTTAATGCCGCTTGTTTTGGCATGATTTATTATTTCTTTTTCAGTAGGATTTCTAGGGTTAGGGTCTTATAAAAAGGATTGTAACCTATTCAATTATTTAACTTTTAAGCTTTTTATCAATAATATTCAGACTTTGTCTCTTTCTCTCGTGGACTCGAGTTTATCATTCGTTCGATTAGTACGCAACTAATCTCTTTGTTAATTCCGCTGCATCATTTCTTTATTTTTTTCACTTAATTTGTTTGATTGGGCATGCCTAATCAATACATTGAGGTAACCCCAACTACCAACTAACCTAATGTTTAACACTTTAACTCCAAGACATGCAAGTCATTCTCTCCTCTTTTCCTCACACCTCATTTCTCTATTTAAACACCCCCAGTACTGCACTATCCTTTGCCACACACAGTCTCAGTGCAAAGTTTTCACTTCTCTGCTAGAATATAATTTGTGTTACGCCACAAGGTCCTCTTAAGTCGGTCATTTCCAATGGCTCCCTCAGGAATGGTGAAGCTTGCCTGTGTGGTGCTCATGTGCATGGTGGTGACTGCACCCCATGCCCAAGCTGCCGTAACTTGTGGCACGGTGCTAACCAGCCTCCAACCCTGCCTCGGCTACCTGAGGAGTGGTGGTGCGGTTCCGATGCCCTGCTGCAATGGTGTTAAGTCCCTCAACAGCGCTGCTAAGACCACAGCGGACCGCCGAACTGCCTGCAATTGCCTGAAGTCTGCTTCTGGCCAAGTTGGTGGTATCAACCCCGGTTATGCTTCTAGCCTCCCCAAAAGCTGTGGTGTCAATATTCCCTATAAGATCAGCACCAGCACTGACTGCGCCAAGTATCCTCTCTCTCTCTCTCTCTCTCTCTCTCTCTCTCTCTCAATGACTACCATAAAATAAAAAAAATAAAAAAGTCGTAACAAATGAGCCAAAAAAATAACTAATGGAATCATAAAAAATGTATTTCTTCATTTTCAATAGTAACAAAAAGTAACACTGTAGTTCTCCCAAATTAGGCTATTTAAAGCCTAGTGTGGGAGAACTATACCTACGTGGATAACTATCATGGTACGATGCACTCAAAGAAATTTCATTGAAACATGTCAAGGCCGAGTAGTGTGCATGATTTTTCTTGGATCAGATTGAAGGGGATAACTAACAAAATTGTCTCTGTTTCTGTGGTTATTTGTCATCTGTGTTGCAGGGTGAAGTGAGCTAGGAGGAAAGAGTGAGATTCCTGCAAGCCGCAGGATGAAGCTAGTAATTAGCGTCTAAATAAAGATGGGGATGAAGTATATTGTGTGGTTTGGCACTTGAGTGAGCGAGTCTCCAGTTTCGAGTCTCCAGTTTTCATCGTCCTAGTATGTCTAATTATTCTCTCTAGTCCTAGCTGCAGCTCATTATCATCTAGTTGGTGATTTTAGGTTTGCACATGTTATCTGTAACCGCTATTTTAGTAATGCTTTAGATGCATATCTCTCTCTCTCTCTCTCTCTCTCTCTGCGTGTGTGTGTGTGCGCGCGTGCGCGCATGTTCAAGCTCTAATAAGTGGAGAGGTGAGCAACAGATAAATGATAAAGGCCTTTATCCAACCCTTATTTGACGACGAGTAAAGAGTGCTAAAGCATCCAACTCAAAATAAAGTGAGAATGATTGGAAAGACTGCACAAAGATCATACAATATTAGTTTATGTGGGTTGATCATGAGATGATTTGCGACAAACTAATAGTGCAACTGTGCAAGTGCATAAATAAATAGAGAGGACCCCAAGAAATAAAACTGGGTATCACAAAGAAACTTTGCCCAAATAAAAACCCAAAAAATACACTTAACACAAACAAATGTGGGATCAATATAGTCGCCAACAATCTTTGGAAGCCTAACTGATCTTGTGTTGAAGATACCCAACTCAAAACAATTGACAGTATGTGAAGGCCACCGGATGATTTGTCCGGTTGTTAATTTCATGGTCCCGAAATTAGTCGAGATGCACAATATATGTGTGTGTGTGTGTGAAAGGCCACAGAGACTCAGAATCCTAATTTGTGAATGCTGCTCTAACACTCACACTCCGCAAAGAAATGGAAATGCACTGGTCCTCGTAGAACTTGCAATCAGCGTAGTTCAAATCTACTATCAAGCAATAACAATTCAAATCCAGCAATAACAATAAGCTCATCGATTTTTGGTGTCTAATTTGTGATCGTAAATGACAAACTCAAAATTCGTATGAGCAAGATTTTGGTAAGGTGGTCAGTAAAACCAATTCATACTAATGTTGAAGTTACTTTTAACCCTTTTAAATTATGTCAACGTATATTTCTTTTGGGCGTACTTATTCATGTATACCAACATGACTGACGGGAATTCGCTTCATCAAAATTAACATCATCTTCACTAAGGTTGTGAGTTGCCTTGTTATAATGGCATATACATAAAAATATCCACGTATCCATGCCATACCACAGAGAGCGTGGAACCTAAAATGTCGGCAATAATAGTTATTAGTATAAAGAGGAAAGTCCACTTTCACCCCATGTGGTTATCGCCATGTGCGGATACCCTCCTCATGGTTTAAAACTGGTCACATAACCTACCTGTGGTTTTGAAAAGGTGCGGATAGACCCCCTACCGTCATGTTTTCCATCCATATTAACGGAGGTGTATCTCACACGCCTCTAGAATGTAATCTGAGTCGTTCATAATGTATTAAATAACGAATCGAATATCTCTGTAAAAAAATCATTTCGGTCAGGTATTAATAAACCAGTGATCTAATTTTTAGTAAATTCAAATTTAAAATTTTAATTTCATAACAAAATCGATTCGACCATGAGCTTTTCATTTTTTGATTGACTTGAATTTTGGCATAGACATAGTACTCGTCAAAATTTACAATATCAACGGTTGGATTCAATTTTTGGTATAGGAGATGGTGTGATTAGATTTAAAAAAGAAAAAAAATCAAGGGACATGATGAGGATATATCAGTCTTTTAATGTTGTGTCCGTTAATATGGATGGAAAATATGACGGCATGAGGTCTATCCGCACATTTTCAAAACTACAGGTAGGTTATATGGTCAGTTTTGAACCATGAGAAGAATATCCGCACATGACGATAACCACAGGGGGTGAAAGTGAACTTTCCTCTAGTATTAAATACCTTATTGGCGACCTACCCTCCCATGAATAGTGGTTATTCCGAATAGACACCCTTAGGCTCCGTTCAGTTGTCGAGAAAGTTGTGTGAGAAATTAGTTCCCAGAAAAAGTGAAGTGAGGTGAAGTAAAAGAAAAAGAAAATTATTTTCCTGTGAGTGTTCATTTGACAAAAGAATTTTGCAAGAAAAATTAAGGTTTAGTTGTTCATTTGTCAGGAAAAAGAAACTTTCGGGAAAATTTTGTGAGTGTTCACTCATTTTCTTTTTCCCGTGACGCAAAATCCTGTATTTTTTGCAGGATCACTTTTGCAGGAAAACTTAAATTGGTAAGTCCTAGAATTTTCCTGCCAACTGAACACTAGAAAAGTTATGGGAAAATTGATTTTCCCATCCTTTCCTGTACTTTCCTGGCAACTGAACGGGGCCTTATTGAACTTGGCTCCTTCAATGGTCGGTACTAGCTCACTTGTTAAACATGCTATGGCAGTTGAGAGCCTCTCTTCTCCGAGGCTTTAATCCTAAGCTCAATATGCCAAAGTTGTTGGACCATTTGTACTGTACTATATATCCCGGTCCCACTAAAATCTCTCTCTGTAAACTCACTAAATGAAATGTACGATCGGCAAGCATTCATTTCATGTTATAGGTCTGGGTGACCACACATTCAAAACTTTTCCAGGTCTTGAATGCAGATCAACTACACATACTGCCCCACATTTAATTGACCGGACCATCTGGTTGCCTGATCTAGATTCCGTATTTTACAAGTCTAAGAATCACAGAGGGAAGACTAAATTACAGGGGACTGTTTGGACAACTGGAAACTTGACAAGAAAATGGGTTCTGCCCAATAAGAATCACAGTTCATACAGGGAAGACTGATTACTCTCCAACCCATATTTCGCATGTGTCAGAATCATGGTTAATAGCCCCAATGTTAAGTCCGGTTGGTCGGTGGGTTTGCCCCCACACAATTGATTAGGGTTTGATTCTTAGAGTCTGGCTGCAAAAAAGTGTAATTTCTTGTGAATTCCCGAGTCTCAGCGTAGATGGCTTGCCTTTGACCTGACCGGGGAGGAAATTAATCGAGGTGCATGTACGTTGACCCGGACAACCCCTCACCGTCGAAACAAAAAAAGAAAAAGAATCAGGGTTAATACAAGGAATACAAATTACAGGGGTCTGTTTGGACAACAGGAAACTTGACAAGAAAATGTGAGTGTCTGCCGTGCCCCTATCCAACCCATTTTTCTAAAACAGAGATCTCAATAGTAAGGTGCATTCTTTTGGCCTTTTAACTTAAAATGAGAATTTTGTCCTTATTTGAATTTTTTTCACATTTGTTAGTTTTGCGCCAAAGTTTTGTGGGTTATTGATTCGTCTCGACGAGACGAATAAGAAAAGTAAAAAAAATTCACTTTTACCCAAGTATTTTGAGAAATAACCACTTTTTAGCGTAAAAAGTGACTTTTTGCTCTAAAAAGTGGTTATTTCTCAAAATACTTGGGTAAAAGTAAAGAAATTTTACTTTTCCGATTCCTCTCGTCAAGACGAATCAATAGCCGACAAAAGTTTGGCGCAAAACTAACAAATGCGAAAAAAATTCAAATAAGGACAAAATTCTCATTTTAAGTTTAAGTTAAGGCCAAAAGAATGCATATAGAGAACACTATTATCCATTCCAACTCCAATCTAAATCTCTATTTCTATATTAAATTTTTAAAAGAACAGCACAAATATATCTCTCTTTCCCTCCAAAAGTTGAAATTTTACATTTTATAACTTTTACAGAGCCTAGGCTTATGGATTTCCTTTTAAAGTACTGATGAATGTCTTCTTATTAAAGCCAGCTTTATAGTAGTGATTGAGTTTGCAACGTGTGTGAACAGTATCTATTTGGACTCGAGCCTGAACAAAAATGGACCTTAGTTTGGATTGTCAGTCTGCATTGCCTAAATGCAATGTCTGGTTCCAGGTCCCCAGACCCACTCTAGATGTCGGTAACAGTTTGCAATATTACCCCAGGCCACCTACGAGAAAAAAATATCTAAACGAGACTTTGAATGCAGAAGAGATTGAGAATAAAGAAATGTGCTAACAGGCCAAAACGAGATCTAAACACCGATAATTGCACGCGGGAAAAGCAGAAACTATCAAGAACAGATACAACTCATTCGCCCGTATAGATTCAAGCTCAAATAATAGAACAAAATTCAGCTATCCATAGATCGAGAAGCTTATCGGGTAGAAAAACAAATGGAAGAACAAGGTACCTGATGGGAAAAGATGTGAATAAGTGGAGAAACAGAACACACTGGCTGAAAGATAACTATAACATCTGATTATATCTAGAATGAGAACCCACTGAGGCCATCCATGGGATACAAGTCCAAGCCCATGTCCGAATGATGCATCATGGGTAATAAGGAAGCTTCTCAAATTAAGGGATATTTGCAAGGTTGGATCAGGTATTGCATTGGGGATGGAGAAGATACATTTCTATGGACTGATAATTGGAACCCCCTTGGTGCATTGTACAAGCAGTTCGGTGATTCCATTGTTACAAATAGGGGCAGGGCTTTGAGGGCTAAAGTATCCTCCATTATTGTTCAAGGGAATTGGCGATGGCCAAGACAGAGGAGTCGAGTTATGATGGCGGTTATGCGTCACACTCCTGCAAATTTTCTACCTAATCCATTGTCTAAGGATAAAGTAATATGGACTCTTTCTCCAGATGGCTGTTACTCTGTCAAGACAGCATGGGAGGCATGCAGAGATAGGTGTTCTTTTCAACACTGGCATTTGTTAGTATGGTTTAGCCAGAATGTGCCTCGATGGAGCTTTATACTTTGGTTTGCTATTTTGGAGCGTCTTTCCACCAAGGATAGAATAGCCAAATGGGGGATATCCATTAATCCAGTATGTGTGTTGTGTATGGCTTGTGAAGAGTCTCATGCCCATTTGTTTTTTGAATGCCAATTTTCTGCAATGATCTGGAGCCGTGTTTTGAGTAAAAATAACATTTCTAGAGGGCCTCTTCCTTTGCATCAGGAGCTTATTTGGGCTAATGCTCAAAGGAAAGGTAAAAGTTTTTGTAGCATTGTATACAAGTTATCTTTGGCAGCAACTTCTTACTTCTTGTGGGGGGAGCGTAACATGCGGATATTTCAGAACAAGAGCAGGAATGTAGATGGCCTAGCTGCAACGATTCTTGATGCGATTAGAGCCAAGCTTTGTTCTTTCAATTCTGTAAAGTTTTCTTGCCTTAATAGACAAATTTGTGATGATTGGTTACTTAGTTCTAGAGTTTTTAGGATAAATAATGGCTGACTTGTTTAGCCTTGTTGTTCATTGTATTGTTGTTCAGGGGGATGCCCCGTTGTTTTTGTAGTTGCCGTGTTTTTGGTGAAATGAAATTACTTCCCAAAAAAAAAAACTGCAGTAAAATGTGGCATCAGAAATCTTGCCTCTACTAACAATGATTCACCAACTTGCCAATAATGATCAGCATTGGATACCAAATCTTGAAAGAGAGATAATATGCGAGGTTTTTGGACCCATCTCCTGTACTCTACATTTCTTGATCAATAGATTTCTTTTTGCTGAGCCAAAAAAACACTACCAAAATATTTACCTGTGAGCAATGAAGTTATGGTGTAAAGGGCACTTCCAAAGTCAAAAATCTCGTACAGTCGAGCAGCACATGCGGTGAAAAGCAATGAACCATTGTCACAAGTCATCTCACCCCACATGAATCACATAAATCGGTACACATAAGGTTCCTGGTACTGGTAAGAGGGTGTAAACCAAGAAGTAAACTCTACATTATGAAGTGGTAATAGAGACGCATCTCTATTTTGGAATGAGTCTCTAAATATAGAGATCTAAAGTCAATATATAAGTGTGATTGGAGATGTTCTTAGGCAAAAGGCACGGAGTTTGCTACAATGTATGTGAACCACATCTGTTTGCACTCAAGCCTGAACTAGAACTGAGCTGCTAGATTTTGTGGCTTAAACAATGGACCTGAGTTTGGATTTTCAGTCTGGATTGGCTAACTGCAATGTCTGGTTGCTGGTCCCCAAATTAACTCAAGAAATTGGTGACAATTTGCACAAGTTATTGCATTCCCAATACCCAGGACATCAAAGGTAAAAATTCTGGGAATCTTCGAAAGCAAAAGACATTGAAAAAACAAAAAGTGTGCTAACAGGCCAAAACGAGATTTATTCACCGAAAGTTGCACCCAGAAAATAGGAAAACTACCAAGGACAGATGTAACTCATTCACCAGTTTACATTCAAGCTCAAATAACAGACTAAAATTCAGCTATCTACAAGTCAAGAAGCTTGCGCCAGTAGAGAAACAAATGGCACAACATGGTACCTGAGGGGAAAAGATGCAAATTCTTTTGAAGAGTGCCATATTGTCTTTCTTGAGAAGTAATCATCTCCAGAGCAAGTGGAGAAACAGAATGGACCACCGGCCGAAAGATCACATATTGTCTTTCTTGAGAAGTAATCATCTCCAGAGCAAGTGGAGAAACAGAATGGACCACCGGCCAAAAGATCACTATAACCCCTGATGATATATAAAAGACTACCAGTACCATACATGAGAACCAACTGATGCCATTAATGGGATACAAATCCAAATGTTGTCGTTATCATAGAAACAGCAAACCGGCGAAGTTAAAACCGCAGTAATATGCAGCATCCAAAGTCTTGCCTTTGCTAATAATAATCCGCCACCTTGCCAAAAGAAAGAGCGAAATCTCGACTTTGTGAAGATCATCTTTCAATGGATACAAATCATGGAAGAGCCTTACAAATTTACAATAGTCGAAATTGCTAGTCCCATCTCGTGTACTGTCGATGTCCTGATCAATAGATTCCTTCTAGCTGAGCCAAAAGAAAACTACCAAAAAACTTTTCCTATGAGCAATGAAGCCATGGTCTAAGGGACAGTTCCAAAGTCTGAAATATCGTAGCAGTCAGAGCAGCACATGTGGTTAAAAACGATGAAGTATTGTGAAAAGTCTTGCCACCCTGCATGAATCACATAAATCAGTAACACCATAACATTAAATGGTAGAAGAATGTAAGCCAAGAAGAATTGAACTCTGCATTATGAATTGGTCCTATTCTGCTTATTTCAAGCTGAATCCACGCCCGACTGGCTTTTTCTAAAAAGCTCTGTATAAGCACAACCTCACAAAGTATCATCAAATGCATGCATACCCACTCTTGAAGTTTCACTGATACATCAACGCAAAATCCAACAAATTACCCATAAACGCCTACCTGACTCTAAAAGGCGGGGCTGGACATAACTATCTGGTGAACAAAGCAGTTCCACCGAAGGATGAGGTAAATTGCTTTCCTTTGATTCTGGTCCAAAAGAATGGAACAAGAACGCCCTTCCCAGTAAGTTTGGCTCTTTGCGGTAGTGCAATGATAAACTTTTTCCCGCATCCACAATTAGGACCCTAAGATTTGCTGCAGAAACCACACAGCTGAAAACTTTAACTTTCCATACCATATACAGGGGCTGTAGATTGCTAGAGAGCATAAAGGCTTTACCCCTAAGCAGAAGAGAGGACAACAAAGAAACCAGAGAAAGAGCAGAAGTGCACCTGATTGCAATTCTTGCCTTCAGGTTTGTGTCCACTTATGCATCCTTGCTCCTTGTAATATCCACTATTCAATGTATTTACAAGCAAAACCATAAATTTTTCTCCCAAATTGAACACCGCAGACTGGTTGAGCAACCAAATCGTTTTCAATGGTACTAGTATACCCCTGTAAAGTATGAAGACGAAGCAGAAACCAACGTTGCCAACGTACATGCTAACCAGGAAGATCATGAGTTAGTGCAGAATGTTCTGCAAAGAGAGAAAAAGATGAACAGATTGTAGAAGCATTGTCGATGTTTAAAGCATCTTGTTCTTTTCAGATATACTTTAATATTAAATATTTGGGGGTGCTATTTCCAGTTGCATGTCTCCCCATTTCCATTGTATGGTGAACTCTGTTCTTTTGTTGCATTGCCATCTTCACCAAGTAATAGTCTTTCTAGCCGAGACACAACACTATTAGCACGTTGGTTTTCCCGTCTCAAATCCTCCACTTCCTTTCTCAACTTGTCGTTCTCCGTTTCAAGCGTGGAACATGACAACAGCTGATTTTTAAGAAATTGATTATCTTTCCTCAGCACATCAATCTCTCTCTTCAATTTCACATTCTGCTCTCTTGCTCTTAAGTAATACTCATCGTCCTCCTGTAAAACCAATTTAATATGCCCCTTAGTATGGGAACTTTATATATGATGTGAAAACAACATTCAACGAAACTCACATCACTAATGATAATAGGTGAGGAAGAGTCTGAAATTGTCCATGGGTGCTCCATGCGCACTCCTTGCACCTTTGACTCATTATGAGACGATTCTAAAATATCATCGTTTTTACTTGGACTCGTTATTTTGGAAGAATCTTCCTCAACTCCATGGAGTTCTTTTGCTATATTCGTTTCTGATTCACATTCCATTTCAGCAATCCATTGGCCCATAATTTGTAGTCTGGTTCTCCCATTATTCGCCTGTTAGAATAATAAACTACTGTCACAGAAGTATTCTCCATAAGATATTAGACACAAAAAGGAAATAATACCTTGTCAATTGAAACATTAAATCTCTGAGCAGCAAGCTCTTCGCCATCGCTTTGTGCCTCTAATAACTCTTTGATTGTATCCATTTTTGACTCCTCAGAAGTTAGTAGAAGCTTCCACACTATCTGGACAGATTGAAGAATATGCCACCAATCGAGTGAAAATAAACTCTTATACTAATTTAGTAAAGCATAGCCCACTATCAAAGTGAATAAATGCCATAGATTCAAACACAATCAACTCATTATCCTCAGCAGTCAGCTCAATCGATAGGGATATATGCACTGCAGCAACAGCAAAAGTAGGGCTTCTCAAGGCCCAAAAGCTTTACCAGTAAAGTACAGTAATGGAAACAACAAAAGCATAGTAAGTGATGATTACAAATACCTGATCCTTTCCTAGTTCCTTAAACTTAGAGGCGAACCACTGTCTCTGACGAGACCTGATACTTCCCCAACGGCAAGCACGGGGGAAAGTCATAGGAAAATCAAGCAAAGTAGGCCGACCAATATCTATATGCTCATAGGACCATATCTGCTCATGGTAAACTTAAATGAGAGTAAGATAAAAATAAGGACCAACTAATAGACAATGTCATCTTGAAAATATAACTGAACATGATCTTCCTTTTTAAGTCATGTAAGACACTCAGTTCTTGAAAGTGCAATTAGATAACCTCATGTTATGACATAACACTACACTCTCAAACATCAATGATACGTCAATTTAAACATTATTTGCTTAGGCTTCACTAGTGGGAAAACAAGTCAAAGGATCACTGGGCAAAAAAAATGTTTATAGGATTAGTCGGAGGCTATAGCCTATAGCAGGTACAACAAAAATTTCTGAAGTAACCAAGTTTTAAGCAAGACTGTGGAGGGTGTCATTGGAAACTCAAGAAAATGATCAAATGTAAAGAATACATTGTGTGGTTTGTGAAAGTAACTCAACCGTGAAAGTTAATGGCCCTGTACAAATTAAATCAAAAGACATGGACACTTACTTGAAGGAAAATAAGACAACCTCCCATAGATTGCACATTTGTCTCCCTTCTTTTACACAACCAGTCGACTATATTTTCAAGAACAGCAGCACCCCATGCACAATGACAAACCTCATCCAAATCCTGGAGAAGAGAGAGATAGCGGGAATCCACCTTTCCATTTGCGTTTGGAAAAAGTATTGTCCCAAAGGTGAACAATAAGAATGACCGAATAAAATCATTGTTTACAGCTTCGCCAAGGGAGTCTAGTCTCTCCTCAATTGAAGCAATTGGAATCTTCCTATTCCAAATTAAAGCACCGTATTCTCTTTCTAATTGTATATACGGTTCACTTTCTTTGAGGACTACAGGTTTACCAGTCACCCGTAGACCAAGAATTAGTACCACATCCATAAGGGTCATGGCAATCTCCCCAGGAACAAATACAAAAGCACGTTTTTGACAATCCCATCTGTCCATCAGTTCGGCTAGAAGATTTCTCGACAATGATTGATATGGCATCTGAATCAAGTGTCCGAACCCCATCCCCTTTATGGCAGTTTTCTGGTTGTCAGACAATTTTTCTACCCTTCTGACGAAAGTTTGTAAAGAAAATCTAGTGTTGAAGTTACGAACCTGCAGAGAAGGACATTCAAGGTTCAGTGCACTTGGACACCAATATAGTTTTATCCAGAGACAAACTGAAGAAGCATCAGAACAATTGCGTGATTCTGCAGCAGTATACAATACTTTTATCATACTACAACCCTCTCCCAAGTTTGCATGTTCTTAATGCATAAGTTCTAAAAAATCAAAACTTGATTCCACTAGTTATCAAATCTGTCAGATTTGAAAAATCACGTGTGACGTATCTGTTCTCTCCAAATGTACTCTCCTTGAAGATTCTTCATCCTTAGAATTCATTCCATTATATAGGTCAATTAGCACCCATAGTGAAATTTCGTATGAGAATGTAGTCAATTTTATATAAGCCCAAGATTAAAGGTAAAACCCTCCCACTACATACAAACAACAATTTGCCTCTTAGCACAACTTTGACTGAGAATTTAGTCTCTTTTTTCTTTTCTTTTTTTGAATCGGAATATAGTGGAATTTACATAAGAGCAAGACTAAAGGTAAAATCTTTGCACAAAATACAAGCAACTAATTGTCTCCACTGCTTAACCAGTACAGCAGAGGTGATTTTCCCTGGGTTATTGAACTAAACCTAGGCTTAAAATCCATGGATCAGTGTAACGCTGATTAAGCGAAGGGAGAAGGTGAACTAGTGCCGATTAAGTGGCGGTTTTTCCCAGTGTGAAAAGACAATGCAACAATCTTTGTCCGCAAACGTAAATGAGGAAAACAAACTAATCGATGACTTTGAAAGGGAAAAATCACTGCTTACAAATACCGAAATGGGGAAAAAAATAATTGAAAATACTGAAAATGCCGAGAGGAAGAAGAAGAAGGCGCACAGACACAGTCGTATAAAGAACAAGAATACAACGGAGATTCAAAAGAGAAGAAAAATAAGTACCGAAATGGGTTCTTGTTGTAATCCAACGGAAGATCTGCGAGTCTTCATCGCCATAGAGAAACTTCAATCGAAGATTAGGAAAGAAGATCAAGTGCTTCTTGAGGAGCAACAGCCTTGGCAGTTAGAGGAGCCCTACAGAGAGAGAGAGAGAGAGAGAGAGAGCTGGTTATGATCAGAGGAAGAAGAGAACAGCCAAGCCTTGGCAGTTTGTACACAGTTTTGAGTTTTGACGCTTGTCGGGGAAGCTACTACAGTACTCTGCTATGAAATTCAAAAACATTCGTGGCGTGGCAAAGGGAGCGAAAACCCGCAACCAATTTCTTTCCTTGGGAAAATGACGGTAACGGAAGTGTTTTGATAATTAATACTCCGTTCGTCAAGGATATATTGAGAATATTTGTTAATATTAAAAATATACTTGACAGATATTAATTATCAAAACATGTCATTATCCGTCATTTTCACTTCTTTCTCTCCACAAGCGGGGCGTCTGGGCCGGGGGATTTAAATTAGGAAGAAACCAAATTCATATGCTCTTCTCTAGTACAGCCAGGCCCAATACAAATTCTTATCTATTGATGGACCTAAAATCACACTCTTTTAGAGCATATGAAGTTTGGAGTTAAAACTTCATATGAAAAACTCTAATTGGCAAATTCAAACTTAAGCATATAATTTTCAGTAAAAATGGAGTACTTGTTAATGGCATAGTAGCAAATTTGATAGGGAATAGAAAGAGTCGGCTGAGTTTTAAGGATTTTTTTTACTCAAATTTTGAATTTGAAAAAGTAAGGGTTAGAGATGCTCTTCGGCCTAGCTTGTCAGATGATCGGTGTAACGGGGTAGGTCATAGGTGGGTTTCGACTAGCAATGACATTCGAATGAAGGCATGTAAACTTCTTATCAAAAAAAGAATGTTGCCATGTAAAAGGAGTAACCATGTGGCGCTGCCTATAAACACTTACTATTTTCTAATGTAAGAGGGCTCGGACCCATCAATATCGGTTTTACCTAACATCAATTAGGTAATTCTGGTTTTGGATTGCTGAGAGTGGGGACATTAACATACATAACACAAACACAACAATTAATCCCTATAATAATAGTATGATTTGTGGGGTTGGTCCAACTCCTAACAGGTTCTCCTTCTACTCCCACCAAACTAACTACATTGTTAATAAGGGTCAGGAAGTAGTTGATCAGGTCATATTTGGCTCTACTTTCACATAAAACATGCTAATCAAGAAGGTAAGTTAGTTGTACTACTTCATTCAAGAGCCCCCTGCTTAAAACTTAACACTTTAATTTAAGATACTATTAACTTCAGAAAGATTGGAGTTTGGGTTTAAATTTTATTCAACTGGTCCTTAGCCCTCAGTAATGGAACTCCCACAAAATCTCATCATATAGCTCATTAAGAGACTATTTTGCAGTGGATCAGTGAATTAGGTTTAGTGCCTTTCTATTTATCTTTTCTGAACTCTTGTTAGTTTTGCGAAAGAAATTTTGGATTAAAGATTTGCCTGTAATTAGAAGAATATAAAAGGCTTAAAAAAAAATATTACCAAAATTTGATAGAGTATATGAAACACGAATATAATTCAAAGAAGACAATTTTGAGTCGTTTGGTTTGTCTTTTTTGCACCTTCTGATAAACTTGGATAATATTTAGTTATTTACTCTAATTTCTTCTATTCTTCGAGAGTCGAATGGTTAATTCAATAAAAAAGGTAAGACAAAAAGCTACAAAAATCCACTAACTACGAGCATAACTCATTATTATCTCTCTGAATAATCCATTTAGTCCAAATATTCTGTCAAAATATAAAATCAAGGTAATTTGGATAGACAGATGTTGCCTAGCTACCACAAAATTTATACTCCTGCGTGCGTAATCACCTGGCCATCTCACAAGTGTAAAGACTAAAGAGATGAGGTCTCATATTTATTTTATTTTTGTCAATAATGAGGTCCCACAGATAGAAGGTGGGACAAAAAAGTGTGAAGAAGATTGTATTTGGCACTAAGAATTTAGATTTGGAAAGACCCTAATCATGATTAGGTAGGCAGAGCACCCACATTCATAAATCCCATAGTACTACTACTTTTTGTAACCGATTGTTTGTATCCATCCATCTGGCCCTCCTCTGTTTCATGTGTCCATAGCTCCATATATTTGTCTTTTTGGCCCTTTCATTTCTCAGACCACTTAATTAGCCTCTCTCTCTCTCTCTCTCTGAAAAAGAAAGAAACCCTTTGCTTTTAAGGCTCTAACAATTGTTCATTTTCAATCTCAATCATCTTTTGCTTTCGAGTTGGGTTTTGGCTCCCAAGTAGAGCAACGTAACAAGGAGAGCGGGACCATTTTCCCCCTGTATTATCACCCAGCAAAAGGGTCCCCAAATTCGGATAACCACCCCACCATCAATACCCAAAATTTTCCAATCTCGTTTTCCTTATCCTCAATACAAACAAGATGCCCTTTCCATGTCTTTTTCTACTTCGAATCTTGAAAACATCTCTCTAACCAAAACAAACACTTTCCTCCTCCTCCTCCAGCTCCAAGTATGTTTTGGGTTATGCTATCAATAGTAAGTTTGTTGAAATTCGCGTCCGTCGAGCCTGGTAAATTCTTGTGTTATACCCCATCGACTTTGTGAGTAAGTTCGTTCTGTTCGCTAGTTCGTATTCGCTTTCGTGTTCGTGTTCGTATTCGTATTGGTGGGATTGCGAAAATCGATAACATCCAACACCAAGAAAGTAGAAGAAGGGGCGGCACTGCTTTTCTTCACTGGTAAATTTCCTCTTCTAAAACATAGACCCCCAATTCCCCGAAAACGGTCAGAGACTTTTTTTTTTTTTTATAACTTAGGTGTCCACACTAGCTTACGCTTTAATCTAGTGACCAATTCACCGTGCACAAGCGAACCCCGTTGGGACTTTTGAGCAATGGTGAATTTACATCGTCGCGTCCTCCACACATCTCCGCCAGCAAATCCCAACGACGCAAATGTTTCATACACCAATACCGACACGAGTTTCGACACGACTATGGTGATCGTATTGGCATCCTTACTGTGCGCGCTGATTTTCGCGCTCGGGTTGAACACAATAGTTCGTTGCGCAATACGTTGCAGGCGCAGATTTTCCGCGGCAGATTCCAACTGCCGCGGCCTCAAAAAGCGCGCTTTGCGCCAGATTCCGGTGGCGGTTTATGGGTCCGAAATGAAGATCTCGGCCACTGAATGCCCGATTTGCTTAGGTGAGTTTGTGGAGGGGGAGAGGGTTCGGGTGCTGCCAAAGTGTAACCACGGGTTTCATGTGAAGTGCATTGACAGGTGGCTGTTGTCGCATTCGTCGTGTCCCAATTGCCGCCATTCGTTGGTTGAAATAGCCACGGATTCACGTGTAGAAGGTGAAGCCGCCGCACCTCGGCCGCCGGTGTAGTTGTTGATAAAGTATGGTTCAAGACGTGGATGAATATTACCGTACTACTTTGAACGGGATGTATACCGAGCTCACTTCGATGATCATGTTCTTTCGGTTGTTAAAGATTGAATTTTTTTTTGTAGTTGTTACAACAAAAAATTTACTGAATCAAATATCGACAAGTGTTTGATCGAAAAATCTAAACTTGAAAATGAATGATTTTACTAGTTATTGAGGTGAGACGCGAATGCTTATCCCCACACAAACTAGGTGATCATGAAAAAGCTGAACAAAAGTGTATTTTTTAAATTAAAGGTGATGTATTATGAGAGAATGACATGTCTCGTAAAGCAAAAAATAAGTACTTAGAGCATCCACAGTGGAATAATCAAAAGTTGTCACATTATATTTTGGTTATCTATTTAAGGGGTTGCTTAGGTTAGCAAATAGCAATGTAGATGTCTATAATTAATGGTACAATCAAAATTGAATAACCAAAATTTGCCGCATCTCTTTTTCAAATTACAAAAATCTAGAAATTGTGACATAGAAAATAATTTTTTTAAAATAGTTTTCAAACTAATAAAAATAGGTTATTAGAAAAAGAGAAAATAGTTTTTTGAAAACTTTGATTTAAAAAAGAAAAAACAGTTTTTTGATAGGAAAAAAAAAAGGTATTTCGAGAAAACTTTCTTTTTTTCTTAGTTGTGAAAAGCTCTTTGTCTCAAGGAGTTCGTAGCAAATTTTTTTGATAAGCAAAATTTTATTAAAAACAGGGGGAGAGGAAAGGGAAATCCAACAAAAAATTGGACAGTACATTATGGCCCCGTTTAATAACTTGATTCGGCCATGGGACTGGACTAATAGTCCCTTTGGACTATTAATTCCTTATTTGGTAACACAAATGGCTCTGGATTGTGAATCCCATGGGATGAGGAAGCCGGACTTTAGGGGGTAGGACTTTAGGGGGTATTAGCAATACCCCTTGAGACTTGGTATTCAGGGCCGTTCGGCTAAATAAGCCAAGTGTCTTATTTGTGGTTTATTTTTTGTCCTTATTCAAATTTTTTTCGTATCACTTGGCTTATCATCATTTTTTTGGGGATTATTACATCCTCATGACAAGAGGAATCTAAAAAGTACAAAAATTTGATCGAAATCCAATTTTGACTTTTTGGCGGGAAAGTCAATAAGCCACTTTTATTAGGCTCATTTTTGGCGGGAAAGCCAGTGGCTTATTTAGCCGAACGGGCGAGATAGTCCAATCTCAATCCCTTCTCATTATCAATCCTTTCTCATTAACAATTTCTTCTCATTACCAATCTCGTCTCCTTACGAATCTCATCCATCTATCACTGTTATCAAACGAGGCCTATATGGGCCGAAGCTGCCCTTAGGGTCTAACACGGGAGTCCAAAAATTATACAATCTAGCACACCTGATATCCACAATACAACAAAGCCCACGAAAAACTTTGCTCGAAGCAAATTTGCTACAAAACTTTGCTCGAAGCAATCATTCTCAATTTAGTTATAGAGTATGTCCAGGCTTTACTCATATTTTACTTGAAATTGAGTAAAGTGTCATTGGACATGAAAAACTTCAATTGACAAACCTAAATCAATTTGAGCAAATTTTTCATTAACGGCATGGTAACAAATTTTATTGAGAAGAAATAATCGTGCAATATTTTGTGTAAAAATTTGAGTAAAACTCTTTTTAGTATATGTTGCATGGGGTCTATGGGTGCGTCCACATCGAATAATATTTAGTTATACTTATTATGTATTTTGAAGATGTGAAACGTTCTAAGTGGACTCAACAACTACAGAGATGATAGAGATAAGTAAGTCTTATCTCATGTCATATCATCTATATATACTCGTAGCCTTTGTATTTTCTCTCACTTATCAATTAGTAGTCTCTGACAAGCTTTCGATTAGTTTATATTTGTGTAATTCGCAACGGATATTTCGTATTACCTGTATTATTTGCTAATGGTAGAAATTTGAGACGGTGAACAGAATATGTTCAACCATATTAACATGATGAATTATAGCTCTAACTTGCAAATAAATTATGTAACCTTGCAAGACATAGACATGGAAATGTTCTATGCGGAAAGCACCATTGGTCAAAATTTGCAAAATCTAGTCCAGAAATTCTGAAACTATGAATCACCGGCAGTCGATCACCACTTCGATCCCTTTTGCTTGAATTGCACTGCTTGATTCGGATCCTCTAAGAATAGAAAGTCGAGTTCTTCGGATTTTTTGATGTTTCTATTTCAAGGCTAGGCCTAGGGAACTGGATCATTAGAGAGAATTTTGATCAATCTTGGGGATGTATCATTGTCCCGAGCATTAGCTCAATACTGCAACAGTATATTTGCCCGTAAAATCTGCTCGATCGATGTAAGACATTTCCACATCACTCGTGTTTAGCTACATGTGCGATCGTCCGATGATGATAACGTTTGCAGTTTGCACCAAAAAAGTTACTTCCAAATTGAAAGGATTGTAATGCGGCATTCAAGTAGTCTATTGCGGCAATTAGTAGTTTGCATTTCATCTCGGTAATGAACGACTCAGATAGTCAGATTGGTACATGCCGAGATGAAATCTTTGAGCTCGTGCTACTTACATGCTAAATAACAATCATTATATGTTGTCAAACATAATTATTAACGATTATAGTAACTTCTATAAAAAGAAGGGAAAAATACTAATGTTCAATTATTAAATAAAGTTTAATATCGAAGGTTCCGATATCCTATGTCATCTCACGCTGCTCTATCGTAATTCATAACTAAGACTAGTAATTGCATGTGCCTAAGGACATGGGCGCAATGCTTTTTAAATGTAGTCTAAATGAAGTATCAAATCTCATTTTTTTGAAGTTTTTTTTTGGATATAACGGTTGTTTATAATGTCATCTCATATGAGGTGAGTCCTGGATATGCGTATGGTCCCACCTCATGCGAGAGGAGTGTTACAAATAACTGTGAATCAGGAAAATTTTCCTTCTCTCCACAAAATCTACTTCTCGAAAATTTTCATTTTAAGAATAAGTTTCAAACATGGTCAATCTAACCAAGTTCATAAAATAGTCTAACACAACAAATGTTACCAAATCTGTGTAATTCAAATTAGTTGCATTAAGGGATAGCTTCAGAGATGTTAAGAATGTATAATCATATGAGATTCCAACTCGAATTCAATTTTCTAAATGTTCGCTCATTCAAAAGTGACACATTTATCGCACTTATTTTTTTAACTAACCTGGAAATATAGAAAAGGAAAATAGTTCCAAAATTACATATAACCAAGTAAGGAGTAGAGTTTCAAACTCTGACTATCCAAAAGGCTCCAACACACAGCATTACAATCTTCAATCTCAGACAGATCATGAAACTCCAAATCATCTAAACCAACAGCTCAAGTTGTATGAAACAACAATTTTGTTCTCTTACCTAGTAGTTAAAAAGAAAAAGAATCTTGTTGCGAAGAATTATTATTGGCCGCAAAGCATTACTCTTGGCCGCGAAAAGTTACTCTTGGCCGTAAAAAATTACTCCTGGCCACGATAAATTACTCTTGGCCTCAAAGAATTACTCATGACTACAAAGAATTACTTATGGCCGTGAAGAATTACTCTTGGCCGCACAGAATTACTTTTGGCCGCCAAGAATGACTTATGGTCTCGCAATTCTTTGCGGCCAAAAGTAATTTTGTGCAGTCAAGAGTAATTTTGTGCGACCAAGAGTAATTCTTTGCGCCAGGAGTATATCTTCGCGATTAGGGGTAATTCGTTGCGGCCAAAAGTAATTCTTCGCGACCAGGAGTAATTCTTTGCGTCCAAGAGTAATTTTTCGTAGTTAGGAGTAATTTTTTGCGAACTTCTAATCTCAGCCATTAGCTTCAATGGTTGAGATGGAGTGTCTTTTTTTGTATCCCCGAAACGCTCCCCTCTATATATATATTCTTCAAATTAGCACATAATCTAAAAAGTTTTGGTATTCTTCTCATCTTTTTTTTTTTGAAAAAATACAGCGACATTAATGTACAGTTGTTAAGAGTAAATAAAATCACACGACAATTGTATAATATGTGCAAAAAGTATGAGTACTTTACTGAAAGGAGGATAATGAGCTTAAACCATTGGATAAAAGTAATCATCCATTGCAACAACTTGTCTTCACTGCACCCTTGTGTTATGTACTATACAAAACTAACTTCAATGTGAAAACACAGGCACATGTATATTTTCGTTGGCTTTCAACTTTCAACCAGATGAAAGTGAAGATGAAACTATGATTTAAAATCAAAATGCAACAAAATCAATACACTTGTTGCCACCAACATATTGCAATGAATCAAATAACAAAATATATAATTAATCCAATTTTTTCCTCAATCACTCAACCAACAAAACAATTAGCAATCTGAACACATTTCAAAAAATGACAGGCTAGGGCCTATATATATATATATATATATATATATATATAGAGAGAGAGAGAGAGAGAGAGAGCGCTAAACGTATGTGTGAGAGGGAAAAATTTTCAGTGCCGAGCGGGTACCACCTGGTGCCCGCTCGTGCATCCGAGCCGTCCATTTCGTATTTGGACGGCTCAGATTTTGAGAGAGAAAGTGTTGGGGTGAGAGGGTTTTAATCCAAGCCGTCCAAAAGTGAATCGGACGGCTGAGATGCGCCGAGGGGGTGCCACGTCGACAATACCCTCTCGGCACTGAAAAACTTCTCGTGTGAGAGAGAAAACCGTTTTGGATTCAAAATTGGAATCCATTTTAGAATTAACGTGTGAGGGAGAGAGAGACAGTCCTAGATCACGGTAATCATTTTTTTATTGATAATTGTTAAGAAAGTACGAAAAATTCAAAAATAAGGAATCAGAATAAGATTAAGAAACATCAATTTTAGTTTTCCTTTCATCCTTCTTCCAAATATTCATTCTTTCCAAATATATTTCTAGTCTTACTGTCCGTAAATCTCAGTCATAGAAAAAATATGTACAAATCCAAGGATCCAAAATATGGAGAATTCAAAAACTGCTGCTCCATATTATATAGATAATAAAGAGAAATATATAGTTTTTTTGTCGAAATACCCCAACATCAGCTTTGACCACCACTAACTTTTTTTTTGGTGGTAAGTTAACACTACCACTAACATTGTCAATAGGTATGCATACGGTCCAAATGTATATCATCATTCATACGTATCATCTTGCATATATTAAAATGATTACTCTTCTCATCACTTTCTATAGTCGGTCGCCTCTATAACTATATCTCTCTTAAATGAAATTACGTCACATATTTGAATCTAATTTGAAAGTGAAGTTTGAATAAAAATTTGGTTGATATCGTCCAAGCTCCATAATATCATTAAGAAAGGCATAGCAAACAGTACAAGTCAATTTTTTAGTACCAAAATAGGCATTAGAAAAGCCCAAAACAAGTTAAATGGCTAAAATAAATACTCCTACCTCATAAACACTTGAAATTGATTGTAAAATTCAATATAGGCATTGGAGAGAGTGAGTCTTAGTGGGTTTCTCCAGAGAGGCATTTGGTCCTTTTACAGCACACCTCTAATTAACAAGGTTTACTACAAACATTTTCACTTAGCTAGAAGTAAAGAAGGAGAGAGTAGGTATCGAAAATGACATGGAATGGAAGGGGTACAAATTAGAATCCCTCAGAGTACAAGGGTACAAATAAAAATTCCCCTAATTTTAAAGAATGGTGCTACTAGTACCGATATAAAATCTGTACCAGTGTGTACAAATCTCTTTTTTGTCTCGTTTTGAGTCTCAAAAAAATAATCGGAACCGCTCATTTTGTTTAAAAGACTTTGTTTACGGCTCTTGTGAAAAATAAGCTCAATCCTATATCGGTTAAGGCACCTACAAAACCCTCAACTTTGTTCTAGAATTCAAACCTGAATTCTAGAGCAAAGTTTGGATGTTTCGTAAACGCTTTTACCGATACCGGATTGAGCTTATTTTTTGCAAGGACCATAAGCAAAGTATTTTAAATAAAATGAGCAGCTCGGATCATTTTTTTCCGATCCAAAATGGGCCCAAAAATGAATTTGTACCCACTGGTACAGATTTAAAATCTGTATTATTAGACTTTCTGAATTTTTTAAAGAGAGGTGCTATTCACACAGACAAAGGGTGTACAGATCGTGCACAAATCTCGATATGAGGTCCACTACGGGTCTCACACAAATGATCCAAGCCGTTCATTAAATTTGAAACATTTTCTCAATGGCCCTCGCAAAAAATAAACTCAATCCGATACCTAGAAATACTCGATCTAATCATCTAACTTTTCATTCAACTTTGAACCTAAATGAAAACTTATATGATTAAATCGATTAATTAAAGGTATCGGATTGAACTGATTTTTCACGGGAGCCTTTGAAAAAATGTTTTAAATTTAATGAACGATTTGAATTTTTTGTGTGGAATCCGTAGTGGACCACACATCAGAATCTGTGCACGACCTGTGCACCATTTGCCTGTGTCGCCAGACTTACGCTTTTTTAAATGGAGATGGAGAATTCAAATTCCATAGGCCCGTGAAAACCACCGAAGCGTTTAACGACAAAATAGCTCATGGCAGTGGGTCCACCGAAATCCTTTTTTAATGGCGAAGAAACCGCAACCGTCCGATCTCTACGCCTACGTTCAAAATCTGACGGGTCCAATTCAGAGTCAAAGACCCCTCTTGATGGGTCTCTTTGACCGCACCGGTCACATGAAAAATCTGCATTTTTTAAGGAGAAAAATTGACGAGATTATCTAGACTTTTCAAAAGGTTTGACTAGAGATGTTGTCACTTCAATCAAAGGCCCTCTTCTTTGAATATCCTAATCATTGCGAAACTACCATTATACCCATGGATCTTTTAAACAAACCCTAATTTCGTTGTTAGTCCTATACGTCAAAGTTGCACGTGTTATGATCAAAACCTATAAGTCACATAATGTGCGTGCATGAGCTTTGCAAGTGTAAGAGTGTATTTCGAAAGCGTTCTACGTGTGTGCATGAGCTTTGCGAGCATAAGAGCGTCTTTCGAAAGCATTCCAGACGCGTGGTATGTTCCTTGTCCATGTCATTTCTTCACCTTCAAAGATTGTGTCATTTTGTGATTAAATAAATACTCCATTGTTTGCATAGTTTTCAATTTTTCTACTAGTTTAAAGATCTTAATTCATTATTTAAATTAAGTATGCCAAAAAGTTTGAAAAAGAATATGTATGAAAGTATTGTACTCCCTCCGTTCCTATTTGACGGTCCAACTTTTCTGTTTTGGATATTCCAAAATAAGAGTCCAATTTGAAAGTATAACACGAAAAAAGCTCCAACTTTTCCATTTTGCCCTTTCTTCTTCAAATTTAAATACTCTTAACTATTGATTTCAACAAATGAAATGACAACTTTAAAAAGGCTAGAAAGAAGCAAAAGATGACCAATTTGCCACCCATATTTTGAGCATGAATTCTGACTTTTTCAAGAAAAATAATATAATCTTAAAAAAAGACCAATAATTTAGGAGGCACTTATAACATAATTAGCAATAATATACAGTAAATTTGACCCCTTTTTTCAAAATTTATAACCTATAATTTCTTAGTTTCTTGGCTATTATCCATTCTATTACGATCCTAATTCTTTTATTGTATTGTTCGGAAGAAGAAACAAAGTTACAAAATGGTGGAGTAATAAAGTAAAGAATATTTGTTTACTCGAGGTTCCGTTCCCAGAACCATCCTTTCTCTCAGAGTCAGAGCATGATTTTCAATAAGTTTTTTTTTTCTTCACTTATTACTCTCATATCACAATCTATCTGTCTCCATTTATTATCCCAAAACCTCTGTCAAAATCTTTACCAAACAAAGCTCAATGGGTGTCATAGTAATTTTGCAAAATCAAAGACCACACAATGAGGAGAGAGCCTTTTGTTGTGGAAATTAAGTAACTGGGGGCAGAAACGTCAAAAGGGTAATAAAAAAGGGTAGCTGTATTTTTCCGTTTTCATACTCACCAATTCTTTACTTGAAATTTCAAAGTGGGGCTTTTGGTTTTGGTTTGACCAGTGCCTTGGTAATCCCTTTCCAGTTTCCTCCAATACTCCCACCAGATTCTGAAAATATTCCCACCCTCATCTCTCTCTCTCTCTCTCTCTTTATCTCTCTCAAAAATCTCTTTTAGATTTGCGTTCATTTCGACTTGTTTTGAAATCAAACCTCCCAAATCAGCTCGTGTTTCAAATTGCCCATTTTGATTTTGTTAATTAACCGATTCACGCGAGACGGGTACGGATCGAGATTTGTTGAGAAGAGCTCGAGATCAGCAGAAGCAGAAGCAGCCATTGTTATCAGGTTTGAATTGTTATCTACTTTTTTGCTAAACTGCAATTCAGAATGGAATTTCACTCGAGAAATTATACCAGTAAATTCGAGAGGGTAATGTTGCTATGCGTTCACGTTCTGTTTGATTCGTTCTCCTATTATTGGTTCGGCACTTGTAATTGCTGGTTTTTAGTCTTTGAATTTGGACTTGTCCATGTCAACTTTTGCTTCACTTGGGGCCCTTTGGGCTAAATTAATAGTATCTCGTTATTTTTGTTGGTCTTTTTTAAATTTTTGTTAGATTCATGTCAAAAAAATTGGATTAATCATTCGTCAAGGAATCTTAAGAAGTAAAAAATTTACGATTAAAATGTTCTCTAGAAACATTGAAAAAGAGTTTAAACAACTGTCTTTATTGTGTTTAAGTGTCGTCTTAGGACTCTTACCTGGGCTTCTTCTTCTTCTTCTTCTTTTTTTTTTTTCTACATGCTTTTATACTTTTTTAATACTGCTAGTCAAGAATTGGTCCCAAAATTTTTGACGTGAAATAATACCGATTGCCTTTAAGAGTATTAATTTACGCCAAACTCATCCCAAGCGTATTTGGAAATGAGATGATTTATTGTTTTTCTTTAAATCGCTTGCAATTCATGGGTCAAAATTTGCTCTGACCAAAAGTTTGAGCTGTCGTTTGATTTCTTCCTGTGAATTACCTACCTACGTATAAACATGTCTAGGACTCTAGATATGCAAGTGCTTGCATATTTTCACGATTATACCATCAAACGTAGGCAGTGCTTGGTCGCTGAAATAGAATGATCTTTAAAATGCTCATTTCGATGTTGGATTGGATAAACAATTGTAGACTGTATATGGCGAATTGAATCATCATTCACCAATTTAGGTGAATTCCCGTTCCATTTGGATTGTAGTGCCTGACCATTCCATTTATTTCCAGAATACTTCCAACACGCCGAACACAACTTAGAATCATGGGATTTTCTTGACAGATATGTTGGGCTTCTGATTCCTTGGAAACTAGGCTGATTCATTGCTTTGGCATGTATGGAATCTGAACATGGACTTTTTGTGAAAGTCCTCTGGTTGCTCATATAAAATGTGATTGGTTACTTTACGTTCTGCTTGGAGTGGTATTGGCGTCATACTGTCATAGCAATCTTGATAACGTTTTCTACTTCCAAAATCTATTTAGGCACACTGGGACTCTCCTGGTTCAATGCTATTTTCTATTTAGGAGGATTTATGGAAATCTGGGGCTGAAAGTAGTTGTCTTTTGATATGCGCTCTAGATTAACACTGTGAAGGCTTTTGATGTTTGATGTGTCATGGGTGTTAATATGCATTCTTTCTGTTTCCCCATTTGGCAGGACTGTATAGAATCACCTTGTTAAGCTTCAAGATTCAAACATAAAATGGGGTGCTTCCCTGTTTTGAAGAATAAGAAGAAAAAATATGAGCAGACCACTTATATCAAACATGTCAATGCTCAAGAACATTCCCCAACTACATTACCTGAACCACACATACAAACCCGCACACTGAAGTCTGCACCCCCAAGTTTTAGGACCAGAGCGAAACCTACTCAGCCAATACACAAAATTACGAACAGTAGAACAAGGACTTTGTCTGCCCCGTCAAGCCTCAGTGCAGCAGAACAAGATGCTCTTTCAGCAATTGAATGTGAGGAGCAACAGCAAGAGTCCAAGAGTACTATTGGGTTAGGGAAGGAGCACAGGTCCCCAAGTCCTCAACCTCTTCCTCTTCCATCACCTCAGACTCAAAGTTCTTCTGTTCTGAAGACTATGGGGAGCTTTAAATCAGCGACTTTCAGTGGCCCTCTAAATGGTTCTGGACCGCTGCCCTTGCCTCCTTTCGGAACACTCCGGTACTTTTCTTACGAGGAACTTTCAGCTGCCTGTCACAATTTCTCACCTGAACGATGTATGTCAGAAGGTCTTTCTTCCATGATATATAGAGCTTCTCTTGGGGATGATAATTCTTCATCCAAAAAACTTGAAGCCACCGTTACTCGCATTCAGGCCTACACCCAGGTACTACTGGATAGAAAATAAATGATGTTGCCAACTCTCAGTTATGCAACTTGACATTTGTAACTTCTGTTTATTGTTTCATTATATTGAACTTTTGAGCTATTCGTGAGAGAATCTTATCATCTGTTTCCAGGGTTTGAGGGAATTTTTGAACGAGGTGAATACTCTTGCATCTTTGCAACATCCTAACCTCTGCAAGTTGATTGGTTTCCATGCACGTGATGGCTCAGAACAAAGGATGTTGGTTTATGAGAGGCTTTACCATGGCAGCTTAGACCGACTATTGTATGGGAGATCAGACGGCCCCACCGTCGATTGGAATGCCAGAATGAAAGTTGCTTTTTGTGCTGCACAGGGTCTCACTTTCTTGCATGAGGAAGGACCTTTCCAGGTACTTAGAACTTCTTAGTGGCTGTATTACCATTTCATTCTAATTAAACTGTTCGAAGAATGCATGGACACACTATGATTCAATTGTTGACATTTTATGTATGTGCAAAATAGTTCTAAGATTCTGCGGAATGCTCTCATGGTACTTGCAGGCGATGTTCAACGAATTCTCAACTGCCAATATACAGATTGACAAGGATTTTAGTGCAAAACTTTCAGGATACGGTTGCATTAACCACATTCCAGAGACCGAGATCCGCAACAGTTCAGTTGTAAGTGCTCCTGGGTGAAAAATCATTTTCTTCTTTATTTCATTTGTCTCCTGTTCCATGATTTATTTATTTTTGTAGTGATATTGTTAGATCACCGCTCATTAGCTTCTTGTCTCATGTGCTTATCTTATCCAGGCATTGGCAAATGTATCAGTGGAGACACTTGAGAGGGGAGTGCTTACCCCCAAGAGCAATGTTTGGTGTTTTGGAATTGTGCTTCTTGAATTGCTGACAGGCAGGAAGAATCTGGATAGCCGTCATCCTAAGGAAGAGATGAACTTGGTTAAGTGGAGCCGGCCTTTCTTGGCTGATGATTGCAGATTGTCATTGATCATGGACCCTCAATTAAAAGGCCGATTCCCTGCCAAAGCAGCTCGAACAGTGGCCGATGTAGCCCAAAGGTGTCTTCACAAGGATCCATCTGAAAGGCCGACAATGAGAACCGTTTTGGAGCATTTGAAAACAATACAAGACTTGAAATATTCATGTAGATTTCCATTGCAAGAACCTGGAGCAATCGCTGGAAAAAACATGTCAAGATCTTCAAGCCTAAATGTGATCATTATGCCTACCCCTAAGTCAAGTTTCTCTCCATCTCCACCAACTGTACCATCTATTGCTCCAACAAGGCCTATTGCATTGCCAATGTCTCTTCATCCGCGAACTTGTTCCTCTGTTATCACTTTTGAGGGAATTGATCGCCAGGAAAGCCAGAAATCATCATCGTCAATTCTTCGAAGGGCAGATGTCGAAGGATTTTGAGTAGTGATAGATAGCACTCATTTTTCGGGTCTTTTCTAGGGTTTTTTTGGTTGGTTTTACATGGTACATAGATGATGAAAAGCGTGGTTCCACCTTGGCATTCCTCTGGAGGATAATCTGGGGGATAGTTTTTTTTTTGTAGATATAAAATGATACATGTCACGGGTGGGTTTTCCGTCACTGTCTTGTATTGCCGTTTACTTAGATACTCATGATTGGTTCCTTTTGTGGATACTGTTTATGAACCACATCTCCGGTGATAAAAGACAGTCGGAAAAAAACTGGTGACATATGCTGTAGGCATGGCTCTATGTAGATAAGCCATGTCCTCCATGAGTTCATTGTTCATTTTGGTTCTGTTTCTTTGTGTATCTAATACAATGTGATTTAACATGGCGCGGGCATGACTTTTTTCAGCATGAGACTAGAGAACTGAAATACTTGTGAGCAAATAAAATGTAGTACCATTTCTTGAGCTCGTAGTCTTATGGATTTGAAGGTCGGCTTCTTCTTTGATGGATAGTTTTTATTTTGCCTAACCAACTTGATCTCACTTTCATGAGTCAAACCAAACCAAACCAATCCGAGCCTTATGTCACAATCACTTGGGGTCGGCTACTTTCATGAGTCAAAATAAAGAAAATAAAACTGCTATAAACCCAGAATTCTTTTATATAAAATAATAATTGAATGTGTGTAATATGCGAATCTTTTTATAAAATTAATGAACGAGTGTCATGTGCGAATCCATGCTTTGTTACTACTATCACAAAGCAATCTCATACCAAACAATCTTTTCTCGCAGAAGGCATTTATTTAAATGATTAAGTTCAGAAGCAATGGAGTGGTACACTTTCTCAGTGCTAAGACACCTGTGAAAATGAAAATTTTGCAACAATTTTATAAAATCACACACAATGCTTTGTCATTCCTTTTTTTCATGCTATCCGGGTCAACTTACGCACACCAATGACTAATGTGCAGAACCAATTCTACCATGCACTAATCATGGTACCGATTAAATTGCCATTCCTAATTACAGCATTGCAAAATCCAGCATGAATTTGGCAGCTCAAACAAAATCCAGCTTGAATTGCCATTCCTCATTTCCTCTTGTTTACCAGCAATACTAATTTATCAAAAATAAAAAAAAAAAGGGGATAACAAGCAAAAAAATAATCAAGAACTTACACCCCCTTTGGATGGTGAGAAAGGAGGAGAAAAGAAATGGAAGCCCATTCTCTCCAAATCTCACTATTTTTTGTGAGATTGGGTGAAAAGGGGAAGGGCAATCAAAACATTTCTTTTATGTACTTTTCTTTTCATTTCTTACCAAAATGTTCAATCCAAATGAGTAATTTCTTAAAGCCCTTGTTCGGTTGTGGGTTTGGAAAAAATTTTCCAAACCCAAATCCATTCATTACCTATATTTTCAAATTTCAATCATTACTTTTATTTCTCTCTTCACTCATTACCCCTATATCCAATCATTAATCTCATTTCTCTCTCTATCTTCTCCACTCATTACTCATATTCCCAATTATTACCATATTTTCTCTCCTCACTTATTATCCAAAAATCAAACCCAAAAATCAATCATTACTTTCTCATGAAATCACTCCATCTAAATAGGATGCAAGTATCAATTACTAGTTTAAAGATATAACTAGTTTTTTTATCCGGTTAGAATAGAACTGGGACAAGTAAATTGGAACGGAGGGAGTACTAATTATCAAAAAAAAAAAAGAAGTATCAATTACTACAAAGTAAGAAAAGGTAATTAACCCAAAAGAATGTAACAGAGGCTCAACTCAAACATGAATTTATAAGACAATGAAATGAAATACTCTAACGCATACAATTCAAACCCTCATGGATCTGCTAAACGCCTTCCAAAACCTCAGGTCATTCGGATCCGGAACAACCTCCTTCCTCCCACCATTTCTTCTCAGAATCGGGTTGAGCAACCTCTTCAGAACCTTCTTGAAACCCGACCCGCGTCGCCGCCCCTTCTGAACTTGGGCCGCCATAGCCAGCGGCGGTGGAGCCACCAGTACAAGTGGCACAAGCGGTGGTTGGGTTCTGGTTCTCGGGACACTGGGCTCGGAGAGGCTCCGGCCCAGAATGGCCTGGTTCAACTGGACCTCGAACGACAGCCTCTCGAACCGGTCCAATAGCGCGCTCTGTTCGTCCCCAAACCTTTTCAGAATCACTTCTGCTCTCTCCATTTTTTTATTTACCGATATAAATGATTGAGTATCTCACCCACTTATTTATACTACTGCATTTTATGTGTAGTACTAGTTGTGTGTGATGGAAGCTGGAAAAAGGAGGTATGAGGAGAAGCAGAGATTTTGGGAAGCGTAAACTGGTGGCGAATGGGATTTCCCACAAGCCACTGGGCTAGTACCGCCACCGTGGAAAGACGTTCCTTCTCTTTCTCAGTTTCTCTCTCTCTCTCTCTCTCTCTCTCCATTGCGTATGGAGGAGTATATAATTGGCTTAATTCAGCAAATAAAGAGAGGTGGCAAAAATCAGAAAGTAATAAATTCAGACATTTTGAGTTTGAAATTTGCCAACTTTTTGGTCTGTGAGATAAAAAAAAAACTCTAGTAAATCTCATAGTTTTGACGTGGATGGCATGTGTTTGACGGTTCAAGAAGCAGGTCCCTGAAATTTTCGAGGCCCTAGGCGAGATTAGAAAATGGGGCGGCAGTTTTTTGTACAAGTTCACCAAAAAATCACAACGCAGGGATTGAACTCGTGATCTTGTGGTTAAAGAGCATAGAACTTGCCACCGTGCTACCTTTGCCCATTTGTAAAATGTTTCACATAAATAATATATAATTTATTCTAAGTTTTTGGGGCCCTATAATTGGACCAAAAACGGGGAGGCCAGGCGGCCGCCTGGTGGCCTATGCCCCAGGGCCGGCCCTGCCAAGAAGGAGAAAGAGTTGAAGTACGCATAAAATAACTTGGACATTTGACCGACACAACGCACACAAAAAATGGAGCAAGCTCTACCGTTGAAAGGAGCAAATGAGCAATGTTACGAATACATGTGGAAGTGCATAGATCTGAGCACATATGTGTTCGAAATCGTTTGATGCACATGAATTTTCCATGATGAATATTAGGCCGACACGGCGACACGTGCACTTTCGCCCGTTTCCATAGCATTTTTGCCTGAGTATGCAAATTAAAAACTTAGAAAGAACGTAATTTCAATTGAGAAAATTTGGATAGTATAATTTTACAAATGAAAAGAACTAATTGATAAATAGTACTTGCGAATTTTTTGGATGAAAATGCATCCATCAATTTTTTTTTATTTTTCATACTGCCTACTGAACAATCTTTTTAAAGATGGAGCTGTATCAATGTAGAGTTTGATTGCTCTTCTCTTTTTTTTTGTATGATATGATAAAAGGCGGTATCACGAGCATCAATTGGCTTTGGAAATTAGGAAGATTATGGTTCGGGTATTTATTACTTCACCATTTAAGATACACCAATTGGACATTTTCAAACCGTCCAAAATTGTATCGGACGGTTCAGATATGCCGAACGGGCACCACGTGATACCCACCCGGTACTGAAAAATTTCTCCAATTCCACACCCACAAAATGATGTAGATTGCTGCAAATCCACCTCGAATTCTAGGAAATCTCTCTTGGACTGAAGCAAGTCCAAATGTCCAATCGGTGTCTCAAATTCTTTTCAAACCACAAATGTTAGACTTCATGAACCACCAGTGAGTTTGATGCAAAGCACACCTGATTCAATTCTATCGTCTTCTTCAGTTTCAATACGTGACATTTTAGAGGGAAATCATACACTAATAGTTTATAACCGGATGTCCGAGACAGTTTGCGAGCATCTTCCTAATTCCTGACCCCAAAGTTAACTACGGGAAAACCCTCCAGTGGCCCTAAGGTTTGGAATGTTTGGCATCCGTGAAATTCGAACATGTGACTTCGTGGAGGACAAACACTTGTCCACTCAGCCAAATCCTAGGGTTGGGAAATCATAATATAGGTGGCCGTGGTATGTGATATTAGCTGGTGTAGTAGGGAAGCTTATCTCAGCTTCACCACAAACAAGACTAACTTGGTGCCGAAGCTGCGAAATAAGCAAAGCTTTCTGCATCCAAACTGTTTTTATCACTTTATTCTTTCTTGCTTGATGGAAATTCTGTTCTATTCCTTCAATATTCTTCTCTCTTTGTTTGAGAGGCTTGAGACATACAAAAGTAGGTAAAAGAGATTGAGCAATCTGCATATTCTGTACCATGTTTCTTAAAATTATATGCTTGGATTGTAACAACCCAAAGCCCCTAAATCCAAATTTTGTAAGATCACTTTATGCACTATGAAGACTCTTTTCGCCCGTCCATTAGGCTGCTGGGAGTGAAAAATACCTACAGTAAAAATATAACTTCTGTTGTAGCTACCTCGATGATATCGTTCTATATAAAGGATCCTAGTGAAGGGCTTCAATGTCAAATACACAAGATAGAAATACCACATCAAAACAAGCATACCTTCGCATGATTAAAGAAACGAAGCCAGACCCCCCAACAGTAAAACCCTAACAATATATTGCAAATGCAATAAAAAAACAAGATGAATCAACCTCACTTGAGTATGTACACAGCCAAACGTAACACCTTCAAATTCAACCATAAACTCGAATCGAAAGACTATACCTGTTTATCCTAGTTTGTGTTCTACTAATTCTGTCTTTCCCGGTTAAAGCTGAATTCTGATCAACTATTGCAATTCTATGCCTATCAAAAAAAGAAAAACTATTGCAATTCTACTTTAGGAACAAGAGGATTGAAGACAAGGGAGTACATGCAAAAGTAAGTAAATATACAAAGATAACCCCACGTCTAAGAGACGTTATGAGGTACACTTGTTGGAGGAAGATAGACACCGGTTAACAATACAACAAAGTTGTGGGGTTGGACACTTTCAATAAGGTAGTTAAACTGGTGCTTGTGATTGTTGGAGTGGCCGGGAAAGGCATTGGGAAAGGCTGATTGTGGAGGAAGGCGAGCTTGTGACTCCAAAAGAATGGAGAGTGGGATGTATTTTGTGGACCTGCAACATGTCTGATATAGGGAAATAAGAACAAGCAAGAGTGAGTGCGAGTAAGTGAGACTAAATCTCAATAGCTTTTGCACGCTAAGTAGACAGGAGAAATGGGGCAAAACTGAAGGTATTGTGTCTGCACAGTGCATATATGCATCGGTACTGGTTGTTGTTGAGTAGTTCGTCAAATATCTAAACATCAAAGAGTAATTCACCTCGATATCAAAAGAGAATGGTGCCGTTCCTTAGAACATGGTCATATACCAATTGTTGCCGGTTACAGAATGCTCCCATTAACTATCTCTACCTCCCAAGTCTGTCATTTAAATCTTAATGTGACTACAACTTGTATCGCTTGCAGGAATTGGTGAGCAGCAAAGGGGATTCTGTGAAGAAATGAAAGCAGGTATTTGTCTAAGTATGGTCTATTGTGACAGTAGGAAAGGAAGATAGGGGTTGAGGAGTTGAGTTATTACAACTGGTGCTGAGGGGCAATCGAGTAAAAAGTTTCAACAGTACACATCAGTTCAGGAAGTAATATTGTTCTAGTCTTTTAGTGTTGTATTATCTATTGCATACATACTCTTCAAACTCATTTCTTCGACTCATTCAAAGCTTGTACAGTTTTCTTCCTCAGCATTTAGCGCAAACTACTTTGCGCAAACTTGGGATAATTACTAGTAAGAAATTTTTGTTTTGCTTCCGTCTGAGAGGACACCAATTGTATCACACTACGGAGGATAAGTATTCTATTTCAACGCAACCAATTCTATTGAACATCTCAATGACAGGTGGTTGGGCACCTAGGTAATCTTATTGGCATCGTCCGAAAACTCCCCAGATGTGCCAAATTATCATGATTAATTTACTTTTAAGCCACAGAGCAATTCAAATTATCTGAGTACCCTTTTCACACTTCTATGTTTTCCCGACATCTAGATTACTAAACACAATTGTACCATCTGCATATAGCACATGAGTTAGTGACACAAATCCTTGGCCACGAGGCCCAAGATCAACTCCCTTGATCAGGCTTTCTCATCAAGTCCCTTTTAGGATCCAGACCACCAACAAATAAATCGGATTGGCAACATGGTTTATCACCTACCCATTCTAAACGATAAGGGGGTAAAATTCAATCAAACAATTTATCACCAAAACCCACCATTCCCACCGTCTTCAAAAACTCCCAAGTTAATGCTGTCACCTTCTTTTTCAATGTTTAGCTTGAGCTGAATATCTTTCCCATTCATTAAGGATCACCACAATATTGAGAAACCCATCTAAGATACTTTTACTACCTATGAGATTGTAAGTCACCTAGGATATGTGGAAGTACTCTTTCCATTCTATTTGCTAAACCTCTGTGCAGTTGTGTAAAACTGCAAACCAATATATATAATAGGTCCTAAAGCATGAAGAGACTCGAGGCATTCGACTTTGGGGATCAATGTTTTGAAGTTAGCATTAAGGCTAAATTTTTAAACATTGGACAAAACACTTCAAAGAATTTTCTCACATCTTCGCAACGTAATTTTTTTTAATTTTAATTTCCTGATGGTGTCGATATTAAAATATTCAGATACAGTGGGAAGTGGGAACCAAACAAGATAAGGTGCGCGGTATAATAGAATTAGAGCAACACCAGCAAGCTCAAGCAGAATTTATGGAAGAACATTGGTTATGAGGGTATTGCGATGGAAAAATTACACTAAACCAAAGAGGAACTTCACCAATAGAAATAAGTTAATGCTGATTATACTTTGCACATCAGAATTAAAAAGTACTTCAGTCATTATCATACAATACTCTAATATGACCACATAGTAAGGAATAAAGTTAACATGAAAGAAGCAGGTTTTCTCAAAACAAATTGAATCCCTCAAAGTAAACCTTGCTAAGTACATAGACAGTCAAAATGCAACACTTTGAATTCAATCATAAACTCGATTAAAGGACCATACCTGTAAGTCCTATCATGAGGGAATGTGCCGTAACATGCACAGACAGAATGTTTAAATAGTAAGTGATTAGTATTGCATATAAACTCAGGAATACGCTAAATAAGTAGCAAACCACAGATCGAAGAACACAAACAGAGGCATGGAAAAGGGACAAAGGTATGGTAAAGGGACCCTAAGTTTGCTCGCGATTAGTTTGACCATTTTTTGCCCAGCTTCGAACCAATCATTGTCCTCGCTGCCATTGTCTCTTCATCGCCGGTATCGGATAGGGACCTCGCCCTCCCTACCTTTGCTACTCTAATCCCTTTTTGTTGACAAGACCAAAACTCGATCATTCCTGTTTGCTTGTTTTATACCACATGCCACTCTGTTTAAACTATTCCCTGCTCAATGCAAGTAAAGAACAAGATTCGAAACTGTTGCAAACCATCCCTTTCTTTTTTAATGCGGAAATCTAGTAAAAAAACAAGTTTCAAAACTGTTGCAAACCATGCCTCTCCATCCAAAGCAGACATTGGCATATGCTAAGAGTATTTGCAGATCTGTCACCCAATTACAGTTTTCACCGGTGCTTATTTAGAAAGAGAACTTGAACACACCGGCCTTGGAATCTGTTACCGAGTCCCAGAAAGAAGGTTTCTTCTGCTGAGCCTTCTTCTCCCCTGCTTCCAAAATCAACTGATCAATAGTTCCAGGGAAAGATGCCTCAATTGCATTCCTAAACTTGTTATGCAAATTCACTCGGTCTCTTGTTCCAGATACTAGTGTGTTAGCATCTGGCCTCTTGAGAAAATCCAAAACATTGACTAAATTCCTCCTGCTAACAAAATTTTGGGTAATTGCAATTGAATCCTCTAAGTTGATCACCAAATGCCACCATCCATTGGGTACAAAGATCACTTCCCCAGCCTTGCAAACACACTCAATAGGCTTCTTTTCCCATTTCTTCGTAGCATTGTAGAAGTTCATGAACCACTCAATTATTGAAACGGGACAAGCCACCTCAGCCCCGTCCGGGCTCGGATGCACCCCAGGTGGTACCACATCAGGGGGGAACAAGACCCATTTCTTGGACCCCTTGATCACGGCATTCCATGCCGAGGTTGAATTAGGGTCTATATGAAATGATGAACCGGACCCAGCAGGCCCAATAATAACCCATCTATAATCCGGCCTCTCACTATCCAAAACCTTAAATAGGTCCTCAGTAAAATACGGTGGAACTTCATAATCTGAACCCAACCTTGGAACTTTCTCTGCAAATTTTGGGTCAAAAAGATACAAGGGCCTCTCTTCCCTTGCCTGATCCGAGTACCTAAAGAAATCTTGGAGTCTCATCTCCACCGGCCCCACAGAAAACCTCACATCACCACAAACCTCAACCAAATAATCTCTGTCCCATTTTTCCAACGCAACCCAATTATCCATACAACCTTCAAGTAGCACTGGCTTATTTGGTTCCTCAAAATGCAATATAAATTCATCAACTGACATTCCTCTCCTCCTCTGTATGCTATCCCTTTCGAGCCATTCGGGTTTCATTACAAGATTGGCACATAGCCAACTCTGAAACAAATAATCAGAATAAAAGTCTCTGACTTTCAAACCCGAAGACCCAACACAAGAACCAACGAATGATGGCTTATAAGCAGAAACAAAAGTAGATTTCCAAGACCCATTATACAAAAAACCACCACCGTAGTTTTCCAGCACAAGGTTCCTCCAAAGGGGTTCATGGTCAGAGAAGACATAAAAAGATCTGCTGACAGTGGATAAAATACCCAAATGGGTACCACTCAAGTAGCCTAGAATGTCAAGAACAAGCTCATCAGTTAGGGTTTGGAGATTACCAAGGCCAGTGTTTCTAGAGTTGTGTGAGGATGGGTTGAAGTAGAGATTACCCAGTGGTTGGACCCCATGACTGTGTGATGGAGCTGATGTCTTTAAGCTGAAACCTTCTTCTACTTCTACTTCTTCTTCTTCTTCTACTACTACTGTTAGGGGTAGTGGTTGTTGATTTTTGGAAACAAAATTTTGCTCTCTCTTTCTCTTTCTCTTTCTCTGTCTATTTCTCTTTCTATTTCTGGGCTTCAACGACAAAATCTTGGATCTTAGCATCGTAGAGAGGCTCCCAATCTCTGTTCTCGCCGCTGCCGTCTCTTCTTCGCACTCTCCACTTCTGTTACTCGATAAAATCTCATTTCTTTTTCACAGATACCTCTAATTCCAACCCCTGGCCCATACTTTCCTTCATATGTAGTCAAAACTGCCCTGAGGTTTCTGATTAAGCCATTAAGACCCTTGAGGTACTAGAAATTACAATTCCGTCCTCCGGGTTAATTTCTGCATATCACTTTCCCAATTCACCCCATCTCGTTCCACCTCTGTTAGTGAATGTTCGCTGACGTTCGATTACAACAATTTGGTAAAAAAAAACAAAGATTTTTGCACTCTATTTTTTTCTATGAATGCAATCTGAATTTTGTCTTCTAATGTACTTAAAACACTACTTATATTGTTTTCAAATTGAAGCACTAGAACATAGAGTTAAAGTGTATTTATAAAAGAAAATGAATGCGAAAATCAATTTTCTTTTGACAAAATTGCCGATGAGAAACTTCCTTGATTGATTGACTCTCTGTCTCTCTCCTCATTTCCGGATGAGTTCACGCTAATAAGTAATAACCACTATTCAAGAAAACTAATTTCCCTTAAGTAAATGGACGAGATGGTATTTTTGATATTTTAATGAATACATACAAGTGGTATTTTGACATTAATTTGAAGATAAAAATAATGAATACAAGTGGTATTTTGGCATTAGTTTGAAGACAAAAATATAGCGTGAACTTACCCTCATTCTCCTGAGGAATGGCAAGAAAATAAATTAAATACATATCCATAACAAAATCAACTTTGTTATTTTCCATCTTACTTCTCCAAAATGGAAGTACTAAGAAGATATTCATGGCATCTTTAATGCGAGATCAACGTTGTAAATAAACCAAAGATTTATATTTTGAACTTGAGGAGGAAAACGGGACAATGTATGTATTTGTAAAAAAAAAAAAAAAATAGAGATTCGGATTTGAGATGAATAGTGATGTTGTCTATGTGCCTTTTCAGTATCTATCAGTCTATATTTTGGAGATTTGGATTGGAGATAACACACACTACTTTTTATCTTCTCACCACTGCACCACAATTTACTTCGGTCAATCGCCTGGAGGGGTATGTTTTATAGCATTGTCATATGGCATTGGATGTTTCGGAGAGGACTCAGAGCGATCTCTCTCTGGTAGAAGATTGGTTTTGCATTGGTGTAAACTCCTCCCCGTATATATCTTGTTTCATAACAAAAGTTAATAGCGCGGAGCATTTCCTTTCCTTGATTCTCTTACCAGATTTCTTCGTATCTGCAAATAGTTCACAATTTCCATGTTCAACGTTGCCATTGGTTGCAGAATGGCGCTAGTTTCAAAAGGGTGAACAACATTCTTTCTTCTTTATCTGCAAAAAGATAAATTATTGAGCTCGATAAAGGGTACATTAAGAAAAGACGTAGCATGAACACAAGCCTCATGACATGCCACGAGCAAATGGAAGCTAGGGAGAAACAGAATGTCCACCGAAAAGTTGGAAAAGGACACACACACACACAAAAGAAAGCACCCACAAGTGAACTAGTGACACCATTAAAAACTCCAAAACATATCAGCAACAGCATCAAATAGACCAACACACATCAATAACATCACCTTTAAACCTCAAATCAGAGAGAACAAGCAGCAGCAGCAACAGATAGGCCAAGTAGCCTCAAGCTCTCAGCAAGACCTCAACAATTCAAGTAGAGCAAGTAGTAGCATCAACCATCCTCATCTCCAATTTAAGCAAAACAAGTAGCAACAACAAGGCGTCAACAAGATTGATCATCCGTTGAGGTAGAGTACAACCATAAATATTTTCCCGTCACCACCTTGAAGCACCCCTGGCCAAAGACAACACTCACTCACCACCCACTCTCAGTAGAAACACACACAATACTCACAAAGCATCACACATAAATATCTTCCCCTCACTCTATATCATTACGCAAAGACCCTCCCCTCACTCTATAACATTACAAGAATATGTCCTCAGTATGGGGCCAATGGTGGTAGCAGAGTGGAAATATGGTGATGGTGGTATAGGTGGTCAAGTGATGGTGGTGGAGGAGTTGTCTTACGGTGAAAATGTTGGTGGTGGTAGCGCTCCCATAATTATCTTTGTAGTGGTCTAATTTCTACTCATTTTTCATAAACTAAACTTCATTATTTGTATAGTTGTATTCCACCATCTTTTAGTACTTTGAAAATTCTTTTTATCGATATATAATAGGTCTTTATCGGATTTAAAATGAAGGAGATCATGTGAGCATTTTATAGGAACGATTTATTTTATGAGTCAATGAGGGTAAAATGGGCATATATTTTGACGTACAAAAAAATTTGCATTCAAACTAATTCGGTTAGAAAGTAGACTCAACAAGTTTTTAACGATTCAAACCTCGCGAAAATCGGAGTTTTGGAGTGTTCAGAACAAACCCGCAAAGTTTGACAATTGTGGAGTTCCTAGGCGCCTCAGGCACAATTCAGCACGCCCGGGGCGCATTGATTCATGTAGCCCCATACACATACACCCCCTCACCTACTCACCAGACCACAACCCCTGCCAGCCAAAACGTGATCACCACAACTCACTCAACAAAGACGCTCACACACACACACACAAAATGGTTGAAGTTGCCAGAGATGATTTCGATCTTTATCCTTCTTATCCCTTCCAGATTCCTATTGAAGTCTTCTGTGGAGTTGTCTTTAACTTTACACTTCACTTCGATCCACATAGCTGTTCTTATGTTGTTACAGATAGCTAAGTCATGTTTTCTTTTCCATATATATACCTTGGGTTGAAATGCACGCAGTTGGCATCTCAAGAGGTTATTGGCTTCAACAGCCCATCTCTTTGGGAGTTCTTTTCCTGCCACGAGGCAAATTCATTAGCCATGCAGAATGGCGCTAGTTTCAAAAGGGTGAACAACATTCTTTCTTCTCTTTATTTGCAAAAAGAAATATTATTGAGCTTGATAAAGGGTACATCAAGAAAAGACCTAGCATGAACACAAGCCTCATGACATGCCACGAGCAAATGGAAGCTAGGGAGAAACATAATGTCCACCGAAAAGTTGAAAAAGGACGCGCGCGCGCGCGCAAAGTAGCACCAACAAGTGAACTAGTGACACCATTAAAAACTCCAAAACATATCAGCAACAACATCAAATAGACCAGCACACATCAATAACATCACCTTTAAACCTCAAATCAGAGAAAACAAGCAGTAACGTTAAGGTAAAAACAGCAGCAACAGATAGGTCAAGTAGCCTCAGCAAGACCTCAATAATTCAAGTAGAGCAAGTAGCAGCATCAACCATCCTCATCTCCAATTTAAGCAGTACAAGTAGCAGCAGCAAGGCGTCAACAAGATTGATCATCAGTCGAGGTAGAGTACAACCATAGTAGATAGAGTACAACCATAAATATTTTCCCGTCACCACCCTAAAGCACCCCTAGCCAAAGACCACACTCACTGATCACCACCCACTCTCAGTAGAAACACACACAATACTCAGAAAGCATCACACATAAATATCTTCCCTCACTCTATATCATTACACAAAGACCCTCCCCTCACTCTATAACAATACAAGAATATGTCCCCAGTATGGGGCCAATGGTGGTAGCAGAGTAGAAGTGTGGTGATGGTTAAGTGATGGTGGTGTAGGTGGTCAAGTGATGGTGTGGGCACACGCCCCGAAAACTGCCACGTTTAAAGCATGAAAATTCCGGGTGCGCCCTATCTCGCGGAAAGCGCTGCGAAGTGCTTCGCGGATCAGAGAGTCGCCACTCGGGTTTTGCGGAGAGTACCCAAGAAACCGTGCTTTCGAAAACATTTTGAATGTATTTGCTCGAGTTTGAAAAAGGCTTGTAGATTGGTCCGTCGTCACCTTTGAAATCTGAGGTTCGGGAGCCAGGTTACGAGGGGGGAAGGGTTTTATGGCACCCCCTCTCGCCCAATCCGGAGATCGGTCTCTACTCAGGCATTTTATAAAACATTTGCATTTCTCTCTTTATTTGATCATTTTCTTAGCCAATTAGGGCGGGGGAACAGTTAATGGGGATTAAAACTGTAACACGTTTGCAGTTATGTACAAGTATGTGACAAGATGTTTATGGATGTTTGATGTTTGATCTAAACAAATATAATAGATTGAGAACAAGCTACTGTGAACATTTTGAACAGAATAGAACACACTAACTGTGCAGTGATGCACACAGAAGCAAGCCTGCATGCACTGGCTAAGCCACTGCAAGCAGCCCTGACCTGCGTGTGCCACACCACAAATGGCGTGTGCCGGTAAGCTCAAGTTCACAACTTCTGTTATCAACCCTCTAGGCTCTGGAAGGGACCAGTGCACACCCAGGACAAACCACGCAGTTTGATATAGATTACTAAGCTATTACAGAGAGATAAAGGGCTAAGAAGCCACCAAATGAACATAAATCCCCTTAAACAGTGAGGGGAGGATGACCAAAGGCCTGGATGGAAGATCCATGCAAGGGCCAAGCCACTGGAAGCTAGGCTACTACCGTACGCCAGTAGTGCATGGCCGTACGCTAGTTGTGCCTTTGCTCCAGTGCTTTGGCTTTGCACCATCTGGGCTCTGGAACATGACCAGAAGGCTCCCAGAGGCCAAGCTACAGCAAGATACAGATGGAAAGAAAACAGTTCTAAAAGACAGTAAGCAAAAGGTTGATTTTAGCATGCATCGGGGTGATCAGAACATAAATAAAGCAATAAAACAATGATCCATGGTCCCCACGCCAGTTTTGCACATACTACCATGACTGGCGTACGACTCAACCTACTGGCGTGCGCCACTGATCACTGCACACGGTTTTGAAACCTTGCCAGCATTAGGGCCAGGACTGGTATAGATTACCAGCCTTGACCCTGCTAGCCCCCCTCAGGGGTCAGAACAGAAGACAGGAGCAAAAGGTGTTATACCTTTGCTTGTGAGTTTCGTGGATGGTTTGAGCTTGAGCTTGAGGTTTGAGGGGTTGAGGGGTGAGTATGGAGTGTTATGGACTGAGTATTGCTCTCTTGGCCTTGTCTTTCACTAGGTGAAAGAGAGAACAAGGGGAATGAGGGGAGAAGAGAGAGACCAAAGCTTAGGCCTTCTTAATTGTGCTAACCCCTTGCAAATAAATGCAAGGGGGGGTATTTATAGGCTAGGAGACAACTGATCAAGGCTGGGATCAGTTGGCTTAAGGGTGTGTTTGGTTGCTTAAGGGAGGAGTTTTGGCCTTCCATGCATTAAATGCATGGGACTTGGATTGAAAGGTGGTGTGGTGGTAGAGGGAACTGGAGGACGGTCCTCAGCCACCAGAGGACAACTGCCAGACGCCAGATGGCACCAAAACTCCCGCGTGCTCTGCTGGCATAAAGTTGATTTGACTGGCTATGACTGGCGTACGCACCTTGTAAGTGGCGTGCGCCAGTAACTGGGGATGACTGACACGTGGCGGTGGTTCCAGCGCACGCTAGTCATCCACCAGCGTACTCCAGTAGGGTTTTGCTGAGGCCATTTGGTTCTGGCTTGAAATTTCGACAAGGAGTTCAGAAAGGTTCGGATGAGGTTCGGGACGCTCAAAGCTCAAACTCTTTAACAAACTCGGTATGTTCTCGACCTTAATCATCATTGGGGAATCAAAGACCGTAAATAAACTATTCTGGAAAGTCCAAAATAGGGTGTCTACAGATGGTGGTGGAGTTGTCTTACGCTGACAATGTTGATGGTGGAGGGGTGGTAGCGCTCCCATAATTATCTTTGTAGTTGTCTGCTTTCTACTCATTTTCATAAGCTAACTTTATTATTTGTATAGTTGCATTCCATCATCTTTTAGTACTTTGAAAATCTTCTTTATTGATTTATAATAGGTCTTTATCCGATTTAAAATGAAAGAGATGCGAGCGTTTTATAGGAATGATTTATTTTGATTTATAGGGTAAAATAGTCATATATTTTGATGTAAAAAAAATTGCATCCAAACTAATTGGGTTAGAAAGTAGACTCAACAAGTTTTTTTAACGGTTCAAACCTTGCGAAAATCGAAGTTCTAGAGTGTTCGGAACAAACCCGCAAAATTTGACAAATTGTGGAGTACCTAGGCGTCTGAGGCGCAATTCGTGCGCCCGGGGCTCAATGAAATGCGCCTGAGGCGCATTGATCCATATAGCCCCATACACAAACCCCCCCTCACCTACTCACCAGACCACAACCCCTGCCAGCCCAAACGTGATCACCACAGCTCACTCAACAAAGACACACACACACAATAGTTGAAGTTGCAAGAGATGATTTAGATCTTTGTCCTTATAATCCCTTCCAGATTCCTCTTGAAGTCTTCTATGGAGTAGTCTTTAACTCTATACTTCACTTTGATCCACATATATAGCTGTTCTTATATTGTTACAAAGAATAGGAAAAAAAGGAAAACGAATCCAAAAAGACTTCCTTGTTGGGCCTGCTTTCCTAATAAAGTAGTCTTATACGTGTATCAAAAGAAATTCTGCAAAATTAATTCTTAGAAAGGTTCTAGCAGCCAAGAGTCATTCTGCCATTGTTGTTTTGCAGCCAGGGGTAAATTGCGGCCAGTGGTACATTGTTTGCGGCCATGGGTTCAAAGTTTGAATTTGTAGTGGGCCAAAATATCCAAAGGTCAAAAGGTTCAATGGGATAACCTTCGGCTCCACGGGCCAGTTGTCTCAGTTCGTCCGTATGAGGAAAGTCAAAACGTGACAAGTCATCCCAGTCTTCCACCGAACGTTAATCGGTTCCCTGACTGTTCACCGAGCGCAAAATGACATCCGAGCTTCGAACAACGTTCTCGTTCGACGAAGGAAGTGTTCATTCGGATGGGTGTCTCTCCCGTCCGGGTGGTGGACGCTCGACAAGGGAGCTCTGTGCTCGGCAGTATCATATGTTCGGATGAAACCCACGGCTAAGGCGGTTGTGGAATAATCTAGAAGCTTCCGTTGATAGAAGCAAAGATAAGCCCGTGCACCTCTCTGATAACCGATGGGACGTATCTGACATTGGCCCACGTGGGTCCACATGGGTCTGCAGGTCTCGAAGGGAGAATCACTTGAGTGCCTCTGACACGTGACGTCATCCGAGCGTAACAACGCGCGTGCAATACACTTCCATCTTGCTCAACACTCCAAACCTCTGCCTATAAATAGCAGAGTACCTCTTCTAGGAAAGAGGTGATAGATTCTCTCTCCCTAAACTATTCTCCTGCAATAACTTCTTCTTCTTCTTCCTTCCTCCGGTTCTAACTAGATCGTCGGAGCTTCTACCCGGAGGAACACCACCCTCCGGTTTGCAGGTACACAGCGTCGCCGGTCAAGATTTCCACGGCTCAGGCATCGAGAAAGGGTTCAGGAGGTTCAAGGGTAAATCACACCCCCCACAGAATTCTGTTTGTTAATCGATTTTGTTTTCTTTGATCTAATCCAACTTACCAAGGAAGACTCCGGCGAACCCATCAGCCTTCTCGATGAGCTCGTCAACGGGTATCGAAGAGATTGACTCGTCCTTGCTTTGGCCAAGAATTGAAGATGAGGGATACATATTGGTGCCCATTCCTAGCTAGCCTATGCCCAGTTTCTTTCCCAATAGCAAGTTGGTCGCCAATGATCATCTTCACATTGACACCAAGGTCAAGGGCCCTTCGGATTGTCTCTGCACTAGTTTCTTTCCCAATATGCTTGAAGGGATTGTTGGAAAAGCTCTTTCCCAATATGCTTGAGGGGATTGTTGGAGAAGCTGCTTTCCTCAATGTAACAAAGTGAAGGAAACCAACAATTAGTAGACTTGTATTGCAATGCAGTCATGCAGATGACTGTTTTAATAGCTCATTGCTTATAGAGGAGGCCATGCAATCAAACAATAGTTACTCTAATTTCATAAATGTTCGCAAAGTCTATTTCAACTTCGTCTACTACTTTCAACAACATGGTATCTTGAAATGTATGGTTTAAAGGATGTATTTTGCTTCACATTAAAACCTTCTCTTCTTTTTACATATGGTTCAAGCATGGCCAACTATGAAGCGCCAATATCACTCTATCCGTGCCGGATAATCTGGGGACACGCAACACACCAGAGACACGCAATGTGGCGTGCTTATTAATTAAATATATTTCTATTATGGTGGCACACATGGCCAGGGTACACCAGACATTCTAGGGGACACAGCAGAGTGATTTTTGTGATTTTTAAAAACTTTTTTTGGAGTAAAATATTTATAACTCTATAAGTATTCGGGCCCAATGTGTAAATATACAACATAAGTGCATGTGTAGCCATATAGGTATACAACATCGGGCGATAAGGTATCTGAGAGGAGTCCTAACCTAAATATTTAGTGGTTACCATCTATGTTTGCATAGCTAAAAAAATTTGAAATTCAAATCTGTTAGGAACATTGATTTTCCTAACCCCTCTTTTATTGCATCCTCAATAGTTGTTGATGCTTAGTTTTCACATATTAAACAGTAAAAAGCAGCAGGCCTGGCCTGGCTTGGACCAGCAGCATTCAAAGACAATTATTGAGTCAAAACATGTCCTTTACGTTGTGTTTTTGGTATTTTTATGCAGCTTTTGCCTTTGCAAATTACCCATAATAAGTTGCATGCTATGGCTAGCACTAATGAGCATTGATAGGCACTCACAGTGCATGTTATGTTTCAGAGAGACAAGTGCTCTTGAGGACCCCTCCCCCCATGTGAACTCCTTAATTATATGTCATAATCATTTTGATTACAAAAACTTCAAATCCAAGCTATACTTATCAAAACCAACCTCACTCAAATAGACATGTCGAAACTGACATTATGTATAGAGTATAAAACACTCTTTCCAATCCCCATCAAATAAAATCACCTAAATTTGGCCTTCTTGTATTATTGGACTTTTGTTTTTCTTTTTAATTTCTGCATCATAAAACATTGGCAATAGGAAAACTGGCAGGGTACATTCTGTTTTAACATTAGCATAATGTTGCTTCCCTTTTTATTTCTTCTTTCTTCTGCTTTTTGTTCTCCTTTTGCCCAACTGCATCATCATAAGCTGCATTTGCCTGTCATTTCTGTCACTTTTGCGTCATTACTGAGTCTCCCTACCTTTTGTAATTTTATAGTTTTGCTTCTTATTCACCTCTTTCTTCTTTTTCCATCCATGTTTCCTCTTCATTGTTTCCATTTCAGATTCTGTGGAACATCAGCATGTGAGCAAAAGCCTACCTTTTTGAGTTTTGTAGTTTTTGGCTTTTAGCTCTTTCTGTTGACTTTCAGTACACCTCATTGGAAAAATCTGGATGGCATATTTCGCAGAGCTGCAAAAATCGCGACGGGGAGAACTGAGCAAGGGAATTAGGATTTGGAATTGAATCTTTACAAGAGTTCCCGAACAACAACAGCAGCAGCAACCAGAAAAACACGACCCCAAAACGAAAAAAAATATGAGAACATAGAGTCAGTGCTGATGTTTAGAAACAAGAAAAACATTAAAAAAAAATCGTCAAGTAAAACGAAAAGGAATCCAATAATAGTATAACTGTAACAGAAATAAAAATTACAAGAACAGAACTCTGGGATAACAAGAGTTGAAAATAGAATGAACCTTGAACAACATATTCTCTCTTCCTGTATTCAAACAAGCACACTGGATTCCTCTTTGCCGGAAAAACATTTTCCGTTTTTTTTCTATCTCTACAGCCTAAATTCATTCTAAACCCATTCTCCCTCTGAAGGACACTGAATCAACTCCAAAATTTTAACCACCTCTCCCATATCCGGACGATTCGATGGCACTTGAGATGCACAAATTAAGCCAAGTTTTATAACAGGCATTGCTTCCTCTGCTGGAAAATTACCATTAAGTCTCCCATCGACACATTCCTCCGCCCTGCCTTCCTCCAATGCTCCTCTCACCGTATCACAAAGCACCACAACATCATCTTCCATATATTCCACTGGTTTCTGCCCTGTCACCACCTCTAGAAGCAAAATCCCAAACCCAAAGACATCGCATTTCTCAGTTATCTTTACTGTTGGACATGCAAATTCGGGAGCCATGTATCCAAGTGCACTCTGAATCTTGCTGCTTAAGATGTAACGATCTAGCGTTGGCAGAAGCCTCGCCAACCCAAAGTCTCCTACCTTGGGCTCACCAGACTCGTCTATTAGAACATTGGTCGACTTCATATTGTAGTGAATTGTGTTCGCTTGGTGCAAATGTGCCAAGCCTTTTGCTGTCCCAAGAATAATGTTGAACCTTTGTAGCCAAGTAAGGCAGTTTATGGATTGCTTTTCATGGAGATGCTTATACAAATTCCCACTGCAGACGTATTCGTTGATTAGAAGCTGCAAAGATGGAGTCCAATAGTACCCTTCAAGTGATATTAAATTACGATGTCTAATCTCTCCGAGTTTCTTGACTTCCTTTTCGAAAACTTCTTGGGACTTTATCAAGCTCGAAATGTTTAGCTTTTTGACAGCCACAGGGCATCCATCTTGAAGGGCAGTTTGGTAAACAGTGCCAAATCCACCTCGCCCTACCTCATTTCCCTTGTTGAGAAGTGCATTATTACCAGTAACAAAGCCACCAGAGTCACCAGAAAACATCACAAGCTTTCCAGAATTGGAATCAGTGGTAGGGGAATGACTGAGATCACCGTCACGAGACAATGCGAATGGAGCAGCAGAAGGTGTCATAGTATTCCGGACACATAGATTGAGGACAGTGACAGCTACTACACCAAGACCAATGAAAACAGCTGCACCGATGGCAATGAGGGCAGAGATGCTGAGTACAATTCGTTTGTGATGAAGATCCGAAGAAAATGAACTTCCATTGGCTGAAGAATTAGGGTTGAGGACAATGGGTTTGGGATGGACAGACGGGCAGGAGTGTTTTACAGCGGAGCCACACAAGGAGGGATTACCGGAGACGGATGAGAGAGGGATGGTGTTGAAGAAGCCACCAACCGGCAGCTCCCCTTGGAAATGGTTGTGCGATATGTTGAAGATGAGAAGGTGAGAGAGGTTCGTGAGCTCTTTGGGTAGGGTTCCCGAGAGGTTGTTGAATGACAAATCAATGGTAATGAGATCCGTAAGATTTGCAATGGCTATAGGGACTGGACCGGTAAGATTGTTCTTCGATAGTATCCTGTGGAGTTCAAATGAAAAGAACAATTAGAGTTTGTCAAAGTCACTACTTGTCTCCCTAACTCATGCTACGAGCCCAAAAGGAACAACAAATGACTCATTCTATAACTGTTAACGGGAAAATTCAGTCAAAGACACATTGCATGTAGAAAAACTACAGATTGAACTCCTGCTTAAACAAAGACCAACTTAAATAGGGATATTAACAGCTTGCCAGACTGTGGAAGGCTATCGTGGATCAATTAACCGTCTACACCTCAAAACTGAAATACAATGGATAATTACGGAAGAAACGATGACTGTGGAATTCGACAATAATGTCATTATTCGTACCGAATCACATAACCTTGGCATAGAAAAAATGAAAATAGTGCAAGATAATTACTCACAATGAGGTCAGGGATGAACAATTTTCGATCTCACTTGGAATCCTCCCTGTTAGGAAGTTTGTCTCCATCCTTAGTTCTTGGAGTGAAACTGCTCCACCAATTTCAGAAGGAATGCTTCCATGTATCCAATTGCTACTCAAATCAAGAACTTTTGTGGTTTTCAATTCACCTATACTTGCTGGAATAGAACCATTTAAATAGTTCCAGGACATATTCAACAACAGCAAGTTCCTAAAGCTCCCTATAACTGATGGAATCTCACCGGTTAAGGCATTAGATGATACATCAAGTATTCGAAGGCTTTGATGGGCGGCTGGCTTTGATATCAGGGTAGGAAAATCCATTCTTCCAGTCAGTTTGTTCCCCGAGAGAGAAACTGACCGTAAACCCATGTTAAAAATCCATTGAGGAAGGCTTCCGGTAAGCGAATTCATGCTAACATCCAATACCAACAGGTTAACGCAACTTGTTAACGTCTCCGGTAAGCTTCCAGTGAACCCATTCACAGAAAAATTCAGTTCTTTCAGAAACTGCAAGTCTCCTATTGAGTTTGGAATTTGACCTGAAAAGTTATTTGCAGAAAGATCCAAACTTTGAAGGCTTCTCATGTTTCCAATCCAGTTTTGAACTTCACCAGTGAACAGATTCCCACTTAGGCCCAATGAAGTGCACAAACTGAGTTGTTTCATGGATTCCGGAAGGGCGCCAGAAAGAGAATTCTGGCTTAAATCAAGTGATTTTAACAGCAAACAACCACCAATATCCTCTGGAATACGCCCAACAATCATGTTATTCCTTAGATTAACCTCTCTTAAATGGAACAAATTGTGAATTCCACTAGGAATCTCACCCTCTAACAAATTGTACGACAAATCAAGTGATCTTAGTCTATTCAAAGACCAAACCTCAGAGGGTAATGAACCAGAAATCTGATTATAGGAAAAGTCAACTGCTTCAAGGGTTGAGCATGAACTCAAAGAATCAGGGATACTCCCAAATAGGTCGTTATGGGCGAGTGAAATTGCGCGTAACGACCCACATTGTCGAAAAAGTTCATCCGGGATCGACCCGGATAGACTGTTTTCGCTCAAGTCAATAAAATGCAGGCTCCGTAACTGGGCCAAAAGGGGATTGATCGTCCCGTTGAAGTTGTTTCTCGAAAGGGAGAGGATTTTCAAGAACTGCAAACGGAGGAGGCTTCTGCTAATATGGCCAGAAAGGGAAAATCCGTTTAGGACAAGCTCCGTGACCCGATTCGTATTCGGGTCGCATTGGATACCGACCCAGTTGCAGGGGGTGTTATCGTCTTCATTCCATGAGGTGAGTTTGGATTGTGGGTCGGTGAGGCCGGCTTGGAAGACGATCAGGCCCAAAACGTCGTCGTTCAAAGTTGGGCTTGTGGAGTCCACCAGAAGTGGTGCTAAGAAGAAGAAGAGAACAGTAAACAGAGCCACTGCCATATTTTCCTCTCAATCTCAATTCAAACGGACGAAATGTCTAACACAGGAGAACAAATGGTAGACCACCATTAATGGGTTCCAAGAAGCTCCGTTTTATCTTAAATGGTAATACCAACCCAGTATAATTAACTAATAAAGGCTCAACCTTTTTCAGGTAAAACGAACAAGGATCATAAATTGGAGCACAGAAACGGTTGAAATGTCAGAGAGAGAGAGAGACATGGTAACATGTCTAACGCTGAAGTAACATGGTAGACTACCATTAATGGGTTTCGAGAAGCTCCTTTTGTTTTGAAATTGTAGTACCAACCCACTGTAATAAACTAGTAAAGGCTGTACCTAATTCGGCTAAAACGAACAAGATGATTAATTGGAGCACAGAAACGGTTTAAATGTCAGAGAGGGAGAGAGAGAGAGAGAGAGATGAAAATCACCAGGAAAAGTGTATGAGCAAAGGGTCTTTGGTGGCGGTTTGGGCCACTGTCAGGGCGGGATTGTAGCCGGAACCCAGAAGCTGTGGGGGTGGAGTGGACGGGAAATTGGTCGGGAAAGGTGAAGAGACTGAGAAAACAGCCTTTTAGTAGGAAAAAGAATCCTGTTGTACAATCATTAAAGGGGTCTCTTGGACTGTGCTAGGTGGTGATAGTGGGGGTGGACTGGACAGTTATGATTCCTTTTTTCTCTGAGGTTTGGCCAGAGGATTAAAAGCGACCCTCTTTTTGAAGGAGCACCATTATTCTTCTATGGAGACGTTTGCTTGTAATGGCGAGAACAGAGCAGCGTATACACATCAAACTTTACCTTTCACGTACTTTATCGATTAAAGAGGAGTCTTTCCTTGGGCTTATAGGAGGGTGTGTCCGATTATTAATTTTACGGCTTCTAAATTAGTCAAAGTGCACATAAGTTGACTTACATATCGGGAGAAAAAAAAAAAAAAAAAAGGGAAAACACGAGAGTGTTACCGCTCAACAAAGAAAGAGCACAAGAGTGTGTTGGATTGGGTCAAAGAAGAATCCGAGGTGTGATACGACAATGGCTCCATCAAGTAAATTTATGTACAGGGTTTACCAAAAAAAAAAAGAAAAAAAGACAATGGCTCCTGCACAAGCCCGGAGGTATGCGCATGGGAAAAACTTATGATGCTTGTGGGGATGCTTAAAAGTCCTTTTTCTCATGTATTTGAAGTGTTTTTTTTACGCAAATTTACAATGCCTAAATTTTATGCAAATTTTCAAAGATAGAGCTCGTCCAGGAATTCAACCGCATTCTGATATGTAAAATACTGGATTATCGACTTTAAATATCAAAGTAAACTCTTTTAGCTCATGAATTTAGAACCAACGACCGATTAACCAATAGTTGTCTGCTCCACCACCACCGAGCTACCGAGGAGGAACGACAACTTAATAAATTGATACACCAGTGCAAAACTCATTTGTGTAATTATATGCAATCAATGAAATTGTTGGCACTATTTAGACCTAGCTAGTTTCCCAAAATAAGTATGGAGCTTTTTTTTTGTTTTGTCCTTATTCAATTTTCATGCGTATTTCTTAGTTTTGCATCAATTTTTTGTTGATTGTTGGTTTGTCCAGACAAGAGAATCAAAAAAGAAAAAAATTATAATTTTTTCCCGAAAATAGCTAAAACTGCTAAAATTTTGATGTCTGCAAAAATATTTGGATAAAAATTATAATTTTTTTTACTTTTTCGATTCCTCTTGTCAAGACAAACTAACAATCAACAAAAGTTTGATGCAAAATTAAGAAATTCGAGAAGAAATTGAATAAGGACAAAATAAAAAAGAGCTCCAGACTTATTTTAGAAAAACTAGGCCTGAGTTAATCGACAAGCTCCAAAAATTCAACAATTTCAATCATAAAGGTACATACGGGGCCCGAAAAATATAACATTGAGTTGGTCTAATTATTTTGTTAAGAGTTGTGGTTAGAACAAAAATAATACTAAACTGTACTATAGAAATGGCGATGAACAAGCCAGAGTAGTCCCAAATTCTAATATTTTGTTAAGAGTTGTGGTTAGAATCAAAATAATACTAAACTGTACTATAGAAATGGCGATGAACAAGCCAGAGTAGTCCCAAATTCTATGAGCCCGGCCCGCATGCAGAATCGATAAACCACCCGTCGGTCGGTGGCTGTGGCTGTGGCTGTAGAAGGGGGACTCACATACGAGAGAGAGTATTGGCAAAGAAGTGATGGGGTCAAAACTCAAACAAGAATTTGATCGTCCCCAGGTGAAAGTCCTACTGTAAATAGTTGACGTTGTCAGATGACAGTGGGAAAGTTGGGGTCCTCCCCTCTTTGATACGTACGTTTACAGACAGTAAAACGACAAGCCTAGCTCGTCTTTTTACGTCTAAAAAACAAATCCGATCTGTAGGAGAGAGATTACTCTACTCTAGGTATTTGGGCGTCTACTTTTTGATTTTTCATTTTTAATTTTTTGATTTTTAACTTTTTAGATTATCGTCGGAATGTATTTTCAATTTGAGAAAATTTCAAAAAAGCACTTGAACTTTCTGACAACTTGCAAAAAAAACACATGGACTTTCATTATTAACAAAAAAACACCTGAACTTAGCATTCCGTTAGCAATTAGGCCCCTGCCGTCCAATTCCGTCTAGTCCTAACGGATGAAGCTAACGGAAGGCGTTAACTTTTTATTTTTTTTACTTTTTACATTAAAAAATTACTTTTAGCTATTTCTTTCTTTATTGGTAAATAAATATGCAATAAAGTTCTTTTTTTTTCTTACTATTTATCAAAAATTACTTTAACTCTATTTTTTAATTTGTACAAAAATAACTTTAACCACCATTTTTTTTGTTACTTTCAAATTTTACCTTTTCCTTTCTCTCTCTCTCTCCCTCTTTTTTTTTAAAAACTTTCACCCTACACCACCAATCAATCCCACAATCAACTGCAAAAGCTCTATCTCTAATTTAAGAAATTCAAAATTACTTTTAACCTCCTTTTTTTTAGCATTCCTGTTTTTTATATTTTTTACTTCCAAAATTACTTTTAACTCTTTATTTTTAGTAGTAAATAAGTACTATTTTTTTTTCTTACTATTTATCAAAAATTACTTTAACTCTAATCTTTACTATTTATAATAATAACTTTAAGATCCCCCCATTTTTACTTTCAAATACTCTCTCTCTTTCTCTCTCTCTCCACTGATGAAAATCCTCCCCCTCTTCTCTCCACCGATCAGTTTGGAGAAACCCAAAATTCTTTTATCAGTTGGTTGTGGGGTTAATTGGTGGTATGAGATCGAATTTCTAAAAAAAGAGAGGGAGATAGAGTGGGGGAAAGGTTAAATTTGAAAGTGAAAGAAAAAATGGGGCAGGGTGCGGGGAAGCAGGGGGTGTTAAAATAATTTTCGTAAATAGTTAAAAAACGGGGGTGAATAATTTTTGGAAAAGAGTAAGGAAAAAAGAACTTTATTGCATATTTATTTATGACTAAAAAAAGAATGAAATTTGAAAAGAAAAAATGGGGTTAAAGTAATTTTTGATAAATAATAAGAAAAAAAATGTTATTGCATACTTATTTACTACTCCTACTAAAAATAAAGAGTTAAAAGTAATTTTGGAAATATAAAATATAAAAAACAGGAATGCTAAAAAAAAGGAGGTTAAAAGTAATTTTGAATTTATGAAATTAAAGCTAGAGCTTTGGCAGTTGACTGTGAGATTGATTGGTGGTGTAAGGTTAAATTTCTAAAAAAAAAAGAGGGAGAGAGAGAGAGAGAGAAGGGGAAAGGTAAAATTTGAAAGTAACAAAAAAGATGGTGGTTAAAATTATTTTTGTAAATAGAAAAATATAGAGTTAAAGTAATTTTTGATAAATAGTAAGAAAAAAAAGAACTTTATTGCATATTTATTTACCAATAAAGAAAGAAAGAGCTAAAAGTAATTTTTGAATGTAAAAAGTAAAAAAAAAGAAGAAAAAGTTAACGCCTTCCGTTAGTTACATCCGTTAGGACTAAACGGAATTGGACCGCAGGGGCCTAATTGCTAACGGAATGCTAAGTTCAGGTGTTTTTTTGTTAATAATGAAAGTCCAGGTGTTTTTTTGCAAGTTGTCAGAAAGTTCAGGTGCTTTTTTGAAATTTTTCCTTTGAATCTGATAGAATGTTTGGATGATGTATGCAGAATGTATTTTACAACATGATTAGTGTTTGAAAGATATGAACAAAATGTGTTCTGTAAATCTTTTTATTAACCAAAATAAAAAAAGTGAAAAATGAGAAGTCAAAAAGCTTATTCTCTCCCTACTTCTTACTTCTCTTCTCTAAATCCAAAAACCGAAAAGTCTAAAAGTTAAAAATGAGAAAGTGAGAAGTGAAAAATGAAGTGCCCAAATAGGCACTTCAGTGCCCATGGTTAACATCCCGTGCTGCTCTATAATTTTTTGGGAATTGATTTCTACACCTTTTTTTTTTTGATATCCACACTTTCTTTTTTATTTTTTAGCAAAAAAAATACATACGCTTTCAACACTAAAATTCAAAGGAGAAAGTGTTGTTATCAAAAAAGAGAGTGTAGAAATCAATTCCCAATTTTTTTTCTCTCACACATTGTTGTGAGATTTATACATTTTGTCTTGTCCTCCACTGAACCACCTCCTTTTGTGGTGGATAATGGTCCTGGAGCACCAAGAGCACTGAATAATTTTTCCTCTTGAAAATGAAAGATATAAAAAAAAATGGACATGAATTAGCTAGTTTTATTGTTTACAACTTTATGCGTAAGCCATACACTCTTTAGTATTCAATTTCAACCCCAACATTAATCATATTAAGTTGATTAAAAATCAAGTTAGACAAAATTTTGAAATGCATTTATCTTGACATAAATAGACTAAATGGTTTTTCGATCTAGTGCTAAAATTTCATTTTTTCAAGGTAAATACATTTCACAATCAGATCAAACTATAAGACAATGTATTCATCTAAGACGAATGGGTTGGATCTTAAGAAGTGCGAAAAAAGATTCACAAGTAGCAAAACTAGATCATGCATCTATTTATGGTCTAGAGAGGATTCATGTCATTTTTTAACTCAAGTTGCAAACCTCATAATGTGGAGGTGTACAGAAATAATCTTCGATCTGTGTTCACACTCTCGCGAAGTGCAAACCTCCCATTCTCAATTTTCGATCTATGCTAACACTCTCCCGAATTTTTTATAGGATTTATGGTCCCACGAGCTTTAAAAAATAAAAAACAGTCATGCTACTTGCACATACATTTTTACACATATCTTGCACATACACTTTTATGGGGACATTCACCCTGTGATTTCTGAAAAAACCCTTACCGATATCCTATTGAGTTGATTTTTTTACAGAAACTCTCAGACTGTTTTACCCTATGATTTCTGAAAAAACCTTTACCGATATCTTATCGAGTTAATTTTTTACAGAAACTCTTAAAAAATTATTTTAAAAATAATGAACGGTTCGGATCATATTGGTGGGACCCGAGGTGGGCCCCATGAAAATGTATGTGCAAGATATGTGAAAAAATGTATGTGTCCTTAGATTTATTGACTAAAAAAAAACTAATTGCAAATAGGAGTAAATTAAAAACTTCACCTGCAAAGATAATGACAATGAAAGCTTTTTAACCTTTTATGTAAGCTTTTTTGTTTGTATCGATCTATTTCTTGAGGTAGTTGTGCCGATGCTGCTGTCTACTGAACTTGTTTGAATCTATACTTGTAAATTGACTTTACTCGGATCCTCTCTTCTTCTTCTTCTTTTTCTCACTTCATCCATCACCCTAATCCAAGTTTGATTAAAGCAAAAGTGGGTCTCAAATCAATCCTCAAAAGTGTGTTTCTTGGGGGGGGGGGGGGGGTGTGGATTTGTGTTTTTTGCATTAAAAGGAGTATGAGATTGCATATGAGAGTGGCGTGAAAGGCGTGACTTTTGAACTTCTTTAATTAATTAATTATAGGAGGAATATTTGGCCATCTCGCAAAAAAAATTAAAAAAAAATTGTCCTAAGAACAAATTGGTTTGATTTATATTTTATAATTAGATGTTTCGGTTAACTAACGCAAACCAACTTAAACTCACCCTTTTGTCTAACGGTGCTTTATTCTTTGTAGTCTTAATCCAGAAGGCACACAAGCAATTAGAGTGATATAAGCCTATTCTGACTCCTACTTTGATGATCCAAATTGTTCACTTGTCTATTTTTTTTTTCTACCAAACGTCATTATTTGCACTATAAAATCATAGTAATCTTGGAAAATTGTAGAGCTCATGTATAGACCATTTATTTTTCAAATACAAATCTGATTTCATCAATTAGATACATACATCTCGACTTGATTTTTTGTAGGGAAAATGACGGCCAAGAACGTGTTTTGATAATTAATACCCGCCAAGGACATGCTAAGAACATCTATTAATACTGAAAATGTCATTGGCGGGTATTAATTATCAAAACACGTCATGGGCCGTCATTTTCCCTTTTTTTTTTGTATGGACAATCTAACAGGTTGATCGAGAAAATTAACGGCTTGGGTCATCACGTTGGATCCGGGACGGGCCCTCGTCATGTGGATTGTAAAGAGCGGCCTTGATTCGCATGGGCTTTCACTCTTCATTCCCTTAAGCCCATTCCGTTTATCTGCATTGGGATGTGAAAAGGGCCACTTGTAGCTATTGGAAAGTGTTTAAGGGTTTCATCTTTTGGTGGAAAAAAAAATAAAATATAAGTGCAGGTAGTTTACCCCGTCCCTTCGAATATTACCCTGTTACACCACACGACTATCGTGGTCATTTCTAAGAGAAGTGTCTTTGGGGCTGATGAGTTGCAGTATAGAGGGAGAGAAGTATAGAGCCGAAAAGAAAAGGCAAGATTTTTGTTTAATTTGTTCTTTAATCACTTCAAGAGGGTTGCATCAATTCTTTCCTTGCTCTTCCTGCCAATAAAGCAGTTGGTTTACCATGACCATGTTATCCTGGCTTAACTTGTACTACTCAAGAAAGAATCTACTGTAAACGAATATCTATTTGTCAAGCTGCTATCGCCTCTCGAAAGGGTTAAGTTCATATGAAATTTTGTCTTATTGTGTTTTTGGAAGAAAGAGTCATCAAGAGCCAATATTCTGTTATGTTATAACCCAGAATAAAACGATAAGAGAATATCCAAGGGAGGCCGTAACATTTTCAACAATGCAATACACGTCTACCATCCACAAGTATATATGTGGGGCTCAAACAATGTGAGAAAAATGTGGTTGGTGAATATGTACCTATTAGTATTTTCCTAACATGTTACATACCAAATACTACGAGTATAACTTTTGTGACACCTACGTTAAAGAGTTACTTGCAATAAGTGCATTCCAAAAAGAGTCTTCAAACATTGAATTTCTATTACTCCTACTTTTTTTTACTTGGAAGGGACCTATACTTTGCCAAAACATTGATTACTTTCTTTTGCACTTTGTCTTATATTTGTTTCCTCATTTTACCCTCCTAGTGTTTCGGAAACATCATTGCATTTTCTTACTCCTATTATAGATAGATAGAAGTAATAAATATGAAAATGGTGGGTAAAAGAACAAAGCCATCACCTTTTCATAAGGGCTCTTGAAAAATGAGATTTCCAATTACTTTTTTTAAAAGGATAATCTTTCGGAACAGCAAAAGTGCCAAAACACTAATAATTGGGGACCGAGGGAGTAATAATTTCAAGGAAATGACAGTAAACTTAAAAGAGGAAGAATTATACTCCACCAAAATAGGAGTAGTTTAGTAAGTTTGTTACCTCATTTGGGATCTCTTTTGTTGACACGAATTCTCAAAATTAATTTAATTTTCAATTCTAGAAAGTGAACTAGTAAGCTTGGACACATCTAAACATGGAAATGGAGTCTTGTAGTGCATATCCTGTGACATCCGAACTATTTATCTTGACAATTAATGGTTCAAATATATTTGTTAATATTTTAGAACTAATTTTGACCGATAAAAATGCTTCATCGAATCTAAACTATCGATTACGGAAACGGATGGTTGGATACCGCATGATAGGGTTCACCACACGGTGTCCACTAGAAGATCCCCGGCCACGAGAAACACAACCACCCACCAGATTCACTGGGGCCCCACCCTCCACACGTTGCTTTGTCACGTGTCAAAAAGTGATTACTCCACATGGCAACCCCCCATTCCCCCAAAACAAAATCCTTCAGGTGCAGATGCGCATCTTATACCTAGGCGCACTTTAGAAGGCACCGCTTCGCGAACTCTGGCCGGCTTTTGTAGGTTCGTCTAAAACCCTCCCGCGCCATCGTCCACTCCGCCCACCCCTCTCTCTCTCTCCGGAACACTCTCAGTTTCTCTCTCTAGATTCCGCACACAATGAGTGTTAAGCTCGAGTCCATGGCTCTTAAAAGCCCTAACCCTAGCTTGAGTCTTCTGTTCCCCAACAGAGCAACGGCGTCGCAATCTCTCCTTCGACCTCACAGGGTCTCGACTGCGGTTCGTTCAAGGGGGTTCGGCCTCGGCCTCGGCTTACTTCCGCTGCATCGTCATGGCTTCAGGAACCGGTCTGTGTTCGCATTCGCAGCTTCCCATGAAGAGGAATCGGTAAAGTTGAATTCTTGACTCTCCCCATTTCGTAATTTTGTGGAATTTTTATTTTCTGAGGTTTATTCATAATTGCTCCATTTAGAATTGTACAAAGGCAAATTTTGGGTAATGAGCATTCAGCGTATTTCAGCGTTAAAAGACGACTGCTGCTTTGGTATTTTTAGTATAATTACTAATTAGTATTGGAATTTCAGTTTTTCGATGAAGCATTTGGCGGAATAGACAACTGTTGGATTTTTTCCATCAAGGTCTTTCATAATCGGGGGTAAATTTTAGGATAATTATAATCGGGTTAATGCAAAAAATAGGCTCGGAGTGGGCCAGGCGGCTGAGCTGGGATAATTATAATTGGTTTAATGCAAAATTTTGGGAGAATTATATTTTTGTCTTTTCCCCGTCTAAAGATTTATTGCTTCTTGCACTTTCCTCTTCTGAGCCGCATTCATTGGTTGTGCTCGTCTTAAAGCTCGGTTTTCTGGTGATTCGCCGGCCATGTGTTGTAACTTGTAAGGATAATTATGGCCACTGGATGATAAGAGCATGTCTTTAAACTCACAGTTTCTCTTATCTCTGATCTGGCTTAAAAGCTGGGTATTTTTCACTTCTCTGGGGAACTCATGAACCACTCTATAACGAACTAATTGCTTGAACCCTCAGGTGTTGGTAGTCACCTGGTAACACCGGGGCCTTGGGAAGCCTTTGGTCTTGGTTTGGCTCTCACCAGCGTGCTATCCATTTCAGTGTTGGGCCAGTCCATATGGGGCTTTATCCATGCTTTAATCTTCCCTGGATGGTGGGTTGGTTCCAACGTCCCTATATTAGTCGAGTTGGTCCATTGGGCCGGCTGCCAAGTTATTGACAAAAGCATACTAACTGCTTGGCCTCGCTGGCCTTTGTGTTGTAAGAATAATTGATCTTCTTCAACTTTTTTGTTTCCCAATTTGTCACTGGGGGCTAATAATGGTTGAGAAACCTCTTGGCAAGTGCATCACAACGAAAATCCTCAATTCTACTTATGTTGTAAAGGAAAGAAATGGATTTTGTTACAATGATTTCCTTCCTTCTCAAGCAATAGTTTGCTTCTTGTTGCATAATAAAGTAAGGGATTACTTAGATAAACAAAAAAAATTAAGGAACTTTCAATTCCTCACTCAAGTGTGCATGATCTTGCAGCTGAAAACAGTTTCCACCTTACCTACAGATAGGGGTGGCCATATACTTTCGTCTAACTTGAGGAGGTATGATTTTAGGGAAGAAGATGCTTGTTTGGTAGTTAAGTAATGATTCACATAGATGCTCTTATCTTATCTTCTTCTTAACGTTCTTTCATAGGCATCCACCACAAACTCACATGGTTTGTGAGGACTGTATTCTTGAACTCTATTTTCAGTGTTTTGATTATATGTCAAAGGGCATTCGTATTTGATGGTCTTTCCTCCATTTGATTGTTAGAAGCCTAAGGAAATTGATTTGGAGGAGGAGAAGAGCGATCTGAAAGTGGGAGCTGAAGAATCAGAAGAAGCATGGCAACAGACTCTAGCCTCTTTCAAAGAGCAAGCGTTAAAGATGCAGAGTGTGTCACAAGAAGCTTATGAATTGTACTCCAAGAAAGCCATTGTCATCTTAAAAGAAACTTCTGAGCAGTTAAAAATTCAAGCAGAAAAGGCAAGACAGGATTTAAGTGTGATTGTGAAGGAAATAAGTGAAGAGGGTAAAGAATATCTGTCCACAGCGGCAGAGAAATCCCCGGAACCAGTAAAAGATATTGTTGACACATTTGCAACAGTTGGTTCCTCTGTTAATCAAGACACAAAATTTTCTGAAGTCCCTGACTTTTTCCTTGGGATACCATATGGTATGTACCGTGTTGAGCAATTAAGCTTGACTACCAATGTTAGTAAACAAGAAATCCTAAACTTTCACTCTCAGGATTTGTTTCGGTGGTTTATGCTTCTGCACTATTCCTCATCTTGAACATGATACGTAATACTTCAAGTTTCAGTAATCACATTTCTTATTCTTTGCAGGTATCCTTCTTTCATTTGGTGGCCTTCTTTCCTTCTTGATCACTGGAAGCATTTCTGCTATTAGGTTCGGTGTTATCCTTGGTGGTACGCTTTTGGCTTTAAGTATCTTAAGTCTGAGATCGTGGAAAAGAGGAGATCCGTATCCTCTAGCCTTGAAAGGGCAAGCAGGTTAGTGGATGGAGGAATCGTCTATTATGTAAATCATGTATCTGTTATTAACGTGACCCATATGCCGATTAATTGATCATTGAGTTGAATGGCTTCGGAATGACTGCATGTAGTTACAAACTTACAGCTTAACCACAGAGCTTGCCTTGCATGATACAACTCCAGTCATCACAAACGTATTTATGAGCATAGCTTTTAAAGATACTTTGCCCAATATGTTGTGAGGCTAGCAGGTCGAGTTCCTCGTCATTACTTTTTGTACTGTGTTTCTTACTTACAATGCCAGTACTAATAATAGAAAACAAGAAAACAGTTTGTGCCAGAACAGTTTGCTTCTAGTTATTGTGTTTAAGTTGATTGATTGTACTGTTAATTCTGCAGCAATAGCCAGCATATTATTTTTAAGGGAGATACGCTTGCTGTTTGAGGTAAGTTATCATTCTCCTACAGTCCTACTGTTTCGATTACACCTTCTCAAGTCCTCAACAAGGATTCAACGTGTGATATTTTCTGATGTTAATGTTTCTTAAATCTTGTAGAGACCACCAGCTACCTTTTTTTTGCCAGTCCTTCTCAGGTACTTGATTGGTTGTGCAGTTTAAAAATTATTCTATTTAGTCCATTTTGAAAAATATAGGTTCAAATGCGCTCTTGTTGCTGTGTTCAGTTTTCCTATCTTTTCAGTTGAATTTTCCACACTGTATTTCGTTTTCCTTCTGATGACCTCACCCTCCTGTCATATTGGGGAGTCACTTTTGAGTTGTTCCATTGCCTTACCTGACGGATTTATAGAAAAATTTAGTAGAACTGAAACTGGATTTGACCAAGGTTAATGAATTGAATAAAATTATGCTCAGGTGTGGAATATGGAACTAATCCTTCCGTGGGACACTGGAAAACTGATACTATATACTACTAATAGGAACTTTGGATAGAATTTATCACGGTAGTTGCAGTATCACGCACACTCAGATAAATTGAGTTCTAGATGTTTCAGCACCATAGTATGTACTTAAATCCCAAACCTTAAGACTAAAAAAATGACCCACTCCAGTATCCGCTTTGATTCAAGCAGCTTGAATTAGTATGTAGACCTTTGGAGTAGCTTTCGAGAATCAATGGACATTTAACTCACAACTGGCTTTCTCCATGCAGTGGTGCGATGGCTGCGTTCTTTCTTTATAGGATCAGATTGAATGGCGGACAGACAAATGCATCAAACTTGGAAGATGGCATTGAAAATTAATGCTCTGTGATAAAAAAAACACAGTTACTACTGCAAAATGCTAGAGGAACAGGTTTACGGCTTTCAGGGATCAAGCACGACCTGCCTGGTGGAAGAAGCGCAGCCACCTTTCATGTATTCGAGGTAGAAGATGTATTGGTCAGGCGATACTTGTATCTGCGAAGGAAAATTTGTTTGCGTTGTTGGAGAGTTGGTATTTGAAATTGTTTTCCACTTTATGTGGGTTTGTTTTTTAGCCAAGCAGGATGGATGATTGACTTTTTGTGAAATAAATCTATCCCATCTTCCCCTTGGATGTGGATAATCTACGAATAGTGGCCTGTTTAAAATCGTAGGTGATAATGGTAGCTCCCGTCATTCAGATTATGAAAATCAGCCACATGTATGATGTATATGAGCTGACCATCTGACCTACTTCCTAGAATGACTCGTATACATTAGGTTCTCAGTTTTCTCGGCAGGTGTAGTCTCGTATTATCAATTTGTCCTCGACTCCGGAAAGGTGAGCTAAGTGTGTAGGTAGAAAGACTATGCTTTATAGGTTTCCTGATTGCTTCTCTTGTTCTTGGCCCCCTACCTTTAGTATTTTCAGTTAGGTTATCTCGAAATTTAGCACATGTTTCTCATGTGTGATTGGCTGAAGATTGGTCTTGGATTGACTCCAATTGAATGATTTCGTTTTGTTGACTTTGTGGAGATCAATTTGGGGCATGCGTTTGTAAGCTCAAATGGTAGCATATTGGTGAGCGACTGAGCCTGATGGAGGAACTCGAACGGGTTTCCTGTATTGGTTTTGCGAGCATTTCCTGTATTAGTTTGGCGAGCGTAACTTTTGTTAGACCACATAAGTATCATTCTCTCTTTGTTGGTTGTGCGGGTTTCATTCTGGTGTTTTTTTGTGCCCAACAGGTTAGAGGAGCAGAGAAAAAAAAAGTTACAAGAAGATGAAGATGAGGATGAAATTGACTCAAAAAATTCTTCTGCTCGCCTATCCCTGTGGCACAAAATTTGTTTGGACAAGCCCAAGGGTTAGTCCGGTTAGTTGGTGAGTTTACTCACACAATTGACCAGGGTTCAACTCATGGAGTCAGACCGCAAGAAAGAATTTTTTTTGTGAATTCTCAATCCCGGCGTGAATGGCTTGCTTTTGACTGGACCGGGGAGGGATTAGTCGAGGTGCTCGTAAATTGGTCCGGGCATCTCGAACCAAAAAAAAAATAAAATTTGGACGGACAATGGAATGGTACAATTTTAGTCTATTAGGTTATGTGCTAACGAAGAAAGAGTGATGGTGTGCAAGTATAGTGGTACCAGCAGTGCGCACGAAGAAAGTGATGATCCAAGATCAGGAGATACCTAAGAGTGATCATTTTAGGTACTTAGGCTCAATTATTAGTAGAGATGGAGAGATTGCCGATGATGTGACCTATAGGATCCAAGTGGGGTGGCTCAAGTGGAGGAGCGCTACTGGTATGCTGTGTGACAAGAGAGTATCCATAAAATTGAAGGAAAAATTTTATGGAACTACTATCAGATTAACGATACTTTACGGAACAGAATGTTGGCCTATTAAGAAACAACAGGTGAAGTGTAGCGAAAATGAGAATGTTGAGGTGGATGTGTGGTAAGACTAGACGAGACATGATTAGAAATGAAACGGTTCGTGAGATGGTAGGTGGAACATCCATAGAAGAGAAGTTGAGAGAAAATAGGCTAAGGTGGTTTGGACATGTCTACCATAGACCAGAAAATGCAGTAGTTAAGAGAGCAGATAGGATAGCTTTAAGTAGCAATGCTACGGGGAGGGATAGACCTAAATTGACATTAGATGAGTATAGTAGGTTTGTGTGAACAAGTGACCCTTGACAGAGTTCAATGGAGAAAAAAGATTCATATAGCCGACCCCAAGTGATTGAGGCATAAGGCTCGGTTTGGTTTGATTTGATTTGATTTAGGTTATGTGCTAATGTTCAAATAAGAAGGCAATTTGAAACGTACAACCAAAATTGTTGGGTTTTTTTCTATATTGCAACAAAAATTGACAGAAATAATTGATCAATCAAATAATCATCACGGCTCCTTTGATCTGTATGAACTAGGAATGTGTTCTGTGTGTTCTCTGGGCATCAACATGGACTTCTAAAAACGATAAGAAGAACCAGAAAAGAGAGGTAAAAAAAGCATGACAAAAAAAACTATGCTAATTCATCATGTGCCAGTTCCAAGGAAAAGTTGCCATGTTCGGTGTTTATGTGCACGATCATGGATACATAAATAAGACTCTGTGAAAGGGGAAAAAAGCTCTCAATGGAGGAAATGAAAGAGAGAGTTGCCATCATCCAGTAGCAGTAGAACTTTCATCTCCCGTTGTGAGTAGAGTACGTCAGTCATCTTCATACGCCTCTTCATCGATCATCTTCATACGCCTCCATGAGGAACGTGGTTTGAGAACTCCCCTTGATTACTATCCAGTGGCATGTACTGGGCCATGATTGCCCGAATCTCTGAGTCCATGTATCTCTGCACCGAATGAACCCCAATCACAATACATGCAAGTGGAAATGACCCAATAACTCAATGTAAGCTCAATGGTACCGTTACCAGGGAAAAAAGGAAGCCAAATTCAAAATGCAAGCTCAATGGTACCGTTACTAGGGAAAAAGGAACCCAATTGGAAGCCAAATTCAAAAACAAAACAAGAAAACCCTATGTATCTGTTTTCTCACTCTCACTCCCCGAGCTTCCACTCCACTTTAGTTAATAAGCTCAGGCTCCATCATTTATTGAGCTTGTTCACGTAATCGAAGGATTGGTACGAAGGGAGGGAGGTGTGCTTTTGTGCTTTGAACTCAACCTTTATGCACTGAAAGCGCACGAAGGAACACTCTTTCATTCTTTCTTTTCGAAGGTCTCATCCCTCCCCAAAAGACCAATTCTATAGAGCCACCAACCTAGTTATTAAGACAAATGAAACATCCTCTGCTCCTCGTTCTTATTTGTATGTATTTTACATTCTGTTATTGTCAGCCCCAATGACAACTGTTTTTTACCTCCGCCAACATTTACTTACAACCTGATTGGAAGACTCCAAAGCCTCACAGACAAGACCCACTTTAGACACACCTCAAGGGATAGAACAAAAAAATTCAACTACATGAACAGAGCAATGGAAGCATACCCGGATTCTGTACTTGTAAACTGCAAATCCACCAACCCCAACAGCAGCTAAACCGAGAATAATAACCCAAATGGAGCTCCAGCTAAGCTCGCTTTTAGCATCTTTACCTGCATCTTGTCGTTAGAAAAAACTTAGCTGCAGAAACAAGCAAGGATAACAAGGCAACTAGAGCGCGCTTCAAGTGCAATATATCATATGGAGTTCAATCTGAAATTTATCTAGAGATACGGTTAAAAATTTTACAGTGTCATAATCCAGCAGCCACGTGATGCTATTCCAGTACCACAAATTAGACTAACTTTTTACTGTTCCCTCCACCAAAAGATGGGACAGATGGTCATACTCACTTATGCATGTGTCATGTTCGCGCATGTAGAGTAAGTTGCCACTGCAGTTGCACCCATAACTGCCCCAGGTATTCTTGCATTTGCACTGGGGGCATTGGCAGGCTGACTTTTCTTGGCATTCATTGACATCTGAAAGACATTAAACAATCTGAGAAGTGAGAAGGCTTGAACTGTGTAGACACAGCCTACCAACCTCTAAATGCGTATCATCTACAAAAGGTGACTTCGACAAACCAATATAGACTAAACAATACATAGGATCCAAGCTATATATCCACTTTTTATGTGCAGGAAAAGTCTGCATCAGGCTCTAACCATAAAGACATAAAAGGTACACATACAGAAGAAGAAAACAAATACAGAATTAGAAAAGAAAAAAACATTGAACACGACTTTTCGAGCATGCTCATCAACAAGGTCCACTGAAAAATGGCATTAACCAGTCATCTCTGTATGTCTCATGATATTTATTTGTTAAAACGACAAAGAAATGATGCGGTACCTTCGCAAGTGTTGACTCCATCACCCTTGAATCCTAGTGGACACTTGCAACCTGTTGATTGGTCATCCTGAAAAGTCCATTAAGCACAAGTCTACAGTCAGGAGACACTTCAAGAAAACCAAGTGTCAAAATATGCATCCACTCTTACAGCTGAAATGTGTGAATGAGAGAGAGAGGAGGGAGGGTAGTGAGGCTGAAGCACTTACAATGCAGGCAGAATAGGTCTTGCCCTCCTGGGTGCTCCTCCAACATCCTCCATTATTCAACCCACAACGTAAAGCACCTGAAGCTGTCAAACCAAATACGCCAAAGTACATTGACAATATAAGCTGCGTAATGATCCACTGTGTATAATTTCAACAGCCGTTACAAATTGTAATATGCCTCCTTTCTCAGAGTTTACATCCATCTTTCCGAGCCAATAGTACTTTGCACTCTATGTACAATAGTCAAAATCTTGGTGCCATTCATGAAACGAAATAGGTATGGCCACAGGATACTAGTAAACATCTTTACAACAATTTGTCCAATATCTAAGACAAACTCCTTATTGCAGTATTTTAGAGTTCGACCATGAATTAAATTGGAGAAGAACTGCTTGATTTCAAGAATATCCTTACAGACATGCAGCCATCACACAATCTAATACGTGAAACAAGAAGTCAAAAAACTGTTTCGACATATGATAATTGTTTAGTATCACAAACAAATAACTCAAACAGTGATCCGTTTATAGGTTACAGGAACTTCACATGATAACTGTTTCACAGGATTTTTTTCTCCAAAAGCTTATCTAGGCTCAATCTAAAACTGAACTGAAATTAGAAAGAAAAAAATTCACATGGAGGATTATCACGATCATCAACACATGGTGAAAGTTTTTATAGGCAGCTGATGCATTTAAATCTACCTAAAAGGCTAAAACAATATCCTGAATCCTAAATCTTGACTTTGATTTGTAGTTGATTTAGCTAAAAGCGCATGAAATTCCTGCCACAACTAATCAGTGAATGACTTCATTAGCTAGATTAGTTAGACTGTTGTATCATGAGCGCCAAGCAGCATAGAAAACTTGGCTTTGTTAATTTGAATAAATATTTACCTTCACATTGAGTGTAACCATCGCCATTAAACTGTACACCCTGCACAATTGGGCATTCACACACTCTCCCTCGAAAAGTATCCTACAAGAAGTTTTTAAATATCAGAGAACCAGCATATTTATTTTGGAAAAGACACGAAAATTATTCCACACAAGCATTCAAGCACAAATGGCTACATACCCGGCATGCAGTGATGTTGACCGTCTTATCCTGCCAGCATCCACCATTATTTTCTAGACACTCATTTGTTTCCATATCTTCAAGAAAGAACAAGAAAAGATAAGAATCAGCCATCAAAAAACTTGCAAATACCACACAATATATACGTCTGATTGTCGAAGTAAATGACCAGAGATGGTTAAAATGTAGTAGCTTAACAAAAAGTAACATCATATCACAAAACAAAATAAAATAAATTTCTAAGATAAAATTTTATTAATCCACTCAGATATTGAATGGATTCTATTTGCTCAGCCAATGCAGACGAACAACAGTAAAAGTGAAACCTCATGCATAAAAACAATATAATAATCCTAGAAGAAATGGCATATAATATTACCTGCACTTAAACAAATTGCAGGCTCCGTGGTCTCCAGGAAACCTGAACAGATGGCTTTCAGAACTGCACTCTTGTCCAGCTTACCTGAGAAAAGGAAGAATTACGCCACAGAAGTAGATTCATGGAAAAAGGTAGCATGTATAATTATCAAAGTACAGTTTCTAAAAACCTCTATACTGTCGGTTGTTTATGACAAGCGTTGGCAATATAGTCACATCCCCACGTGTGCCTTGGCCAATCTGAGATCAGATTCCATGAAAATAAAATGCTATCAACATGATGCTCCAAGAAAGTATTGTCAAAATAAAAGGCTACAACAATCATCAGAAGAATCTGTCTCTGAGGTTAGTACCTGTGCTTCCTGCTCAGCTTTAAGAATCGGGTTCTCTACATCTGCGGTAGGATCTCCTATGCATTTTTCAATCTCATTGACATCAACCCCTTAAAAGTTTACCAAAGAAACAGCAAATTTATTTGTTAGATTAAAGTATCACAAGCCTAGAAGATAAATTACAATTATGGGATCATCAAAAAAAAATTACTGAGAATGCAAAGAGCTTATTTATGCTATCCTTGTTCCCATTAAAAATCAGACAAGTTATGGACATTGGATCACAAATGATGAGTGATGAGCAATGGCTGAAGTAGATAAAAATATCGCAAGTTGTGGAAGGCCGAAAGAAAATTATCTCTACAAACTTCAACTACTCAAACAAACATTGCCACAGTCGACTATACAAAAGTAATACAGGAGTTAAATTTCAATAATCAAGAATGAGAAAGCAACTTCTAAGAGTATCAACAATGCTATAATCAAAAGTAAAATGTTTTTAAAGTTAATAATGTTGGTGCAAAATATGGCTCACAATGCTATAATCAAACTTAACAACCTCCTTTGAAATAATCAAATTTTGGGGTTTGAATAACCAAAATTAGCAACCTTTTGACAATAACCAAATTTAATAGACCCTACATATTCTCAATCAAATACACCAATATACAAAAATGTTTTATCTCTCTTCCCTTTTCCTCTCTCTCTTTCTTTTCGAACAATATTTTCAACAAAAAAAAAAAAAAACTAAAAAATTGTTTTTTTTTAGAAAACAGTTTTTTAAATATAATTTTTTTTCCAAAAAATTGTTTCAAAATTATTTTCTACTGTTCACAGTTTTTAGTTTTTTGTAGTTTGAAAATATGATGTGATAAGTTTTGATTATCTAATTTTGATTATGTCATTGTAGACATCTACATTGTTAACCTTAACAATCTCTTAAATGAATAATCAAAAGCTGATGTGGCAACTTTTGGTTATCAATTTTTGATTATAGCATTGTGGATACCCTAACTTACTAGTTGGTTAAAGAGTACCAAGAAATGGGATGCACTCTTATCACGGTCAACAAATGAAGATTTGGGCATAGGATGGAATTTCTAGTATAATATTTCAAGCGCTGTTAACCAAATTTGAGCAAACATAAACTAGTGCAAACGCGAAGATGATGAAATAATAAAACATTCAGAAAATGTGAATTGATAACATACCAAGTGATTTGATAACATCATTTGCACAATCGTCGTTGTACTTCTTATCCTTCATAGGGCACCGGATTTCAAAATCAGTCACGTAATCCCACCAAAGCCACGGTTTTCCAGTATCATTTGTCACCTTAAAAAAGCAAGCTTCACGCAAATTCTGAACTACGACATCTTTCCCGTCATACCCTGTGGTGAAGTCCTGCTCAGGATCAGGAGCACAATATCTTCCATGGTTGATACACTGAGACTGGCACTGTTTGCTCAAGAGGAAAGCCTCTGGGCAATACCAAGTTATGTAGCGCGGGGTAAACTGAGTGTACCCATTCTTTTCAAGAATCTGAGCTGCTCCTTTGAAACTCTTGACAAATTCAATCTGACTGTCACATTTTGGACCGCACTCATCATTGCTATTCGTCCAGAACTCATATTCAACCCGATCATCAGGATGCGGAAGAGCCTCTCTCCAGTCAAGACTTATCTTGACCATCTCACCACTCGATAAGGCTTTCTTGATGTTATCCCCCAAAGTTTTGGTAATAAGTGCAGAGGGGATGGTTATATTTTGCAGATAATCTGCCTGCTTATTCTCATCTTCTGGGGTGTCCATGGTTATCAAAGGCTCGACCCTGTCATCTAAAACTAGCAGAGCTGCTGCTCCACCATTCTGTGCATTCCATGCCTTCAAGGTGAAGTAACAATCTGGGAAAACAGCAGCTTTTAAATAAAGAACGAAGATGACTACATGGCTCATGCACATCATAAAAACAGTTGCATGGAAGTAGATAGTCACAGCTGATAACTTGTTACCCATGCTAGTTACATGAAAGGAAAACCTACACAGTAATAATATAATACGCATATATACAAGAGTAAGAGATATTTGGATTGGAAACTATCAGTCTTAAGGATAGGGCCATACTTCAATTCTTCTTCATCTACCACCAAATTTCTGACACTCCCAATTTGTTGTGCTACATGGAAAGAAAATAGACTGACAAAGCTTGAATATAATAAAGACATCATTAATGCAAATGAGCCATGGAACCCTAAACCAAATACTTCAAGCATGGATCATAACCTTGTGAGACATCCATATGTGTCCTTCAAAGACGTAAACAAAGGTTGGCTACCGGGGACCACGCCACCCCCAATTTGAAAAAACCTATAATTAACTAAGATTTTTTAACATACAAGACTTAATATGTTAGCCCCATAATTTGTCATATACAAGAGAACTTAAATAGGAGTTACAAACTTGGATCACTTTTTCACACGTTTCTTTCTCCTTTGGGACAACAGACCCACCACTCATTTCTCTCTCATACCACAAAAATAAACTCACCAATCACCTCAATTTTTCTCTCCAACGGGTATGAACCTTAAAATTTTAAATTTTTTGTTACTACGTTATGGCCCCCACGTATATGAAATTCTGGTTCTGTCCTTGGACTTTCCTTAACAAATATAACTCCAAAAAGTCCAAGTTAATACCCCAAAAAACAAACAAAAATGTAACATGCAATCAGTACTTCTTTTTTTGGAAGCAATTTGCAGAGACATAAGCTTCGTTACATATTTTCATCAACCATAATCATATTTACAACCACATCCAATCGTTACGTAACAATGCAGTCAATCCTTGTTTATTTGGAAAGATTACATGACATAAAACCATTTTTTCCTTTTTTGGATGGATTACACATCATCTAAAACAAAGACTGTAAATTGAATACTACAAACCTCTACAAAGTAAACAGTATCTTTTCAGCTCCGTCGAAATTTATTAACTCTAAAAAGAAAAGAAAGTAAAAATACCTCCTCGATCGGCAAGAAGGAAGATTGGGAGGCCACCAGGCTTGGATTTGAAAGAGAGATCGAAATCATCGAAGCTCTGACATGCCTTCTGATTTGCTTTTGGGAAAATCACCTGACCAACTAAGGTTCCTCCATACTTAGGAACCCCGAAATTCCCAATTGCACATTCGTAAATATCTTTCAATGAATCTGGTGAAGTCACCCTCAAGCTGTTCTTCTCCACCACAAACTTACCCAAACAAGACCCACACACAATAAACCAAACGCAAACCAAAAATCCCAGCTTTTCCCTCATGGTTTCGAAGAAAAAACCCGAGTATACAAAACCCAGATTCTAATTACGCGATCCAAATCTCAAAACTAAATGGAAAAAAAATAAACTTTACACGAAATTATGTTAAACCCAGATCACAGTCATTAATGATCAGAGGTTAAATTCACTTATTCCTCAGTAATTGTATTGGGTTTTCAGCTAAATATGACAGAACCAATAAACTGGAGTTGGGTGTTCGGAAAACAAGAAATCTGATCTGAGAGGAAAAAAAACAAGCTTGATGGCTTTGGAGGGTCTATACACAAAAGGGTTCACCTTATTTTGAGTTGACTTTTTGAAATTTTTAAATAAGGAGGCAATACAGGACCCGTCACTTGGAAGTTATTGGAGATCTAAACCGCCATTGATGAGGAGGCCTCCTTAATCATTAAGTAAAGAGATGGGAGTACTATGAAAGAAAGAACGCCTTTGGTTTTTAAATCGGGATAGATCAAAATGGACGGTTCAGATGTAATTCGGGTAGGATTGAGTGTGAAAAGAATACAGAGTGCTCTGGTCGCGCCTTTTTATAATGGCCGAGCCCTGTTGGGTTTTGTGAAAACGTTGACGTTGACCAGGCAAAGCCCCTTTGCATGTGGATCACGTATCCATCTGGTGATTGGATTTCTCACCTAAGATCGGAAAATATTTATATCAATATATTCTAGTAAAAAAAAGGCTCGTTGGACAACACTTTACGGTGCACCAATAATACTAGATAATCACTCCCTCGGATCAGGTCTATCCGGATACCGCGGAAGCCAGTTTTCAGATTATGTATTTCTGGTTAAAACTGTTCCTCCTGCTTCTTCTTCTTCTTCTTCTTTCATTTCTTAAAAATTTTACAGTAGTACATATTTTTAAGAAGAGTTCATATCATGCACCGAGTATTAAAAAGCAAATGGGGACCTTTCTCAGAAAATAATAGCGATCTCTAATTTGATTCGTAAAAATAAAAAAGTACTCACGAAAGTTTTTTTTTTTTTTTTTTTTCCTGATTCAAATATGGCACACTATCTTTGCTACACAGAATGGTGTATTTAAATGGAAAATGACATTGACACTACAAAAATTTATGAAAACACTCCAAAAAATAAAAGAAAGTGATTTTAAAATTACACTGATTTTGGAGTGCCTGCATCAATTTTTGGAGTGTCAATATCATTTTCCATTTAAATTTAAGCAATGTTTATTGGATCATACACTGTAAAGTCTGTAACTATTCTCTCTGTATATGGACCGTATACAAGCTTTAGGAGTTAGGAGAAAGCTTGTAATGTTGGGTTGCAATTTGGAATTAAAGAAACTTCCAAAGACGAGAGAGAAAACCTGCGGAAACTTCTTTTGTTTCCATTCGCATGTCGTCGCACGTGTGATGCACGAAGCCCACGTGGAGTTAGGGTATCGCTTCATGCACCTTTTTTTTTTATTTTTTTATTTTAATAATACATTTTGTTTTTTTTTTTTGTTTTGCTTTCCTTTGTAACATTTGTTTGTTGGCAAGATCACAAAAGAAAAGAAAAACATTTGTTTGTTGGCAGCCATGTTTCAAAGGAAAAATAATTAACGGCCCCACGAGCAAGGACATGCTCCAATCCATTTTCCATCGCACATCTCCTTAATATAAACTGCATTTGTTCGTTCATAAAAATAAAATAAAATAAAGATAAAGAAAACACTTTTTCTTGAAAATCAATTCACTTTTTCTCGAATATTTGAAGCGCAAGGTTTAGCCCGAAAACCCTGGGGACCCCTTTGTTACCAATTTTTTTAAGATTAAAAGCAAGGACTTTTCAGTTTCTTATAAATCTAATTCATTAGAATTCCACCGAATAGAAAGAAGAATCACAAATCTCCATAAACCATTAAGTACAAATATAGATAAAGCCATAAAATCAGAAAATCCAATTTAATATCAACGGCAGAGTCCTGTGCACGATTAAATTAAAAAGCCTGACAAGAGCCACATGTGATTTTAATATGGTGATTAAAAAAAAATTACACTAGAAAGATAGTACTACTACTACTAAATAAGAGCTATCAGAAAAATATACTGTAGTATAGTTAGCATTAGAAATGTCAAACACGTTTAGCTGATCAAAAAAATTAAGTAAACAAAATGATAAGCTCGTTTCATTTTGATTTGATTAATTAGGTGAATATATGGAAATCCAATTCAATATCTCATCCACGTTCAACAGCCTCTTCTGCAAATTTATGTAGCTGGGATTAGTGGAGACCTTCATGTCCGCTGTGTAGGAGAGGAGAATGTCGCGTCCGTGATAGGACTCAGACCGTGTCTCGTTTGATACGTGTTAGTGTTATAGGTTGAAGGGATATATATTCATAAATTGATCGGGATTGAAATCGATAGTGAAGAGGGATTAATGGTGAACTTAGCAAATATATTCTCATTATCATTATATAAAAGATTCTCTTTTGATCATTACCCTAGACCAGAATCCACTACAATGGAGCAACACCGGTATCCATACCCACAAGAATGCAATAAGATGGCCCCTTGTTAAGCTATAAAACCAAACTCATCGTTACTGTATTTGCATTACGAAAAATAGCTCAAAGCCTTCAGCCAGCAGATAAACCAGCAGCCCCTAGGCGAAAGACACAGCTTGCCTTAAGCAAAATGAGGGTATCATGAATTCTATGATAATGATGTATCGCACATTTGGGAAATATGTAAAGCAAGAAGTAAGCTTCATTCCACTTTTATATGCTAATCCCGAATAGATACACGAGTTCAAACATAGCTATCATTTCTCTCTACCATATTGAATAAAGAAAGCTGCACATGGGCTGTATGATTCCACTATCAAGTTCATTGGAGTGAATTGTAGTAAACCTTCCACGCTTTCATTTTCACATTCGACACAGAATGTATAACCACGACGAAAGGCAGATTGCTATACAAGCAAGCACAGCTTCAATGAGGCAATTCACCTTTCCAGAAGCACAGGCTAAACAGTTATTCTCGCTTATCCTCCTCCAGACCTTCCCTGAGCCCAGTTACAGGATCTGTTGCACCAGTTACCTTCACTCCACTTGCAAGTGAGATGGCCTCTTCATCAAAGTCTTCCCCTGCCTCTCCTGGATATGCGTACCTGAAATTCACAACCACCAAATTTACGCATCAGCAAAACAACAATGATTCTTGTTTGGTCCATATTCATAGACTGCATTTCACTAGGATCAAAAGAGAGGAACAAAAAGTTTGCTCCAATATTGTGTGTGTTCCATTCAAGTAGGGTCATGTAAGTCTCAGTGTCCATCACCCCTCCAGACGCTAGACCCTTTGTTAATATGGTGCTTGGGTTTACACTATTTCATCGTATTTCCATACGCTGTAATAGAAAACAAAAAATATGTTCAACCTAAACGAGCCTTTTGAGCCACCATCATGTCTCTAAAAGTTGGCCCCTCTACATGCCATGTGTAGATTTGGACTACTTTGGTCCTTGCCTCCTTGGTGTAGCCACATGCAAGAGTGTAGAATGAATGTTTCGGTGGCTGCTTATGGAGGAGTGATAGACTGCAGTTTTGGAGTAGACAGTGTGGGAAGGACTTCTAAGGCAGGGCCATGATTAACATGGGGTGGGTGCTTGGAAAGATTTAACCAATTGTCATCAGGTTTCAGTAACCACATAAATTTGAGCTTGGAGATGGCATTCAAATTCAGCTTCGACATGATTTCTCGTGCAGGGATGTGCCTATTTCAGTAGCTTTCCCAGACTTTTTCCGTGGAGGATTATCCCAGGATCAGGCCAGAGAGGGATTTAGGAGCCTTTATTTTCTAAGACATTGCAGGATTGGGAGCCGGTGGTAGTGATTGAGTGCTTTTGAGCTTCGCTATGGCATTGTCGTCCCACCTACCATGGAGGACAGGTTGAGGTCGAGGGCAGGAATGGAGTCTTCTCAGCCACATTTTTCACGCTGCGACTGCTGGAGGGGTAGCAAAAGTTGGGGGATCCTTCGAAGATGGCATTTTCTGCTTGGACAGCCTCTATGAACTTGATCCGTAGATATCATAATTTGATGAAGAGGAGTTATAGATTGGCTCGCAAGATGTTGCATGTGTCGTAAATAGGTATAGTCAGCAGATCAGTTGCTTCATCATTATGTGGTAGCTAGAGATGCTTCAGATTTGTTGTCGAATACTTTGTGATTCCTTGGATGATGCGTTTTTCTACCAACATCTATTGGAATGTTGGGGCACGGCTGGAAATGGAACTGGAAGAAACATCCTAGAATGATATAGCACCCTTGTGCATCATGTGGTGTTTGTGCACAGAGAGAGGTTACATTTCTTAAGGATCCTTCCAAATAACTGATAAGCAAGGAGGGGAACAATTATATGACAATGAAGACTAGTGAACAAAGTGCCTATATCTTAAGGATCAGGATCAGTATCAAAATGTGAATGGAAAGTGCTTTGCTATCGATGTATCTGTTCATTAATAATGGTCAAGGAAGGAAGTAGGGAGCCTATTCAATTCTAAATGAGGTCCTAAATATGCATGTTTATAGAAAAGAGAGTTGTCGACAATTATGCATGTGTATCCACGTATATACTATCTGCCTACAAGTACCTGCACTTGCATGTGTATCCAGCCACCACCGCCACTTCAGTTAATACTTGGACCATGGCTAAAATGCTGGCAAGGGCCCAAGCTTAAGATCTAGAACTTAGTTCTGTTTACAATTACTTGTCACCAAATGGAAAATAACTAGGTCTTTTCCAATCTACAGTTCTTAGAGGTTTACCATGTCAGAAACCTCATTCCCGTGTCCACCTTGACACTCGTTATGCACAGAAAATAGGTAATGCCATGCCGCTCAGTGGGGTGCGACATTGCCAAATCCACATACAAAGCCTAATGTTTCTTCACAATTATGACATTCTTGCTAGGTGTAGCCATCTACCAAACTCGGATTTACGTTCCTAGTGTTCTGTCGCAAACAATTAGGCCTGGAACTACTGTTAATGTGATAAAACATCAGTAGCCAAACAATTCAGATACTTCAGGAATTTGCACATAACATAACAGCGAAAGAGATGTCAGTGCAATAGCAAGTACCTGGTGGGGTTACTTGAAGGAGCCCAAAGTACACATATCACCACTAAGAGGAAGAATGCTAGAAGAGTCCAAAAAGCTGGAATTACCCAGGAAATTTGCCACAGCTCACTTAATGGATCACTTGCATTGAAGTACAACTGAGCCAACATGAGTCAGTAATCAGCATTCATAAGAGATGAGTCAGATGACAGTGAATAAACACCAGACCAGTTTTCTTCTACTGTTCAGATCTATGAAACTATGATTATGCGACATATTAGTTTAACCAAAACACGGCCCTACCTCGTAGCCTATCCAAGCAATAGAAAGCAGCACAAATACAGCAAGGGAGTTCGTAAACTTCCGATATAGCTCAAGTTTGGCCATGCTTCTCCGCATCTGCATGCAAAAGAGACAGGAAAAGGGAGAGCAACAGAAGAATCAGTGGCTGTATCATCCACAGAAAACAAATTTTCTGGTACTCCATTAACCACCTTGTCATTAAGGCCCCAAAAATTCAAGGAATGTGACAAAAGAGTAAGAGTATTTTCCCAACGAACGAACAAACTAATTGAAGTTAGCCCAAATGGTTTCAGCAAATTAACTCACTAATTTTGTAGAAGCTGTTGAATTCTTAGTTCAAGCACTCAATCCAGCTGTCATTTGAACAGTCAGAGAAAAAACAAAAAGATTCACAATATCCAAGTCATGCATCAAGAAAATTACATGAGTAATGGGCTCAATTTGACAAATTTTAAGATACTCATATCACTACCAATGCGGTAAATTTACTTGCGTAATCAGATTGCCAACCAACAAACAAACACAAATGCATAATGCCCAATCACCATGTGCCAAGACACATCTACACAAACAATCCTACAACCCACGTCTAGTAGATAAACAACACTGATAAAGAGTCCAACTAGATGAAACTCAATGGGACGTAGAGGCTTAAGAGAGTGTACCTGAAGTTTCTCCAATGTTTTGGATAATGAGGAAAAAATCCACAAAATAAACCAAGCATCCAAGAAAGCAACAGGAAGCACCAAGTATATCTTAGCTTTTCCCGAGAAATCATTGATGTTCCCCAAATGTTCCACAAGCTCAAGAGCCTCGGAGGCAATAAAATAAATGAGACCGAGAAGAAGTACTCTTGAGGTTACACCACCAAGGGTAGGCTTCACTACACCATAGCCCATTGAAACCACCAACAGAAGTAAGCGAGACAAAGTCTTCTTAACAGCACTAATGGTTACTGCCCACAGCGTGATTCCCATCGGTCTGCTTCCCGTAGCATTTAAATTTGCATACTCAAAATACCAGAGAGCTGTTTCACACATTCCAAGAGCAATGACTGCCGTAATGTGGTAGTGCAGCTGTATAATGTCCTTCCAGAATTGGACAAACCGTAAAAACCACACTAGACCAAGTGCAAGATAAGCTAAAGACACAACTCCATAGAAAGTCATCAAAGGGACCATCTTCCCCGGTAAATAACCTCCTGGGTTCCTCCACACAGTCCTACCTCTAATGGTTGTGCCCTGGAGCTGTGGATCACAATACATGAAATAAAGATAGTACATTCCAGTACTATTTATTTCAACAAATTGAGCCATCATCTTAGCTTCTTGATTTGTTCCTTCAAAGAAGGTTTGAATGCGTTTAGGCCCCTCAGGGTTGTCTGGGTCCTTTTGAATAATAACCTCCCCTACGTTGCAGGATCCATTATGGGAAAGTTCTGGGGTGCAACATATTACATCAGACTTTATAACAGCACCTCCAATCTTTTCCCTGTCTTTTACCTCAAGTATAATAGCTTCAACCAATCCAGTCTTACTCTGCATCTCATTCTGTTTATCGCTTGACTCTTTCGTTCTCACAAAGAGGACATTTTCAAATCTGCAATTTATCAATCAATAGTAAGATCTGAGAGAAATAACAAAGCGAGAATCTAGAGATAAAAGTGCAGGAGTAATATTTAGGAGATCAGAAACTTCTGCACTATTTATCTAGATTAGGGAATATTTGGGGGAAAACAGCTATTGTAGTCTCTGAATTTTAGTCGTTAGCTCCATAGCCATACCTTTGGGGGTTCTCATATCTTTCATTTTCCAAAAGAGTTCTGGTCTTCTGTATTGAATTCAATTGAAACAGCAATTGCATACCAATAACAAGACAGAGAGTATCAATCCATACAAGACAGCAAAAATTCCAGGAAACATATAAGCCATGGTCCTCTAAAAAAACAAAGACTGCTACCTCCCAATCGAGAAGCTATGGCCTATGGCATGATTAGTTTACTAAGGAGATCATCTCCATGTCAAATTTCACACATTCCTTTCATACTGTAGCTTTATTTGAAATAGATCAAGCTTCCCCTACTCCTGATAATCACGTGTTTTAACCCAATTAAAGAAAAAGGAAACTGTTGTGCATCGTGTAGATTATTCTCAGAGGTCGGGTTCGGTCTAGCTTCAGCCAGCAAACAGGGAGTAGTTTATAGACTTGGTAGTGGCCAGTAAGATAATGTGCAATTGCCCAGTAAATGCAGGTTATGGTTTAAAAGTGTACCCTGATCAGTTAATGATCAAAGATTGTTTCCACCTAGTAATGTATGAAACGTTTTAGTCTTCTTTCACAAAAAATCCAATTCTTTATGACATGAACCATAAATCATAACCCCCACGGGGCTGTTTGAAGTATAAAAAGGAATCCGCATATTAACTAACAAATTGTCAACTATACAACTACAACTTCAAGAAAACATTTATCGAACCTTTTTGGAGGCGTATTATACTCTGATCACATTTCAATATTTCATGACATGGAAGTTCAGTTTCAAAACTTCAGGAGTCTGGGCAGGACATCAAACTCTACCTCCCTAAGGCATAAAAAAATCAACATATTCATGCCGGTAAACGAAATACCATATACACAACAAAATCAAAATCGGCATCAGAAAATGACAGCAGGAGATGAAAACAAGTCCATTTTACAGGATCATGCAACTCAATCTCCTACCATTAGCTAACTCTTGACTCAATTCCATCAAATTCCCAACATTTAACACACAAATAAACTAATAAAAAAAGAATGAAAGTGATGCAAACAAACGACGAAAATGAGTTAAACAAGATTAGAGCTTTAGGTGAGGAAATTTTGATACCTAATGGAAGATTTGCCCTTGGAGGGATTATCGTCCGGGGCAGCGGCGGATGAATCGCGGGACTTGGAAGCGTAGAGGCCCTCGCTACCTCCGTGGAAGAAGAAGGCATTGGACTGTCGGATGAAGGCTTCCTTGCGATACTCGTGAATCGAAGCACTCACCTGTGTGATTGAATCCAGAATGTACAGGAACCCCAATATAAACCCTAGCCAATAACTTCCGCGTTTCATCTCTCTCTCTCTCTCTCTCTCTCTCTCTCTCTCTCTGTGGGTGTGTGCGTTGGACGGACGGCGGAGGGAAAACGCCGAGGGGGAAAAAGACAGTGACGAGAGCTTAGGAACAACCGGTGTGCGATCACGAAAGTAACGTGTAAACCTTACTCAGCTGAACTGAGAGAAACGGCGCCGTATCGTAACGATAACCATTTCTTCCTTTTTCAGACACTGCGCTTGATGTGTCGAGACTCGAGAAGCTGCTCGCGACGTCAATTAGGCCCGGCCTAACTTTTTATTTTCGACTTTTTGCCGCGGTTATTTTGCTTTACTTTGCGTATCAGATTTGGGTCAAAATTTTATATTATTTTGCTTGTTTCAATTAGAGAAATTGGAAAAGCAAAAAATACTGACCAAAGATGGATTTTTTTACTAATATACAAAACGAAGGAAAAGACTAAAAAGTAAAGAAAAGTAGAGGTCGAGACGATTACATCTTGCCATGTAGACGGTAAAATAAACTGATGTGAAATATGGTGATCTAAGCTGCTAAAAAATATAGTTTAGACCAAAGCTATTGTCCTTTTTTTAAATTTCTTGTGAGTGAAACTATTATGTTTACAATATGTAGCAAAGATAATACTAAGCATAGAAAATGACTCTTCTAGGCTTTGGAAAACTGAAAAACATGAATTGACAGCATATTATATATAATCTCGATATTCTTGTAAAAAAATTTATATTAATTGCTTATCTGTGTATCACACGGGATATACAAAGAGTGGGCCAGTATAGCCGAAAATATTTGACATCCAGTACTCTGTTCATTTTACTTTGATTAATAGTAGCAAAATTCATTTTCCTTTTTTATTATTCGTGCATCCATTGAAGTAGCTGAGTCATTTGCATAAACATGACTATCTTGACCAAACTTCTGCTTCTTTGGGATATATACTCAGCTTTATAACTGTTAGACTTATCTCACATCGACCATTTAAGCCACTCAAACTTGGTTAATAAAATCTAGAGGCTACTCCATCTATTGCCAATTGGTTTTAGGTTGGAACCCTCAAAGAAATCTAACATGATATCAAAGCTAGGTCTTGCTCCTGGTCTGTCACCTCCACGTGCATCCGGACTGCACATGAGGGGGAGTGTTAGACTTATCCCACATCGACCATTTATATAAAGAAATCTAACAATAACTTAGGAAAATATACATGTTAGTAGTAAATTTACTTAATTTGTACTGTAATGCAATAAGGGGAACCTGGCATTGGATTGGATGATTAGATAATCAACTAATTGCCTAGCAATGGATGATTAGATAATGTAGAAAAACATATATGGCGCTTAAGCAGGTTTTGGTGGATTCCATCTAAGAGGGCATGCCACTTTCAACTTTAAACCTTATCTTTAGTGTTAAACTTCGTGAAAACATTCTATTCTATTAAGGCAGAGCACCATTTTGAACTGCAATACAAATGAATTTTCGCCACGTTCTCCTTTTCCCCAAAAAGATGACTGAAAGAATTATGGCCAAGAAAGCAATCCAAACATGGAGATCTATTTGATTTGCGACGTCAAGGAAAAAGTGAGACCATTTTTAGTCACCTGACAATCAAGGGTCTCAGGAAGCTTCTGGTCAGAGATTCGACAACTTCGACTCTCACTCACGTCTTATCAATTTCCGGTCCATACAAACTTTCTGCCCAACTTAATTGAGCGGGTTGGTGGATGGTGGGATTGGTCACCAGATGAGTCATTTTGCCGAATTCAGAGTTATAAAGAAACATTATCATTCATCAAACCCAATATGCAACCTTGTTGTCCATTATTTTATATTCCAAAGTACATCTAGCCATTAACAACCGAGATAAGTGCACTTCTTTTTCCTTGTCCTCATGACCTAAATTCCACTGCAAATGACTGATAAACAGTCAGGTTCTCACTTTTTGGCATAGCCTATTTGGCTATAAGACAATCTCTGAGTCTTTTGGATGCCACTGATGGATAGGAAGATGGGAGTGATTCTTTATCTGGACACCATATTAGTCCCCTTGAGCCTCTTCCTCACAATAGGTTACCATGCCTTTCTATGGCACAGCTACAAGAACAAGCCCTTTCTAACCACCATAGGCATGCACATGCTAAGGAGGAGATCATGGATCCAAGACATACAACAGGCAAGGCCTTCTTCAATCTATCGCTTTCTAGCTGTATGCATGTATAATTTTACTAGTATATCACGAATCATCGCATGGCTTGTAATATACACATGCATATGTACGTATGCCTGACTTGGGTGACACTGTGTAAACAAAAAATTTGTACCAAGTTCTTGTACGAAACAAAAGGAGCTCTGTCTCGAACTAATAATCGAATAGCTATGATTTTCCGGAAGATGTGAATCATTTGATGAGATGCTGCTCTCCTCATGGTCCCAAAGATTGAATTCTGCCCTCAGCCCTTTAATAGCATCTGATTGGAAAAGAAAAAGATAACTAGACCTCTTCGGCATACAAATTTTCAGCTGGTATGGCAGAGACGCGTTTGAATTCACAGATTGCAGCAGATACCTGCGATGTGAGAGCTTCCCATGCCGACATGTCTATGCCTGCAGCCCTTCCAGTGTCGGTGCGGATGGATTGACCTGGTCGATCTATCTATTTGAAAGAAAACACCGATCTTTGAAACTAGTGATTGCAAAAATGTTAATGTCACATCATTCTGTATACATCTCCATGTGACAATCGTACTAGTAAATCCTTTTGTTTCTATGATTTTGGAGATTTGTAAATTAAATTTGCTTACATAAGCTTTTGTTACACAGGGTGATGATAAAAAGGGTATGCTTGCAGTTCAAAGTTTGAGAAACACTTTAATGGCCACTATACTTACTGCTTCAATCTCAGTTATCATGAACATAGCATTGGCATGCCTAACCAACAACACCTATTATGCAAGCCACCTCCTCAACAACAGAATCTTCGGCTCACAGACCGATAAGATCCTTGTCCTGAAGTACGGCTCAGCATCACTCTTCCTGCTAGTTAGCTTCTTTTGTAGCTCTATGACCGTCGGATACTTGATCGATGCCAACTTCTTGATCAATGCGATGTCATCGGGTGACGATCATGATCAGATCTATACCGATGCCTACACACAAAGGATAATGGAGAGAGGGTTCTTGCTGGCAGTTGTTGGTGAAAGGGTGCTTTGCGTTGCCTTTTCTCTGTTTTTTTGGATGCTTGGTCCCGTGCCGGTTGCCTTGTCCTCAGTGGCATTGGTTTGGGGGCTTTATGTGCTTGACTTTGTTGGAAAACTCCATCAAAATTGTAAGCAAGGCAAAAGTTAAAATCAGTAGTGGAGTATTCTTCTTGGCTGTTCATATGACACAAGATTGTCTCAAACCCTCTGTCTACAAAACAATGAGTCTATCAAGGATTCGGTGTGTTTATTTAAGAATGCATGTGCGTTGAAAAAAGAAACTAGTGGGCTTTCTGGCCCCCTAGAAAGCCAACAAATTTTTCTGGCCCAGACTGTGAGAACTAGGTGAATAGGCCCATCTTGTTCTTGTTCTTGTTCTTTTGCTTTGAGGAAAACCCACCCACGAATGGGTCGGCCATGCCATGTTAAGAGTGTGGCCTGTACAAACAAATATATCTTGTAATAGACCGACTCTTGCCCCATATGGGATTGCTCTTTAATTTTATTTATTTTTTCATATTGCTCTCCCTTGGTGCCACTGGCGACGCTATAGCTAGCCAACATAGTGGAATCGGCTGACCCATGGGAAGAGATGGAAATACTACTAATTATGGTATACATTTATGTTGGTCAAGAAATGAACCCATTAAAATTTGTCGATGACCCCATCCTTAGCTAGCGTGCAAGCTGAAAGGTACTACGTAATTTCTTTTTGTTAAAACAATTCACACTTTGCATCTTCTTTTTTATATTACTCAAAGTATTTGTGTCAACTTACGCTCACCTTAACTAATTTCGAGGGATCTCAATCTCACCGTCTACTAGCACGTAGCTTGAGTAAAGTTGGGTCAATGCCCTGTATAGACTGACCCATAAGAGTTGATAACATTTACGAGGTTTCGAACCTAAGACCTTAAGAGGGAACAATACACACCTTTGTTAAAAAAAGAGCAGAAAGTTTTATCGCCTTAAAAGTTGTGAAAAAGAAAAGAAAAGAAAAGAAAAGAAGGAAATATGTTTAAGAGGGAACATATACAGAAAGTTGGAGAAAAAACATTCTAAGATGATCTAAATTTATGGTGTTTGTTAGCTCCATAGAGCGGTATTTTTTTTAATTGGCAATTCCATTGACAAAACACATTTTTTCTTTGTATCCCATTCTTAATTTATCGAGTTGTATTTTCTTTTTATTTTTCTAAGCGTAGCGAGTCTGTATAGGACTAGAGTGGAAGGAATTATTGTTTGTAATTAAAACAAATGGATCGAGCACCGGCTGACTAAATGAGCCACATGTGGGAATTGGACCAGATGGATCGAGCCATTGATCGGGTATTACTAAAATATAAAAAGGGGACTTTTCTTCACTGCTAGGGTTGAGAGAATACACGCAGCAGCAGCACATAGAAAAGGAAGGAGGGTTTTGGTAAACGTAAAAAAGAGAGACGGCAGTAAAAGAACGAGAGCTGCTTTGGGTTTTTGAAAATGAAGTTCATCTTGCATCTTGGAGTTCCATTCCAATGATTGGATCATTGAAGCTACAATCAAACTCCAAGAGGTTTTCACAGTTTTCATCTCAACAAACATAGATTCGTTCTTCGGTGGATTTCCAAAGGGTTTTTGGAAGGCTTGAGGATTCGAGGCAGCGGCAATCAAGCACGGGGTACGGTGAACGAGGATTCGGCTATCGTTCTTGAGTCAATTGTGAGGATTCTCAATTGTGTAGTAAGTTCGATTGTAACCGTACAATGTTTTCTTATAGTGCTTGATTCCTTCCCGTGGTTTTTGCCCATTTAGGGTTTTTCCACGTGTATCCGGTGTTCATCATTTATTTTCCAATTCCTATTGTTTGCTTGGTGATTGGTTGTGAATCAAAATAGGAATTTCAGTGTTTGGTTAAAATACTACGCTCATATTCTGTAGGAAGTTCTTCCTAGAGCGGATCTATTATTCACGATGAACATGTACACAAACATGAATCACCCCCGTAGCCGTATGCCTATTCTGAGCAGTGAGAACTTTGATTATTGGAAATCAAGGATAAAAGCAATCATGAGGTCAGCGGACGTAGAAATTTGGAACTCTTGTGTCAATGGCTATAAGTGTCCTACCAAGAAAGTAGACAATAATGAAGTCTATAAATCTGATTCTGAGTTATCGGCTTCAGAAAAGGCAGAACTACAGGCAAATAATCGCGCATTGGATATCTTGTTCGGTGCTGTGGATGAGAATGAGCACCAAAAAATTGCAAAGGAAGCATGGGATATTTTGGTTACTTGCCATGAAGGAACTGATGTGGTTAAACAGTCTAAGCTACAACGTCTTACTACTGAGTTTGAAACTATCAGGATGGAAGAAGAGGAGACATTTAATGAATTTTACTCCAAACTGATCTCTATTGTTAACCGCTGCGAAACACTTGGTGAGCCTATTCAATCTTTTCGTGTTATTAAAAAAAAATTGAGGTCGTTTCCTGAAAGATTTAAAACTAAGGTTATTATGCTTGAAGGTAAACGAAAACTAAAAGAAAAAACTGTTGAAGAGGTTGTTGGTATCCTTCAAACTTTTGAAGCAGATATGTTGCATTCAGAATCTCACAAACCAAAAACAAAACTTTTGGAAAAAACAATTACTTTTTCTAGTTCTCAGAGAAAAAATAGAGATTCGGGAAGCGATAATGACACCAGCGATGAAACCTTGGCTTTGCTCACAAAGAATCTAAAAAGACTTTTTAAACAAAAATCAACTGAGAATATGAATACTAAAGGAAAGGGAATGAAAGGTCCACCATTAGGGCCAAAATGCTATGAGTGTCATGGCTATGGACATCTAGCTCATGAATGTGCCAACAAGCTCAAAAAGAGTACAAATTTCAAGGCAAATTTGTCTTGGGATGATGACAGCAATTCTGACACCTCTGTGCAAGAACTAGAAGAAAAGGGAAACTTCATGGCTTTTGTGACATCTTTATGTTCACAAACTAGTGACTCGGAATCTTCAGATGATAGTGATGAAGATGAAGGAGTTGATTTAAAGGACAGTCAAGTGTTAAGGGAAAAGTATGATCAGTTGTACCAAGAAAGCATGAAGATCAGTAAGATTAACCAAAAGTTGGGATTAAAAAATAGGGAGGTTAAGGAAGAGTTGGGAAAAGTGCAGAATCAGTTTAACGATCAAAAAGGGGTGTTAGTTTCTGTCAACAAAGAAAAAGATATGCTCAAGAAGGAGGTTGAGGCATTGAAAGAGAAAAACAAAATGTCTTGACTGATAAAAATTCCCAACTTGAAATTGAACTTGCAAGTGCTAATGGTATATTTGAGCGTTTCAATGCAGGTTCAAAAAATTTGGATGACATGCTTCTTATGCAAAAACCATTCGGTGACAAGTCAGGCCTTGGCTATCTTGGAGAGTCACCACCTAAGCAGAATGGAGGTGAAGTCAATGAAATAAAGCCTAAGAAGGTAATATCTAAACCTCCTGATATTCCTATTGTTTGTAATAATGTTAAGAAGGTACAAGATGTTAATAAGACAAGCACTAAAAAGGTCATTCCTACATGTCATCACTGCCACATCAAAGGTCACATTAGACCTCATTGTAAGAAATTACATATGGCACATACTTCTCACACACACGTTGGACTTTCACATTGTCTAGACAAGTTTGTTCCTACTTGTCATTTTTGTGGAATGAAGGGTCATATTCGACCTAATTGTTTTGAACTCCATGGGTTTCCTATTGTTCCACCCCAACATCATGTTAATAATTATGGGGGTAGGTATTATTATTCTGATAATGGTTTTAATAGGCCTAGACATAGGGTGAGTCCACATGGAAAGAAGATGAATGTGAACCCTAATCATGTGCCTAAAGAGGTAGGAAAAATTGAGAAATTCAAGATTAGACCTATTTGGGTGCCAAAGTCAAATTTGAGACCTTATACAAATCTGTCTATTACCACTCTAGATGACACTGGACCATCTAGAGAAGTTGACCTCGCCTTTTGAGGCTTGCTCTTGTGCTCATAGTCTAGTTTGGTTTTCAATCCTTAACGTATTCCTAGAACTATGTGTTGAGTCATTTATTTAGTTTTATTGCTTCTATTTTTTAGTATCCTATTTTTTTCCTTTCTTGTCAGTCATCTTTATATGTTTAATATGATTAGTAAAAATAAAAAAAAATCATATATCTCAAAAATTCCAAAAAGATTTTTTTTTGGGGCGCTGCATTCTCTATTGAATTGCTTTCATTAATCTTCCATGAGCATAAACAGTCTGGATAAGGCATGAGTATCCGATGTGTTTTCTCTATCTTAGATGCATTTAGATGATGAGTGTTGCATACTATATGGACGAGTGTTTTCCACCATCTCACGGAAATACTAGATTGTCTCTTTTCACGTGCGGTTAGTCTCATGTACGTGGCTATGTTCTCGTGCTCATCCCCCTTTGAGATTGACCTTTGGCTACCATTCCCTTTGTGATGTTTTCGTTTTATTTTCTCCTCTCTCCTGAAAGTACCTATCTGGTATTAGTTCATTCTCTACCTATCCGGGCGTTCATTGAATAACCGGGCAATTGGAGTGAGGTATTCTCCCTCTAAGTGTTCGCGTAAAAAGGGGGATAGACCTTGTGAAGGTATGCTTGTTGGACCACTTGCTTAGTAACCGGACAATTGGGGTGAGGCAATCTCCCTCTGAGCGTTCGCGTCAAACGGCAGTGGGGTAAGAAAGAATTTCATTTGTCTGATTATACAAAGAGAAAAAGAAAAGAAAAAGAAAAAGAAAAATAATGTGCTTCTGAGGGGGAGTTTGTTCTTTCTTATTGAACCACACTGAGGACCTAGCTCGGTTTGACTTCTTGAGAGGGAGTCGTCTTGAAACTCCAAGTGTACATGAGAACCTACCTCTTTGTTGAATTGAGCTTGATATGATTTCCGTGATTCACACACACACTTTGACATTCGGCCATGTCTTGTGTCATATTCGTCCTCTCAATTCCTCTTTGATGAGACTTCATATCGTTTGCTCATGCTTTGATTTTGATGTGTGTGTTGATGGTTATTAATGATAGTGCTTTGGGCGGATGTGTGGACCATGGTAGTTTTACATGTCTAATCCACTTCTAAAACATTGCTTTGGGTATCTCAGTGGTGTTTTTTTTAAGTCCGTCTGGCTTATTTTCTATTCATGTTTTACAGTTTTTATAAAAACGATTGATAAACTCATTTGGGCTCTAGCCATTTGTGGCTGGCATTTATCTTGTGGAGCACTATTGGTTATTAGTTAAACTGGCAGGTTGCTTTTCGTGAGTAACATAACTTACTTGGTGTTTAATTTGGTTATTTTGGACAAGCATAGAGTTTAGTAGATTTTACCTCTTTCTATATTGCATATCTCTGCTCATCCTTTGTCATTCCAAGACAAAAAGGGGGAGTAGGATTCTTGTGGTTCTAACTATTTTTGCTTTCCTGAGTTGTGGTTGCAACAGATTAATATTATGGATACAACTTTATTCTTGTAGTGTGTTTTGTCATGGAAATGCCAAAGGGGGAGATTGTTAGCTCCATAGAGCGGTATTTTTTTTAGTTGGCAATTCCATTGACAAAACACATTTTTTCTTTGTATCCCATTCTTAATTTATCGAGTTGTATTTTCTTTTTATTTTTCTAAGCGTAGCGAGTCTGTATAGGACTAGAGTGGAAGGAATTATTGTTTGTAATTAAAACAAATGGATCGAGCACCGGCTGACTAAATGAGCCACATGTGGGAATTGGACCAGATGGATCGAGCCATTGATCGGGTATTACTAAAATATAAAAAGGGGACTTTTCTTCACTGCTAGGGTTGAGAGAATACACGCAGCAGCAGCACATAGAAAAGGAAGGAGGGTTTTGGTAAACGTAAAAAAGAGAGACGGCAGTAAGAGAACGAGAGCTGCTTTGGGTTTTTGAAAATGAAGTTCATCTTGCATCTTGGAGTTCCATTCCAATGATTGGATCATTGAAGCTACAATCAAACTCCAAGAGGTTTTCACAGTTTTCATCTCAACAAACATAGATTCGTTCTTCGGTGGATTTCCGAAGGGTTTTTGGAAGGCTTGAGGATTCGAGGCAGCGGCAATCAAGCACGGGGTACGGTGAACGAGGATTCGGTTATCGTTCTTGAGTCAATTGTGAGGATTCTCAATTGTGTAGTAAGTTCGATTGTAACCGTACAATGTTTTCTTATAGTGCTTGATTCCTTCCTGTGGTTTTTGTCCATTTAGGGTTTTTCCACGTATATCCGGTGTTCATCATTTATTTTCCAATTCCTATTGTTTGCTTGGTGATTGGTTGTGAATCAAAATAGGAATTTCAGTGTTTGGTTAAAATACTACGTACGGGATGTGTTGTTTTACTCCTATTAATATGACACCGATATGGATGGGGTTATTATTAATCCCTCTCAGAAAGGACCCTTATTGTATTATATTTGCGACAGTATTTTGAACCAATTTCAAAATTAACTGCCTTGCCCTTTGGTTCAACTTTAACTTCAACAACCTAAATCAAGGTATATTGAAATCAAAACCATATAATAAATAAATAAAAAGGCACAATCATGTGATTTCTTGGTTGTTAACCATTCTAATTAATTGGTTAAACAATCCTGTGGGCCAAGTGTGAACAGAAGATGAATAAAAAAGGCACAATCATGTGATTTCTCGGTTGTTAACCATTCTAATTAATTGGTTAAGCTCTGCGTTCATACTAATTGTCAAGTGTGAACAGAAGATGAAGCAGAGTATGGTAAAAGCCCTCGTGGCCATGACCTTGACTACTTCACTGTCACTTCGTTTTTAGTAGAGAAAAGGAGGGGAGCCCACTTAAATATTTTTTTTGATCTGCCAAAAAAGGTAAAGAAGGGGCGACCAGGGATTGCAACTCTCTCCTGTGCGTGACATAGGGACTCCAAACTCATGGTAGAGCCTCTCAAAATGTGCACCGCCCCACCTGAGGGCGGAGGCCGAAGACGGAAACGGACAGATCATGAGATTCAAACGGGAGCCAGGAGGGTGTTCGCACGCCTCCGAGGCTCCAACCAGTGACCACATGAGAGGCAAGCCCAATGCTACCAATCCGGGTTGTGGCCCACTTAAAAATCACACACAGGCTTTGAAAAAGTTTTCTTGATAAGGGAAAACCCTCATCACCCGTTCACATTATTGTACGGAACATTATCTTTTTCCAAGTAAAAATATCCTTCAAAAAATGATTGATGGGAACGGTTCATATCAGTTACACTACTGGTAGAAAAGATTTCCCTTGCAGAAAGAAAGGAATGGATCAGTTGTACACTTTTTTCCAGATATGCTATTGGTACACACATACCAGTACAAATCTCGCGTACAGAGCAGTTCTGGCCTTGTTTTGGGTCAAAACATTATCCGAGCCACTCATTTTGTTTAAAATATTTTATTTGCGATCTCTATAAAAAAAATCAGCTAAATCGGATATCGGTAGAGGCATTTGCGATACATCCCAATTTGCTTCAGAATTCAGGCTAAACAAAATGAGCGGATTAGAATTATTATTTTTTAACCCAAAACTGGTTTGTGTACAAATAACCCTTGTCCTTTCTGCACTTTTTTCATGTTCTATTTTCTTTTTCTTTTTCTTTTTTCTGTTCTTTCACTTTCAAATGTTAACATCTATGAAATTGCTCCATAGGTTCCATGTGATGTGATTAGCCTGGATCGATATTCAGAATCTTTTCGGTGTCCACCAGGAAATTTCAAATGGAGGAAAATTTGATGTACTACTACGTCAAAGGATTGAATTTTATACTTATGATGAAACGTTCCTTCTTTACGAAGAAGATTCACGGAATAACTTTCTTAAATCAGGCTTGATGTTGACAAGAAAAATAAAAAATATTTATATATGCATTAGCTGTTATCTATTTAGAGGCCTAAGGGAAAAAAAAAAAAAAAGGTTAGAAAGCCTACCCAGCCAGTTATTAGAGCATCCGCACGAGAGTAGCTAAATTACCATATACTGTACTTCACTTTAAAGAGCAAAATGTAAGAAACAGCCTCACATCAGCTTCTTTACTAGAGGGGACCGCTTGCCAAAGTTTTAGTTTTGCAACAGTTCCTCTTTATTTGAAATTTTTTTATATTAGTTTTCAATCTGTACTTTATCTCACCCCCACTCCTATTATTTGTCTTCATTCCGGCACTGTTCATCTATGGGGGGCTACTTTATTAATATTTAATTGAAAAACGATTGAGATTAAAGGTGCTTGGCGGGTTTTCTGGTTTGGGGCGATGCGGGGTGTGGTGGTGGTCAGTCAGATTTTAGCGGCGGTGGGTGGACGGCATTTGCTTGAAGATGTACAGTTGTTTAGGGTTAGGGTTTTGGGTTTTCTTTGGCTGGATCTTCATTGTAATATCTGGGCTTTTTGGCCTCTTGGTTTTTTAGGGCTTTGTCCCTTATGGGTGGTTTTACGGGCTTCATTGTATATTTTGGGCTTTTAGGCCTTTGGGTGTTTTGGGCTTTGTTCCCATTTGGATGTATTCCAACTTTTGGTTGGATTTCCCTTCCCCTTTTCTCTTTAATAAAATGTTACTCTTGCCTATCAAAAAAAAAAAGAGTCTGATGTAGTAAATATTTTAAAAATGGATAGCTAAAGTAATAAAAGTCACTTTTTAATGTGTAAATTGGTCCAAAATGTATAGAGTCTAATGCGGATGCTCTTACAATATACACTAACGTGCTGGTAGGGCTTTTAATTAAATTGTCACTAGCCGATCCCAAGTGATTGAAACATAATACTCGGTTTGGTTTGGTTTGAAATTGTCAATTTACGCCACGAATTTTGCCTTAAAACTTGATGTGTGTTTCATCAACGTAACTGTGTAACCAATAACAAATTAAGATGCATAAGATGTAGATATAGATGTACATTTAGGTAGATATTAGCTACAGTGTTTAGGCGAGACACAAATACATCATGATGCGCGCAACATGAGCGCAACGCCAATCTTGAAAATTCCAGCCAATTATTCTACCCCTATCATGCATGCATGGAAAGTTCCAAGGCTTTTTAATCAACGCAAACAATCAGTCTTGCGCCCCATAAATGGCCAAATTGGTGCAACCTAGTTTGAATATTGTGTACATTGTATGATTGTGCAAATTAAAGGGGCATCATCATCTTATCGATCGAGTGCTAATAAAAATCTTGTCCTGTAGATAACTTTTTTGTCAACCCAAGACAAGTTCATGCTTTACGCAACGCAAGTGCACATGGTTGAAAAATATACTACAACTTTAGACTAATATTAACGGTTAGTATTATATTGGCCGTACATGCAAGAAATTTCGTAGTTGTAGTCATAAGATCGAGTGCTAATAATCGAGTATTCCTGACTTATTAAAAGGATTTAAATCCTGTACTGTACTACCTGTTACGTACTATCATTTTTTAGCAAACTTGATACTCTAGAACCGCATTTTCGTTTTGACTCAAATATGGGTCAATACGTACTGGCCCATTGACGCAGCGGAATTCACGAGAGACTAGTTAGCGTACTTGTGGTGGCAAGCTTTCTCCGGTTGGACCTTGTGGCTTGGATGGTTGAGGCTTGGACGTGGATGAGTTAGACCTGCACACGTAGCAACCGCATTAGTGCCCAAACCCGGAGCGTGGTGGTCCGGGGCAGGCACTCCGACGCTCTAGTCAGTAAACAGGAGAGGAGATATCGAAGTGTAGTTAGGGTTTGAGAAAGTGTTACCTCAATCTAGAGGGGAATACCTCCTTTTATAGCCAAAGGGAGTGCAGAGTCCAACTCCCATAAGACTTCCACACGTTGTATGATGAGCCCGCCTACCTCGGACCCAGATAGACATCCCAATCCTGAACCTATCCAATCCCCTATATTCCGCTCCTAAATATAAGGGATGGGATAAGACGCGAGGTTGCCTCTTCCTGCCCACCTCTTCCTAACTTCCTCTTCAAGTTAGGGGGCAGGAGGCTCGGCGAGCACAGGTTCTGCCGGACTGCTGGTACGACACTGTCTGTTTCAACAGGGGCAACCTCCAACCCGTTCGGCGGGGAACCGCCGAACTGGATCACACTGATTAATACGTACGCTGAACCAAAACGTTCCCTCCCATGGATCAACACCATGGTTAACTTAACCAGGCCCGGCTGGACCCGGATCGGCTACCAACCCAGCCCGCCGACCCATGGGTAGTAGATTCACTAGTCCGGCTAATTGGTGCAACGTGGCCACTACCTCGGTCCCTCCGCCGGACCACGCCCTCCACTGTACTAGTCCAAACGAAATAATAACTTGTCGCAACGAGCAAACCTTGCGCACAAGGAAGAAAGAGAGAAACTCTGTAATATTATTAAAAAAAAAAGCTGCATAAACTCTAGGTTACAAACCCTTATATAGGCCGAAACCCTAGAAACCCTAAAAATAAACTTGAACAATAAAAAGTCCTAGAATTTGGGGCTTTTCCTAAAACTGAAAACGGAAAAGAAAAACAAGACTTTCCCAAAAAGAATAAACTTAAAAGGAATTACGGTCTAAGAATTATTAATGAAACAAATCTTTCCTAAAACAGCAAAATAACGCAATTGAAGGCTTAAACGAAGGAATTAGGCCACCAAGTTTGGGCCTATTCCGAGCTTGTCCGAATTTTGCCAAATTGGGTAATCTGAAATTAAACACCGTTTGAGCTTCCGGGGCTTGGCTCGGTCCAGCTGATCATGGACCGGAGCGCGAAAATAAGTCAACCCACCAAGTTTGGGCCTATTCCGAGCTTGTCCGAATTTTGCCAAATTGGGTAATCTGAAATTAAACACCATTTGGGCTTCCGGGGCTTGGCTCGGTCCAGCTGATCATGGAATTGGGCCTCCACATGTTCTATATCACCCATACTGGTGGGTATCGGACTATTTTAAATTTAATTTTACTGGTAAATGAATTTATTGTGTTAAATTTTATTATGTGGGATAATGCACTGATGACAATAAATTATGATGCCCGATATGTCACCAGTACCGATAGGTTACGTACAAGTATAAAAATTGGTAGTCGAACTGGTAGAGTATTTAGAGAGGCATGACATTGTTCCAGACATGAATAGTTAGCTAACTAAAAACAAATAAACCGTACTTGTAGGTTGTTTGGATTGATCTGTATAATTAACCAGCGTTTTCCTGCAAAATCAGTTTTAGTGGTGGATAAGAGCCCATTTGGGAGCCTACTTATTTTTTTTGCATTTTTCATTTTCTGGTAAGAGTATTTAGAATTGAATAGAGTAGTGTTTGGGAGATAGTGGTCAAAATAGATTAGGAATTTGGGAAGATAATCCAAAATGAGTAAGGAAAAGCTCCTCTAAGGTTAATTCTGAGATTGTGCTTCTAGAGTGTAGTTTTCAAAATACATTTGTGAGAGAATTAATTCTCACAATACAGCTCCCTGGGTTCCAAAAACGAAGTTGGACAATGGATAATCACAATGCACCGGCTCCCAAACGGGCTCTAAATGACCTAGCTAAAACCGTTCCTATATAAGGTTAATGTCAAGATCATGTGCAAACCTTAACTGAGCCATTCACATTTTAAGTACAACCTTAAAACCCCTTGGCCGGCCTAAACCCCCAACAAACTTCACAATTACTATAGAATTGCTAGAAAATTCTGTTATGGGCAAAGCCACAAACATGATACCTTGTTCGGTTTGGGTTTCGAGAGAGGTTTTTGGAGAGTAATGAGTGGAGAGAGAGAGAGAGAGAGAGATAGAAAAAATTTATTTAGAACCGTGCGCAGAGGTTTTGAGAGTACTAATGAGGGGTTTTGCTACTACAATTTTTTCATGACAAATTTCAGGGATTGAGCTGCCAGTCACTATGTGATTTGATTACGATTGCACGTATTTTCAACCAAAAAACAACAATTGTAATCCTGTTTGCCCGTTGATTACAACTCATTTAAAACCATAAGCTGTTTGGAGAAAAAACAATTATGTATGTTACCTATATCTATAATACTGCCAATAAATGAACGTAAGATCGATTTAACCCAACTTGGCCTGGACTCCACCAACGATGTTCAGGTATAACTTTTCCTCCAAAGGCCCTGGGCCCTGCCAAATTATGCTGTTTTAGTTCTGCGTTTCAAAAAGACAAAAACGACTTTTATGTCTAGCAAGTTTTAATCACGAGAATTCTTTTTATAACCGGATGTTTTGGAATGTTTGGACTCCGTGAAATTTGAACATGCCACCTCATGGAAAACAATCAAAAACGACTTTTATGTCTAGCAAGTTTTTAATTAACCACGAGAATTATTTTTTTTATAACCGGATGTCCGGGCCAGCCTTTGCACATCTTGACTAATTATGGGCCCTTAAAATTAACGACCGGACAAACCTTCTCGTAGCCATAAGGTTTGAAATGTTTGCTCTTTGTAAAATTTGAAAATGCAACATTATGGAGGACAATCACCCTTCGCTTTCTCATACTCCCAGACCCCTTTTTAGCCAGCCAGCCACTATTCATACAAAAAAAAACCGGGTACCACCAAGGTGGTCCTGCATCCATCCTGAATGGAGTAATTTTTCCCATCGTTGATCTCTCCTACTTCATTCTCACGGTCTCACCTAATCGTCCATATTCCTTAGCATCCCATGAATTATTGACAGATTCAATGGATCGGATTAATGAATAGGAACATGATGTTGACGCTGTCCCTTTTGGTAAGTAACCTATTTTCTCCTTTTGGTGGATGAAATTACTAAAAAGAAGAGTCGTTTCAACATGGACTAAAACACCCACGTTTTTACGGATTTTTAGACAGGTTATTCTCTTCACTTACATCAATTAAAATATCCTTTAGAAAAAATAACTTGACTATTGTCATTAGCCTGTAATTCATTTAGTTTAGCGTGAACGCATATGTAACTTCCTTTGGGAAAAAAAAATGCATTCATCAAGTATGAGGGCGTAATATTCACATCCCAATGATTCAATGAATTCGAGTTCTCACATGCCCCACCTTTTGCCCTCCCTTCCTAATTAAGGAAAAGATAAGAACTTCAAAAAAATAATGTTAGAAGCACCAGGCTTGTCTGCAGTCCACGTTTGGACTGCAGATGTGTGGTTGGAGTGATCCAATTTAGTTTAATTTTTTCTCGAATTTTTTTTTAAAGTTTGGATCGTTGAATGCAAATATGAACGGCTGTGATTGAACTGCAGAGACTCTCTGCAGTTAGACCGCAGAGAATCCGCCATGTTAGAAAACAGTTCACAAGAGTACAAACAGCCAAGATGCACCACTTTCGTTGCCTGTATATATCACAGATTCATCATTTCATGAAGATATAAAGGCTAATCTTGCTTCACTAATGCAACAAAAGGGCTAATCAAATTCAAATTGTAAGAGAAGAAACACACTACTCCAGTATAGTACAACATAAAATTATATAAATACAAATTTTCTACATCAAGTTTTGGGCGTAAGAAAGTAACAAAAAAAAAAAAAAAAAACCCCCCTTCTAATACAACAGTAGTAGCACTAATTATCAAGAGGGTATTCGAATTGCGAGACATCCAAATCACCAACATCCACCAGCATATCCAGGTCAAAGCTATGACTATCATCATGAGTAGTGCTAGTCGTACAAGAGTACACCCCGGAAGAAGAGATCACATCGCCGTGATCAGACTCTGACGACAGCACTGGCATAGGCACGGACGAATTAAAGTCCGTAAAATCTGACAGCAAGAATAGATGATCCGTCGAAGTTGATTGGTTGTGGTTGAAACTAGGCTTCAGCTCTTGGGTAGGAGGTGAGTATTCCCGTTTTACCAAAGGGGAGGTTGGGTAATAATAGGTTTCATGGTTCAATTTGGTGCTTGGATAGTTGGTTGAACCAAAGCTAAGGAAAACCGAATTAGAGCTGTCCCCAGGGATAGTGGAATCCAGGATTATCTGAGGAGGTTTAAGTAGATTTTGACAGGTGTGACTGCCGTGGTATGTGGTCCGGTACATTGGTGGGTCCTCCTCGGTAATTTGAACCTGTTTGGTTGCTAGGCAACCTTGATCAAACTTGTGAGTGCACCTATAGTAGTTCCTGCACATCAAAAATAGTAGGAATTAATTAGCTCTTATAGGCTTTTCCTTGACTTATTCCAAAACCAAACATATTCCTTTGGTCTACCAAACAAACATCATTTACCCATAGAAATTGTTAATACTACAATGAGACATGTCTTCTCTGTTCAAGTTATTATTCTTTATTCTAATTCATTAAAGTAAAAAACTCAACCACTGAAATTGTTAATACTGCAACGAGACAGAGTCAACTATATCAAGATTCATATTCACTGTTCTAATTCAGTTTAAACTGAACGATCCTACATCGAGATTTGTTTATTTGAATTTTTTTTTTTTATTACAAGACGCACAGTGCAATAGAAAGAGGATGAGAATTTGTTTGGCCGGGACAAAGAATCCGTACAAAGGAAAAAATGGTGGAAGATGAGAAGAGAAATCAAACCTTGGATGCTTGGCATTGAGGATAACTTTCTGTCCGTACTTTCTCCACGCATGGCCATCGTCGACCAAATTAGGGGTCGTTCTTGTAGATGTCTGAGTAGTCTTTCTGCAATTTAAATCATTTCCGGTTCAGGAATTCCGTACACAAACATTATAGAGGAGATCCAGGCTCTAAAAAAGTACTCTTGGGGTTTTTTTTATTTTTTATTTTAAAAAAATTGCCTTTAGGTAGTTTTGTGTCTAATTTTTGTAAATTAAGGTAATTTCAAGTTTAAAAATAATGTATTTAAGCAAATAATTTTTCTACCAATATGAATCTTGTTTGATAGATTTCTTTGAGATCTTTTAAACAGTGCAAAAAAAAAAAAACAAAAAATCAATTTTCATTTTTATTATATTTGAACTTGAAATTACATTCTTTTCGAAAAATAAGTTTTAAAAAGAAACTGGAACGGGGCCTGATTCGTCTCAACGAGGAGACTTGGAAAAATAAAAATTTACGACAAGAACACAATTTTTGCCGTGTTCGGTTTGGTTTTTGAAAAGTTTTTTGAAAAATAGTAGGGGTAATAAGTGGAGAGAAATAGAGAGAGAAATATTGAAAATAAGAAAATCTAGGGAAATTTTTTTTAAAAATTCTTTTTGAAAACTAAAGAGAACAAGGCAATTTATTTATTTGAAAAAGCAAAGAACGAATACTTTTTTTTTTTTGCTTGCCTTGTTCTCTTCACAATTCAAAAAGAATTTTTCAAAAAATTCCCCCTAGATTCCTCCTAGATTCCCTCTACTTCTAACATTTCTCTCTCTATCTCTCTCCACTTATTACCCCTACTATTTTTCAAAAAAAATTTCAAACACCAATCCAAACAAAGCAAATTTTTGAAGAGCCAAGAAAAAGCCCTCAAACTTCGGAGAAAACGATAAACCATTGTAACATAGGAGTATCAACAGACAGAAAAAGGGATAAATTCTTTCGAATAAAAAAAGAAAAAGAAAAAGAAGAAAAGGATAATCACCTTCTCTTGTAACTCCCTCTCCGTTCTTTAAACGCGGATGTACTCTTGCTACTCTCCTCAGAATCATCGGCTTTCCGGCCATTTGATGAAGGCGAATTCCCGCCGGTATTCGCCGGAACTTTATCGAAAACCCCCTCAGTTGGGCGCCGGTTCACTATCGACATGGACTCCGCAAACGATCCCAAGACTTTCTTAACAAGATCAAGGGCCGCCACCGACGATTTATCGTCGGCAGCAGAGGGTTTTCCGAGGGTGAGTCTGAGCTTGTTTGCTGATTCGTGGCCTTGAACCAGCAACTGAATTAGCTTTTCCCGGTCGCCGAGTAAGTTTTCCGACGGGGAGGAGGAGTCCATATGGGTAGTGTGTTTTCTTGATAGAGAGCTTCTGACAAAGTGAAGAAAGGGAGGGGGTTTTATGGAGTATATTTTCAGGAATAAAGGACATATATTATAATTGGCCAATTACTGGGAAGTTTAGATAGAGCTTGCCTGGAAAATTCCTTAGTTCGGAAGACTTTTATTAATCTTTCAATCCCCTAGCGCTTCACCGCGCGTCGATGCTCCATTCTTCTACCATCTAATTTAGGAGGAGTTTTTCAGTGCCGAGCGGGTATTGCCGATGTGGTACTCGTTTTGCGCATTTGAGTCGTCCGATACATTTTTGGACGATTCGGATTGAAACCCCTCTCTCCTCTCATCCCAACACTTTCTCTCTCCAAATCTGAGCCGTTCAAACACGTAATGGACGGCTCGGATGCGCGAGCGGGCACCACGTGGTACCCGCTCAGCACTGAAAATTTTTCCCTAATTTAGGGGTGTTTCTATTAACAAAAATCACAAAAAATTTAGGCTCTGTTTGGAACTTAAGAAAAAAAAAGGAAAACTAAAAAAATTTCTCTTCTATTGTTCGGTTGAAAGAGAAAATGAGAAGAAAATAACAATTTTCAGTTTTGTGAATAGTAAATTTTCCTTCCATTTTTCCTCCAATTTTATTTTATTTTCTTTTCCGTAGGTTCCAAACAGAGCCTTGGTATTTTTCCATTTCGTTATCACAAACAAAAAACTTTCTGCATTTTCACTAACAAAAACTGTTTTTGCTACAGTAACTCTAATCACAAACCTTTAACAACTTATTCACTACCGGAAACACCTAACAATTTCTCAACCACAAATAAAAATCTAAATTTTTTTACTACCGGAAACACTCCCTTATTTTTGGACATGGCTTTCTCTGCCATTGGAGCCACCTTTTTGTCCTGATATCGGCATTAATTTCATAATCCAAATCGCTCATGTTTTAGATCTCGTTGAGATGCCTATCATCACTTATTAGTATTATTTTAATCAGACATCTACAAATACATGATCGGAACAATTTACACTGGACCACAACCCCAACAAGACCCAATTTTATCATCTAAAATTTGTTCCGATCATTTACTTGGAGATGACTGATTAAAACGATTTCTAACAGCGATAAATATGTTGATGAGATCTAAAATATGATCGGTTTTTGCACTCCCTGCAATTGCACCTCCAATGACAAAAAACCCATGTCTTTATTTTCTTTGATGATCTTGTTGAGTTTCGATTCTCCAAATCGTCCGAATAGTTCAACAAATTACCCACAGTGGAGGGTATTTTTATTGATTAGAATTTTTAAGAATTTTAACTAAGGCCATCCACAGTGGTATAATAAAAAAAAGGATAACCAAAAGTTGACACATCAACTTTTGATTATTCACTTAAGAGGTTGCTAAGCTTAACAATGTTGAGTTTCACAATGGTCACTTCTAGTCCATAACCAAAATAAGGGGTCCACTACAATTCTCTCTCTCTCTCTCTCTCCATTTACTTCCCTCCATTTATGTTTTTTTTTGGGCAAAAATATATCGATTCCCTCTTTTAATTTTGGAAAAAAATCGGTGACTTTCTTTCCTCATATTATGATTTTTTTTTTTTTGGGGGGGGGGGGAAATAAAAACGGAAAGAAGAGTGAAATACCTTAATTCAGCGACGATGTGTTGAATTGTAGATGATCGAGAGATATGAGTTTCACTTTTGGAGGGAAAAAAAGAGAAATAATTTATGAGTGAAGTGAAGAAGATATAGAGTAGGCGAAGAATAGAAGAAGAAAATATCAGTTGAAACATGCGTGTATATAAATTTTGGAACTAGTTTACTTATGTGGTGTTGGGTCCACAAATTTTGATTATTGAAAAAGGTTCCTAGTTTTGGTTATCCAAAATCCAAAATTTGATTATTTCTAAGGATGTTGCTAAGTTTGATTATACCGTGATGAGTCATTTTTTGCACCAACATTATTAACTTTAAAAACAATTGGCTTTTGATTATACCACTGTGGATGGCCTAAGAGCATCCGCAGTAGAATAACCAAAAGTCAATAATCAAAAGTCGTCACATTATCTTTTAGTTATCCATTTAAAGGGTTGCTATAGTTAGCAATGCAGAGGTCCACAATTAATTGTACAATCAAATTTGAATAATCAAAATTTAGCACATTATCTTTTCAACTTACAAAAATATTAAAAAAGTGACATAGAAAATAATTTTTAAAAAAATAGTTTTCAAACTAATAAAAAGAGATTATTAGAAAAAGAGAAAATATTTTTTGAAAACTTTGATTTTTTTAAAAAAGTTTTTGGTAAAAAGTTTTAAAAAAACAGTTTTTGAATAAAAAAAAGTTTTTATAAAAAAACTGTTTAAAATAGGTTTAATAAGAAAACAGTTTTCGCAAAAAAAGAAAACAGTTTTGAAAAAACAGCTTTTGCAAAACAAATAAAAACTGTTTTTAAAAGTATTTTTCTTCAAAACATGTTGAAAATAGAAGAGAGGAAAGGTTTTTGTGTAATGATAGTGTACTTGTTTGAGGAAACCAAATTTGGTTATTTACAAAAGGTTGCTAGTTTTGATTATCCATGGGCCAAAATTTTATGAGTTACTAAGAGGTTGTTAAATTTGGTTATTCCAATATATAAGCTCTTTTTTGAGTAAATGTTGATAACCTTGGCAACCTTTTGGTTTTGATTATATTCGTGTGGATGCTCTAAGAGCATCAGCAGTGGAATAAGCAAATGTGAATAATTAAAACATGCCACGTCAGATTTTGATTATCCATTTAGAGGTTTCTAAAGTTAGCAATGTCAAATCCCACATTGGTTATTTTTTGCCCATAATCAAAACCAATGGGCCCTCCAAACTTTTTCCCTTCATTTCACGCATATTTTTTGAAAAAGCGGTTTTGGAAGGAAAAAAAACAGTTTATGTTAGAAACAGTTCAAAAAAAATAGTTTTTCGAAACAAAAAATAGTTTTTCAAAAAACTCAGACTTTGTTCACTTAAGAACTGTAAATATTTTGAAAGAATTGTATTTACACAAATAGTTTTGAAATTTTAAAAACTATAAATACAGTTTTTTAAAAACATATTTTGTGTAAAAAACGGTTTTTTGAAAAACACACTTTATTCACTTACCGTTTTTAAAATTTTTGAAAATTTTGTTTTTTGTAAAAAAAAAAGTTTCTGAAAAAAATAGAAAAAAAATCTGAAAGTTACAGTTTTTTAAAATTATTTTTTGAAAACATTGTTGAGAGAGAGAGAGAATGGAAGAGAGAGAAGGTCTTTGTGTAATGTTGGTGTACTTGATTGAGAGATAAAATTTGGTTATTGACAAAATATTGCTAGTTTTGATTATTGAAGAGTCAAAATTTGATGAGTTGTTAAGAGATTGCTAGGTTTGGTTATTCCAATGTGAGCACTTTTTTGATCCAACATTGCTAACTTTAACAATTTTTTGTTTTGCTTATTCCACTGTGGATGCTCTAAGGCCCAAGAGTTAGTCTGATTGGTTGGTAGGTTTGCTTCTCACACCATTGACTAGTATTCACTTCTTAGGGTCAAACTGCAAGAAAGTAATTTCTTGAGAAAATTCTAGTCCTGGCGTGGATGTGAATAGCTGGCCTGTGACCAAGTTGGAGAAGAAATTAATTGAGGTGTGCGTAAATTGATCCGAACACCGTGTTAAACCGAAGGGAAAAAAAAAAAAAAAACTCCAAGTAAGGTACGGCGTGATTTACACGGGTTATATTGGGGCGTAAGGTAGGAGGGCCTGATCGGATGGGTGACGTAGGGCTTTTTCCGTCATGTGGCCTTGGTTTTTTGCGTCACCACTTGGTGACAAGTTCAAAAAGAAAATAAAAGATAAAAAAGGGTTCCACTGGCGGCCTATCGTTATGATAATGCAACTAGCTTTTTGGAGTTTTATTGGAAAATTAAAAATGCAAGTGGGCACGTTTTCCTTGGACTTCCATGACTAATACTATTAAAACCATAAAGTCTGTACACAAAGATAATCTGTGCACAGATTTTGTTGTAGGACTCATAATAGAGCCCAAAAAAATTATCCGAGTCGTTCATTAAATGTAAAATATTTTTTCGAAGGTCCTCGAGATAGATCAGCTCAATCCGATACTTATAGATGCTCGATCCAATCGTCTAACTTTTCATTCAGATTTCAGGATAATAAAAAATTAGACGATTGGATTGAGTATCTATAAGTTATCAGATTGAGTTAATTTTTTTCAAGGACCCTCGAAAAAAATATTTTACATTTAATGAACGGCTCGAATTATTTTTGAGGGGCCCTTGGTGGGGCTCCACAACGAAATCTTTATACAATCTGTGCATAGATTGTTTGTGTGTAGCAGGGCTCTAAGTAAAACTGGAGGGGATGGTAAGATGACTGTAATGGCCTTTCTACCTACCAGTGGTACCCTTTTCAAGTGTTTAATGCCTTGTTTGGATGGTGTATTAAAAAAATTTGAGTCTAATTTTTGAGTAATGAGTGGAGAGAGAAATTAAAGTAATAATTGAAGATATGGGTAATGAGTTGAAAGAGATAGAGAGAGAAATTAGAATAATGATTGAAAATAGGAGAGAGAAATGAGAATAATAATTAAAAGTATGGATAATTAGTGTTTTTTGAGTTGAAATTTTTTTTTTTTAAATTTGAATCCAAACAAGGCATAAACAAAGAGCTGACAGTTTTAATAACCCATCATTGAGAAGGATATATTGGGTTTTAGCATAGGACGAATTTTTTTAAATATTGGTAGTTTTATTAAATAATCCAAACCCCTTTCTACACGGCAGTACCCCTGGACCAGTGGGCCGTGGCCTCTTCCGGACCAATCAACACCCAACGACACGTTCTCATTTGTATTTCTTTATTAAAAAAAGACAAAACCATGCTTAATTAAATCATTATATGCTACTTACACTAATAATACCTACACCACTCTGTGATCTTGAATTTCGTTACTATATGAGTTTTTGTAGCAAACATCTCTTCAAGTGGTTCTAAAAGTCTCGAGTGATTCAGATGACCGATTCATGAACCGTGTCGAAACGGATCAACAGAGATCGAGAAATTTACGCGGAGACAAAAATTAATTCAACGTCAAAATAGATTTATCAATAAAAAAATATTTGCCTTTCAAAAAAGAAAAAAAAAATCAAGCACAATATTTGACTTTCAATCCAATTAATAAGTTTCATAAGTAGTTGCTGTGTAATTCAAAAGCCCAATCTTGAAGCTTGCATTCGTACTTTTGAGGATCACAAGAGTAATTGGTTTGATGATTTCCATATACCAATAGGGTGGTAGCCCAGTTGGCACAGGTGATGGGGCTTAAGTGCCTCTCCCTCCACGTGCACTCGGATTCGAGCCCCTCCAGCTGCAAAAAAATCCAGCTGTGCGTCTAGGTGGTGCTGTGGTGACGGCCTGTCCTCACGGACAGTAGCTATGGCTCGAACCGAACATTCCACAGCAGGTTGGGAGCCCCTATGATCACGCCCAAGGGGGGTTGCTACGCCGGTCGCCCTCTACCCTTTCGTTTTTCAAAAAAAAAATAAAAAATAAAAAAATAAATATATATATATATATATATACCAATAGGGGTGCTAGTAAGATTCTTAAGGTGCGGATCTGTCTTGAGATAAGGGGTCATGTGCCCCTAGATTTTTAAATCATACACTGGCATCCATACAAACATATAGTATGGTATTAGTATCTTATATTCATACCCCCTTTTTTTTTTTTTAAACCATCTTTCATTAATATATACCCTAATAAAGAATTTTACTAAGAGCATCAGCAGTGGAATAAGCAAATGTGAATAATCAAAACATGCCACGTCAGATTTTGATTATCCATTTAGAGGTTTCTAAAGTTAGCAATGTCAAATCCCACATTGGTTATTTTTTGCCTATAATCAAAACCAATGGGCCCCAAACTTTTTCCCTTCATTTCAGGCATATTTTTTGAAAAAGCGGTTTTGGAAGGAAAAAAAAACAGTTTATGTTAGAAACAGTTTTTCAAAAAACACACACTTTGTTCACTTAAGAACTGTAAATATTTTGAAAGAATTGTATTTACACAAATAGTTTTGAAATTTTAAAAACTATAAATACAGTTTTTTAAAAACAGATTTTGTGTAAAAAACGGTTTTTTGAAAAACACACTTTATTTACTTACAGTTTTTAAAATTTTTGAAAAATTTGTTTTTTGTAAAAAAAAAAAGTTTCTGAAAAATCTGAAAGTTACAGTTTTTTAAAATTATTTTTTGAAAACATTGTTGAGATAGAGAGGGAGAGAGAGAGAGAAAATGGAAGAGAGAGAAGGTTTTTGTGTAATGTTAGTGTACTTGATTGAGAGATAAAATTTGGTTATTGACAAAATATTGCTAACTTTGATTATTGAAGAGTCAAAATTTGATGAGTTGTTAAGAGATTGCTAGGTTTGGTTATTCCAATGTGAGCACTTTTTTTTATCCAACATTGCTAACTTAAACAATTTTTTGTTTTGCTTATTAATACCCTAGTTTGGCAATGTCAGAGGGTATCCTAGCTAGTTTGACAATTCTCTGTTTTCTTTTTAAATCTTCTTTTTCAAAAAAAATGTAATTTCAAGTTCAAATATAATAAAAATGAAAAATATATTTTTTAATTTGTTTACACCGTTTAAAAGATCTAAATGAGATCTATCAAACAAGACCCATATTAATAGAAAAATTATTTGGATAAATACATTATTTTTGAATTTGAAATTATCTTCTTTTTTTAAAAGTTTCTTTTCGGAGAAAGCGGAATGACAAGATTCGTTAGGGTAGCTTAGTTTGGCAATGTCAGAGGTAAAGAGAGGGACAGTTATTTTCACTTTATTTTGGTAAATATTGCCAATATACGAATGGATATGAATCTAAGATGAGTAAACTAAATTGAGGTCCAGTACTGACCAGAGTATTATAACTTGGCCTGGACACCACCTACCAAACATGTTGGGGGGGGTAACTTTTCTTCTTCATTAAAAGCTCCTGTACGTATTCTACTGTTTTGAATGATACAGTACAACTATAGTAATAGGAGTACTTTTTTGTCTAGCAAGTTTAGCCACGAGTGGCAGTGCTTTCCCACCTGCTTAAAAACCATATCCATATAAAAATACAGGGTGGTCCTAGTTACTGCATCATTGCTACTGGGGTTAGTGGCGACTCTAGGAGTTTGCGCGCATGGGTTATTTATAAGCATTTATACTTTTACCGATTGAAAATCAGAGGAAAATAAGAACAAAAAAAAAAAAACGTTGTGGTATTCGCAATTAAAAATATAGTTCCAACAAAATAGCATTTATAACTCGACAAGTGTATTGACTAATACACAAAAGATATCAAACGGCATATACTAATAATCTTTCTTTTCAGTTCTTAGACAAAAAGAAAATTACTACACCAACTTCTACGATTGCATTCGACGTGGTTTCATATTTTAGAATTATTGCATTATAGTCTCTTTCTTGACAACTTCAAATACTTTCACTTTAGTATATGCAAACAAACAATCCTACAACCATTGCTCTCCCATTCGATTACACAAACCTACTCTTCACATGTTTCATTGCCAAAAAAGCTCTTCCTAAAGTTGCGGTTGAGACGGGCAAAAGCAATGCCAACTTCACAACCGATTTTAATCAGTTGCATTTTCTTTATTTAATATTACTACAATATTGTTAAAAGATGACGCTTGAAAAAGTGAAAAGATATCAGTTCTTGAAAAAACCGTAATTAAAAAGATTGCAATAGATAAATAATATCAGTTATCTAAAAAATTGTGATATAATATATTAATTATGTCACTTTCTAAAATATTGACATAACTATTCTTTCTTTTTAATGTCAATTTCTCCTAAACTGTGATCTAATATATTTTATGATGTCACTTTGTAAAATAGTGACATAACTATTCTTTCTTTTTAATGTCAGTTTCCTCTAAACTGTGATATAATATATTTATGATATCATTTTGTAAAATAGTGACATAACTATTATTTCTTTTTAATGTTGGTTTCTCCTTATAAGTGACATTGAAGAACAAAATTTTGTTTTTGGAGAAAACGATGCCATCTATGAGCGTCGTTGCTTTGAAGTCTCAAATCGGGAGCGGGTCGTTTCATATGGTATCAGAGCCTGTACCAACCGGAAATGTGAGACAGAATCTCAACTACCCCATGCTAGGACGTGTGTTTCTAAGTGGGGGAGATTGTGAAGCCCTGCCCCTGGGGAGTTCCAGGTAGTGGTCAACCGGCCTAAGAGCAGTTGAGACCCATGCGAGGGGCTGTCAGATCAGTGACCAAAAGGGTCAACCGAGGATAGTCTCACATCGCTTGGTGAAGTGTAAGTTGTGTGCTATATAAATAATATATCGTCATCCTATTTTGTACAAGAACTTTTAAACATATAAGGGTGTCAAATCCAATTGAAATTTCATATTTAAGCGTGCTCGCACTTGAGTAATCCCGTAATGGGTGACCTCACTGGGAGGTTTGATGGAATTTGGTGTTCAAAGCGGACAATATTATACAGGGCGGGAGCGGATTGTTATAAAAGATGACGACTTTAAAGCATTTAAAGACGTTTTTACAACTGTCATCTTTTACTTTCAATTACGTTTATAAAGTGTCATTTTTATAGATACTAATGACAGTTTCAAACCGTCATTTTAAGATTCAGACTTTTAATGACAGCTCCATAGATGACAGTTTTAAAACTGTCATATTTCACGTTTAATGACACTTTTAAACTGTCATCTTTTATGATTATTGTAGTACAGTAGTTTATTCAGTATGCAACTTTCAAGTGCTATAAACATTGGAAAATTATACCGTGTGATGTCGCCATCAAATCTTAATGGGGTCATTTGTTGATTTTACAACAAAAATTCAATATACTAGTAGGAAAAAAAACCTATTCATGTGACCCCACACCCCAAGCCTTGTCGTCGCCTCTGACTGGGGTACTATATTCTGTAGCATCATCACATGAGTACGTTATTCATCAGATTTCAATGGATAGGATTAATGAATAGTATAACACACTCACACACTCTCCTATGTACTCGTATATTCTATTACTCCGTATAATAATAATAATAATAATTAACAATTGCACTCCATTTTGTGTGTGTTAACGAATGAAATGACCTAAAAACCCCTCAGAGAAAGAGTGGATTCAGTCACACATGAAGCTTTTATGTAGCTTCTTCACCTACTAAAAAAAAAAAAAAAAAGGGTGCAGCCATCAAATTAAAAAGTGTGGAAGTCACCTCTTATGGATTATATAAATTCTTAGCTAGGGCATCTCTGGTGGGTGTGGTTAGAAGTGATTTACCTCATAAAATTTCTGCCTTAACTAACCATACTCATTTTGGTGTATTTCATGTGGGTTATCTAAATGTATTGTTAACTCTAACAAACAGTACTACCTGTTGATGAAAACTATATATGGCAACACCGTCGTTAACTCTCCACCCACTCCCTTGGGTTCCGACACCGCCGTTGTTGTTTGTATTTGTATTTTATTGTATTTTGTTTGTTTGTTTTAGTTATAAATTTTTTTTGAAATTATATATATATCTCGGATGGTTTTTTTGCTGAAAACTACTGTAAAAGGCAACATGTTAGAGAGAGAGAAAGGGAGGAGAGAGATAGACACACAAGAGAAATGTCTCCTGCCGTGTCAGGGGGGAGGAAGCGAGAGGAGAGAGAAAAGTGTCGGGTAAAAAGCAAAGAAAAAAGAGAAAAGGAATAGGGTGGAGAAAGAAGTGGTATTTGGGAGTTGGGACCATCTACTCCAGTATAATTTTTTTAATGAAGGGTAGAAACTAGGGGTGTTATTCAGTCGGGTTAGGTCGGGTCGGGGTATATAATTTCGGGACCGATACTAACCGGTATTGATTTCGATTCGATTCGGTCCGGTCCGGTCCGGTCGGGAAACTAGTTGGGCCAAAGATAAAAAATTAAAAAACCCAACCTGCTCAAGGGATCCAAAAGAAGGAAGTCATAGGACGGATGCGCTTGATCTGGAATTCTCCATCAAACTAGTGCATGATTAGAAACACAGGGGAGACTCCCTCGAGTTTAGGGCAGTAACAGACCCTTCCCAAACTACCTGTACCTAATACATCTGGGCTTTGCTGCCCTTGGGACCAACTTTGAAAACATGAAAGGGACTGCTGGCTAGAGCTTGAAAATTGAGAAACAACCCTACCACTAGAAACTTTCATATGCCAAAGAAAGAAGAAAAGGGAAAGCTTGATAGAGAATAAATCAAGGGGGATGCTTGACTTCTTAGAATCTTGTTTAGGTAAAAACTCCTCATCTAAAGAAACAAAGGGGAGAGGCACTGCTAGTTATTGCCTGAGAATTTTGTGAATTCGATTAGAGAGAGAGCGAGCGAGCGAGCTTAGAAGCCGCGGATGAGACTCATGAGAGTACGAGACGGACTGAGGGAGTTGGAGATAAGAAGAGATAAGGTTTGTGGGAGAAGAACGGTGGAGATTGAAACAATTAATAATAATAACGGCCAAGATTAAAACATGTATAATATATATGTTCGGTTCGGTTCGGTCCAGTTCGGGGTAATCGGTTCGGTTCTGTCGGTCAAAAATTCCACAAAACCGAGACCGAACCGAATTTGATTGATTCGGTTCGGTTCGGTCCACCCCGAACCTGAAAAATCCGACACCACCCTGATCGAACCCCAAACCGATCGGTCAGTTTTTTCGATCCGGTCGGGTTTGTAACACCCCTAGTAGAAACTGATTTTTGCAGTACTCTCCGATTTTTAATAAGCAACTTTTTTTAGGAGTTGGCTTGTCGGCAGTCCCCTTATGGGCACTGCACCGTACAGTCGGCCCAATTATCGGCTCGTACCGAGTTTATTTTTATGATCGAAACTGTTCATGTCGTAGAGCTCGTCGAGGATTTTAAGCATGTCGAAAATCATGCTGATTAAACATTGTTTACTACCTGATCGGACCACATTTATGTTTCTGAAAATGGATATGACCGCATTGGATCAAACCCTTCAAATCTCATTTAATAAAGGAAAAATTCACTCCGATTAGGTATTAATAATAAGTATTCAATTAACATGATTTTTGACATGGTTGAAGCTCTCGACGACCTCTACGTACAACATGAACAGTTCCGATCATGAAAATAAACTCGGTACAAGCCGATGATCAGCCAACTGCACGGTGCCAGATTCTTTTTTTATACAAGGAAAAGAAAGCGAGAGGATTCAACAAAACAGGCATGTAATTTTGTGTAACTCTACTAACCTAAAAAACTAGAATTTTATCCAATTGGAGATTAGTGTGAAATCACTTCTCAATGAGTATATTATATATATATATGTCAGTTCTTAACTAGAACAGGTGCACCACTTCTATTGCCTGGACCTATCATGATATAAAAGTCATAACTACTCCTATGTTTTTTCGGTAACGCAACGAAAGGACTAATCAAAATTCAAAATAGCAAGAGGAAAAAACATATACACGCATGTTAAATGATACATACTTTTATACATCAAGTTTAGGAAGTAAGAAAACAAGAGAAAATTCTTATACAACAGTACTATACGTAGGACTAATTAACAAAATCCAAACTCAGAGACATCAAAATCACCAACACCCCCAAACACATCCAGATCAAAGCTATGATGACTATCATCATGTGTGCTAGCCGTACATGAGTATGCCCCGGAAGAAGAGATCATATCACCGTGATTAGATCCTGACGACAACGTTGACATAGGCCCAGATGAATCAAACGTCAATAAAAGATCAGCCGACGTTGATTTGTTACGGTCGAAACTAGGCTTCAGCTCTTGGTTAGGAGAATATTCCTGTTTTACCAAAGGGAAGGTTGGGTTACTTGGGTAATAGGTTTCATGGTTCAATTTGGTGCTTGGATAGTTGGTTGAACCAAAGCTAAGGAAAACCGAATTAGAGCTGTCCCCAGGGATAGTGGAATCCAGGATTATCTGAGGAGGTTTAAGTAGATTTTGACAGGTGTGACTGCCGTGGTATGTGGTCCGGTACATTGGTGGGTCCTCCTCGGTAATTTGAACCTGTTTGGTTGCTAGGCAACCTTGATCAAACTTGTGAGTGCACCTATAGTAGTTCCTGCACATTAAAAATTGGAATTAGCTATGCTTCCTAAAACTTTTCCAAAAACCAAACATACGGAGTATTAATCTGGGGCACCGACAAAAACTAATTTTAAAAAATCTTTTCAATAATTGATTAAACGCGTTTACCTGCATAAATTGTTAATATTGTAAGGAGACAGGTTCTCTATACCGAAATTATTATATTCTTTATTTCAAGTTGATCGAACAGCTGTATATGATCGAACAGCTGTATATGAAGATTCGGTTCCCCCCCCCAGTTCTTATGATGTTTAATTATGTGCCGGAGAGTGCATTGAAAAGATCGAGGATACGAATTTGTGGAACGAAGAAAAATCGATGGAACATGAGTAGAAAAATCAAACCTTGGATGTTTGGTATTGAGGATAACTTTCTGTCCATACTTTCTCCACGCATGGCCATCGTCGATCAAATTTTGGGAGGTTTTTGTCCATGTTTGGGTAGTCTTTCTGCAAATTAAAATCATTTGGTTAGTAAGAAAACATAGTTTCAAGCTCCATAATGATACAAGGTCGATCTGGTTGTAATTCTTAGGAGCAAATAGGGACAGAATTGTCTTCGCGTACAAAGTTTTCCTTCTTGTTCACGCTTGACTTGGATCCAACAAGAAAAACACTGACTATCGCACTCTTTAAAAGACCAAAATGCCCTCAAGCTCAGGAAAAAACAACAAACCATGGTACTCCAATTAATTAGATCAAACAGAAAGGAGAAAGGGATAATCGGGGTACAGTACCTCCTCTTGTAACACCCTCTCCGTTGTTTCAAAACCGATGTGCTCTTGCTACTCCCCTCGGAATCTTCGGACTGCAAGCCAATAGGCAAACTCCCGGCAGTATTTACCGGAATCTTATCGAAAGCCTGCTCAATTGGAGCCCGGTTCAACACCGATATAGATTCCGCGAACGATGCAAAGATTTTCATAAGAAGATCGTCGGCGGCGGACACAGATGATGATTTATCATCACCAGAGGGCTTTCCAAGGATAAGTGTGAGCAGCTTGTTTGCTGATTCACGGCCTTGAATTAGCTCCTGAAGTATCTTTTCCCGGTCGCCGGATAAGTTTGCCGGAGTAGAGGAGTCCATGTACATGTATTGGGCTTCCTGTTTAGCTAGCTAGTAAAACAAAGGGAATAACGGGAAAGCCTTTTTATTATGAAAGGAAAAGGAAAAGGAAAAGGAAAAAGCAACAACAGTAGTCTATAGTGGAGTACTGTAATTGCTTGGAAAATAGAGAGAGGTTGCTTAGAAAATTCCTTAGCTAAGGAAGACCTTGAATCTCCTCCACGCTCCACACTCCACGTGACGCGCCATACCTCTTCTTTTGAACCCTTCATTGTTTTTCGTGATCATAGGCGTGATGTTCACGTGCTATATGGTAGCGTGAGAGAGGAGGGGTCTGACGTCTTGCTTATGTCTCCACCCGGTTCGTCATTTCGACTTCGTCACCGCGGTCCCACCACCTACCTTCTAGAGTTATAGTAGTATTATTATTATTTTTGTTACAAGTTACTCCGTACCTTCTAACCATTAATTAAAGGAAATTGAATTCTACACTTGGATTGAAAGATATATGCAATTTAAAAATGGCACGCATTCCTGAAAATGCCAAACTTTATGGGACGGAGGGAGTATTATTTTTTATTTACAAGTTACTCCGTACCTTCTAACCATTAATTAAAGGAAATTGAATTCTACACTCCTTTTTTTGACATCTACACTCATTTTTTTGTCTTCTAGCAAAAAAATTGCATACACTTTCAACACTAAAATCCAAAAAAAAAAGTGTAGGTATCAAAAAAGGGAGTGTAGAATTCAATTTCCTTAATAAAATAGATAAGATTATGGGAAATGATTTTGCCACACCATTTTTTGAGAGTAATGCTATTGGGACCGACGGTCCCCGGACCGAAATGTGGGGTGCTTGATCAAGCACCCTACACACATCGGATGCCATTGATTCTCGCACATGGCCCCCTCGTTTTTTTTTTTTAGAATTTTTGGACGGCTCGGATCGGCCGTCCGGTGGCCGGAGACGGCCGACCGAGGCCGTCGGTACGATTTCGGTCCGGGGACCGTCGGTCCTCATATCTTTTCCGATTTTTTGATAATGTCACACCCTGCAAGTGTATTTATGCAGCAAAAAATACACTTGCAGGGTGTGGTATTATTAAAAAAGGGTGTGACAAAATCACTACCCAAGATTATATTGATAAACCCCGACGACACTTACATAGGGTGGGTTTTTTTTCTTTATTCTACATTTTTTTGTATTTTTTTGTTTTGCGTCAAATTTTTGTGACTTATTGATTTGTCTCGACGAAAGGAATCGGAAAAGTAAAATTTTTTGATCGAAACTCATAATTTTTTTGAATAAAGACAAAAATAAGTCAATAAGTCAGCTTTTTTTTTATACTTATTCTGGTCTTTTTGAACAAAATTATGAGTTCTGATCAAATTTTATTACTTTTCCGATTCCTCTCATCGAGACGAATCAATAAGTCACCAAAGTTTGACTCAAAACTAACAAATACAAAAAATTTTTTGAATAAAGACCAAAAAAAGGGGTTACTGTTCCACTTTTATAGCCAAATGAGGCCATAATAGAGTTCATTACAAATATTCTGGACAAATTTAAAATAATCATCTGAATATAAAATGAGAACACACAAGGTAATCGATATATTTTACTCTAACTCAGACATTGACCCTGACGCTAACAACGACAATCACTATCTGCCGTAAATTCATACCTAAAATCAGCAGTTTCAAAAGAGATAAAATGTTAGTTAAAGATAAAAGACAACAAATACCCCGACGATCAGATGGATTTCAACCAAGTATGACCGCACCAATGAACTTTCAAAAGCAACAGATCTAATAAAGCAATCACGAGTTGCCCGACCAAGAACATCATGTAGTGTAAGAGCACTGTTGACACGGATATTATTGTAAAGCAACATTGTCTCTGAAAGAATCCGATCTGCAGATGAAATATTTGTTCAAAGACGAAACGAACAACTCTAAAAAAGACGAGAGACAAAAATCTTTGTGGATAAAGTAGGCAGGCCAAAATCGAATAAACTGGAGTATGTAAAATGAGTTAAACAAATTTTCTGCCATCCTGATTAATTACAAATTCATTCAGGAACGCATAAGGACTAACATTGATCAAACTGAAATGAAACTTATACGGCGGTGATCTTCCCTCCTAGTCTTTATTTTGTTTTCCCAAAAAGTGAATCTTCATCTTGTACTCCAATTCCTCGTAGTATGGGGCGATGTGTTTATGATCTTTCATAATTAATTAAAGTGTACGTACGTAAATTGGTCTGGATATCTAATTATCGTAAAAATGGCACGTAGTGTGAATGCAAAGATTGGACCCCCACATTATTGACAGCAGTGCAATGCCTAGCTAGGTGGTAGGCCAGGTAGGGTTAATTTGAAAATGGACCTGAGGCTAAAGTAGGGGTGGCAAACGGGCGGGTTTGGGTCAAATTGGGTAAGTTGTTAGTGGGTTGGGTCTTTAATGGGTCATTGACCCATTTAGACCCATTAGCTATGAGTCTAATTACCCATACCCAATCCAACCCATTTATTTAAAAGCAAACCCGACCCGCCCATTAACCCAATTACATGTATACTAAAATTTATGATCGAAAAATCGGAAAAGTAAAAAAAAATTATGATCGAAACTCATAATTTTTTTCAAAAAGACGAGAATAAGTAAATTTTTTTGTCTTATTGATTTATTTTTGTCTTTATTCAAAAAATTATAAGTTTCGATCAAATTTTTTTACTTTTCCGATTACTCTCGTCAAAACAAATCAATAAGTCACAAAAATTTGACACAAAACAAAAAAAATGCAAAAAAAATTTGAATAAGTACAAAAAAATAAGTCACTTAATTTTTTAATCCAAACTCTATGCGAGACTACCATGAGAGAAATTTATTCACAGCGGAGCGCAATTTCACCGGTCCATTCGCGCAATCAATGGATGAGATGTGTTTTCAATTTTGACTGGTCAAAATAATTATTACCGGTCACAATTGGTTTTTAATTCGGACCGTTCAAAACATTTTTGGACGTGTGTGATTTAGCACAGGACAATTGAATAAATGAGAGAGAGAGAGAGAGGGAGAAGGCTAGATTCCTCAGGAGAGAGAGAGAGAGAGAGAGAGAGAGAGAGAGAGAGAGAGGCGGTCCCAATTGCAAAAGAGACGGGAAACGGTAATTGGTAAAGAGGCAGGAATTTGGTGGGTTACCTTCATTACCCATTGGGTCATTTAAGTTGACCCAATTGATGCCCAATTAAGACCCAACTAATAAATGGGTTGGGTTGGGTCTATTTTTTAACTGATGGGTATATTTGTTAATGAATCTGGGTTCAATTTGCCACCCCTAAGCTAAAGTATTGCGTTCACACTATATGAAGTGAAGTGAACCCCCCCCAACGTTTAGTGGAATTTAAAAAGTAGCTTCCACACCGTGCTTATAAAATTTTAAAAATACATATTGCACGTAAAATGAGTGACAGTCAGTCAAGGGGAATATTTTGGTCCTACGTACTACACCATTTTAAATAAATTACCATTGGCAATTTGGCATAGCATCCACCGCAATAAATGACACCAAAAAAGGAACAAAAAAGAACTTGAAAACAATTTCCAAAAATAAACTATAGAAGGAGCACATGAAAGTTGAAGTATTATTTATTCGTGTCTTTTGATTGCCGCGCTTGACCCTATCCTAGTTTGATGAAAAAATGTCTAACCCACAATGTAATACTAAGTACTAACACTCTGAAATTTTTTGGTCTTGTAACGTTGCGCTAGACATTAGACATGCATGTACGACATAAATTCGCAATTGCGATGTGCTGCATCACTAGGGACATCTTGCTCCTACTACACCTTCTTATTGTACCACCAAAAAAAAAAAAAAACATTTTCCTAACTATAATGGAACCTAAAAATTTCAATTGCCGAACGAGTTATATAAGTCACAGAGTTAAATCAGTTTATAATAAAAGAACCCTAAAAACTTAAACAGCTCTAATATTAAGCTTTCCATTATATATATATATATACTAGCGAATGCCCGTGCCTGAAGGCACAGGTCGAACAATGAGCAAATGGAGGACATGTTGTAAAAAAATGGATAGGAACAAAGTAAACTACAGTTTATACGCAAGACAAATTGAGGTGCAAAAAATATTCAAGTAGGTAAAAAATTTCCAAAATCCATAAATCACCCAACACACGTAATAAAAATTAACTACTGTCAAACCAAATATCTATTTGTAAAACTTAACCTAACAAATAAAATGTCATTATAAAATTTTCAATGTCTTAACAAAGTTCTTATCACAACGACCCCATTGTCTCTTTGCCAGTCTTCGACATTCCTACATAAATACGATTAAGAATTATTAAATTCATCATGAAATATGAACGGGCAATGAAATCAAAATGACAACTTATCACCCCTACAATCTTTGTATTCGTTTATTACCTTTGAAAATGTGCCAAGACTCTTTTGACCAATCAACTATTAATACGAAAGTCACCACAGGGGCACAATGGTCAAGGCCGACAATTTTTGGAGCAGGAATAATAAACGCGTATGGGAATTCATAAAATTGAGAAATGTAGTCTTTGAGTATTTGCACCCCATTTTCTTGGCAAAACATCACAAATAAAGGTATTACTATATTATTTCAATTCTATACAGTGTAATTTATATCTAGCTTTTAAGTACTTACCTTTAACATTAATTTCTTCAGATATGATGGGACACATAGTAAGATAAATTCTATACAATGTGAATACGGACGTTGTTGCCAATGTTGGCACATTGCTCATCGCGGGCAGTCTCGATATTTATTTCGTGTAGAGGTTGTGTCTATAAATAGACAATGAACTGTTCAGTTGCATATATTTGAATTGGAGGTTGTATTGTCTATCATATTTGCATGTCATTGTTTTTATTCAAAAGAGTCTTGCCCTGGTATCCCTTAGCAAGTGTTGTTCTGATCACCGAATAGTGCTTTGCTTTAGAATTCGCTCTCGTTCTCGTCGCGCACGTTGTGCTAGTGTTGATTTTGATATCTCTTTACCAACTTGTGGCTAAAGAATGTATAGAAGCAATTTTCATGTCATAATTAGTATCCCAATACTCCTTAAAAAAGTATCAGTATTACTAAAGCACTAATATTTGTTTCCCAAATGGAAGATAGAAGTTAGGTGTCAACATGTATACATGTGAGTTTTCCTTTCCACTTGGCAAGCGTTGTTCTGACAGCTGAGCAGTGCTTTGCTTTGGAATTCGTTCTCGTTCTCGTCGTGCACGCTACGCAAGAGTTGATTTTGATATCTCTTTACCAGATTGTGCCTAAAAGTATGCGTAGCAACTATAATCAATTATTGTAATCCCAATACTCTTTAAGAAATTAGAACACGAATGTGATGTCTACCAAATTAGGTCAAAGGGTCAAATTGTCCCAATAATCCATTTCTTAGTTAGTTGACACCCAGTTTTTTTTTTATCAAAATAAAGATAGGAGGTACGCCAAAGAGTCATACCCGTGAATATTCTTCTACTGTTCTATATGTGTTGGCTGCCTTTTGCTAGTCATTGTCTCTAATTCTTCGTACCCTGCTAAGAAAATATATTATGTTCTTATAGGATTAGGGCAATGAAAAATGATACACAAAACTCCCAGCGATCATGAAGATAGAGTCCATCGGTCTTCGGTCGCACACTTTTTTTTTCCCCATAACTTCACTAACCCAACAACCAAGATTGGGGAAAAAAATGGATGGAAGCTCGAAGTTCAATTGTGATATCGAAGTTGCGGTTCCCTATCAAACTGTATGAGGCATTTTTAATCTCCAGCATCATTTTTACCACCGTTAATATAGCATGAAAGAATGCCCACAATTGTCTGATCAAAGTTCAAAAACATGCAACTTATGGAATAAAGATAAGAAAGCACTCTGAGCCGTTTCCCTCATGTATCCCTCTTTCCCTCATCATTTGTATTTGCTAGGATTAGGGCAATGAAAAAACTCCCAGCGATCATGAAAATAGACATGAAGGTAGAGTCCGTCGGTCTTCGGTTGTCATGGTTTTTTTTTTTTCCCCATAAACAACCAAGATTGGGAAAAAAAATGGACGGAAGCTCGAAGTTAAATTGTGAAATCGAAGTTGCGATTCCCTACCAAACTGTATGAGGTATTTTTGCAAACACCTTGGATGCAGACCACCGCGCTCAAAGATCACTATTAATATAGCATAAACAACTTATGGAATAAAGATAAGAAAGGACTATGAGCCGTTTCCCTCATGTATCCCTCTTTCCCTCATCATTTTTATTTGCTACTAATTAATTTAACATGTTTCTGCTGGCCAGTGGGATAAGGTTGAAATGGAGTACCAAAGCATGAAATTTCAATAATACGGGAGAATGACGGGACGGTAGGGAGAGGGAAGAATTCTTAAAAGGCACAGCGCTTACTTAAAAGACGGTAGGGAGAGCAGCAGCAGCAAAGCGTCGCAATTACCAACAATATATTTTAAAAAATGCCTCATATTTTTACAAACACCCTGGATGCATTCGGTTTGCCCGAAGACTACCGCTTCAACATACCGATTAGAATATTCATTTCCAATTTGGAAGAAAGGTGGCCGTAATTTCTGATGGCGACGAATATCTCGTCTTAACCACAAGAATTCCAACCAAACTTGGGGCATGTGGCATCTACGGAGTCATAGTCAAATTGATGCTTCAATTCTTACAAACAAACAGGCCCTTAATAGATTAATCAATCTCTAATGCAAGCACCCACGTAGAAGTTCAGAACATTGAACTATAAGATGAGAAATATGATAAGTAATAGATTAATCAATCTCTGTCACATTGTTGTTGTGGTTGTGTGAGGTATTTTACAGGCTTCTGGAATCGAATTGTTGTTGGGTTGTTGTTCGGAGGAAGCGGCCGGAGTGGAGAGAGCGGCGGCGCAGTGTATGTACGACATAAATTCGCAATTGCGATGTGCTGCATCACTAGGGACATCTTGCTCCTACTACACCTTCTTATTGTACCACCAAAAAAAAAAAACATTTTCCTAACTATAATGGAACCTAAAAATTTCAATTGCCGAACGAGTCATATAAGTCACAGAGTTAAATCAGTTTATAATAAAAGAACCCTAAAAACTTAAACAGCTCTAATATTAAGCTTTCCATATTATATAGGGAAAATTTCAAAATGACACCTGAACTTTGCACCAAATGTCACAGAGACACCTGAACTTAAGTTTATTTCAATTAAACACCTGTACTAACAAAATCCCCAAATTTAGACCCCCGCCGTTATTCTCTGTCCCAAAAATTGCTAACATGGCATTTCCAACCCGTTTAAGTTGCCCTATTACACATATTTCTAACAAGGGACAATGCACCCAAGCGAATGTAAAGTACTTATACGTAGTGGGTGCATCGTCCCTTGTTGGAAATATGTGTAATAGGGCAACCTAAACGGGTTAGAGATGCCATGTTAGCAATTTTTGGGACAGAGAATAACGGCGGGGGTCTAAATTTGGGGATTTTGTTAGTACAGGTGTTTAATTGAAATAAACTTAAGTTCAAGTGTCTAAATTTGGGAATTTTGTTAGTACATGTGTTTAATTGAAATAAACTTAAGTTCAGGTGTCTCTGTGACATTTGGTCCAAAGTTCAGGTGTCATTTTGAAAATTTCCCTATTCTATATATATATAAACCATGTACATAGCGCCCGTGGTTCTAGCTCTAAAGTAAGAAAGCAAACTGGTTGTTCAACTCGATCGTAGATCTCGTAGAGAAGAAGAATATATTATGAAAAGGTTTAATTTGATATCTATATAATAAAACAGCTCAGTATTTAAATCCTATGTACATAAATCTAACGGCCCAAACTTATCCCTCATAAATCCTACGGCTAAGAAGAGTTTTAGGGCTGAAAAATTCTATTTTCAATCTTCTCTAACCTTTCCTATTCCAACTTTCTTTTGTTATGGAAAGAAAAGATAGAAAGTAATAAAATTTTATTGCCAAAAAAAGAGCCGAATTTTGAAATAAGAAAAGGAAGTAATTTTTGAAACCTTAGCACTCTCTCCCTCTCCGAACCAAGGCAAAATCTTCTCTAACTTTTCCTATCCCAACTCTCTTTGTTATGGAAAGATAGAAAGCAATAAAATTTCATTGCTAAAAAAAGAGCCGGATTTTGAAATAAGAAAGGGAATAATTTTTGAAACCTTAGCACTCTCTCTCTCCGAAGCAAGACGAAATCTTCTCTAACTTTTTCTATCCCAACTCTCTTTTGTTATGGGAACATAGAAAGTAATAAAATTTCATGTATAAAATTAGTGCAAGGCAGATCGTAAACTAAACAAAAGGGTAGGAAATATTTTTGTTTATCGGTTGATCAATTTCAATTTTTTTGGTGTGTGTACTTTTTTTTGTAAACTAAACAAAATGATAAGAAAAAAATCTGTTTGATCCTAATTTAAGAAAAAATCTTCCCGTATAAATCAGTTTTGTTGGTGAGGGTGGTCAATAATTTCGCAATTCATTTTAGTTGGGTTCAAAACGCGTTGCGCCGTGCCTTTAGGCACGGGCAAACTCTAGTACCAAATAAATGACGAATACGATGTTTGAACTTAAATTGCCTACTTTCACTTTCATTCGATCGAACTTATTTGGTTCTTAGCATATATAAGACAATCTGCAGCCCCAGTTGATCAAATATTCGAACCCCTTTCTACACGGCAAGTACTACCCTTGACGCCTGAAAGGACCATTCAACAAAATCTACTCCAAGAACAAGATGATTTAAGTTTACAATAATAAGTATATCTCATCTGCACTGTCCTCTGGAATTTTTGTTTATAAAAAGTTTTGACATTTCAAATGTATAAGTAGCCCAAATATCGTTTGAGCCTATCACTCTTAGTATAAATAAATTCTGGTTCCGCCTTTGCAACATGGTTGGTAACAGATCGTGTCCCGAGTTATTATATATCACAAATAAATGTCAAACAAAACTCTTTATGTAGCTTCCACTTAAAGGTTAGGGCGGTAAACCAATCAAGCTGCTTGAAGCTCGGCTCGTTAAGGGCTCCTTCGCAACTCTTTAGTAACCAAGCCGAGTTCGAACTCAAGTTTTAGGCTCGTGTAGTAAACGAACAGAGCCCAACGCTCTAGAACTCGGTTCGACTCGAAATAGCACGGCTCATTTATAGAGGCTTGTTAAGTAAATAAACCGGGCTCGGCTAAACGAATCGAGCTCGAAACACGACAAAACTCGGCTCGTTTGCACCCCAACTAAAGATTGAATAAGTTTTACAATGTTTTTTTGTGGAATTTATTTTATCAACAGCAATAAAACTCGAATAAACTAAGTAAAATGAGCTAAACAAAATTTCTGCCATCCTGATTTATTACAATTTCCTAACTATAATGGAACCTAAAAATTTCAATTGCTGAACGAGTCATATAAGTCACAGTTAAATCAGTTTATAATAAAAGAACCCTAAAAACTTAAACAGCTCTAACATTAAAGCTTTCCATTATAAAAAAAAAAAAAAACCCATGTACATAGCATCCGTGGTTCTCTAAAATAAGAAAGCAAACTGGTTGTTCAACTTATAGATCTCGTAGAGAAGAAGAATATATTTATCAGGGGACAATCAATTTGACCGAAACATCTATACGTACATGAGAATTAAGGTCTAATTTGGTATACCAAATAAATGACAAATACGATGTTTGAACTTAAATTGGTATTCTAGTACATGCCTACTATCATTCGATCGAAACTTATTTGGTTCTTAGCATATATAATAAGACAATCTCTAGCCCCAGTTGATCAAATATTCTAACCCCTTTCTACACGGCTGTACCCTTGACGTCTGAAAGGACCATTCAACAAAAAAGAACAAATGATGTAGGACATATCGTTCTGAGAGAACTTTTAAGGCTATATCTATAAGCTAACTAGGGTTTCTTTTAAATTGGACATATCGTTCTGGGACTTCGGGTTGGTGCTGTGCGAAGCACCATGTTGCGCACATGAGGTGCGCAACATGGTGCTGCGCATACCACTGCACAGCACTATTCCCTCTTCATCATTCTGAGAGAACTCCTTATATTTTTTAGACAAGGATGATTTGCAAGGAACCACGCAAGGAAAAATGCGTTTGGACCTATTTTGGGTCCCACAAAAAACTAAGAAAATATCCATAAATTTTTTAATATTATTTTATGGAGCCCTATAAAAAATCAGCTTTAATGGACATTGGTAAGTATTACTTTTGAATTCATATGTGCGAACTAAGCAGTTTCGCCATACGAATCCAAAAGTAATACTTACCGATGTTCATTGGAGTTGATTTTACAAGGCTCCATAAAATAATATTCAAAAATTTATGGATATTTTTCTAAATTTTTGTGGGACCCGGAATGAGCCCAAACGCGTTTTTCCTTGCTTGTGGTTCCTTGTAAATCTTCCTTGCAATTAAAATTTTTTATTTTTTATTTTAGAGAGCCACAACAGCCAAGTTTCAAAGGAGATTTTCCTTTGGTCCCATTGAGGTAATTGTTGGAGCTACATTATATGATTAGGATATTTCTGCTAGAAATGTTAAATGCCTAAACAAGAACAATAATCAATAAGGCAACTAGATATTATTAGAGAAAAGATAAGAATAGTCTGTGGGATGGTTGAAGCACGTGATGGCGCCCTCCTAAGGAATGATACACCCCCTTTTGCACGGGGTTGGATGACGTTCTTTTCCCGAGATACAACGACCTTCAAGTTCAACCGATAGTTTTCCGACACTCGAAATCCAAATATATAGTGTACCAAATATCTATATATATGAAAGAAGATGGCTGAAAGTATTTTGTTTTGAACAAAAATCAACGGGTAGGAAATATAAGTCTTATCAGTGTGAAAGTTTGTAAAGCCAAAGAGAGAGAGTTTTTGATAGAATTGTGCACTGTTATCTTTTTCAGCCGAATAACAAAGTAGAGGTTTTATAGGCATTAATAAAACGTAAGTTTATTATGCTAACAGATAGTGGTCTCGAAACTAGGAGGAAAAATGGGAAACCTAGTCAAAATGGTTTTCAACTAAGCACTCTCATTTTAACTCTAACTGTACATTCCTATAATTACTCCATAGACCCACGTGATCAGTGTTAACGTAAAAGTAAAATATTAAATTAAAACCAACAGTAATTGTATTCTCTACTCTGTCTTTTCGTTTTGATTTACCATTTCATAGAGCAACCGAGTTCATGGATTGGGCAATAGTTTTGAGTTAATTTATTGGGTTTAAGAGAGAGAGAGTTGTGAGATTGGTAGCTTGTGCGTTGTGGTGCACGTTGATTTGATTTGAGGATGTTGGGAATTGCTAGTATTGGGGAATTAGTGGAATAATGATAAGTATAATTTTACATGGAAAATTGATTTTGGCACTCCAGTTTTAATCATTGGCACTCTACTTTGTGTGTTGATCATGTGAGATTACAAGTAGAAAGTGGAGTGCTATTGGCTAAAAATGGAGTGTCAAAATCACCGTCTTTTTACATGTGGCAAAAGAGTTAAATGGGGTGAGGCGGTGTGCTTATGCAATTTGCATGGAGACTAAATAGTTGTGTTTGTGAGAACAAAGTCTATATGGTTGAGTTTGGGAATGGAGAGCACGTGGGCCGGTTTTACTTAGGAAATACTACATAGTATTTGAGTTGAAAATTGAAGTTCAAGGTTTTGGATGGTTCTGGTGGCTTGGAGTGAGCTAGTTCTAGGATTAATTAATTGTAATTTGATATTAGACCTAATTGGTACATTTGGTGATACAATAATGCTATATGATTCTCTCTTCAGGTTGGTTTCGTTTTGCGTTTTCGATTTCATTAGTTTTGGACTCAGCTGAGTAGTTAAGTATGTTACGTATTTTCGAAAGTTTTCTGTGTCCCTTAAAAGTATTTCTTTTAGAAATTTATATGAATGTTATTCAGAAACTCAAAACTGTTTATAAGTTGTTCTATAAATTGACATGCGATGAATTTTTTGAGATCAATTGTTAATATTCTTTTTGGTGAGAACTTGGTGGATATTAATGGGAACATTTATTTCGGAAGTCCAGGGAAATTATTCCTCCTCATGTTGGTGACCCTGGCCATTGGGGAAAAGACCATGTCAGGCCGGTGACCCTAATGCTCAACGGCTTTCTTTTGCCGAATCGTCTTACGGAAAAGTACCACGGGCTGCCAACCCTGGTGACTCTAAGTTCAATATTGGATCCAATTTTGATGAGGTTTATTTTGGCCATGGTACTGTTTGATTGTGCAGGTTCCCCATTGTTGATGTAATTGATGTCAGATACTTGGATCTTTTTGTTATTGTTGGATCATTGATATTGTTTGGTTCATGTTATGTTTGTGCCCCATGCTTGTGACTAGATCCAGTTGGTTTGAGTTCTTTGTAATAAAAAGATTTTCAGTCGCTTATAAATCCAAAGCTTTGGTATTTAATTTAATTTCTTTTTAGGCTGCATGTTCTACAAGTTTGGGTCTTGTAGTTCATGACCGGTCACTACCATTTTGGGGTGTGATAGTAAATGAGCAGATTGAGCCCAACGCTCTAAAACTCGGCTCGACTCGCGAAAGCACGGCTCATTTATAGAGACTTGTTAAGTAAATAATCTGGGCTCAGTTTAACGAATCAAGCTCGAAACATGACAAAACTTGGCTCGTTTGCACCCCAACTTAAGATTGAATAAGTTTCACAATATTTTTTTTTTGCGGAATTTTTGTAATCAACAGCAATAAAACTCGAATAAACTAAGTAAAATGAGCTAAACAAAATTTCTGACATCCTGATTCATTACCAGGAACGCATAAGGACTACATTGATCAAACTGAAATGAAACTTATACGGTGATCGTCCCTCCTAGTCTTTATTATTTCCCTAAAGAGTGAATCTCCATCTCGTACTCCAATTCCGCGTAGTATGGGGCGATGCGTTTATGGTCTTCCAAAATTAATTAATGTGTGCGTAAGTTGGCCCGAATACCTAATTATCGTAAAAATACCACGTAGTGTGAATGCTAAGATTGGACCCCCACATTCTTGACAGCAGTGCAATGCCTAGCTAGGTGGTAGGGTTAATTTGAAAATGGACCTGAGGCTGAGGTATTGCGTTCACACTATGCTTATATGAAGTGAAGTAAACCCCCCCAAAAACCCACGTTTAGTGGAATTTAAAAAGTAGCTTCCACACTGTGCTTATAAAATTTAAAAAATACATATTGCACGTATGATGAGTGACAGTCAGTCAAGGGGAATATTTTGGTCCTACGTACTACAACATTTTAAATAAATTATCATTGACAATTTGGCATAGCACCCACCGCAATAAATGACACCAAAGAAGGAACAAAAAAAAAAAACTTGAAAACAATTTCCGAAAATAAACTATAGAAGGAGCACATGAAAGTTGAAGTATTATTTATTCGTGTCTTTTGATTGCCGTGCTCGAACCTATCCTAGTTTGATTTAAAAAAAAATGGGTTAGAGTCTAACCCAGAATGTAATACTAGCACTCTGAAATTGTATGGTCTTATAACGTTACGCTAGACATAAGACATGTATGACATATAAATTCGCAATTGCGATGTGCTGCAATACTAGGGATATCTTGCTCCTACTACACCTTCTTATTGTACCACAAGCAACTAGCGAGGTAGCTATGCAATGCACACAAGCACGAAAAATATACTACTATGTTGGTTTGGATTTGGAGAGAGGCTTTTTAAGATAATAAGTGGAGAGAGAGGTAGATAGAGAAATCAAAGTAATAATTGTAAACACCAAATTCTCTTTTTAAATTTTACTAGGGAAAATAACTGTCAATGACGTGTTTTGATAATTTCATACCCGCCAAGGATATTTTCAGCATAAACAAATATCCTTGACATGTATTAATTATCAAAACACGTCATGGGCCGTCATTTTCCTATTATATGCTACCGTAACTGCCAATGAAGTGTTTTGATAATTTAATATTCGCCAAGGATATTTTCAGCATAAACAAATGTTCTCAGCATATCCTTGACATGTAGTATTAATTATCAAAACACGTCATGAGCCGTCATTTTCCTATTATATGCTACCGTACTTAGTCGACAAAAAACTGGTTGGCCCATGTTGTGGGTGAGTGAGCCCTTTAAACAGCGCAGCGGGCTTTCAGGTGTAAACAGCCCAAACAAACCAAGGCCCAACCCGATCCATCTAAAAATACAGTAAGTAGACTACTTCTCTCAGCATCATCATCACAGCCGTCAATTTCATTTAGACCAACAATAACCGCTCGATCTCTGAAACATCATCTGACACCTAACCAATGCTTTGTCTGAGGTTGAGAATCCAGATACACTCGTCGCCGTCTCCGCTCTCCACTTTCTTCAACAAACAACAACTTCATTTTCTTGCATCTCCAAAATCAGATCTGGTAAAAACATACATGAACTCTCTCTCTCTCTCTCTCTCTCTCTCTCTCTCTCTTCTCTCTCTCTACTTCGTGTAACATGCATGTGTTTAACTGTTTATGATCTCTCTGATTTGATTGTTCTTGTAACGAGGGGGATCTAGGGGGGGGATATGGAGAGAGAGCTTGTGGAGTTGTTCGAAGCGGCCAAGAAGGCAGCCGATGCGGCTGCGCAGGAGGACCAAGGAGCCTCCTCGGCTGGCCCCAAGGTCGACCGCTGCCTCGATGTGCTCAATCAGCTCAGAAGTTTTCCCGTTTCCTATGATGTTCTTGTGTCAACGCAGGTACATTAACAATTTTATCCAATTTGTTTCTTAGGCCTCGAATTCATTGCTTTTTATAGCAAAGTTCAGATCTTTTTCGTCTTTCTATTCATGTGTCGTGGAGTTTTTTTTTTTGTTTTTTTGCAGATTTAGGGATCTGATTTAGGGTTAGGAAAATGATTTTCGCACCCAACTTTTTTTTAATTCACCCCATTATTTTTGTGTTTAACATTACACACAACACAAGCCAATTAAACATCAAAGGTCAAATTTCTTAGTGCATTTAGGAAAAAAGTGGAGTGCAAATATCATTACCGGCCAATTATATACTTGGCCAAAGGAAAAGGCAATACTCAGTTCTTCACAGTCTGTCATCCCGTCATTTAAATGTAATAGAGTAGTGAACATTGTTTCAGTTTTGCTCCAAACTTGTTTCCATTAGCCCTTTATAACCACAGCCCTTTACGTCTCATATTTTCGAGGCAATCTTGCGGCTGCTAATATTTAGTACTACTAGAATTTAGGAAAGTAAAAGGCCAGCTTAAAATACACACAAAAAAAAAAAGTGCTTAAAACATACTAACCTTTTTAAACATCCACAACTTTGTCATTGCTGTCTTCATGTAAACTTCTAATATCTATGAAAGCTTTGTACTTGAAAAACTAACTGATATACTTAAAAGCTCAAAAAGTAGAGCACAAAGAAGTGGATACGATGATCAAGATGTAGACCTTCTTGTTAGTTATAGTACCAAGTTACCAACTCCCATCGTGAACGGGATTGGGATGACAAGGTCGGAGGCCCCTGGCATTTGCAAGTTAAAAAGAAATACTGTAATCAGGTATTGTCACTTCAATCAGTGGCGGCTCCAGAATTTCTTGTTAGGGTAGTCATGGTACGTGGAGGGGAGCAGGAGGTTTGATGATGTTTTTGGTTTAGCTAGTCATTTGAAAATTAAAATTATCCAACTTACTAAATAGGATTAGCGTTTATCAAATCTTGTCGTTAAATAGATTAAATTAAACTTCTCAAATCACGGGTAAAACTAGATCCTTAATGAAGTATCGTTCTAGTTGAACATGTAAAGTAGATTTTTTATGTTCAAAGAACAATGTAACCACGATGACATATTAGAATTATCTGATGTGGCTCTGTGTATACAACAATCACAGATGAAGTGTTAGCTCCGTAAGATTTTATTTTATTTATTTTTGATCAGTAAAGCTCCGTAAGATTTTATAGTTAGTATTTATTAAGTTATGTCTGGAGTTATACAACATCTGACAATGTAGTAGAATGTTGTTCCTTCTGCATTACTTAAGCCCAAATTAAGGTTTTTATGCTTACTTCTATTGAAGTAACGTTAGACAACAAAATTATGAATGAGTAAACTTTGAATGGGTGTTCAGACTAAAAAAAGAGTGAGTTGGGTGTTCATTTACAGTTGAGTAAGCTAAAAGTAATAGCACATGACTAGCATATGGATATGTATTATGTATGTACTGAAAGTTCCTAATCTAGGGTATTCATTGGACTACCGTTGGTTGCACCTAGCGCCGCATCTGAGTTCAATGGAGGATGGAAATTGAAATTATACTTGTGCGGAACAAGATGACCTATATGAGATTCAATTTGGTCTGTTATATATATGATAATAGAGTAGTGAATGTTGTTTCAGTTTTGCTCCAAACCTGTTTCCATGAGCCCTTTATAACCACAGCCCTTTTACGTCTCATATTTTCGAGGAAATTTTGTGTCTGCTAATATTTAGTAGAATTTAGGAAAGTAAAAGGCCAGCTTAAATACGAATTTTTTTTTTGCTTAAAACATACTATATCCTTTTTAAACATCCACAACTTTGTCATTGATGTCTTCATGTAAACTACTAATATCTATGAAAGCTTTGTACTTGAAAAACTAACTGATATACTTAAAAGCTCAAAAAATAGAGCACAAAGAAGTGGATACAATGATCAAGATGTAGACCTTCTTGTTAGTTACAGTGCCGAGTTACCAACTCTCATTGTGAACGGGATTGGGATGACAAGGTAGGAGGCCCCAGGCATTTGTAAGTTAAAAAGAAATACTGTAATCGGGTATTGTTATTTCAATCAGTGGCGGCTCCAGAAATCTTGTTAGGTACTCACGGTACGTGGAGGTTCGATGATGTTTTTGGTTTAGGTAGTCATTCAAAAATTAAATTATCCAACTTACTAAATAGGATAGCGTTTATCAAATCTTATCATTAAATGGATTAAATTAAACTTCTCAAATCACGGGTAAAACTAGATCCTTAATTAAGTATTGTTCTAGTTGAACATGTAAAGTGGATTTTTTATGTTCAAAGAACAATGTAATTATGATGACGTATTAGAATTATCTGATGTGGCTCTGTGTATACAACAATCACAGATGAAGTGTTAGCTCCATAAGATTTTATAGTTAGTATTTAGTAAGTTATGTCTGGAGTTATACAACGTCTAACAATGTAGTAGAATATTGATTCTTCTGCATTACTTATGGCCAAATTAAGGTTTTTATGCTTACTTCTATTCAAGTAACGTTAAACAACAAAATTATGAATGAGTGAACTTAGAATGGGTGTTCAGACTGAAAAAGAGTGAGTTGGGTGTTCAATTTACAGTGGAGTAAGCTAAAATTAATTGCACACGACTAGCATATGGATATGTATGTACTGAAAGTTCCTAATCTAGGGTATTCATTGTACTTCCGTTGGTTGCACCTAGCGCCGAATCTGAGTTCAATGAAGGATGGAAATTGTACATGTGCAGAACAAGATGACCTATATGAGATTCAATTTGGTCTGGTTTATGATGATTCACAAGGGCTTCTGCTTAGTATTTCACCTTTTTTTTTTTTTTTTCAGAAATAGGTATCGCACAAGCAAGAGATTATCATATGTATTTATGTAAACTGATCTATTAGTCTACTGCTGTGGGGATTTATAAATGAATATATGGTATAAGTTGATGCATATGAAGGTGTCATAGATTGCCTTTCTCACTAACTTGCCGTCAATAGATAGTTCCCTATTTCCTGGGTACTATTGACTGCTTTGCCAGCACTACAGTGTGTTTGCCCCTTGTCATCTCATCAGATTGTAGGAGGCACTCTGTCCTAGCTATATAGCCTATATGGTTTTTGTTCGGTTGTAAAATTGTGAATTTTGAGTTATGACAATATTGCTTTATTGGTAGTGTAGCAGATGTGAAATTGTTTATTTGTTTAGTGGGTTGCTAGTTTGGTGTTGTGCTCACCTAATGGAAATGGAGAGAGAACAATACAAAAATATGCACTCTAATAATGGAAAAATGTTGGCATCAGCACAACTCGAACCTGTTGGAGTTTTCCTCTAATATTTGTTGGAATTTGTCCCACATCGGTTTATTATCACCTCAAAAACTAGTATATGAGCCCGGGCGGCCTCTCCCCTCATTGCCAATTGGTTTTGAGTTGGATGCTTTAGCATGATATCAGAACTAGGTTTTCGTAGGCTTTTCCCTTCGTTGGGGCCGTTCCATTCCTTTGTTGACCTCTCCTCGTGCAAGTCGGCGGTTGCACGTGCGGGGGAGTGTTGGAATCTGTCCCAATTATCACCTCGAAAACAAGTATATGAGCTTGGGCGGCCTCTCCCCTCATTGCCAACAAGTTTTGAGTGAGATGCTTTAACAATATTGATAGCACCATTTATGTGTACTGGAAAGCCAGAGACCAATTTATTGATTTCTTTGGAGAACAAAATGACTAAAGTTGTGATGGAATAGGAGGATTTTCTCACAAGCTTGGTCTTGCTTGATTCTTGCTACTGGACACCAGCTCAATAATATTTATTGTAAGGAGATAAAAGTGCAAAAAATCTTGAAGAACTAATTGAACATTAGATGTAATTATCTTGATGCCCCTATCTTCAGATGTTCATTTTATCAATTGAATTTTTCATGAGATACCCAATTTCAGGTGGCGAAAAGGCTTAGACCCCTCACTAAGCATCCTGCAAAGCAGATTCAGACAAGGGTTGTGGATGTGCTCGAGATTTGGAAAAAGATTATCGTGAATGAAGCAACTAGGAAGAAAAATGATGGCATTGATATTAGAAGCCCAAGACTGACTGAGGGGACAGAGGTAAAGAATGTAAAAGTTGAGGAGGTTCGTAAGACTGCTTCGATTACGGCTGAGAAATTTTTGAAAACTGAAGGCGATTTGAAGAGGCATGGAAGCTTTTCAAGATCAGAGAGTATCAACATTGAGAAGAAAACAGGACCCACGGATACAGTCAAGGCTGAGAAGATGGATTGGAGTGAGACCGTTAAGATACAGAAGGAAGAGGAACACGTTTTTTCAAGATCAGAAGCTATCAAGGTTGAGAAGAAAGTTGAAACTGTGAACACTGTCAAGGCTGAGAAGAATGGTTGGAGGGAGACTGCCAATGCCAAGGTTGAAAAGATATCCAACAAAGAGAAACCGGCTTCCAGCACAAAGAAACCACCTCAAGCATCTAGTGCCCCCCCAAAGCTGACTTCTATGATCAAGTGTAATGAAGTTACACGTGACAGAATTCGGGAGCTTCTTTTAGAAGCATTCTCGAAAGTTCCTGGCGAGGCTAACGAGGACTTCAAGGATGAAGTTGATGCATGCGACCCAATTCGTGTTGCTGTATCCGTAGAATCTGCAATGTTTGAGAAAATGGGTCGATCAACTGGGGCCCAGAAGATCAAATACAGGTCTATAATGTTCAACCTAAAGGATGCGAACAACCCAGATTTAAGAAGAAAAGTGCTTCTTGGACAGGTCAAACCAGAGAGGCTAGTCGATATGACCCCGGAAGAAATGGCCAGTGATGAAAGGCAACGTGAGATTGAACAAATCAAAGAGAAAGCTTTGTTCGAGTGCGAGCGTGCTGCTGCGCCTAAAGCCTCAACCAATCAATTCAAGTGCGGTCGTTGTGGTAAAAGAGAAACTACTTACTATCAACTGCAGACCAGGAGTGCCGATGAACCTATGACAACCTTTGTAACATGTGTAAACTGCCAGAAACATTGGAAGTTCTGTTAGAGGGAATTCTGCTGGTGAGAGAAACAGTTTAGATTAGTAATTGTAGTGAATGACTTGTGGATTGGATCATAATGTTTAAGAGTTGTAGCGCCGGATTGGATAAGTAATTTAAGTACTACACATTCCTCGCCACTGTATTGGCAATTTTGGAAAAATCCCGAACAGCTAGTGTCATAAAAGAATAATAATATGGGATTTTACTACCATCTATGCTGAAAACCAGATGGGAATTGGGTCTGTCTGGCAAAGAGAATTTAGATGAAAAGAAAAAATAGTTATAGAGTTTGGTGTCGCTTTCATTTCCTGGTCTGTCGAACCCTCCAAGTTTGAACAAAATGCCAAGTAATTAATCCTGGATAGTTTGAACAAAATGCAAAAAATTCCCCCCCCCCCCCCCCGAAGATACTTTTTAAATTTAGCATTCTTGAGTTTATTTTGCAGAATTAATTTTCACATGATAAATCTCATAGTTACTATTATTAAATAGTACACAATGCATGATCCAAAAATGGGATTTTCAAACACCTTTGCATCCTACACTTGAGTAAGGCAGATAAATGAACCGAACGAGTCAAACAAATGAGTGTTCAAGCTTCGTTAAAAATTTAACGAGCTTTAGATATATATTATTGGCTTATTTATGAGACGAATTGAGCTTCAAATGCGTACATAGTTTTAGGAAATCCTGATCCAAGTAGGCTTTCCTAATCCTAGAGAAATAGAAAAAAACGTGTCCACGACTCCCACATACACCAGAAAGTATATAAACGTAGCAGCAGCAATGCTTAGATATTTCAACTAGGGCTTTTCCATCTCCTCTCCACCCGTAATAGCAACATGTTCATTTATACACTTTTTCCTTTGTTTTTCCCCGTGAGATGGTGTTTTTGAGTCATCAGAAGGAAATAACAAAATACTATCCTCATATGCCTTGTTAATTAACTGAGCTGACACCAATGATAGATGAAGGATGAAAGTCTCTCAAACCCTACAAAGTTGAACAAATCATATCATGCCCCCAAACAGCGTATTTTTTTCTTTTCGAAACGATGTCCTCTGTGATTATGTGCCGTTTCTAGTCTCATCTCTTTACGGGTAAAGTATTATACAAACACAAGACCTGAAAAAGAACTTGAAGCAAACTTCGTTTCAAACAAAGGTATAACCTAAACGATAGGATGAATGTTACAACAAGTGGAGGTAGCACATAGGATCAGACTATATACAAAGGGCGCAAGGACCAGAGCCTAGCAGATCATAAATAATCCATAGGAAGCTCCCAATCTTCCTCACTTTCTCTCATTTTTGGGCGGAACTTGCGGCTAGTAAAGCTTCTCTGCCTGCTCGCACCATGATCTCTTAGCCTGCTCCCCCCATGATCAAATTGAACAGGTTCTCTTTCTGGGTCAGAATAATCTCCAAACTCATCAGTAGATTTTCCCAATCCTTGCGAACCCCAAAAACCCTGGCATCAACAAATAATTCAAGAGGTCACTTGGACTGCCTGAAACACTATACTTCCATGCATGCACGACTGCATGTCCTTGTGTGAGTGTGTGCATATATATATATATATATATATATATATATATATCTGAGTGTGCAACTGCATCACAGGGTAGGATAGTTTGGCCATGGTATCAGTTTTGTTGTCTAAATGCAAAATATTTCTTCACATATGTAAGCAGAAAGCACATTAACAATGGGTGTCTACAAGTTTTAAACAAACAAAAATAAACTGGCAACGACGAGAGAAAATGAAAAAGAACATAAGTAAAACACAAGTAAAACACAAGTAGAAGCCATCATAGATGGACTCAAAGCAAGTACCTTTGTAAGCCTCTGAATGCGCGAAGCTGCAGCTTCATGCACTACAACAGTGTCAGATACAACTTCCAGCACATCCTCAACAAGCAAAGTGTACGTGCTCACCTGGAATTGTAGAAAATTTGCTGTATCAAACTTTCTTCTCCATGGATTTAGTAACTATATAAGGCAGCTTGGTCCAGTCAGAAAGATCCTAGGCATATTACATAGTCATAACCATCATTCAACCTATTAAATTTGTGAGTGTGAGTGAAAGGCCCATCTACCTACCAAACTTGATGGGATGATGGATACACCAAATGAATCAAGCTCAAGTGATTCCACAGCACCTGAGTTCAAGTTGAAAGTGTATCCCCGCACCTATATGAATATGAGATTGAGATGAATGTAGGGGGGGGGGGGAAATCCCATGGAATCTCAGAGCATGTGGTGATGCCGTTACACGAAGGATAGGCTTACCTTGCCAATACTTTGCCGTCCTGCAGTTACCACATTGTATCCTACCTATCAAAAAAAGAACTTCCAATTAGACAGATTTTTTAAAAATTGCAGAAAAAGAAACTGAAGACAGACAGGAGAGTCAAGATGAAATTAATAACGGGAGATCCAAGCTTTCCATGGCATGCAGCAATTCCAATTGTCTTCCCACGCCATTGCATCCATCTTTCAGAATTAGAAATACGATGAAGTTTCAAATGTAACTTAAAAAATGATGGCTCAAGCAATATATAGCGGCACTATAAACCCAAAGCCATAATCTACTCCACAAAGGAGTAACACAGCCCTAAAAAGAGTTAAACATGTGTTAATAGTACATACACCATCTTTTAAAAGGACAAGGGGCTACAAATTTCAACTTCTTGAGGTCTTCACATCAAGGCATGATCTCATGAGCCTATGTGCATGACTAAATGTCCAACATTGAAATGGCATCTTACTATAATCAGCATGTACCTCTGATAAAAAAGAACAAAAAATCAGCATGTACCATAACAAATACTTCGCATGTTCGAAAGATTTCCTCCACAACATTGTATAGTCAATTTAAGACCACATCAACTACCCTAGCGTTGCAAAGTTCCCTCATGACAGACCAATTACAGGAATTGCTTTACCTGTATACCAAAACAGCAGCTTTTGTTCTATATTCTTTGGCTTCGAACAACTTGATGAGCAAACCGACAGAAACAAGTAGCTACAAGTATGTAAGATTTTATTTATTTTTATTTCCGAGGATCATTTACTCCCTGATATAATTTTATCAACTCAGACAGAGAACCAAACTTCTTTGTAAAAACAAATCAGTACCAGTCTCACACAATTTATGAAATAACGAAAGACACCATGGCACTTGTCGGTTGGTTATCAGTTCAGTAAGATGCTGAAAACTAGATCCAACCATAAGAGCAGAATACCAGGGAGCTAATAGTGTAGCCTTTATAAATTGTCAACGGACTCCCCCTGTTTCTCTCAGTAACTTTTATCTACATAAAACACTGAGGAATCGTGCGTAGTTAAACATACCAACGTTTCCAGGCCAACCATATGGAAGTCATTTTCCAGCACACTCTCATCTGGGATTAGCACCACATCGCCAACCTAGAGATAATACCAGATCCTCAATAAGATTGCACAATGGTATTTTGATACAACAAATGCAAGGAGTAACTGCTAGAGATTTGGCCTATGTAGCACCGACACGTGACACCATACCGACACGCTGACAAGTATATTTCAAAAATTGGAGGATGCGACACATTTGGTGACTCATTTTAAAAAACATTGAAGCATACTATTATAGGAATAGAAACTAAAGAAAGTAAGGCTCTAAATCTAAATACGCAACACCATGCGTACCTAAATTATATTTATCATTATATCATCCACAAAAGTATTCCAACGAAAAGCATTTCATCAGTGTCTTTCTAACCATAAACCATCACCCATCACAAAATAGATACGACTTCCCTAAGTTCTAATTAGAACCTACTATTTCATTTCTCACAACTGGCAAGGTTCATCATTCAGTGGTGGGGTGTTCCTAGAAAAGAAGGCGTTGCCCAAGCCCGACTTGTTTTACGTGTGTCTGAAGCATTTTTTACAAGCATCCCCAAAGTGTCCAAACGGAAAACATTGAGAAAAATAGGACACTTTGAATTTGAGTGTCGGACTCGTGTCCGGAGAGTGTCGGTGTCCTATAAGTGGTGTCCGTGCTACATAGGATTTAGCATTCACTGTTCTAGAAACTAACGCATTAGATATGCATGATGAAAACATCAGACTTGTCCGAAAAAGATGAAATGATACATCTTTAACTGTGCTTACACAGAAACATCGCAAGATTCGGGGGTACAAACACCGTGCCACTGTCATTAACACTGTCACTTTGAGCAGTTTAGCTCACCATCATAGTACAAGGCGTAAGGCTGTCAAGTTTGTATTCATTTATTTTGCATAAAATTACAAACAAAGGGCAAAAGAGTGAAAGTTCTCATGCCACCATTCTTCAAAAGAAAACAAAAATTGACAAAAGCCAGGCAGCACATTTTTCTGCATTATTGTCAATGGTAACTGATAAGGAAAGACAGACAACAACTACATGAGGAATATCAGAATCACTCTGTGCATAGAGAGAAAGCAATTTTTCCATGAATGTTTACCTGACTAACATCCTCCAGAAAAAACCTTTCTGATTCCCCAAAAAGCAAGTTTGGCCGCACCTCTACCACCAATACCACCCACTAGGAAGCACAACAAGGGGAAAACAATATCAAGTTAAGTGCCAACTTATAATTGACAAACTCTAACATACAAAAGCAAACTACAGTTTAAATTACTGTCACGGAGTTGGAAAATCACGTGGCAACAGAGTCCCTAAGTACTGCACTTCATCGGAGCAGTAGAGATTGGCTCATTTATAACATGAATTTATATGTTTTGTTTTCACTATTATCGGTCGACAGGCAATAGCCATTCAGTCTCAAATTTCATAGGTATATTACATTACCCACAATTCAATATCCATGGTGTTTTATTAGTATTAATTGAAGATGAGAATGTATATGCTGAACTCACAGATACAGTGTCCACCCAAAGCTGTGAGACAAAACCTAGGCTAAGAGCAGATTGGATGCTTATGACTTGCTTTGCCAACATGTTTGATCTCTTCATCAGTTGTCTACCCCTCCTCGCATTTCGGTCCCCATTTCGCGGCTCTAATTCCTCCAACTTCTCATCACACCCTTCTTCACTTCTAACCAAATCCTCATCCTTCAACCTCTCAATAAAATCGACACCAGACGAAACCGACGCCTCATTAATTCGAGCATCCACCTTTGTTTCATTACCCATATAAACCCTGTTTTCGCTCTTCGATTTCTCTTTCCCACGTTTGAGGTCAATTTGCTGTTTTCCTCTCTCCTTAAGCCCTAGTTCCCCACTAAAGGCTGTTCGAATCGAATTTCGACTAGTTTCCATCGAATTTGTCGATTTTGCTGAATTGGCTTCGGCTTCATTCGATCCGAAACAAGCACGGATAAATTGTGAACCCCCATTTCTAGGGGTCGAAATCCGTAGCGTGCACCCAATTGCGGATATGCAACTACTAGACTTGGAATTGGGCGATACTGCAATGGAATAAGGTAAAAGGAAAGTTTTTGAAGATACGGCATCACACATGGTGAAGAAAGGGCCTAATGTTTTCCAAAAGCTGGACTAAAACACGTACGTACTCCTAGTCCTATGGAGTTGATGGTTTTGAATTCATGCAAGGAAAACAGGAGTTTGAGGAAAGCTATCGCCGTCGAGCAGCAGTACGGCGGTGGTGCTACAGAGCTCCGTCGCTGCTGAGATAGTGACTATTTAGCTCTCCCGGGAAAAATTTCTGTCCAGTCAATTATTTCCAAAGTTTTTTTTCTTCTAAATAAATTTCGGCAACGCTATCCAAAAGAATTTCGGGAATTCTTAAACTGAAATAAACCTTTTCCCCCTTTTTATAGTTTATTATTATTCTGCTTAATTATTTAAATTCTTTAATTTATAATACTTTTTATATGTAATATGAATCTTAATATTTGATAAATTTTACTAGTAATTAGATAGAAAAGATTTTCAAAGTTGTATTAAATATTTTTATAAGCAGCACGTATATCAAAATTGAACAAATAAATTGGGACGGATGTAGTAAATTCTTTATCAGTGTTAAAAATCATGAGACTTGTTAGATTCATGTTGTTATGGAGTAAAAAATTAGTCAAGGTGTATAAAATTGACCCGAACATCTAGTCTAGATATACTATAACACATCAGTTTAATTGGATATTGGTAAGTGCTGATTAATCCGTCCAATTTTCGATTCACAATTTTAAGTTGCATATATTGAACAAATTAATCAAACACCTGTCGATATCCGGACGAACTAATATTTCACTTGCGAAGTGGTAAAATTTATTTCTTTTAAAAAATACACATCTCGTATCATTATGTGGAATCAATATCAAAGATGCTAACTTTTAAAAGTAATCTTTTGAGTGGTCTTGAAAAAAATTAACTCCATCGAATTGTCTAACTTTTCAAAAACGAGAATCCTGAACTCTGAATAAATTAATTGAATGTTTTGATTAAGCACTTATAGTTATTTAATTTAATTAATTTTTAACTAAAAAATATGTTCACATTGATGAACTATTCAAATAATTTGATTATGATATTGGGATGGGCCTCAAAAACATGTGTACACTAATATTTTTTTTCTTACACATATGTACACTATAGGTACTCAATGATATGTTACATGTGTACCCATGTTTTTTTTTTTTTTTTTTTGAACAGAATATGTACCCATGTTATTTTCGTTCAAAAAGGAATATTCGAATTTGGTCCAAATCCAATCAGAAAACCAAACCCAAAAACAAGGAATTCCGTTAGATTACTACTCCTATTTAGCTTCTCAAAGCAACTCCTGCGATCTCGCCACGTTGTAGCATCAACTTTCAGCATCAGTTTTGAACAATATTTTTTTACAACAATAATTTTTTGGCATATTTATTTTTCTATATACTTCTGGTTCCAGCTTTGTGCTGTTGCGTGCGCCAATTATTGAGTATTTCTCGCAAATAAAATATCATCACCGGACAGTATCGAAACACCAAGGGGTACCCGACCCGATAAAGCGGAATAACTATTCTCTTGCCTGTGCATGTATATGAGGTTTGCGTGAACACACACGGAGTACGTCTTCTCAACATTAAAAACAAGTTAAAACATTCTTCGCCTTCCCCTTCTTTCCACGACCTCTGCTGTGCCGCCTCCTCCTCCTCCCCAAGGTAAAAAGATTTCAATCTCTTTCCCTTTTGCTTCCCTCTTTTTGATGTTCGTTTTCAACTCGTATTTCTCTCCGTTTCTGAAGGCTGAACAACGAGGAAAATGAGAACGCAAAAGTAAATAAGAGAATTGCTAAAACTTCAGAAAAACTGGGTTTTTTTTGTTGTCTTCTCTATATGGGGTTGAGAGTTTTTTTCTGGGCTAGCTACCAAGCATGCTCCTTTCTGTTGTCCTTGTGTTCGATCAGTTGTTTACGCCTTTTTTATTTTGTTGATGCATGCTAGCTTGTTATTAATTTACACCATGGGATCTAAAGTTCTGTTAAAAGTATATGTTGTTTTGGTCTGTGTTGTGGTAGAGATTTCTGAAACACGTCTAGCTACGATGTTTGATCTGATGTTCCCTTATCATTGACTTCTCATCAGGAATTCATTAAACGGGGGTCATCCAAGTTATCCAACCAGTCATGATTGATTTCGAGTTTTTAGTAGATTGTTAAAATCAACTTCCATAGGTACACCGTAACTAATATGATTAAATTTCGTATAACACGGACACTTTCAGACTTGCCAAAATTACGTGTATAACCAAAAGACGAGAAAATTAATACCAATAGGCAAAGGCAGGACCAGTTTATGCCGTTTTACATCAAAGCAGACCCAAGAAAACGCAAGTTTAGCAGCTTTAGCCCATGGGCTCATCCTTGTTCGAAATTGGACTTGATATATTAACCATCGATGAGCAAATGGGACTTCAAGTGTTTATCTTTTTAGGATTTGGTCCTGGTATTGACTATAGACACGATAAAGTTACATGTAACACAATATTGAGGAATTTCACGTAACATGTAAAGTAATCCACATGCTTTGTTGGATTTTTACACATGAAAAGTAGACTTTGACAAATAACGTACTTTATGAATTCGCTGTGAACGCTTTGTTTATAACTTTGGTTTTGTCATTATTTGCAACTATCTAAGCTGAGAATAGAGAACATCTGCGATGCATTATTTGCAACTACACTAAGGTAGTATGTTTAATGCCAAGAATAGAGAACTATCCAGGCTGAGCCCCTTTTAAATTTTTACCCTGCCCATTCTTTTAGCAGTTTTTCCATTATTTTTGGTTTACAACTAAGTCAAATAAGACTTCCCATCACTTTGGTTCGGTTGTGTTGATGATTTATGTTAACTGTTATTTGTCGGTCTAACCACCACTGTGTTTTGTCTTTACTAGTAAGGACCTGATTAGCATCTTTCCTGTTGCGTAATGACTTGTCTGATAGTGCACCATATGGGTATGTGGAAATAATGGCGGGCGCTTACCTATTACCATTTTACCATACCTTTCTATGCGAACATCTTATATATGCTCTATTCATAAGAATGTTTTGTAATAAGCTGGAATGTGTGTACATTAGTTTATGTGTGGGCTTATCTGATGCATTTCTTACCCCTGTAAATGTTGCTTTGGTAGAGCTGTAACACTATCTATGTAATACGGAGTACTTGTTGTTTCGCACGTTAATTATAAACTTGTTATGGACGAGTACAATTAGCAATGCATTTTCACAGATGTCTAATTCTGCTGTACTTGTTCTTGAATAACAGATAGATAGCCGGATGTTAATGAATTCAAGAACCAGCGTAGAGTCTGTTGTTTCCTGTAAATCGGGAAACAAGAACGACTTCTTCTTCTGGATTTCCGTCTGTCTACTGTCAACATTCTTCAAGACTCCAACTGCGAACCTGAACTGTCAAAGGGCTCCTGCAGCAGTACACCAGTTGGAGCCCCATTTAAAGAGTTTCATCCATAAGCAGTGATCCACATTTGACTACCTGCATCAGTCATTTGGTAATTGGGCAGTATGGTTTCCTCACAGTTACCTATCCTTACCAAAGCCCAGACGTCCTTCCAAAACTACCTAATTTTGCCATTAACCATTCCTGACGCTGTTCCCTCCGATAACGATGACTTTGACTTTTGTGATATATTTGGTCCTTTACCAGCTCAGGCCTCAACTGAAGTTAGTCATGTGGATTTTGAGAATTTACTGCCTAAAACAGAGGTGACCAAGCTTATCTATGATGATCCAGTGGTCATTCACAACCGGTCACATTCTTTGGTTGGTCCCACCACTTGTGTCAGTCAATCTATGAAACTGAGCAAGCTCACCATACATAAGACAGAGGATCCAGTGGAACTTGAGGAGAGTGTCAGGCACGAGACCGTGAAAGTTGTTCATGAACTTTTGGTTGATAATTCTATTGCCAAGGGGTCTCTTGAATGTGCTGATGATAATTCTGTTAAGGCCCAGAATGTGGGACTTGAAGATTTTGAGGTCCTGAAGCTTGTTGGTCAGGGTGCATTTGGAAAAGTCTTTCAGGTGCGAAAGAGGGGCACAGCAGAAATTTATGCAATGAAGGTAATGCGCAAGGATAAGATATTGGAGAAGATTCATGCTGAATATATGAAAGCAGAGAGGGATATTTTGGCCAAGATACAGCATCCATTTATCGTCCAGCTAAGATACTCATTCCAGGTAATTTTAAGCTCAGCAATAGTAAAATGCTTGACATTTTCTATTTTGTGTGTTTTGTCCCTATCACTAGCTTCCTGTTGGCCTCAAACCCAACCTGATTTTTGAAATTCGAAATTTTTCCTTGTATACTGAAGTAACGTACACTAGCCAATAAGTTCCCAGGAGCAAGACAATGAAATTGATTTGCTTATTTTGTCGATTACTTATGTACATAAACAAACGAAAATTTACATCTTTATAAGCTGCAGACGAAATATCGACTTTTTCTTGTGCTGGACTTTCTGAACGGGGGACACCTATTTTTTCAGCTCTACCACCAGGGACTTTTCAGGTACGTTCTGTCTTTCTGCTTTAGACATTTCTGTGACAATCCTAAGTATGCACGGCTAACTAACTCTCACAATGCGTTTCAGAGAGGATCTGGCGCGCATTTATATGGCTGAGATTGTCTCAGCAGTGTCTCACCTGCATGCTAATGGTATAATGCACAGGGATCTTAAACCCGAAAATGTCCTACTGGATGCAGATGGCCACGTACTCTCTCTCTCTCTCTCTCTCTGGCTATGCAAAATTGTATCTCTCTCTCTCTCTCTGGCTGTGCAAAATTGTAACTTTAGTTCCCATCTAATTTATTCTTGGTTTTAGGCCATGTTGACTGACTTTGGCATGGCAAAGCAATTTAATGAGAAAACAAGATCAAACTCCTTGTGCGGAACTGTAGAATATATGTCACCTGAAATTGTTCTTGGGAAGGGCCACAATAAGGCTGCAGACTGGTGGAGCATTGGCATATTATTGTTTGAGATGCTCACCGGGAAGGTTAGTATCTTACATTTTCTTCTTGTCAATATAAGCAGGTCATAGTTGTGTATCGCAGTGAATGGCTTTTGTGAAAACTTGTTGACTTGCGGTTTAATCAGTTCCTACAAGTTTTCGTTTTGTAGTTGCTTCAACGGCAGTGAATAAACCTTAAAATCATTTAAACAAAAAAAATAGGCAGGATTAGTTGAAGGTGCACTAGGAAAATCCATTGGCATTACCCTTTTTTTGGCTGGGCCATTTGCATTATGTAACTCTACTGTTTTGCTTCCTGCTGACACAGCCTCCATTTACTTGCGGGAACCGTGAGAAAATTCAACAAAAGATAGTAAAGGAAAAAATCAAGCTACCATCATTTTTGACTAGTGATGCACATTCTTTATTGAAAGGGGTAAGTATCTGAATATCTCAGCCTATAATTTATTTCCACAATCCCTCCAACCTAGAGGAATGTGGAATTTGGTCCTATCTGAGTTGGAGGGATTCTCAGATACAGTTTGGCAATGTTTTCTTATACTTTAAATTGTTACGTAGTAATTTCTTGTCATTCTTTTAGCTTCTACAAAAAGAGCCAAGCAAGCGGCTAGGCAGCGGACCAACGGGGAGTGAGGAAGTAAAGCGCCATAAATGGTTCCAGCCGATCAACTGGAAGAAATTGGAGGCAAGGGAGATCCATCCTAGTTTCCGCCCTCAAGTTGCTGGAAAACACTGTGTTGCCAACTTTGACACGCGCTGGACCGATATGCCACTTCAGGATTCTCCAGTGTCCAGTCCGAAAGCAAATAGCAACCACTTCCATGGCTTTACTTATGTGAGGCCTACAGCCTCCCCTCTTCAGATGAATAATCCAGTTTGCCAGTGTAGCTTCTGCAATCTAGGGTTTCCCGGAAGGCATTGACTGTGATGGTTCATTTAGGATCCTAATGCTGGATATAACATTATTACACTTCAATTGGCTAATGTTGCCAGAGAAGGTAAACTAATGTGTTGGACAACCAACCCTTCAGTGATGAATTATCATGGTAGTATCAAAGTGCTTCTTTCCACAACATTTCAATAGTTGCCTTGATTACTAGGAGTTGTTGAACACAAATCCCCTTGGATTCTGTGGTAACAATTGGGCTCAATTTTTCTTTTCTTCTTAATGCCATTGTGAGAAGCAATTGTGTGTTGGTATTAAACTGTAACACGACGTTAGTCATTGTTAAACCGTCCTCTTTCTGGTTTAATCTTTGGATTTGGGATTTTGTTATCCTCCTGATATTTGCAAATTACGGGCCCAAAAAAAAAAATTATTATTTCATCTTTCAAGGGCATCAATGTCTTTTCAGTTTTCCATAAAACATGAAATACTTGTTTCTCCTCTCTCCACAAATTCCCACCTCAATTCAGGATAAACCGAAGGATTGACGTGGGAAAAAACCAACCTTTTGCTGGCACTCTCTTTGGAGTAAAGCCCTTCCCTCGCGCCATAACCTGTCTTTCTTGATGAGTATCCATGGCTTCTCTGCTATCCTCAACTGCCACTACTCTCCCACATAATAATCACAATTACAAGCCCACTTTCTTCTCTCCAACAAGAATAATCAGCACCCATTTCCAGAGAACCCAAGTGAGGTGCAATGCATTTCTCGACAACATACCGGAGAATTTCCTCAACAACCCTCTTTATTTCGACCAATCACTCTCTCTACTCCCAGTTTTTCGATCCGGGTATGCGCAGTTTCAGAGGGCTACCGCGGAATTACCGGAGGTGGAGAAGTGGGGGATTCTTGTTTTTGGTGGGTTTATTTGGATTTACTTGACTGCTAGGCCAGGAGTTCTAATTGGTGCTATTGATTCGTATATTCTCGCTCCTCTGCAAATTGGGGTGGACAGTTTGTTGGGGAGGAGGGGCTTAAAGAGTAGTGATTTTCTGATTGGGGATAGATTGGGAGAAGGTTCTTTTGGTGTTGTTTATGCAGGTGTGATTGTGCCAAAGAATATGAGTGTTGAAGAGACACTACCAAATAGTGGTCGGCGAAAAGCCGCAATGAGGGATGGACAGTTCAAGCAGAAAGTTATTCTCAAAAAGGTAAACTGTGACATTTGATCATAACTCTTCCTTGTTCTCATTTTGGACATCATTTGTCTGTGACATACGATCATTACTTCCTTTTTATCACCATTTGACATAACTTAAAAGACCGTATTTTCTACTTACTGCCCAATTTTATCTCATCTGATATATTTCATTGAGACATTGTGGACTGGTTGGATTCCTTGTTGATTTGTTCGTTTTCGATCTGCTAATATAGTAATATGTGACAATCGATTTCTATGGTTCATTCTTGCAATGCACCCATTGCCTTCTATTTTGCTTTCTTGATAATATGACTCATATGAGAAAGTACTGGTTGGGAGCCATAGCCCCAGCCACTGGGTAGGATCGCCTTACGTAGATTCTTTTCATTGACATGTATTCTAATAGCCCACTTCCAATTATTGAACCTACAGTTGTTGCTTTCATATGTTCACCTTGCTTTACATTTTTTGCTCGATATGTTTTTGTCTTTCGTATTACTACTTTGATGCAGAGGTAGTTATTCTGCTCTGATACGCGATCTACTTTCCAAATCATATAGTTGCGAGAGAGACCAAAATCATAACATAATGAAACTTGAATCCAATAGAAGAATTCCTTTATGTCGTTTCATTTTTGTTGTATCACTATGCTTGTGTTTTGTTCTTCTTGAATTTTTTTTAAGAGATCGCCCTGTCTTTCTGACATTTGAATGAATTATTTATAATGCTATAAATAATCCTTGTGTATGAAAGTTATCAGGTGAAGGTTGGGGTTCAAGGTGCTGAAGAATGTGGTGACTTTGAGGAATGGTTCAACTATAGGCTGTCAAGAGCAGCTCCCGAAACCTGTGCCGAGTTCCTTGGAACTTTTATTGCTGACAAAACGAATGCGCAATTTACAAAAGGCGGAAAATGGCTTGTATGGAAATTTGAGGTACTAAATTTATTTATTTATTTTTGCAGCTTTATGCGTGTCCTATCAATTTCCCATAAATCCTTTCTTTACTGCATACGGAACTTATACAGAGAAATCATATGTGACAGGGAGATCTAGACCTTTTGGATTACATGAAAGATCGCAAATTTCCTTTGAACTTGGAGTCGGTCATGTTTGGTCGTGTTCTGCAAGGACTGGACTTGATTAAGCGAAACGCATTAATTATCAAGCAAATTATGCGCCAGATTATTACTTCGCTTAAGAAAATCCATGACACGGGTATCGTTCACCGAGACATAAAGCCATCAAACTTAGTGGTAACAAAGAAGGGACGGATTAAGCTCATAGATTTCGGGGCAGCCACAGATCTTCGGATTGGCAAGAACTATGTACCCAACCGCGGCTTGCTTGATCCTGACTATTGTCCCCCAGAACTGTATGTACTCCCAGAGGAAACACCTAAACCACCACCTGAGCCTATTGCTGCATTCCTCTCTCCCATTTTATGGCAGGTATCACTCTACTCTTACCATTTTCGTTTTGGAGGTGAACTCCTCAACTCTTTATGCTTTCTAGGAAGTGGAACCTAAAAACAACATTACTTATGTGGATAAAAGAAAAAGGAGAGTGATAGATCCATCTCAGATCACTTGCAGTAGATCCTATTTGGTTTAATTGCAAGGCAACTAAGCTATAGGGCTTCTGAACTTCCTCAAATGATTGTCTATCGAATATCACAAGGCTTTGTGGGGGTGTTGTTCTTATAATCATTTTTGCGTAACACCTATGAGAAATTTTTTTAACCAATAGTTTTCCAAACTTCTGCTACATACACATTTTGGAAAACAACCAACGTTTTGGAAAATTTCGTAAAAATCCTTTCGATTTGTCCTAAACAATTACCCCCAGAAAAATGTTAAGATTGTAAAACGGTGAACTTTTTGTTTTCAAAACCAGTTTCTAAGGTAAGTTCTGTAATATCAGCAACCAAACAAGGTGCAAATATCTGGCTATAACATCCCTCCGCTGTTGTATTTATGGCAAAGGGTCGTTTGGCTATTGCTACTGCACATGGCTAGTTCGAGTTCCTTTTCCACAACACAGTAAAAGAAGCTTGATTCATGTATAAACTCATGCGTTTTCATTGTACTTTCAGCTAAACAGCCCTGATTTATTCGACATGTACTCTGCTGGGATTGTACTTATGCAAATGGCAATACCAACATTAAGGTCAGCTGCAGGATTAAAGAATTTCAATACAGAATTAAAGACAGTTGAATACGACCTGAAGAAGTGGAGGGAGAAAACTCGGATGAGGCCTGACTTAAGCATTCTTGATCTTGATTCGGGTAGAGGGTGGGATTTGGCCACGAAGCTTATTTCAGAGAGAGGTTTCCTGCGAAGAGGGCGCTTATCTGCTGCAGCTGCTTTGAGGCATCCTTATTTCTTGTTGGGTGGTGACCAGGCAGCCACAGTTCTCTCAAAGCTTAGCTTAACCAAGTAATGGGTTAATGTGAGTAGAAATCTCTTCACCTTATGGTTATGGAATTTTTTCCGCTCAAGTATTTATAGTTGTTACTGGAGAGAGAATCAAGTCCCATTCCATGTATACGAGGATGAATCTATTTTTTCATCACGAAAGAGACCAATTGTCTTCTAAAATGGCCAAGGAAATGCAATAGCATGACACTAATCATGTTGTAATGATGATTTTGGATGAGGAATCTTTGTTTGAAATTTATTGCCAAAAACCTGCAACGACTTACGAAAACATGAAAGCCATAACTTCAACTCCTCCATTGTACGATAAATGCGGTTTCAAAATTTCATGTATACATACATGCTATGTGGAAGTATAATCATTCTTCTATACATCACCCACACTATTCAAAGATCATCATGGTGGACGAAAGTCTCTAAAGGATGCTTCTTCTTGCAACCCCAGTGGCATTTCCAAGAACATAAGGAGTTGAAGGTCGTAAGCCTTTTGGAGTGGAGAGATATAATGTCGGAAGTTGAAGGAGACTTTGAAAGAACAATTGCATACCCGTCGTCCATGTAATCTGTCCCTTCAGGAAATAGTTGCCACAGAAGGCTTCCACCCCCACTCCCTCCCTTTTTAGTGGAATTCAAGAGGATCTTGTACACTGTACTGAAAAGGGTGTTCCGGAACGATGTATTGTACCCTTGGTCTGTTGAAGATACACCAAACTCGCCAAACACAACTGGCATGCCAAGGGCATTCTCGGCATCTTCAATGTGGGATTGCATCCATGCCTTGACAAATAGGATATGAGCATCGGAAATTGCCACCGAAATCCTTCAATAAAACACACATTTCATAGTCTAATCAGTAGCTGCGGCACCATATAAGTGGTAAAAACGAAGAGGGAAATCTATACAACATTCTTATTCAACTAATGTGAATAACATAATACATTTACTGAAATGAATCCACAAGTCATGCCAAGAAAAGAGACCATGTATGCATACTCAAATTCATAATGCACTTTGTACAAATTCTAATTTATAATCAAATCCATGTCTAAATCAGAAGCGTTCAAGTATTGATATTAATCCAAAGTTAGGACATAAGATTTTTATTCTGTGTGGAAACTTTAATGAAGAATGCTTACCAACTGTCTGCATAAATATGAGCTGAAGCAAAATCAACACCAAGAACCTGATGGTTCCTGATAAAGTCAGTTCCAACTTGTTGAGCATATGTATTTGGGTTGAATTGAACCCTGTTAGGTGTCGAGGGACCATAAAATCCTTCCAGCCCGATCTCCACTAAATGTTTTGGATCAATGCTCTTCACATAGACTGCCATTTCCTCTATCCATGCCTACAAACCAACCACATCAATTTTACAGGAAAAATAAGTGTTCTTCAGAGAAGACATCTCCTTAACTGTACGGTCTAACAAGTACAAGCACAGGACACATAATATTAATTTTATTCTATTGGCATACTCGTGTACAAGTTTGACTATTGGATAACATATCCCTGAAACTTCATATAAAATCCTAGCTGGCAATAGAGAAGTGAACAAACCTGCAGTTTATCCCCAGAAGGATCCGAGGCACACCTTGGCTCATTCATTAGCTCCCACGCGAATATTGTTGGATCATCCTTGTAAGTAATGTTAGTGAGTGTATTCACTCTATTAAGCACTGTCTACAATCCAAGAGAGAGAGAGAGAGAGAGCTGCAATTAGACTTCACAATGAAAACACATGTTGTAGTGATCTAGCTATTTCCGCATACCTAGGAAGCAAAGACATCATGAAGAATGTTGAATGTTGTATCAAACTCTGACACTCGTTGAACACTGTGTCAGTCACTCACCCAAATGTGTCTCATTATTTTTTTAGTTTAACAAAAGCAGAAACTCTTCCACACACTTGAGGGACACAAATTTCCATTGCTTAGCATATATGATATCAAATGCTTGTATAAAAAGAATAAAATGCGGCATAATAACCAAGTTAGAACCATGTAACTTTATACCGTTTCATACCTCGTCCTTTAGGCTTATTAGTGTCAGGAAGTTGTGCTGGAAGATACAGGTCATGTATGTATTGAATGATAGACTAATTTTACTTAAATTTTGTATCCTTTATCAATTATTATCATAGAATGCAATTGCTATCCTCATGATAAATTCTTTTAGCTTATGGTATGTCCTCCTTAATTTTATCTAGAGTTATGTTGCATTTTTTGACTAAACCATTCATGCAAACTACATATAAGGAATGCATGTTTATATATTAACGTGCCCTCAGAGAGTCATGTCCTACATTTTTTTTTTTTGAAAAAAGTGTCGGGCACGTCCATTTCATGTTCATCCAAGGTACTTGTACTCATACCAAGACCTCAATATTGCAATGCAATTGACCGAAGATGCCTATGACAAGCTCAGAAGCAGCTAGGAACATGCCTTAACATGGGCCTTGTAGTAGTTTTTGACTGTTGGATGACTGAAGAAGTCATCATCTGAAGTCAAATTGAAGCCAGCAGCTTTACCCCATTTCACGTATTGGGCCTTGCCGCCATAGTCATCCCAGTTGTTAGTTAATGACAATATGAGCCTGATCTTGTACTTCTTTGCTTCACTGACCACAAAATCCAAGGCCTGCAATTCCATTCTAAAATCTAAATTGAGATACATGGTAAATGCTTATTAATTACTAACATCTACAGTCATTGTTCATGATGCATTAGACATGTATACAGTAGTATAACCAAGTAAGCAATAGGCTTAGGCTAGATTGCAATTACTACTGGACAACCAGCTTTCTGTAGGAAGTTGGAAAACAGTCAAGCATTGACTCTTTCCTATTTGATTGTTGTTTTAAGAGTCACTTTTGTAGAAAATAGCGAGAAACTGATTATTTTCATATCTAGTTCCTTCAAAGCGGGAATAGTTTTTGATGATTGTACGGATTTACTAATGTTTTCCACACACAAAAAAAGGTTCTATTTCAAAAAATCCTTGAAAATAACTTCCAAAAATCAGAATTAATAATGAAAACACCAACCAAGGTTGAATAGCAAAAATATGTACAAATTCCATACACCACTATTATCATTCTTCCACAAGGGTGTCGCTTGTTATTGAACCATTGAGCCTAAGGAACCAAAGATGACATGTCACATGTCATTTTTTGAAACAAAGCACCATATGACGAAATTGAAACATAAAACTAGTTTTATATGTATATTTTCAAGATATATGCACGTGTTTATGTGCAGTAGCACACTTAATTTCATAATTATGCAAAATATACAAAAATATAACAATTATTTTAGTTTCGAGCGGGGGCACGTGCCCCCCTTTCCCTCCGTCCCTGCGTGTAAGGGCATTAAGATTTAAAACCGAGAGAATCACCTTGAAAACTTCTTCATCATAAATGGATGGTGATTTTTGAAGAGCTTGCCATTGGCCGTCATTGAAAGCCCAAGTACGGCCAACCGTTAGACCCACAGAAGATGCTTGTTGGAATACTTCAGTGACTTTTCCTCTTGTAGATTGATCCACAGCAAATACCATCAACCAGTATGTGTTGAATCCGTTAACATAAAAAGGTTGGTCATTAACAACGAACTGATTCCCCTTTTTCTGCACCATGGTCCATGCATCATCTTCCATTTCACCAATTTCACAAATCCTACAATACATGATTTAAAACATTACATCAATGTAAACCGGTGTGTATACCAAGAAAATACTTCAATTCGAGTAAGGATATGATAAACTTTCTCATGAGTACCCATGGTTTATGCTAAAATATGCTAATTCACCATCTGATCTATCCAAATTTTCATACCCATTGACGCTGAAAACAAGGTAACTCAAATTTTCAGCAACAAACACAAGACAAAACAGCATATATATGTTGTCCCAAAAGATTGTTTTGAATCGAAACTTATGCTCATCGGCACCCATGGTTTGAGTCAACAGGACAATCGTTTGGAACAACATATATATGCATATGGAGATCCTAGTTTTCTGCTATGCAAGAAACAATATTGTGAACCAAAAGAGAAGTTTCATGATGGCGACCCTGCTAACTTCAAAGCAAAGAATATGTTCCTTGTTATCATTTCATTGCATGCTGTTCAAGCAATGATACAGATATGAACAAGTAGTGGGAATGAAGTACTCTTCGATCTCACCACCTTATTTTTCTTTTTGTCATTCCGATCTTACCTTCTTTTCGGTGATTAAGGTACGCAGTTAGTTGGGAACTACTCGATCCGTCTAACAGAGACCTAACCATGCCTATGGGCTATGGCTGAATTGTTGGCAATTGCACATTTTCTATGACATTTAATTTGTGGATATTAGATTTGTAAGGTTCAGATGTCTCATTCACTCTATAGTACACTCGGTAAACATCAAATTAAGGAAAAGGCCCTACTCACTTCTGGGTCCTTGGCTTCAAAGCGTAACAATACTCAGAAAGCGAGTCTGTGACGACGACAATTCAGAAATATAGAGTTGCATCACAAATTCATCACCACCATTCCAAGCATATACAAAACATACATTCTTAAACTGCCACCTTTACATCGCTACAAGTTAACTAGGTAGTGGCCTATACCTAGGGGTTTACCTGCTTCTGCATACGTCTCTTCCCATTTCATCCAAGTCTTCTTCTGCTGGGTTTTCCTTTGAAGAATCAAGAATGGGACTGCGTCGTAAGAACAAGTTGAGAGGGAGAACGAAGGTGGTGTCTGCTGAGAGAGAGAGAGAGAGAGGGAGAAAAGTTTGTGGGAGAGATGCCCTTCTGGTTACCCACAAGTAGACACCAGCCACCGCAGATGCACTGCCAGTGTGCCACCGACAGCCCTTGGAAGATAAATTGTCAACTTGGATATATTTAACCAGTTTTATATTGAATAAAGTGGAATCTTGGTGGGAACAAAATTGTTTGGTAGATATGTCCAAGTATAACTGAAGCAAAAAATAAGGGTAATGCTACGGACATAGACATCTGTGCACATCTGTGGATCTCACGTGGTAAACACGTGGCTCACACATCAGACGATTTCGAACACATCTGGATTTTGATTTGTCCACGTACCGTAGCATTTTTGCAAACAGAAAATAAGAAACTGAACAGTATCTCGGTTATTTCCTTCTTCAGCGAGGTTAAGAAAATTGAGACTAAAAATGAAGAGAACTCATCATACATTTCGACATAGAAAAACATAGAGAGAGAGAGAGAAAAAAGATAGCCCCAACAAAGATGGCAGCTCAACAACAGACACTTAAAGTTCAGAAAGGAAGATAGGAACGAGCAATGAACAACAAAAGATAGCCCCATCATGTCCCAGCTTTCCGACGCCCAACCCGAGCAACAAAACCGGCCTTGATTGGAGCTACAGACCGCCCAGAGCCACACTGCAACGGAAATTCGACATTATGTCAGAAAGACCTCCCCGACATTCATTTCGCCATCATATAATCATATTTCTTTTTCATAATTGCAATGAATATGCTTGAAGTTCCAACAAACTGAGCAGTGATAAAAAGTCCAGCCACAAGCACAAGAATCACCAAAAGCACATGAATGACCAAAGAATTAAAAGACGTGAAGACAAAAACGACAAACGACCCATGCAAATAAGACTATTTTGTAGTAACATATAAAACCCCTCCTTTATTAAAAAAGAAAAAAAAAACTCTAAAAAGTTAAACATTTGAAGAATTTCCCCCCTGAGCAGGTGCATCCTTTAGTTAATACACTTGATTTACGTTTGCATTGTCATTTGGGCATTGTTCAGGAACAAGGCCTCAAGCATCCATCCCATGGAACCCACCAATGATCTATTCAACATTACCTATCAGTGCAAATTTCGACGTTAAAGTTTAGATGACTTTACCTGCTCACATCTGAGAAAGAAGAGACGATTCTCTTTGGAAAGGATTGTATCCGGACTTTTGCAGCCATTGCATATGACGTACTCATCTGGATTCCAAAAGTAATGTTAGAGAACAATTCCTTACAGCAATACAGTTAAAAGAAAAAAAGAAGGATTTTATTTTGAAAAAATGAACAAGTATGGCTGCTTGAACACGAGCAACCAACAACATATCAAGGACATAATACGGTTTCACAAGGAAAAACCAGACAAGAAGTTCAATGTATTCCAGCCCCTCCAAAAAATCTGAATGCTAGGCGAGGTTGCTTATTTCACAGGCCTACATCATAAAGCTTACTGTCAAAGGGTAAACGAGAAACTTACTGATGTATCTACGAAGAATCCCTTCAAAGTTTTTAGAAGCAAATCTTCCCTTGATAACCAATCTCTGCTGTCCATCAAGAGATCCACTTGTTCCCATCTCAGCGAGCAAGAAAGTCATGACATGCTCTGGCTGCCTATGCATCCTGAACCCGACAAAACAAACTGATTAAGAGTGAGGAAGCTATGTATACATCTACAAACAAAGTGAGACCTTCCTGAACGAATTTAGAGAGAGAAAGAATTGAGCATGAGAATTTCTCATCTGATTTCATTAACAGAGAAAAGGGAAATATATACAACCCTACAATACAAATGACTAAAGAACCCTTTTGTACAAAGAATCTAACAAATAGCACCCTAGCTAAAACAATCTAACCAACTGAGACATGTCTCATTATATGTTAGCCAATACAATCTAACACTCTCCCTCAAGTTGGTGCATAGATATTAATCATGCCCAACTTGGAGAGGATACGATGAAACACCTTACTACTAAGACCTTTAGTAAACACATCAGCTAATTGGTCCTCGGATTTCACATAAGGCATGCATATTACACTACTGTTCAGCTTCTCTTTGATAAAGTGTCTATCAATCTCTATATGCTTTGTCCGATCATGTTGAATAGGGTTATGAGCGATATTGATAGCAGCCTTATTATCACAGTACAGCTTCATAGAACTGTGATCAACAATTCCCAAATCATGCAAAAAGGTTTGAAGCCATAAAAGCTCACAAACACCATGTGCCATGGCTCTATACTCAGCTTCTGCACTTGACCTCGCTACCACAGATTGCTTTTTGCTTCTCCACGTAACTAAATTCCCACCAAGGAAAGTGCAATAGCCAGAGGTAGAACGTCTATCATCAATTGATCCTGCCCAGTCTGCATCAGTGAATGATTCCAACCTCAAATGACCATGGTTTGAAAACAAAATACCTTTGCCTGGAGAGGATTTTAGGTACCTCAAGATACGATAAACAGCATCAAGGTGAGAGGAACGAGGGTCATGCATAAATTGACTGACAACTCCCACCGCATAAGAAATATCTGGACGTGTGTGAGATAAGTATATCAGACGACCCACAAGTCTCTGATATATTTCCTTATCCGCATGCTCTCCCACGCTACCAAGATGATGATTGACCTCAATAGGAGTGTCAGTGGGCTTGCACCCCAGCATCCATGTCTCCTCCAAGAGGTCAAGAATATATTTCCTTTGGGAAATGAAGATCCCTTTCTCAGATCTAGCCACCTCCATGCCAAGAAAGTATTGCATCGCCCCCAGCTCCTTAATTTCAAATTCCTTGGCAAGAAGAACTTTAAGCATCTGAAGCTCATTCACATCATCACCCATCATAATTATGTCATCCACATAAACTATAAGGATGGCAATTTTACCATCACTCCTCTTGGTGAACATAGTATGATCAGCATGACTCTGCGTGTATCCAAGTCTCAACATGGCCTTGAGAAATCTGTCAAACCACGCTCTTGGTGATTGTTTCAAGCCATAGAGAGCCTTCTTCAATCTACACACCTTGCCCTCAGTGGTAGGGGAAGAAAAACCAGGTGGTATATCCATATATACCTCTTCTTCCAAATCACCATGAAGAAAAGCATTCTTCACATCAAACTGTTGAAGTGGCCAGTTTAGAGTAGCAGCACAGGACAACAAGGTGCGAATAGAGTTCATCTTGGCCACTGGAGCAAAGGTTTCTTCATAGTCAATGCCATATGTCTGAGTATAGCCTTTGGCAACCAATCTTGCCTTGTACCTCTCAACAGTGCCATCAGCTTTATTCTTAACCATGAACACCCATTTACATCCCACTGCATTCTTTCCCCGAGGAAGAGACACTAAAGGTGCCATTTTTCTTCAAGGCCTTCATCTCCTCTACCATAGCTTTATTCCACTTAGGAGTTGCAAAAGCTTCCTTCCAACCCTGTGGAATAGGTATAGGAATAGGTATAGAAGAAAGAGAAGAAAGAAAGGTAGAGTACGAAGGTGACAGACGAGAATATGAAACAAATTGCGAAATGGAATGTTGGGTACATAATCGAGCCGGCACTTTATGTGTTCGAACTGGCTTTCTATGAGCAATAGGCACATCAAGATCATCAAAAGGAAGGGATATAGAGGAAGGAGATTTACCAGAAGACTCCGCTGAAGTGTCAGGAACTGGAACTGGTGATGATGATTGGTACTGTGGTAATGTACCAGGTTGGCCCTTTTCCTTACGAGTGAAAGTTTTTAACTCAGGTCTGTCCAATCTTTCTCTTGCATCCGGCATTATTCTTTCTCCAGATTCAGGTTCCTCTCTCTCCCCTTCAGGATTACTAAGGCTAGGAGATGCCTCATCCCCCTCACCAATGTTCTCCCCTGTACCAATATTCTCCCCCTCACCAACAGTTGGGGGAAATGACCACAAATCAAAATCACAAGATGTCAACATCTCTTCCCCTCTAGAACTCTCCCCCTGAAGAGATGGGGACGAGAGAGGGTAGAAGGGTTGGTGTTCCCAAAAGGTGACATCCATTGAAACAAATTTCTTTCGAGAAAGAGGGTCATAGCAATGATACCCCTTTTGAGTGGGGGAGTAGCCAAGAAAAACGCATTTACGAGCTTTAGGATCTAACTTTCCACCGGGGTGGTGAGGAGTATGCACATAACAAACACAACCAAAAATCTTAGGAGGAAGAGTAGAGACCCGAAAGTTACCAGGAAGGAAATCCAAGGGAGTCCGGAATTGAAGAACACTGGATGACATTCGATTAATAAGATAAGAGGCTGTAAGGATGGCCTCACCCCAAAAATGTTTAGGAACATTCATAGTAAACATAAGAGAGCGAGCCATCTCAGCCAGATGCCGGTTCTTCCTTTCCGCAACTCCATTTTGTTGCGGCGTATCTACACAAGTGGTTTGGAAAAGAATGCCATGGCCATCAAGATATGACTTGAAGGGACCGTTCATATATTCAGTCCCATTGTCACAACGAAGTATCTTGATGTTGGTATCAAATTGTGTGTGCACCATCTTATGAAATGACTGGAAGCATGAGAAAACTTCACTTTTTGCTCGAAGTAGATACACCCAAGTTATACGAGAATGACAATCAATAAAGGTAACAAAATAGCGATAACCAGAATTAGAGGTAATGGGAGAAGGACCCCAGACATCAGTGTGGACAACCATAAAAGGAGAAGCACTTCTCTGATGAACAGGAGCATAAAAAGAACGTCTATGTTTTGCAAGTTCACAAGCTTCACAAAAGAACCTACTTCTAGAACATCGTTTAGTTAAAGTAGGAAAAAGTTTCTCTAAAATACCAAAAGAAGGGTGGCCAAGTCTACGGTGCCACTGATGCAACAGAGGAAGAGCTGAACCCGTATCCGCCTCAAGGGCATGACCCAATGATAAGGGTGTAAAAGAAGAACAAGGCACAGACTCCAAAAAATACAGGCCATCCTGAGCTCTACCAGTACTAATCGTCTTTCCTGTTCCCAGTTCCTAAAAGACACAATGAGTGGGAAAAAATGTCACTGAACAATTCAAAGATTGTGCGAGACTACTAACAGATATAAGATTAGTAGTAAAATTTGGAACATGGAGGACGGAAGAAAGAGGTAAGGTAGGTGAGTAGCGAATGGAACCTTTCCCTGAAATAGTAGATAGGGATCCATCAGCTACTCGTACTTTGTCCTTTCCGGAGCAAGTAGAGTAGGAATCAAAAAAGGATGAGCAACCTGTCATATGGTCCGTGGCACCAGAATCGATTATCCAAGGAATAGAGATAGAAGCTGTAGAAATATGAGCTTGTATACCTGAGTTGGCAGAGTGGGAGGAAGCAGTGGAATTAGAAGCAATAGAGGATGGAGGACCTTGGTTACTCATTAGCCGCCTGAGAACTTGCATCTCTTCGGGAGAAAAAGAATCAAAAGTATCAGATATAGAGTTACCAGCAGACTCTGTGGCATTGGCATAAGAGCGCACAGAACCACCACTACGACCACCTCGGTGTCCCCGTGAGTTAGGTTTACCATGTAACTTCCAACAGTATTCCCTGGTATGACCATTTTTATCACAATAGTCACAATGGAGTGAGGCTCGATCAATCGAAATACCTTTGGCCTTCAACTGGCTCTGTCCTGTTTTACCATCCCGTGGGAAGGGAATAGATACCAAGGCTGAGTGATCTGGAGTGGATGCCATCAAGAGAGGAGCCATAGAATTTCTCCGAGTCTCCTCTTGCTGAATACTTGCATAAGCCTCTCCAAGAGAGGGAAGAGGGGTACGACTCAGCACATGCCCACTGTGCTGATCATAATCCCCATCAAGACCTGCCATAAAGTCATAAACACGATCTTTCCCAACCATTTGTTGGAAAGTCGCAGCATCAGTAGCACAAACAGGACGATAACTTTGATAAAAATCAAGTGCTTGCCAGAGCCCCATGATCTCTGCATAATAGTCAGCAACTGGTCGATTATTTTGCACCACGGCCTTGAGTTTCTTCCTCAACTCAAAAATTTGGGCGTCATTCCCTTTCTGAGAATAAGTCTCTGCCACGGCATCCCAAACCTGCTTTGGCGTATCAAGATACATAAAGCTATTCTGAATAGTAGGAGACATCGAATTAAACAACCATGTCAAGACCAAGGCATTATGATTGGTCCATTTTGTGAGATCTGGTCCCTCCGTGGGTTTCACCACATTCTCAGTAAGGTAGTGTAGGAGACCCTTAGTGGTAATAGCCAATGTAAACGCACGCGACCAAAGTAGATAATTGGAACCATCTAACTTGACGCGGCAGATATCCATCGGAGTGTTGTCACGAAAAGGACTATAACCCATTCCACTGTTTGAACTAGACTTACCAGTTTCTTCCTTTGAAAATGGATTCTCCTCTGACATATTGAAGGCTCAAAAAACACTGTGGACTGCCGAAAAACAGAATTTTCACAACTGAACAATACAAAACACAACCGAGTAATGTCAAATAATACCGAAACAGTACACAACAGACGTTGTACGGTCAGAAAAGGGCCGGGATCACTGTTCAAGTGCAGCAAACGCCCCCTAAATAGTGGGTTACGAGTAAACTAACCACAGGCTTCGAAACACATGAAAAAGGGACCTCGGATAACCAGGCCCAGTCACTTTCAGAAGCAAAGAGGCGGTAGCGGAAGCTTACAAAGATGATCAACAGCAACAAACATAAAAAAACGAGCACATACCAGATCTTGGAAGCAATAGGAAGCAGAAAAAATACCCAATCGGCACCAGAAAACACTCAAAACGATTCCAACCAGAGGCAGAAAGACCTCAAACGAGAACAACCTGGGTTCGCCGAAGTTCGCCGGAGGTCGCCGGTAGTCGGCGAGAGTCCAGGTGGGAAAAAGATCTGGTGCCCTAGATCGTGATGCTCTGATACCATGAACGAATTTAGAGAGATAAAGAATTGAGCGTGAGAATTTCTCATCTGATTTCATTAACAGAGAAAAGGGGAATATATACAACCCTACAATACAAATGACTAAAGAACTCTTTTGTACAAAGAATCTAACAAATAGCACCCTAGCTAAAACAATCTAACCAACTGAGACATGTCTCATTACATGTTAGCCAATACAATCTAACACTTCCACACAAGCACAACAAACTATGCCAGCGAGAACATCACCAAATAAGAAACCGAGTACCAGACTACCAATTCCTGAAAGTTTCGAAAGACAAAAATGAGTTTGCAGCACATAACATAAATTGCAACTTAGCCTTGTTCCACAAAAAACGAGTACTGTATAGATGCAAAAAGGTAAAGACAATGTCCCACGAAATTACATTCAAGACAGGAATTCGAGATATGCACTGTATCTACAGACCCAGTATAAGCAATCAAGTAGTTCAGAGAGTTTTCACTAGGACACGGAGCAAAAGTGCAAACCATAAAGATATCTTTTTCCTTCTTGACTTTGATTTGTCTTTAGAAAATGGAAACCCAAAAGAATCTAAACATACGTCTTGCACAGATCCATAAAATTCACAAAGACAGTCTTCTTTGTGCCTTCTCAAAGTACTTGTGGTGGCCTCATGACAGTTCTACGCCTGTCTCCAGTAAGCTCTGGATTGTTCTCCCGGAGGATATGGAACACTCTGCTTAGGAGCTGCACACTCACATGGAGCACAAACGATGTAATAAATCAATGGGGGAGGAAACAATAGTAAAAACATCAAACATACCTCCTCATAATCATAGTCTCGGTCACTTCCTTCCCATGGATACTGTTGCCGCAAAACAATTCCATCCCCTTCTTCATCCTCAGCCACGACATTTTCTTCTACCACAATGTTTCGCATATTTTAGGTGTTACAATAAACTTGTGAGCTTAGCTACTTGGTCAACGAAGGTATCAGATTTAAGTTTACCATCTAATCCTCTTCGTTATCAATGTTCTCGTCATCCAAAGGGTTAGTTTCTACCTGCAAGATGATTCAAGGAATCAGTTTCTACCTGCCAGAAGCAGAGCCAATTTCTTACGAATTTAAGGAGATGCAGTTTTGTGCTTAAGCTACGAGCTTCAGAACTTAGTGGTTTCTTCTTCTTCTTTTCCGAACCTACAGTTGTTGCTTTCATATGTTCGCCTTGCTTTACATTTTTGCTCAATATGTTTTTGTCTTTCGTGTTACTACTTTGATGTGGAAGTCGTTATTTTGCGCTGATACGCCATCTACTTTCCAAATCATATAGTTGCAAGAGAGACCAAAATCAAAACATAATGAAACTTGAATCAAATTGAAGAATCCCTTTATGTCATTTCATTTTTGTTGTATTACTACATGCTTATGTTTTGTTCTCGAGATTTTTTTAAGAGATCGCCCTGCCTTTCTGACATTTGAATGGATTATTTATGTCACTTATGTATAAAAGTTATCAGGTGAAGGTTGGAGTTCAAGGTGCTGAAGAATGTGGTGACTTTGAGGAATGGTTCAACTATAGGCTGTCAGGAGCAGCTCCTGAAACCTGTGCCGAGTTCCTTGGAACTTTCATTGCTGACAAAACAAATGTGCAATTTACAAAAGGCGGTAAATGGCTTGTATGGAAATTTGAGGTACTAAATCTTTTTTTTGTTTGCAGCCTTATGCGTGTCCTATCAATTTACCATAAATCCTTTCTTTACTGCATACGGAACTCTTATACAGAGAAATCATATGTGACAGGGAGATCTAGACCTTTTGGATTACATGAAAGATCGCAAATTTCCTTTGAACTTGGAGTCGGTCATGTTTGGTCGTGTTCTGCAAGGACTGGACTCGATTAAGCGAAATGCATTACCCCCAGAAAATCCTTTCGATTTGTCCAAAACGATTACCCCCAGAAAATTATTAAGATTGGAAAACGGTGAACTTTTTGTTTTCAAAACCAGTTTCTAAAGTAAGTTCTGTAATATCAGCAACCAAACAAGGTGCAAATATCAGACTATAACATCCGTCCGCTGTTCTATGGATGGTAAAGGGTCGTTTGGCTTGACAAAGCTTGTTCAAGCTATTGCTACTGCACATGGTTAGTTCGAGTTCCTTTTCCACAACACAGTAAAAGAAACTTGATTCAAGTATAAACTAATGTGTTTTCATCGTTCTTCCAGCTAAACAGCCCTGATCTATTCAACATGTACTCAGCTGGGATTGTACTCATGCAAATGGCAATACCAACATTAAGGTCAGCTGCAGGCTTAAAGAATTTCAATACTGAATTGAAGACAGTTGGATACGACCTGAAGAAGTGGAGGGAGAAAACTCGGTTGAGGCCTGACTTAAGCATTCTTGATCTGGATTCGGGGTAGAGGGTGGGATTTGGCCACAAAGCTTAATCAGAGAGAGGTTTCCTGCGAAGGGGGTGCTTATCTGCTGCAGCTGCTTTGAGGCATCCCTATTTCTTGTTGGGTGGTGACCAGGCAGCCAGGTACGGAGCCAGGATTTTCGCGTTGCGGAGGCGAATATACACAATCAACAAGTTTCAAAAAAAGAGACAATAATGTGAATTTTTACTAACTCAAAAAAATATAAAATAGCACCAATACATATAAAACTGAACATGTTTCTCATATCTAGTGCCAAAAAAAAAAAAAAAAGTTTCTCATATCAACTTAGATTGCAAAAGTATTAACATTTACCTAATCCTATCTACTAAAATCAGGTATTTTGAACTGTGCTCAAACTCATCATCGTCATCATTGTGATCAATGGCCAGCTTTTCAGAAAGTTTTTTAGCTTGAATACCTCTAAATTGATCATGCTTTTTAGGGGAGGAGACAATGATATTAACAACGAGAGTTAGATAAGCGAAGAATTGGCCCAATGATATAACCTCTTTAGATGCGGCTACCAATGCTAATTGGAGCCAATGAGCAAAGCAATGAATATAATATGCAAATGGACATTCCTGCAAACCATTCCATCTTCCACGCATGTTACTAGTACCATCGTATCCTTGGCCACAGATATTTTGAACATTAAGGTTATGACGAGCAAGAATACTACATATCTCAAGAATTATGGTTATAGGTCAAAAAATACTAAACACTTGCTCTCTTTTTTTTAACCAAAAAAAAAATGTAGGGGGGCGAGACTATATATATTTTTTGATAATAATTTTTTTCAATGTAATAATAGTATTTTTTAGAATCGTAAAGACGTTGGGGGGGCCCCTACTAGCCCCCCTCTAGCTCCATTAGGAAGCCACAGTTCTCTCAAAGCTTAGTGTTGATGTGAGTAAAAATCTCTTTACCTCCTTAATCCTCCTTATGCTTATGAAATTTTTTTTCTCTAAAGTATTTATAGTTGTTCATGGAGAAAGAATCAAGTCCCATCCCATGTTATACGCGGATGAATCTATTTTTTCATCGCGAAAAAGAGACCAATTGTCTTAAAAATGGCTAAAGAAATGCAATAGCATGACACTAATCATGTCGTAATGATGATTTCGGATGAGGAATCTGTGTTTGAATTTATTACCAAAAACCAGTTACGACTTTCGAAAACACGAAAGCAACTGCCACTGAAACTAGCATGCAAATCCAAGCCAAATTGCTAAAGAAATTGGTTCATGAAATTATGAAAGTTGAAGACCGCCTAAACAACATAATGTCTTAACGGTCACCCACTACTTAAGAAGCCATAACTTCAACTCCTCCATTGTACGATAAATGTGCTTTCAAAATTTCATACATAGATACATGCTACGTGGAATTCAAAAGATAAGTATAAGTATTCTTCTACACATCACCCACACTATTCAAAGATCATCATGGTAGACGGAAGTCTTTGAAGGATGCTTCTTCTTACAACCCCAGTCGCATTTCCAAGAACAAAAGGAGTTGAAGAACATAATAGTTTGGGAGTGGCGAGATATAATGTCTGAAGTTGAAGGAGACTTTGAAAGAACAATAGCATACCCGTCGTCCATTTTTTTATCTATCCCTTCAGGAAATAGTTGCCACAGAAGGCTTCCACCCCCACTCCCTCCTTTTTTAGTGGAATTCAAGAGGGTCTTGTACGCGGTACTGAAAAGCATGTCCCGGAACGATGTATTGTACCCAGGGTCTTTTGAAGATACACCAAACTCGCCAAAGAGAACCGGCATGCCAAGGGCATTCTGGGCATCTTCAATGTGGGATTGCAACCATGCCTTGACAAATCGGATAGGAGCATCAGAACCCCTTCAATAAACACAATTCCATATTATAATCAGAAGCTGTCCCACCATATAAGAGGAAAAAAAAAGAAAAAGAGAAGAGGAATAATATATACAACACTCTTTTCAAATAATGTGACATAACGTGGTACATTTATTAAAATGAATCCAAGAGAAGAGACCATGTATGCATACTCAAATTCATAATGCACTCGTACATATGCTAATGCATACTCAAATCCATGTCTAAATCAGAAGCATTAAGTATTGATGTTAATCCAAAGTTAGGATATAACATTTCCATTCTGTGAGGAAATTTTAATGAAGAATGCTCACCAGTTTGCATAAATATGAGCTGAAGCAAAATCAACACCAAGAACCTGATGGTTCCTGATAAAGTCAGTTCCAAGTTTTTGATCATCTGTATTTGGGTTGAATTGAACCCTGTTAGGTGTCGAGGGTCCATAAAATCCTTCCAGCCCAATCCCCACTAAATGTTTTCGATCAATGCTCTTCACATAGACTGCCATTTCCTCTATCCATGCCTACAAACCAACCACATCAATTTTACAGGAAAAATAAGTGTTTTTCAGAGAAGATATCTCCTTAACACTATGGTCTAATAAGTACAAGCACAGGACACGTAGTATTAATTTTATTCTATTGGCATACTCGTGTACAAGTTTGACTATTGGATAACATATCCCTGAAATTTCATATAAAATCCTAGCTGGCAATAGAGAAGTGAACAAACCTGCAGTTTATCCCCGGAAGGATCCGAGGGACACCTTGGCTCATTCATTAGCTCCCACGCGAATATTGTTGGATCATCCTTGTAAGTAATGTTAGTGAGTGTATTCACTCTATTAAGCACTGTCTGCAATCCAGAGAGAGAGAGCGCAATTAGACTTCACAATGAAAACACATGTTGTGGTGATCTAGCTATTTCCGCCTACCTTGGAAGCAAAGACATCATGAAGAATATTGAATGTTGTATCAGACACCGACACTCGTTGGACATTGTGTCAGACACTCACCCAAATGTGTCTCGTTATTTTTTTAGTTTAACAAAAGCAGAAACTCTTCCACACACTTGAGGGACACAAATTTCCATTGCTTAACATATATGATATAAAATGCTTGTATAGAAAGAATAACTTGGGGCATAATAACCAAATTAGAACCATGTAACTTTATACCGTTTCATACCTCGTCCTTTAGGCTTATTAGTGTCAGGAAGCTGTGCTGGAAGATATAGGTCATGTATGTATTGAATGATAGACTAATTTTACCTAAATTTTGTATCCTTTAACTATTTATTATCATAGAATGCAATTACTATCTTCATGTTATATTCTTTTAGCTTCTTCTTTTTTTAACGGCAAAGAACAAGGAGAACGACATCATATTCCTAAACTAAGCTAAGAACAGTTTTGTGCCCAGTCCGGGATCCAAACCCTCGATTGGCAAGAAGCCAACCGAAGACACCCATTGGGACAAAGCCCACACCTAAATTGGACAAGCCTGCTCACCTGATGGGCCAAACCCAAAAAACAAGAAAACTCCAAAAAAAACTAAAGAAAAATGACCACCACCACCACGATCGCCGCCGAACAGCCACCAACACCACCAGTGCACCACCCGGGCCCTGATTAGCTCAGGCCCACACAACGGCGGTAAGGCAAACAGCCCGCCGGAGAGGAGCGTTTGAGACAGCCCACCAGAAACAAACCCTAACAAATCAGAACTCCATCTACTTGTTGTTAAGCCGAGGACCGATTAACCCCAAGATAGAAAATCGACGGGAGACCACGCCAACCTCATCACCACCTGCCACGAGCACTCCACTTGCCGTTAAGCCGAGGAACGATTACCCCCAAGAGAGGTAATTGGCGGGAGACCACGCAAAGGAAACAAAGCCAGAAAAGGGGTCGTCGACGAAGAAGACAATGATGAAAAAAGCAAATTTGCTAGGGAAAGGGGGAGAGAAAAGGAGAGAGAAGAGAGAGATCCGAAACGGGAAGAGAAGGGGAGAGAAAGAGTAAGGAAAAACGGGAAGGGTAGAACAAGAAAAGGAAGAGCAGAAATGGAGGAGGGGAAGGGGAAGAGAGCAGCAAGGGGGAGAGGGAGAGAGGGGGGAGAGGCCAGAGGCGATTCTCCTATTCTTTTGCAGCTGAAGTGTTTAGAGAGGGGGGAATTTCCCGAGAAAAGGAAGAGAGCTTATATTCTTTTAGCTTATGGTATGACCTCCTTAATTTTATCTAGAGTTATGTTGCATTTTTCGACTAAAACATTCATGCAAACTACATATAAGGAATGCATGTTTATATATTAACATGTCCTCAGAGAGTCGTGTCCTATATTTTTTTGAAAAAAGTGTCGGCACGTACATTTCATGTTTATCCGAGGTACTAGTACTCATACCAAGATCTTTTGCAATGTAATTAACCGAAGATGCCTATGACAAGCTCAGAAGCAGCTAGGAACATGCCTTAACATTGGCCTTGTAGTAGTTTTTGACAGTTGGATGACTGAAGAATTCATCTGAAGTCAAATTTAAGCCAGCAGCTTTACCCCAGTTCACGTATTGGGCCTTGCCGCCATAGTCTTCCCAGTTGTTAGTTAATGGCAATATGAGCCTGATCTTGTACTTCTTTGCTTCACTGACCACAAAATCCAAGGCCTGCAATTCCATTCTAAAATCTAAATTGAGATACAGGGTAAATGCTTAGTAATTACCAACGTCTATAGTCATTGTTCATGATGCATTAGACATGTATACAGTAGTATAACCAAGTAAGCAAAAGGCTTAGGCTAGATTGCAATTACTACTGGACAAACAGCTTTCTATAGGAAGTTGGAAAATAGTAAAGCATTGATTCTTTCCTATTTGATTGTTGTTTTAAGAGTCACTTTTGTAGAAAATAACAAGAAATTGTCTTGACTGATTATTTTCATATCTAGTTCCTTCAAAGCAAGAATAGTTTTCGATGATTGTACAGATTTACTAATGTTTTCCGCAAAAAAAAAGGTCTTATTTCAAAAAATCCTAGAAAATAACTTCCAAAAATCAGAATTAATAGTGAAAACACCAACCAAGGTTGAATAGGAAAAATATGAACGAATTCCATACACCACTACTGTCATTCTGCCATAAGGGTGTCACTTGTTATATATTGAACCATTGAGCCTAAGGAACCAAAGATGACATGTCACATGCCATTTTTCGAAACAAACCACAGATGTTATGTGTGTGTGTGCCGTGTAAGGGCATTAAGATTTAAAACCGAGAGAATCACCTTGAAAACTTCTTCATCATAAACGAATGGCGATTTTTGAAGAGCTCGGCATTGGCCGTCATTGAAAGCCCAAGTACGGCCAACCGTTAGACCCACAGAAGATGCTTGTTGGAATACTTCAGTGACTTTTCCTCTTGTAGATTGATCCGCAGCAAATACCATCAACCAGTATGTGTTGAATCCGTTAACATAAAAAGGTTGGTCATTAACAACGAACTGGTTCCCCTTTTTCTGCACCATGGTCCATGCATCATCTTCCATTTCACCAATTTCACAAATCCTACAATACATGATTTAAAACATTACATCAATGTAAACCGGTGTGTACCAAGAAAATACTTCAATTCGAGTAAAGGATGAACTTTCTCATGAGTACCCATGGTTTATGCTCAAGTTTTCAGCAACAAACACAAGACAAAACAGCATATATATGCTGTTCCAAAAGATTGTTTTGAATCGAAACTTATGCTCAGTGGCACCCATGCTTTGAGTCAATAGGACAATTCAAAACAATCGTTTGGAACAACATTTATATGCATACGGAGATCCTAGTTTCCTGCTACGCAGGAAACAATATTGTGAACTAAAAGAGAAATGTCGTGAATCTCGTGATGGGGGCCCTGCTAACTTAAAAGCAAAGAAAGTGGTCCTTCTTATCATTTCATTGCATGCTGTTCGAGTAACGATATGGATATGAACACGTAGTGCGAATGAAGTACTCTTCGAACCTTATTTTTCTTTTTTTACAGTGATTTAAGGTACGCAGTTAGTTGGGAATTGTTGGCAATCACACATTTTCTATGACATTAAATTTGTAGGTGGGTCGGTCTAGTTCAGATGTCTCATTCACTCCATAGTACACTCGATAAACATCAAAGCATAACAATACTCAGAATGTGAGTCTGTGACGACAATTCAGAAATATAGAGTTGCGTCACAAATTCATCACCACTACGATTCCAAGCATATACAAAACGTACGTACATTCTTAAACTGCCACCTTTACATCGATACAAGTTAGTAATTAGGTAGTGGCCTATACCTAGGGGTTTACCTGCACCTGCATACGTCTCTTCCCATTTCATCCAAGTCTTATCACATTCCATTGCCGCTTTTCCTTTGAAGAATCAAGAATGGTACTGCGTCGGAAGAACAAGTTGAGAGGGAGAACGAAGGAGTTGTCTGCGGAGAGAGAGAGAGAGAGAGAGAGAGAGAGAGAAGTTTGTGGGAGAGGTGCCCCTTTGTGGCAAGGTCCTGTTAAGTTTGTTATGGTTCATTCCAGTCCATTTTTGGGTCCTGTCTCAGGCCCGTAATAATGGTTGGACCCGTTTGTTTTGTAGAGCTCGTCGAGACGTTCTACCATGAAAAAAAAAAATCATGTTCTGTTGTTACCAATCAACGCAACATATTTATTTTTGAACAAATGGGTCCAATCTAGTGTGATAAGTGCACATATTCAAACAAAAATGTGTTCTAGCTGATCAGGCGTTGATTGGTAACCAACATACATGATTTTTTCCCATGTTAGGCAGTACAAAATGAACGGATCTAATCATTATTGCGAGCGGGGCCCAAAAAAATTATAAATGAAGGAGAATGGACTAGAGCTTATTTGTTTTGAGTTTTGAAGGAAGTTTAAGTGAAGAGAGATAGATAGAGAAAATGTATTAGTGCACAGGTGTAGGTCCCACACGGAAACATGTAGCTCACACATCGGACAGTTCCGGACACATCTGTATCTTGATGTGCACTCAAACATCTATGTTTGTACTCCCTCTGTCCCCTTTTAGGTATCTACTACAGTTCTGTGTGCCATTTTCAAAAACTTATCTCTCGACGTATATTATGTTTTATGTTCTTAAAATTATTGTCTCATAAAAATAATTGAGATATATCAAACAAGATCCATATTTCATATTTTAGCAACATACATTAAGAAATAGCAATTGAAAATGGCACGCAAAACCGTAGTGGACATTTAAAAAAAACGGAGGGAGTAGCATTTTTGCAGAACAGAAGATAAGAAACTGAACAGTATCTTGGTTATTTCTTTCTTCAGTGAGGTTTTCATGATACATTTCGACATAGAAAATCATGCGAAACAAAATACTCCTACAAGTTTTTTTCTTTATTTGGGGCTAGGAAAAATAAGAGGAAAAGGAATAGTTGCTTATGCAGAAAGTCAATGTTTATCGTCTACTTGAAGTCTTGAACATATAATTGAAGGAATACAAAATTAATTTCATTCCCTTGCCCTTTTTCCTATATCCAATATTGGATTCAAACATTTCATCAGATCTTCAACAAATCAACTGGATAATCAAGAAGAATGGTACTGCAAGCTCTTGAGACCTTCGACACAATTGTGACATAAGAGTCACAGATATATGGCCTCTCAACATTCTGTATCTGTAGTAATAGAGCTAATGATACTAAGCTATATATTGATAGACAAAGAAAGGCAGCTCAACATCAGACACTTAAAGTTCAGAACGGAAGATAGGAACGAGCAATGAACAAAAGATAGCTCCATCATGTCCCAGCTTTCCGACGCCCAACCCGAGCAACAAAACCAGCCTTGATTGGAGCTACAGACCGCCCAGAGCCACACTGCAATAGAAAGTCGACATTATATCAGAAAGACCCACTGCAACAGAAAGTCGACATTATATCAGAAAGACAGACCCACTGCAACAGAAAGTCGACATTATATCAGAAAGACCTCCCTGACATTTGTTTCGCCATCGTATAATCATATTTTCTTTTTCATAATTGCAATGGACATGCTTGAAGCTCCAACAAACTAAGCAGCGATAAAAAGTCCAGCCACAACCACAAGAATCACCAAAAGCACATGAATGACCAAAGAATTAAAAGCCGTGAAAGCAAAAACGACAAACGCCCCATGCAAATAAGACTATTTTGTAACATATAAAACTCCTCCTATATTAAAAAAGAAAGAAAAAACCCACTAAAAAATTGAACATTTCAAGAATTCCCCCCTTGAGCAGGTGCATCCTTTAGTTAATACACTTGATTTACGTTTGAATTGTAATTTGTGCATTGTTCAGAAACAAGAGCATCAATCCCATGGAAGCCACCAATGATCTGTTCAAGGTACGGGACACTATGGCAACATTACCTATCAGTGCAAATTTAGACGTTAAAGTTTAGATGACTTTACCTGCTCACATCTGAGAAAGAAGAGACGATTCTCTTTGGAAAGGATTGTATCCGGACTTTTGCAGCCATTGCATATGACATACTCATCTGGATTCCAAAAGTAATGTTAGAGAACAATTCCTTACAGCAATACAGGTAAAAGAAAAAAGGAGGATTTTTTTTTTTCAAAAAATGAACAAGTGTGGCTGCTTGAACACGAGCAACCAACAACATATCAAGGACATTTTATGGTTTCACAAGGAAAAACCAGACAAGAAGTTCAAAGTATTCCAGCCCCTCCGACAAATCTGAATGCTAGGCTTCAACTTCATACTGTCAAAGGGTAAACAAGAAACTTACTGATGTATCTACGAAGAATCCCTTCAAAGTTTTTAGGAGCAAATCTTCCCTTGATAACCAATCTCTGCTGTCCATCAAGAGATCCACTTGTTCCCATCTCAGCGAGCAAGAAAGTCATGACATGCTCTGGCTGCCTATGCATCCTGAACCCGACAAAACAAACTGATTAAGAGTGAGGAAGCTTTGTATACACACCTACAAACAAAGTGAGACCTTCCACACATGCACAACAATCTATGCCAGCGAGATCATCACCAAATAAGAAACCAAGTACCAGACTACCAAGAATGAACTTTTGAAAGACAAAGAAGGGAGCTCAACAAAATACAAAGTTGCACAAAATGACTATGACATCCCAATTCCTGAAAGTTTTGAAAGACAAAAATGAGTCTGCAGCACATAACATAAATTGCAACTTAGCCTTGTTCTGCAAAAACGAGTACCGTATAGATGCAAAAGGGTAAAGACAATGTCCCACGAAATTACATTTAAGCCAGGAATTCGAGATATGCACTGTATCTATGGACCCAGTATAACTGTATAAGCAATCAAGTAGTTCAGAGAATTTTCACTAGGACATGGAGCAAATGCGCAAACCACAAAGATATCTTTTCCCTTCTTGACTTTGATTTGTCTTTACTAAATGGAAATCCAAAAGAGTCTAAACATACGTCTTGCACAGATCCATAAAATTCACAAAGACAGTCTTCTTTGTGCCTTCTCGAAGTACTTGTGGTGGCCTCATGACAGTTCTACGCCTGTCTCCAGCAAGCTCTGGATTGTTCTCCCGGAGGATATGGAACACTCTGCTTAGGAGCTGCACACTCACATGAAGCACAATTGCACAAACGATATAATAAATCAATGGGGGAGGAAAGAATAATAAAAACATAAAACATACCTCCTCATAATCATAGTCTCGGTCACTTCCTTCCCATGGATACTGTTGCTGCAAAATGATTCCATCCCCTTCTTCATCCTCAGCCACGACATTTTCTTCTAGCACAATGTTTCGCATATTTTAGGTGTTACAATAAACTTGTGAGCTTAGCTACTTGGTCAACAAAGGTATCAGATTTAAGTTTACCATCTAGATCCTCTTCGTTATCAATGATCTCGTCATCCAAAGGGTTAGTTTCTACCTGCAAGATGATTCAAGGAATCAGTTTCTACCTGCCAGAAGCCGTGCCAATTTCTTACAAATTTAGGGAGATGTTGTTTTGTGCTTAAGCTGCGAGCTTCAGAACTTACTGGTTTCTTCTTCTTCTTTTTCAAACCAACGAAAGCATTTTCAACCCCCTCAGAAACTGCAAGGGAAGAACAAAAAAGAGGCTCCCTAAAATTTACGGCAATAACATGTATTACACGGCTAAATAGCTTAGGTGATTGTGAAGACAAATGCATACAAACAAGAATAATAATTTGCAAGTCATATCAAACTTACTTGACAGGTTCTCTATATTCTCAGCTAACTTGTCAGTGTTATCATCCCCAGCATCCTGTATAACTGGCTTCTTCTTCTTCTTCTTCTTAGAAGGATCAAATGGTGCAATCTGAACGAATAATTAATTGCAACCCGATGATGTATCAACAATAACAGAAAAATTCAAGTGAATTGGAAATGGAAATTTCATCCAAATAAGAGACGAAGAAAAGTATAAATAGGATCTGAAACTGTGGCCTCACCGGGTGATACACACAGCAAATTCATTGCAACTAAATTACGATGATTGCTGCTGATACTATATGTTGCAGTAAAATAAAAGATCTCAAGAAAGTTAATTTCTTGAGATCCAAATAGATACACGTGCATATATATGGGCAAAAAGAATGCAAATTTACTAAACAGTGAGATGGAAACTAACTTCAGAGATGTCTTCTTTTGCTTCTATGGGAGTATCTTCTTCCATAATTGATTCAAATCTGCGAGCAGATGTCTCAAATTCTCCAAAACCTATCACAAAGAACACGATCAAAACATGGTCAAGTCGGGAATATGAAAGATATACATAACGCTAGGGTGTGGATTGGGCCCACTGTCTTCGGCCCAGGTTATTTTCACTCCCGTGGGCTTGTATTAAGGCCGACCGAGAAATGCAGCATTTTAGTACCAAATGATCTAGGACCAAGGCCTGGCAGCGGTTCAATTGGAAACGGACTCGGCTCGCCGTTGTGCAAATGATAGGATAGATGATGGCATGTCCCCAAATGCTCCTTATAGCAACTTAGCAAATGAATGTCGTGCCATCAGGGAGATGACGGGAAGCAACTTGAAGCATACCCTTCCTTCGAAAAGGCGAGAAGTTGGCGCATAAATTAATGGCGAGGATGGGAACCAACCAATACGATCTTATCATGCCCACAATGACCCCTCCGGATGAAGTGAAGGATCTCCTCGCAATGAACTTGACCGGGGTTTTTATGAGAAATTCTAGTTGTATGTTTTTCCTTTCTAGTTCACCCAAAAAGAACTACCCATATGTATTCATTGGGCCTTATTGAGTTTTTTTGGTTTGTTTGTTTGGGATGGAGTTTCTCATTTGTTTTCTATCCATATAGGAATTGGCTTCTCCGCATTTTTCAAGATTGCACATGCGATTTTATTTAATTATTTTAGATCAACTCGACGCTCACCTTGAATGTGTTTTAGTATTTGGGTCTCATAGAGTAGAACATTCGGACAAAAAAATAGCTCGATCGACATCAATAAGAGCAGTGGTAGATCTAAAAAAATGAAGACACGAGGGGCACTTATTAATCCGAAGATTGAAAATGTCAAGCACATTATCCTTTTAAAACCAAGTTTTATTTGCTATACAAATGAGTTCCCTAACTATATTAAAAATCACTAATTTCACTCTGCAATCAACACCTGAAAACTGTACATATCAAAATCAAACAATTGAGTGCCCAGTACTTAAATTAGGAATCAAAACTCTAACACAAAAAGCTCAATACAGTCAATAGGTTTTCACTACAGTCAATTAACTTTGTATAAAATAGAGCAACCATACATTTGACCATGGATATGTGATCAAATCAAAGAGTTATTGTGGTAGAGAAAATTAAGAGGTTTTTTTTTTTTTTTTTGGTGGGGGGGGAGGGGTTTGTAATTATTGAAACTTATAAGGATTACCGTATTATTCTCCACCTAGTAGGCGGAGGTTAGCAAGACCGAATTTCTAAATGTCAATGGAACACTAGTGCAATTTTTAGGGGATTGAATGGACTATATCATAAACCAGTAGGGGTACAAGTGAAAAATAAAAAATCCAGGGGGTCAAGGGACCATCCTGGTCGTAACGTGCATTCGCACCTGATTATAAGAGTTGATCTAAACACAAGAATTTGGTAATTGTCACCATTTTCTACGATACTTGTTCTCGGCTATGAAGTTAGGGAATTGGCAGGGGCAGATGTAGTGCGGCCGATTCGATCGTCTATCTCGGTGTAGATGGTTCGGATTTAATCCGAGCTTCAACTAATCCAAACCGTCGATTGTTTGGATCTCAATCCGAGATGTCCATTGCCGAAATGGACGTCCGGATTGGGCGCACTACACATGTAGTGCGGGGGGTGCACTTCAGCACCCCGGGTCCGAAGTTAGAAGTGTAATAATCCATCCGTCCCCATTCTTTAGTCTCTTTGGAAGTCTATGCCACTTTTCAATTGATTATATCTTGCAATCTATAATTTTTTAGATGATTTTGAAAATGTAATTTAAAAGAGTTCATTGAGATTTATCAAATAAAATCCATATTGCATATAAATAGTATTATCAATTAAAAGTTATTCACTCCGTTCCAATTCTTTAGTCCCTTTCAGAAGTCTGTGCCACTTTTCAATTAATTATATCTTGCAATCTATAATCTTATAGGTGATTTTGAAAACATCGTTTAAAAGAACTCATTAAGATCTATCAAATAAGATCCATATTGCATATAAACAGTATTACTAATTAAAAGTTATAATTAGTTTTTTATCCGATTGGGATAGGAGGAGGGACAAAATAATGGGAACAGAGAGAGTATAATTAATTTTTTATCAGATTAAGATATGACAATGGACAAAAGAATGAGAAAAGAGAAAAGAGTACAGTATTATTTAAGGGCAATGGGTGGTCTGTAACCGACAGGACCCACATGGATCAAATCATTTGAGATGGGTCCAAAACTACATGCATTGGTGCCGTCCAGCCCATGAGCAGCCGAGAACCAAATATCAACTGGGTCCAACTCACCAACAATAATCTTAAAAGGAGACGCGTCTAGTAGACCCAAAACAGCTCCGACACACATATTGAATCTCAAAAAATCATGGATTAACGACAAAGTTACGACCTAAGTTACATAATGTGCAAATACAAAAGACACGGCCACAACGCCTTTTAGAAACACCGTAAAAGCATTAAAAAAGGATAGGATTAAAAAAAAAAAAAGAAGAAGAAATTCTATTAGAAACAATGTGACCGAAATCCCTACCCAAGTGGAAAAACATGGTAATATTTCCAATGCCAGGTGTAATTTTCTTGAAATGAGGGAGAGGCCAGGAGTATCACAAGAATACAAGATAGATTTCTTTTCGGAACACCGGTCCCACATTGAACGCGTTTCCCATGTTCTGTTTTGTTTTTTTGTTTTTGTTTTGGAGTGATGAATTGAAAATCAGCTGTCACTCTTTTTAAATACTCCACTGTGGATTTTTTCAGCTGTGGGGTCTCACTGTTACCCGCCATTAAGATAGCATGTGATTACTATTACCTTAAAATCATTCAAAATGGTACTCGCTCGTTTTCTCAATTTTTTCGCTCATAAATTTTTATTTTTAGGCCCAGTTCTTTTAAACTTTTTATTTTTTAAGTACATATTTTTTATTTTATGAGACGTATTACTTTTTTTTTACAATACATCACTTTTAATTTTAAAAATTAAATACTTTTTTTTTTAAACAGAACGAAACCACTTTAAAGATTTTAAAAAAATACTTTTACTTATACATAACACTCGCACCCGTTCGTACATTATGTGACTTTTATTACTAACAAGGGGAGGGGAAGACCATGCCACGAGGGTGGTGGCCAAGTAGGCAGGTGCCCCTCATGCCCCTCATCCCAGGTAAAGTCTTGGCTTTGAGCCTTGTCAAGTGGTAAGGGGTGTGGGATAAAACATTATGCCTATTTGCACCTAAGTGGTGGTGTGGTGATGGTCTGTTCTTCCGAATAGTAACTATGGCTCGAATCAGACATTTTACAGCGGGTAGGGAGTCCCTATGGTCACGCCTAAGGAGAGTTGCTACGCTGGTTAGACCCTCCCACCCCTTTTTAATGATAAAAAAAAAAAAAGAGGGGGAGGAGAAGATAACATAAAAGCGGCCAACTTTCTTTCTAACTTTGGTTCCAAATAATTCCTCCTCTTCCATTCACTCTCTCTCTCTCTCTCTCACCGCTGATTCATATAGAGCTACCATTTCCAATATTTCGTGGAGCTATGGTTGTTTAAATTCTAAACAAATTGCTTGAGCCGGAGTTCCTTCAATTGGATCTCTCCCTCTCCGTACATTTTCTTCAAGGTAACTTATCCACTGCATTTCTGCTTTTCTCTTCAAGTCTATGGCTAGTTTTTAGTTCCATTTTTCTTCGAATATAGCGAGCGTTTTTGTTCGCCGGATCTAGAAGCTTTGTTGCAGTTTTTAAGTAAAAAACTTTGCTTTTTTCTTGTACGTAGCTTTTATAGTTTAGTTGTACTTAATTTTATTTTGTTACCTGAGTAGATTATTAAGCTTGTTTCATATTTATTTAGCTAAACTGGACTCTGATCTTCTCTTCTTTGTCACTAAAATTCAGCTTCATCACCTATGTCTACTCACCTGTTATTGTAAAGCAAATAAGATTAGGAGACTAAATTAATATTTTGGTCTTTTTTTCGTCTCTCTTAATTTCTTAAGATTAACCTTTGAGCCTAAATTGTCAAAATGTATGATCAAAAGCAAAAAGACAAAATTAAAGACCAAAAAAATTTGAAATAACTATCTTTATTTTGTTTAGTGTTGTATTATCTGAATTTTTTTCAATTCGGTCTTATTTATATTTAAAAATATTCATACCAAGAGATCCCACAAATTTTGGCGAGAAACTAAACAAGAGATCACTGAAGGTAAATAATACCAATTGCCTTTAAGACAAATTAATTTAGGCCAAAATTTGTAAATTACGTTAAGGTTTGTGCCTATGGGTAGTTTTTGTGCCATTGGACTCCCTAGTCAAATCCGTGACAACACTCCCAATGATTTTACAAACATCACACTGTATTTTAAAGATTTTGGGATCTAAAATAAAGTTATAGTTTCAGATTCACTTTCAATTTACAGATGGCTAGCATTGTCCATTATTTGAAGCTGATTTTGTGTTGCAATTAATTTCAGTGTTTCGGAAGATTCACAGCACATTTTCGATGACAAGCTCGGGTAAATATGTCTGCTTTCAGATCTTCGGATTTCTGTTGGTAGCCTCTGTGCTGCATTTAGTCTCAGCTGCAGATTATGTACCAACCGATAAAATTCTCATGAATTGTGGGGGGCCTCCAGAAACTACTGATACTGATGGTCGCAAATGGACCTCAGATATAGGCTCAAAATTTGCTTCTGCGGGTGGGAATTCATCCACATCAACTGCTGCTACGCAAGCCCCTTCAGTTCCTGATGTCCCTTGCATGACTGCTAGGGTTTTCGAATCTGAATACACCTATAGCTTCCCTGTAGCTTCCGGTCGTAAATTTATCCGCTTGCATTTCTATCCTTCTTCATACTCGGGGCTAAATGCCTCAAACGCCATCTTCTCTGTTAGTTCCGGGCCATATACCCTTCTCAAGAACTTCAGTGTTGCCCAAACAACTGAAGCTCTGAACTATGCTTTTATGGTTAAAGAGTATTCTGTCAATGTGCCCACCACAACTTTGAACTTAACCTTCAAACCTTCTCCTGCTTCTCCCAATTCCTATGCCTTTGTAAATGGTATTGAGGTGATTTCGATGCCTGACATCTATAATACTGCTGATGGAAATGCCTTTATCGTGGGGCAAACTACAGCGTTTATTATAGATAATAGCACTGCTCTGGAAAATGTTTACAGGTTGAATGTTGGTGGGCAAGACATTTCGCCCTCTGGTGATACAGGGTTGTTTAGATCCTGGAATGATGATGCGCCATACATCTTTGGGGCATCACTTGGGGTTACAGAAACTACTGCTCCAAACATGACAATTCGTTATCCTTCAAGCATGCCCTCTTATGTTGCACCAGTTAATGTCTATTCCACTGCTAGATCAATGGGTCCCTACGAGAATACCAACTTGAATTACAATCTTACTTGGGTCTTCACGATCGACTCAGGGTTCTCTTACCTTGTTAGGCTACATTTTTGTGAGGTTGAACAAGACATAACGAAAGTTAATCAAAGGGTATTTGTTATCTTCCTCAATAATCAAACTGCTCAGAGTGAGGCAGATGTGGTTGGCTGGGCAAACAACAACGGGGTTCCAGTTTATCAGGATTACGTAGTCTTCGTTCCCACAGGCGCTCCTCGGCAGGATCTTTGGCTTGCGCTGCATCCAAACATGGCCTCAAAACCACAATACGCTAATGCGATCTTGAATGGTGTGGAGATATTCAAAGTAAATGATACTCTTGGAAACCTTGCCGGTCCTAATCCGGTTCCCGCTCCTCAAGAAGATATAATGGTCCCGTCATCAACTAATCATCCAGCTACTTCAAATTGGTCAAATAAGCGCAAAGCAATTATTGGTGGAAGTGTGGGTGGTGGTATCATTGCAATCCTTCTTGTTGGCTTATTTGTCTGGGTTGTTTCTCATCATCGTAGGCAGAGGAAGTACTCAAGCCCAAGCGATGGACCATCTGGATGGCTCCCTCTTTCGTTATATGGAAATTCACACTCAGCAGGCTCCGCAAAGACTAACACCACAGGAAGCTACGCCTCCTCCCTCCCTTCAAACCTTTGCCGCCACTTTTCATTTGCTGAGATCAAGGCTGCCACCAACAATTTTGACGAGGCGCTACTTCTTGGGGTCGGAGGTTTTGGCAAAGTTTACAAGGGTGAAATCGATGGTGGGACGACTACAGTTGCGATCAAGCGGGGGAACCCCCTGTCTGAGCAAGGTGTGCACGAATTCCAAACTGAAATAGAGATGCTCTCGAAGCTTCGACACCGTCACCTTGTTTCACTGATTGGTTATTGTGAAGAGAACTGTGAAATGATCCTTGTTTACGACTACATGGCTCACGGAACCCTTAGAGAGCACTTATACAAGACCAATAATCCTCCATTGCCATGGAAGCAGAGGCTTGAGATTTGCATTGGAGCTGCTCGTGGTTTACACTATCTCCACACCGGTGCCAAACATACTATTATCCACCGCGATGTTAAGACAACCAACATCCTATTAGATGAGAAGTGGGTGGCCAAGGTTTCCGATTTTGGCCTGTCAAAAACAGGTCCTACACTGGATCACACTCATGTCAGCACGGTTGTTAAAGGCAGTTTCGGGTATTTGGATCCTGAGTACTTCAGGAGGCAGCAGCTGACTGATAAATCTGATGTTTACTCGTTTGGAGTAGTACTCTTTGAGATCTTGTGTGCTCGGCCAGCTTTGAACCCCGCGCTTCCAAAGGAGCAAGTGAGTTTGGCAGAATGGGCTTTGCATTGCCAGAACAAGGGTATTCTTGAGCAGATCATCGACCCATATCTAAAGGGTAAGATTGCACCAGAGTGCCTAAAAAAGGTTGCTGAGACAGGGATGAAGTGTGTGGGAGATCAGGGGATTGACAGGCCGTCGATGGGTGATGTGTTGTGGAACCTTGAGTTTGCTCTCCAATTGCAGGAGTCTGCGGAGGAAAATGGAGAAGGGCTCGGTGGAATGGACATTGAAGAAGGTTCATTTGATCATGTAGCCTGTAAAGGAAAGAAGGATTCAGAAGCTTCCCCTTGTTTTGATAGTCATGTGACAGATTCAAGGAGCAGTGAGATTTCGATGAGCATTGGTGGCCGGAGCTTAGCTAGTCAAGATTCCGATGGATTGACACCTAGTGCCGTTTTCTCACAGATTATGAACCCAAAAGGACGTTGAGATGACCAGAAAGCCATTGATTTCCGGTAAATTCGTTCAAGTGTTGCTTAACTGCTGAAGTGAATTTTCTTTCATCTGTTTTTTTACAATCATTCGTTTATTTAGCTCTGATAGTATTATCGGGTTGTTAGTATGTTTACAACAAGACCTTTACAAGTTGCATCAAGAATGACTCGGAAGATTGAAAAGAGTTGCATCTCTCATTAAACTTGCACCAGATGGGGTTGATTCATTTGCATTTGTGTAAATGCTTCATAGTCTTATTACCTACCAATTGGTCCACACCAATAAAACGATTGAATCGGTCCAATTGTTTTTATTAATTGTATTCTCTTTAACTTTATCAGTGAGCTACCTAGAATCAATAACCGTCTCTGTTTACTGATGTGGACGGGTTCCATGTCTATGTTGATATTCAATCTCCAATTAACTATTTGGGTAACATTCCCGATTATTTTTTGGACACTTGATAGGAGTAAAATCGACCTGATGAGCTGGCAGAACGTAAGGAGAGAGTTGGATTGCAAAAGCTGTTTGTTGCTCTGATCGCGCGTGAGAGAGAGAGAGAGAGTGTGTGTGTGTTCAGGCCCATGATGTTCCCTGCACCGCTATGGTGGTGTTTTTATTCAGATTGTGTGAGACAATTGTCTGGGTATGGGGTTGTATAAATGTTTTGCCACCAGTTGGTCTTCCTTAAACTTCAGAATGGTGAAAGAAAGAACATGAACGGAAACAGAAGCAACAATCATAATGGTATCTCGTATGGTTGATGTTTAAATGAGGTCTCTCCGATTGTTAGCTTTGATCCGTTTTATCTGTTAATGGTGGTGCCACCACTCTCTCCGATCAGAGAGTACAAACTTATGTATGATATATATGTTGCTAGAGGTAATTCCAGCTTTGTAGAATTTAGTCTTTTAATATCCAGCGCCAGTCAGAAATGCAGTAGAATGTTGCATAAAATTTGGCCTTGGCAAACTTGGGGATCCAAATCATTCCATTTGGGCAACTAAAGAGATGAATGACACGGCATCCGGCTGTTACCTAGTGACTCAAACAGCACCTAAACAGGGAACACCGCATGTCCCAAGCCTCTTCTTCACACACATTCATATAGAGTTGTGTTTGGATTGGATTTTGAAAAAAAATTTCCAACTCAAAAAACACTCATTGCTCCTACTTTCAATCATTACTTTCATTTCTCTCTCCAATTATTATTCTCATTTATCTCTCTATCTCTCTCCACTCATCACCTCTATTCCCAATTATTACCCTAATTTTTCTCTCCACTCACTAACTAAAAATCAAACTCAAAAATTTTCAAAATACTATCCAAACAAGGCATTAAGCCTCTTCTTCACACACATTCATATAGAGCCGAAGACAAGTGTATTCCACATGTGTAGCGGAAAGCGGCCAATGTCATCGCATGACGGAGCCCCACAGGCACTGAATAATCTCTCAAAGGAGGATATTGCCATGTGGATGTGGTGGTGAGCCAGAAGGCCATAAATTGACCTAATAGAAAACAGAACCAGCTGTTTTGTACGCCCATGTTGTCTACTAATACGCCAGTCTAAGGATATCTCATGTTTTGAAAAAGAAAACATAGTAGTAAAAGAATGAGTGCCAATACTGGCATTTAGTTGGGATTTCTGTTTATTGATTAATGAAACTTGTACGCTAGACGGGTAGTCTAATAATGCCTGGCCGCCCAAATCCTTCAATTATCATTTTGGGTGTGGGTGTATGGTAGAAGAGCAGTAAATTCAAAGGTTTCTACATATAGAGGGGGTTGTCAACTCGTCTGGTTATTATCAAATTCGACGAAAGTGATGGGAAAACCAAAAAAAAAAAAAGCGTCGAAAAAGAATTTCCCCTAACCCTGACATTTTAAAAGCCCAAACCTGAGAAACATATGAACTCAAAGATAGTTATGACACATTAAATGCAGAAATTGTTAAATTATCAATTGTCCCAAAAGCGTAAGCTCGAAAATTTGCCCAACAATGTATGTATATCAAACTATTCAACATTTTCCCTACTTGCACATTGAGATACAAATATAAACAGAGAGCAAAACAAAATGAAGAGAAGAAGGAATGCAAATGAAGAACAAAAATATAAATAGAGGGACTTCAACTCAAGACTTCTTCCAACTTGAGCTCTGATAACATTAAGTTAGCAATTGTCCCAAAAGCTAAAGCTGTTAGAAAATGGACCAACAATGTAGACAGACAATAAACAACCAAATTTCAAAGCATTGCCTAGTAGTTACGTAATGCATCATTTGTTGCTTCAGTTTATGCACCAATTTGGTGGAGGATCAAGCTTTTGCAACTGCCGTTAGGCTGAAAGAACCAAAGCGAGAAAGAAAAGACATTGAATTAACTCCACATAAACAAAAACCTCTCCACATTCAGGACAATCACCAATTTCTCAAACAATTATTGAAAAAGATACATGGGTTTAAGCTAATTTAATTATCAAAAACACAGGACACTTAACTTGCAAAGGCAAAAGATATATACCAATCACACGAGAATCACACCAAGTAGAGAGAATTGGCAGTGCCCTGACCACTCATAAATGCGATGGGAAACATGCAACAACTATGCATGAAATGGGTTCACCGAATCCACAATTGCAGTGATCTTCTTCTGTAGCTCTGGTTTGTTGGCTCCAACTAGTTTGTCGACTTGCTGGCCATCTCTTAGGAAGAAGAAGGTTGGAGTGGCTTTGATATCCCATGATGTGCTGAAATCCTGCACCAGTAAAAAAACAGAGGATTTGTTTCCCGTACATAACACCTATGCTACAAAGTCATCCCAACATATGGAATGAGACAGTCAGTCCACAAAAAATTGATTTTTTTTAAACACAAAGTATCTCAAATAACCTCTGCTCAAGTGAGGCACAAAACCCACTGGATTGTGTCTCGATGTTTAGATAGGAAAATCTTGTTTCACACGGGTTGTATTCCGCCCGATTTGGATTCCGTTTTGCTTAAAGACTTGTACTGAGCAGTTTTGTTTTAATCCAATGACATGTTCAAAAAAAAAAAAGTGAGGCACAAAACAAGAGATACGGTCTTTGATTGAATGAAGACTCGTTGTCAATGTTCTTTCACTTTCCAAGTATGCAACAAGTTTTTCTTACTTACAGTAAGTTCGTCAACATCAACGGTTAGGAACATCAGAGAAGGGTATTTCTCAGAAAGCTCGCAATATAAGGGCGCAATCATTCTGCAGGGACCACACCATGATGCACTGAAGTTTGCGACCACCTGTTGAAGAATCAGCTCAAGTTAGAGTGAAAACCATGACAGACCTCTTCACAAATGATTAAAAATCATATCAAGAATAAGACTTTCCAAAGAAGCTTATAAATGGTAGTAATTTCCATGCCTAATGCTTACAAGAGATCTGTGCATTGCTTCTAAATTATTTTTCAAGTCACATGAACTCTCAGAAACCGTTCCTATGAGGGAGAAAAACATGGCCTAAAACTGTCCACAAAAATAAAAACTACACCTGTTAAAATGGTGCAGCAAGAGAGAGAACTTGATCTATAAGCTACATACAGGACAAACCACATTTTAAACAAACTGAAAAAAGGAATACCAAAGTTTCATCAAGGACCTCCATCTTAGCAGTTTTCCCAAAAGCAGCACTTATCGCCATTAGATGCCATTATTCACGAAATAAAGTGCCATTCTCCTCGAGTAACAAAATACAAACAGAAGCAATGTATTTCAAAATTACTGTGTACAAAAGGCCAGCAATCTGAATCCTGAACATGTATTCTCTCCTAAAAGAGTATCGTGGCAATTATCAAGTTTCTCTACCAAGGTCACTTATTTCTGGTAATACAGTGGCTGAAAGAAGGAATAAAATCAAACACTCCTCATGGACTGTAGAGAAAAGAAAATACACCAAAAAACTTTCTTGTAGAACACTGAAGGGTGGCCATGAGATTTGACTTCGAATGAAGAGGGCTTTTGTTGGAAAAGCCCATGAAATCCAAAGTTAGCATGATAACCCCTTTCCAGTTCTTCCACCCGTTGAATGAGTAGATAGTAAATGCAGCTTATTAAGATGATACATCACACATCATCATCTTTAATGTTTCTCCAATACCGAAAAGGTTCACATTGCCTCAATATTGGTAAACTTTATTCAATGTTTTCTAAACTTTATGCAGCAGATATGAAATTCTTCTAATAGTTCCTCACGGAGAATAAATGACTCACGTCAGAAAGGGAAATAAGCAGGGTTCAATTCCATAAGACAGGAGAGGACTAAGGAACCATGCTGAGGCTCATACTCGTAGTTTCTATGATACATTCTCATGCCAGAGTATTACCATGCTTATGTACTTACCGTCTTGCCATCCTTCCTTGCTTGTGACAGCTTCTCATCCCAGCTTTCTTTGGTCGTGATGAGGTGCACATTTCCACCAGCAAACTCGACATGATGCTCAGAGTCGTCGTCGTTTTGAGGCTACAAAAAGAGTAAAGTTACAACTTTTATGACAAAATGGTAAAAAGGTTAATTAGCTTCTAAGTATGACATTACAATGGCAACTAAATAATGGTTTTTTGTGGAGGAAGGATTTCCCAAGTCGTCCTTTTATGGGGCTAGAAGCCTGAAGCCTAGAGCATGAGTCAGTAATTAACAGTTCTATTGTAACCACTCGGGTAATTGAGTCAGCCATCTTTTGGTTCCATACCCATGGCCTTGTATAGGCCATCAAAGAGTAAGACAAACCCATACCCGATAAGACAAAAGTCACTGAAACAAATAATAACCATCCTGCAGATATGAGTCTATGTTAGGTAACATAAACAAGTACAATTCGAAATAAGAAACACAAAAAAATGAGGTACATTTTAGTCCTCTATCTCTTTTTTTCATGGTGATTTTTTCCAATTTCCTATGAGGGTTAGTAATTATACATATGCAAAAGCACGAAACATCCAATGCAAACATTTTCATCATTCACGAACTTTCTGAGCCACAGTTATCAAAACCACACCCAACATCCAACCAATGAAAGAGCTCGTCAAAGTTCAATTGTTAGCCGTTGGGTCAACTATGTGAACCATCTACAAGAATATGTTATGATGTGCAGTATACTAATATTCCTTTCCAAAGCATGGGTGGGGATTGTTACCGCTCGCAGAGTTTTGAATACTGGCTGTCTCGTACTAAAAGTCTACATTAAATGCTTAGGTTGAGCCTCATAAGGCTAAATAATCAGCGTTACACTTTTACTTAGAGGAAGCAAACATTGGACTGACTGGTTCGACTTAAAACTGTCCGGCTTATCACTGGCCATGTGGTTCAGTCCAGTTCACCAACAAAAGGGATCAAGATTTTGAACCATGGTTCCACCTCTACTCAAAGTTAACCAAGTTCATACGAAAACCCACTAGGAACCCAGGCTTTTTTTAATTTCCACATGTCCTTGAATCGATATGGCATCATCAAGTCGGCGCATTACCAAGCTTATAAAGCATTGGAAAATTGAAGCATAGCCGAAATGTCATTCTATTGCCTTCCCTCAGACTGGATGTGTTTTCTGAGAGAAAGGAAAACCAATAAAACAGAATTGCACAGGCAAAAAGGAGCAAACCCACATGAAAGTACCTACAAGATTGAAAAAGAATCAATCACCACCACCACTATACTAGCACTGGAACTGAAGAAAACTGGATGATTTACATAAGATAAGATGAAGACCCACAGCCTTTCATATGTTCAATCACATGTGGTTTGCTCGGGTTTTCCTTTTTTGAAGAAGATTACCTTAGAGAAGCAGAAACCCATCTTGTATGTTTGGAGAGAGCTTGATATGCTAAACCCTAGCTGCAGATCCCTGAAATCCAGAGTGAATCAAAAAAATGATGAGATAACGTTTAAATTTGAATTTAAAAAAACAGTACACAGTAAATCATGGAATGCATACACACATCATTTCCCACAACAAATATCTGTTTGTCAATTCATGCGCACGCTCAAAGTGTATCGTTCTTCTCTTAAAACCTTTATACAGTCAGCATAGGAAGATATCCAGTGAACATGTATGCAATTTCTCAAGCTTTACAACAAAACTAGCTACAATACAAGTCCTCATGAACTATCTTTAACAAATTAAGCAGTACTAAATGTAAGAACTTTACAACAGTAAACCCAGGATTCTAAATTGAAAATAAAAACCCAGAAAGCCTATTAAGCTTTGGCAAAACTATCCGACTTTTTCTCTTCCCAATATTGGGAAAGATACACCAATCAACCCAGAGCTTCTCCAGTAGAAAACCAAAAACCCAATTGACGAATCTCTTCAATTGGCACGCAACAGAGAAGTTTTGTTCGAAGTACCTCAAGAACAATAAAGCAGGCATACAACGAATCAAGAGAACATAAAGAGTGCGAAAACTAACCTTGAAATCGAACCTGTGGGGGATCGTTTCAGTCGGTCACTCCGGCGTAAGAGGTTGGCGATTCGTATCAAAGCCCAAAAAAAATGGATTAGTTCAACCTCTTTAGCTTGGGAATGACGACGACTTCTTCAGATGCGCACTGTCGAGTATTCGATTGATTTGTTGCTTCCCAGATTGCCAAGGCCGTTTTGGTCATTTGCACTAGAAGGCGGTTAAATAAACGAGGTTGTCCGCAAGATCTAACTAAACAGTTTCTTAAATCATTAGTATGTGAATGCCCACCCACTTCGGATTGCTCCACGTTTTTTTCACAAAAAAAAAAAAAACAAAAACTCCTAAATTGAAGTATTATTTGTACTATATTTCCGTTGGCTGGGTCATGGGTGATTAAAACAGACCTTTCCGTGGACCCATCTCCGGTCCCACAAAGATAATTCGAACTGTTTAATTTTTTTGAACATATTTGTAAAACATAAGCCTAATCTGATTTTGGCAAGGATTTTTTTAGAATTCCCTACGAATTGAGTTTAATTTTTACAAAAACTCATAAAAAATATTTAAAGAAAAATGAGCGATTCGAAACATTTTTGCGGGACCTGACGTGAACCCAACAAAAAAGTTTGTGCATGATCTGTTCCGATTAATCTTATAATCTGTGCAAACAGACTCACACGTGATTACACATGTGATTAAAGTATACAGCCCTTAAATCTTTTGCATAAATTAGTATCAAAATGGAGCACCAAAAAATGGAGTCCTTGGATTCGGCTCTAGGTTTTGTGAAAAATGCCATGTTCCTAGCATTTTTTGGTTGCTGAATGCCAAATTCATTTGTGTTCGGAGTTTGTGAATCGTCTCATGGTCTCCATCACCAACACACCCACACTCAAAACCTTCCTACTTCTTGATATCTATCTAGTATTAAATTAATATACTTATAGACCTGTTCTTTTAGTATTTTTTACAGAAGAAAATTTTAAACACAACTGTGTTCCGAGCGGTTCGACGAATATGGTCCCCATATGCGTCGAATGATTCCTCACATAATTATCTATAATTGTATTTTAAAATTATATTCCTAGCATTAATGTTCTTTTTAACGGAAATTGTATCGTTTGAACCATGGCTCTAAAAGAAGACGGTGAGTTGTTGCCGTGACAAGCATTTTGATTTGATGACACAATTAAAAAAAGAAGAGGTCGGTGAAGAAATATGAGCTCAACCTCGTCATACAATTAATTCTTCTCAATAATAAATGTCATGTTTCTCAAAAAACATAATCAAATAATGTTTGAGAGCTTATTTTTTAGCTTTTCATTTTCAGTTTTTTGGCTTTTTGACTTTTTGAATTGTGGTCAAAATGTGTTTCGAATATGATAGGAGTGTTTGGGAGATATTGGATCAAAATGAGTCATCAATTGGTTTTTTACCATTTTGGCCTTGATTATTTATTGTCGTATTAAAAGATGTATGAATAATGTTATTTATTTATTTATATATTTTTTGGGGAATGTAATTTTTTGGCCTAGATCGTCGAATTTATCGACAGCGCGGATGGCGTCGTCAAGTTCATGAGCTATTTGGGGAATAATATTCTCTCTGTATCGTGGAAGTAATTACCTAACTCAATGAAGGTTTTTTAGTAATTTATCCCAAAATGCAAAAATCCCAAAAGCCAAAAAGGACCTCCAGGCCTCATGGGGGTGTTTGGTAGCCCTGGTTTTACATTTTCTAATTCCCATTTTTGGATTTTGGGTGTTTGGTAGGAAGAGGGAAAATGGATTTTGGGTAAAATGGATTTTCCAATTTCTTGTTTCTAGGCCAAAACAGAAAATCTGGTTTTAGGAGCTTTTTGGATTCCCATTTTCCCATTCTCGAATCCAGCTGTGCCAAAAAGACAAGGCTACCCTCTTCTTTTTGAGATAATTCCACAAAGCCCTGGTTTTGTCCCCTCTGCTGATTTCCTTCACATTCTCACAGTTCTCACATACCAGGAGAATACGAGAAGAGAGAGGCCGGAGCAGCCGACTGGACCTTCGACCCAAGAGGGGAAATTGTTCACCTCTTTCACACTTCTGCATCTCCCACCACAAGAACAGGGAGAATTTCTTTTGGGTTAGAATTATGGTTTCCATTTCGATCTGACCATAGAAGAACCCAGAACATAAACTTTACAAAACCCACCAGATTTAATTTCGAAACCCATTTAGAGTGGCTTCACCAGATTCAATTTCGAAACCCTATGGTCTCCGAGACCACCTCTCCTAGATCCGCCCCGCCGATTTTGATTTTGTATGAGGGGGGGGGGGGGGGCTGTTGGTTTTTTAGGAGGAAATGGGCTCTTGATTTGCAGAAATGGAGATTGGGTATGGGAGGAGGAGAGAGAGAAATGGGTTTGGAATTGGTTCGTGCGTGGGTGAAAGAGAGACAAATTTGGTTTGTCTCAAAACAAGGGCAATATAGTAAAAAATAACTCATAATTCATTTTTATCACATATTTCTCAAACACTACTCTTGCTGCATTCTACACATATCATCCAAACACTCTACCAAATTCAAAATACATTCCGATCAAAATTGTAAAAGCCAAAAAGTGAAAAATGAAAAGCGAAAAAGTTGGCTCCCAAACACCCCCTTACTTCTGGCCTAGAATTGCAAAATCGGTGAATGAGTTTTCATAGAATGGATTCTATAATGAACCACCCAAACACCAAAAATGCAAAAATAGAAAAACGAGAACGTGAAAAGTAAGAAACCAAACACCTAATGATGGACAATTTGAACTACCTCTATGGGCCCAGTTAGCCTACCAATCCAAGCTTAAGAAAACAAGTTTAAGTTTGGCATTGGTTTACCTAGTCATTGCAGTAAAGGTATTTTTAAATAGGGATATCCCAGCTAGCTTGATTCATTGTCCAACCTCCCACTAAACTAAAAAAACCAACTTCCTTGACGTAGACTTCATCATTACAAAATGATATTGATAACCTCAACTCACATGATCCAGTCTTCTTGTAAATTTTTTTTTTCTCATGTAGGGGTTTTTAGGTATTGAACTATTGATCCTCCAAGAATTGATGAAAGTGTGCGGAAACCGATCAAGAAATGCATGAATTGTCCAACCATACCGATGTATATGGTAGGTTGAACAAGTGAGAGATTACTCAGTGATCTTAGGTGTAGCGGACCGAACACAGATGATTCGCATGGTGCGGACCCGACCTATCATGAACCAATCAGAGGCTTCGTGCACGGCGTGCCGACGGTGATCCATCGTTTGTATTCGGTTTGCCTCAGGCTCGGCAGCGGACAAACCCACGCTCGGATTGTGCCGTCGGCAGGGCCTCCAGCGATGTTACTCCCTCGATTAACGCATTGCCATGCTCGGCATTGCCCGTGTTTGGATACCTTCAGAGCACGGCGTGCAGCCGACGGCGGCTGGCCGTAAGGACACGCGTCTTGCCACGTGCAGAAGCGGTTACAACAGAAGGTGATCACGGGCGCACATGGGCATGCCAGCTCAGCCCTGAAAAACGGTTATCAGATCTACTCCTCGACGTCACTATGACGTCATTAGGCCCGTGGAAGGCACGCGATCGCACTTGAAGGGCAAGTCGGAAGGCACTATAAATACCTAGAGATGGTAACCCTAACAGGTACACACTACTCAATACCCACAATTATTCTCTCAAAAGCTTTCTGCTTCCTCTCTGCACTATACTCATCCTCTCGCCAGAGGGCCTTGCCGGGCCAAACCCCGGCCGGGTCTTAGTCGTGCGTTCCTTGTGCAGGCTAGGAGGAGAAAGCTTACCCATCATCGAACCACCAACGAAGGATCGAGGACCAAAGGATCACGGGCCACACAACTGGTGAACCTGACGTGAAAACTTCTGATCTAAACGGCTCTCTCATCCTCCATACCCCCCTCACTCCTTCGTAAAACAACCACCAAATCACCTACCATGGGCGGAGATCTAGCAAACGCAACCGTTTCGGGGGCCAAAGACGCAGGTGGAAACGTCAATTCCACGCCAACCCTCGAAAGGCACATGTCCCTCTCCCTCGCCCCTGGGTCCGGGCTCTCGCCCGTCTCAGACGACGTAACTTCGGCGTACATCCGCCTGTTGCAGCGTCGCGACGATGAACGTGACAATGAACTGGCCGCGCTTAGGGCAGAGGTGGCCCAAATGAAGCAACGCATGCAGCAGGACGCCACCCCTGCCGCATCAAGATCTGGCGGAGACAGGGGTAGAGGAAGCCAAACACCGCCTCCGCCTCCACCTCCACCACCGCAAGGGCGTCAGAACGAAGGAGGCCAGCGCGGATCCGTGAAGGACCGCCTAGGCTTCACTCCAGCACCAGACGACGCCAGGGGAATCATTCTCTATAAGCAACCCGCTGTATCCGGGACACATCGTTCTAGAAGCCATCATGATGGAACCAGAACTAGGGACACCGAGTCGTTTACAAGTACGTACTCGACTGGTCGCGCAGAATTCTCTCGCACGACGGCCTCGCACCGTAGCCGAGAATCTGCCCGAACCAGACCCCATGTCTCTGAGCGCCTGGGGAACATCCCAATGGAAAACAAAGATGATGAGCACTACGCTCGGCGCAACGGGAAAAACGTACGCGTTGAGGGCGTGAACGACGAGAACAAAACCCGTCGCCACAACGACAAAACCGTTGACGGCCCACGCCGAATGTAGAAGGATCTGCGAGACAAGCTTCTGCAGAGGGAAGCGGAGAAGACGTCGGCAAAAGAACACAAAGACAGGGATTCAAAGAGATCAAAAACGGACGAACACGGCAAACCGCCGCGCCCAGGATTTGAAAGGTAGCTAAAAGACCTCGGCGTCTCCCCATTTACCTCCCACATAATCAACACGCCCCCAGAGCCCACCTTCCACCTACCCAAATTCACGAAGTTCGATCCGTCGACGTGTGAGGCCTACACTCACCTCATTCACTTCCGACAAACCATTGAACTCTGTACGCTTAAAGATGAGGTAAAATGCAAGGCGTTTCCGTCCAGCCTCGGATCCCTAGGGCTCCAGTGGTTCAACAAATTGCCCGCTGGATCCGTAAGGACCCTGGCCGACCTTGAACGCGCCTTCAACACTCGCTTCATCACAAGCAACAAAACGGCTAAGGAGCCTGAATCGCTGTCTCAGATGAGAAAACTACCGTCGGAAACCCTCAGGCAATATGCCGAGCGCTACTGGCAGCTATTCAATGAGATCCCTGGAATCGATGAATACTGGGCTGCACGCACTTTCAAGAACGGCCTGGAAACCGGGAGCAAGATCTTAGACGAACTCGCCATCCGTCCACCACACGGCATGGGTGAACTAATGAGGGTCGTGGAAAGATTTTGTGCTCTCGAGGAGCTTTATGCAGACAGGGCCGCACAGGGAATCCTAAGCTCTAACAATCCATTCTCCTCAACCGTGCACCAGCTGCCGGCACAAACGGCAACCCAACAAGTGCAGCCGAAGAAACAAGTTCACAATATCAAGAAGGGGAAGGAGCGTTCGCCAAAGGAGCACGACCACGTGGCCGAAACCACTCACTTCAAAGAACCAATCTGGTCTTTTCTGAAGGAAATAATGAGACAACCGTGGTTTGAATGGCCGACAGACAAGCTCGGAACCGACACTGGCCAACCGGATCAAAACCCAAGGAAGAAATGTACTTACCACAACGAGCTCGGCCACTACACGACAGCCTGCGCACCGTACAAGGCTCTCCTTGAAAAGCTTGTGGCTCAAGGCCATTTCGATCAATACATCAATCGAATAAAGACACCCACCCGGCAGACAAATCCCAACCCCAACGAACAACGACCGTTGATCCACGTCATCCACGGTCCAGTAACCAAAGCGTCCGAGACTACCCTCAAAGCCGACATCGATCACGCCTCAACTTCAAAGGCAGTACTCTCCGTCGGCTGCGGATCCAAGCGTCAACGACCACAAGACGTGCCAAAGTGGACGATCAGCTTCACCGAACGCGACCTTGAACACGTCCAAACACCGCATTCGGACGCCCTCGTCGTAACCATCCAGATCGGCGTTCACGACGTCAAACGCGTCCTCATTGATCAAGGAAGCTCGGCCGAAGTTATGTACTACGATCTATTCAAAAAGCTTGAACTACCAGAATCGGCACTACTACCAACCGAAGTACCCCTCATCGGCTTCAGCGGAGCACCTGTTTGGCCAGTTGGCCGAATCTTCCTCGCTGTCGTCGTCGGCACGAAGACACTCTCTGTTGAATTTATCGTCGTCAACGTGCCAAGCCCATACAACGCCATCCTGGGACGAAATTGGCTTCATGGAATGCAGGCCATCGCCTCCACGTACCACCAACTTGTCCGCTTCATCGGCGCAACAGGGAGACAAGAAGACTTACGAGTGGACCAAATTGCATCCAAAAAATGCTACGTCTCCGCCGTACACAGCTCCTCAAAAGCCAAACAAGTGCAATGGGTTGAAGTCCCAGATATGGCCGTCATCGAAGACGTCGGTCAAAAAGCCGAGGACAAAGCGAAAGAGGACCTGGTGAAAATGCCTATAAACGAGGACGGATCACGCTACTTCTTGCTTGGCTCTTCACTATCTGACGCCGAGCGGGAGGAGATGTTCCTGTTCCTCAAAAACAACCTTGAAGTCTTTGCATGGACCCCGGAGGAGATGCCAGGGGTGGATCCCAACTTTATTTGCCACTCCCTCAACATAAAAAAGGACGCCAAACCAGTGGTTCAACGGGCTCGACGCTCGGCACCCGAACACGCCGACGCCGTGATCGAAGAGGTCGACCGACTTCTTGACACCAACGCCATTCAAGAAGTCCAATACCCAACCTGGCTCTCCAACACGGTGGTCGTCAAGAAGAAGAATGGAAAGTGGCGAGTTTGCGTCGACTACACGAATCTTAACGACGCCTGTCCTAAAGACTGGTTCCCACTGCCAAAGATCGACCAGCTCGTAGATGCAACAGCCGGCCATGCTCGGCTAAGTTTTCTGGACGCCTACCGTGGCTATCACCAGATTGCTATGGACCCTGCCGACATGGAGAAGACAGCATTCATAACTCCGTATGGAATCTTCTGCTATAGGGTGATGCCGTTTGGTCTAAAGAACTCTGGAGCCACATTCAACAGAGCGATCTTCAAGATGCTCTATGCACAAATAGGCAACATCCTGGAAGCATACATCGACGACCTCGTCGTCAAAAGTCAAAAGGAGCACAACCATTTGAAGGAGCTGGCCGAGGTCTTCGAGATCCTTAAATTCTACAAACTCCGTTTAAACCCAGAGAAGTGCGCGTTCGGCGTAAGTGCTGGTAAATTCCTTGGCCATTTGGTCACACGACGTGGCATCGAAGCCGACCCCAACCAAATCAGGGCAGTGGCCGACCTTCGGCCACCAAGATCAATCAGAGAGGTACAAAAACTAACTGGGATGGCAGCGGCTCTCAACCGCTTCATCAGCAAATCGTCCGATAAGTGCCACTCCTTCTTTCACGCTCTCAAAGGGAAAAGCCGACGAAGTTTCGAATGGACGCCGGACTGCGACAGAGCGTTGGCCGAGCTCAAAGATTACCTGGGTTCTTCACCGCTGATGGTAAAGCCCAAAGAATACGAAAATCTTTACCTTTACCTTGCAGTCTCGAGCCATGCCATTAGCTCAGCACTTGTTCGGCGGGAAGGGGCCGACGACATGCCGGTATATTTCACGAGTAAGACACTCCTACCCGCCCAGACTCGGTACCTTCCACTGGAAAAACTGGCACTCGCCCTGGTATCTGCGGCGAGGAAGCTCCTGCCATACTTTCAGGCGCACACAATAACAGTGTTGACCGAGCATCCTCTTAAAGCGCTTTTTCGAAAAGCTGACCTCTCAAACCGAGTTTCGAAATGGGCGGTCGAGCTTGCAAATTTTGATATCCGCTGTGAACCGAGGACAGCAATAAAGGGTCAGGTCCTCGCCGACTTTATTGCTGAGCTAACACCTGAAGACTCCGAGATCCTAAACACTCCCCCAACTACTCAACCTTCTGCCAAAGGTGAACAGAAAAAGGACAAGTGGCTCCTCTTTCAGGGAGACACATGGCGATTGCAGGTGGACGGCGCCTCCAACAACAACGGAGCAGGTGCCGGAGTCGTTTTGGTCTCACCATGCGGAACACTTCACGAGAGTGCTATCACCATCGATTTTCCTGCAACAAATAATGAGGCCGAATATGAAGCACTGCTTGCTGGATTACGCTCGGCAATCGCAATGAAAGTTGACAACTTGGCCGTATTCTGCGATTCTCAACTCATAGTCAATCAAGTGCTGGGGGACTACGAAGCTAGAGACCCAAGGATGATGAAGTACCAAGCCATGGCAGCCGAGCTCATTACTCACTTCAAGAACTTCAACATCGAACAGATCAACCGCGAGCACAACGCACACGCCGACGCACTTGCTGGCCTCGCGTCGGCTTCAAAGGCATCAGAGTTCCGAACCATAAATTTTGGAAACATTGACCACCCGAGTTTCGACACAACCCCAGAAGTGCTTAACATTGAACTTGGTCCGAGTTGGATGGATGAAATAGTTGCCTTCCTCAGAACCGATACTTTACCCGACGACAAGAAGGAAGCCTTCCGTATCAGAAACAAGGCCGCGTACTATTGGCTTTCTGAGAACGGCCAACTCTATAGGAAATCCATTTCTGGGCCCTACCTTCTTGTCATCCACCCCAATCAAGTTGCCGAGATCCTAGAAGAATTGCACTCCGGAAGCTGCGGTTGCCACTCCGGTGGACGTTCGTTATGCCAACGCGCGATGAGTCAAGGATACTTTTGGAAAAACATGAAGAAAGACTGCGAGGAAATTGTCCGAAGGTGCCGACCATGCCAACTTTTCTCCCCAATCCCAAGGCAGCCGGCTCAGAACCTCTCTCCCATCACAAGTCCATGGCCATTCGCGCAATGGGGGCTCGACATCGTCGGGAAGCTCCCAACAGCACCTGGGGGCTTCAAATTCTTGATCACAGCAACGGATTACTTCTCCAAGTGGGTAGAGGCCGAGGCTCTCGTCACCATTACAGAAGCAGACGTCCGACGGTTCGTATGGAGGAACATCGTGACAAGGTTCGGCGTACCCTACGCCATCGTCTCCGACAACGGCACCCAATTTGTCGGGGACGGCCTCACAAGCCTCTGTGAGGAGTTCGGCATCAGATTCTTCAACTCAACACCAGCCTACCCTCAAGGAAATGGCCAGGCCGAGGCCTCGAACAAGACGGTTTGCGCTGGGATAAAACGAAGATTGAATTCCAAGAGAGGAAAATGGGCAGAGGAACTCCCCAGGGTTTTATGGGCTTACCGCTCAACCCCCCGCCGCTCTACAGGCCAAACACCTTTCTCAATGGCGTTCGGCATGGAGGCCGTAATCCCACTGGAATCAAGATTCCCAACCCTCCGAACGGAGAACTTCAACCCACAGTCCAATGACGAAGCCGTCGAGCAAGAACTGATTTTGGCTGAGGAAAAACGCGATGACGCTCGGCTAAAGCTTGCCGAGTACCAACAGACTGTTGCCAAGGGCTACAACAGAAGTGTCAGAATCAAGAAGTTCAAGCCTGACGACTTAGTTTGGCGAAAGGTCGTCCAAGCAAGCAAAAAGAAGAAGTTCATGCCTAATTGGGAAGGGCCATTTCGTATTGTGAAGGTTGCTGGTGAATGGGCTTACACCCTCGAAGACATGCACGGCAAGGTGCTCACCAATCCGTGGAATGCACAGAACCTCAGGAAGGCTTACATGTGATGCTTCAAACCGACAACTACTTTCGGCCAACACTTCTTGCCTACAGAGTTTCTGTTTTCTTCGGCTTCGGCATGAATCTTTTACATTTTTCTCTTGCATTTCAAAGAAGGGCCTCGACCCACTATTACTGTCTTTATTACTTTCCCTGTACTTCGAAGAAATATCAAGGAAATGACAATCTCTTTTATCTAAAAAGTCTTCAAACAACATTTCATGCATTCATTTCACTCTTGGCTAGAAAGCCACAAACAAACGATGACTTCGGTCACACCCTCCAACCGGCTCCTTAAAAAGCCCTTTGCTTCGGCCAATTCCACCGCCCAAAGAAGCAATAACTGGACATATGGTCCGCCGAGCCTGAAATACACTTTTGGAACTTAGGCTTCGGCTCGGATTGGCAAGACACTATGGTCGGCCACCGAATGGTTACACTCGCAATTTGGCGAGCAAACCACCCACAAACAATGAACTACTCTCCAACGTTCCTCTACCATGGCCAGGGGCTAACACTTGGACCGAGCCCCATCCACTGACAAGGGGGCACCTCACACTCTCAAACTAAGTCAAAGTTTGGATCATGTCCGATCACAATAAATCCATGTTCGGCTGACGGCTCCCTACGGCAACACTACTTTTGGTCAGGGCTCGGCTGCAAAATCTATACTTAAACCATTTCGGTCATGGAATACTCTCAACTATTCTGCCGAACCCAAACCAAAAGTGGGGGCTACGGACAACTACACATTCACAAACATGCAAGACACACAAAATTATGTGAAGACAATCAGACAAGCTCGGCAAAAATAGAGACGTTGCAATGGAAGCAATGCATTCATTCAAAAGTCAAGTGTTGTTAAAAATTCAAAGCTAGGAGGATCGGCGTAGTAAACCGTTCGGTACCGACCCTCACTCAACTATTACATCTGGCACGGTAAACTCCCAAGATTGGAGCCGTCCAGTCCAACAAAATCTCAAAATGAAATATAAACCCTAAACTCTAAGGTTGTGGCGAATCACCCTCGGCTGCAGCTTTAGTAAGACGAGCAGCATCGTCCTCGGCTTCAACAGCCACTTCGTCATTTTTCTAAACTGGCTCGGTGTCTCGCTCGGCGTTGACAGCCTCGTCCTTCTTCTTCCCAGTTGAAACATCCTCTCCACCTTCAGCGTCGGCGATAGTCATATCTTCGACATCATCCTCACTCTCGAGAAACTCCTCCGGAGTAAGTGGGGCACATTCCTCCTCAGTGTACGGCAGTACGAGCTCGGGCACATCAGCTACGGGGATCGACTTCATCAGGTTCATGTCCGGCTCCATCTGCATGACCCCACACGCAGCCTTCACCCCATCCTTGTACCCAGTCCGGTACGCGATCGGCAGCTTCTTCTTCAGCTCCTCATTGACCATCGACCGAGCCTCCCGAACGTACTCGGCGCCGGCTCTGTCGTACCCAGCCTGAAATGCCTTCTCATCCACTTCCTTCATCTTCCTCTTCTCCCTGCGGACAACCTTCTCGAGCTCGCGTTCGGCCGTCTTCGCATTCTCAAGGGCCTCATCCCTCTCTTTCTCAAGCTCGGCGACCCTAGACTTGGCAAACCTCAAGCCGTTCTTCGCAGCCTTGGCCTTCTCACGCTCGGCTTTCGCTTCATCACGGTAACGTGTCCTCTCAGCGGCCAAGAGTTCGGCTTGCCGAGAAGCACGCAGCAAAGCTTGCCCAGCCTACACAAGATTAATTTGTCAGCCTCGGCAACATGCCAAAATGCAAATTAGAAAACCAAGTCAAAACGTACCTGTACGAGATATGCACTAGTGTGGACTAGGCTCGGCTGGAGCTCCCCTGGAATCCTGTCCATATCCTTTGGAAGAGCAAGCCCATGCACATGGTCACAGCAAGGCCAGGCTCCTCCTTGACGCTGTCCTCCACCGTGACCACTCTGCCGTCGGCCATCGCGAACGATGGTGCGAATTCTGAGACGATCACTCGCCCATCAGAACCTGCTGCCCTCTCCACGGCCTTTGAGCCTCCCGCCGTCGAAGAATCGGTTTGGTCCTTGTCCTTTGGAACTGGCGTCGGCGGCCTGGCAGAGAAGAAGTCGTGTACCTTTTGCCTCTTAGCAGGACTCTCGGTGGGAGAAGGAGCAGCTACCTTCTTGCTGGCAGCAACTGCTTCCTTGAGGTTCATCCTCACCACATTTCTCCTCCCCATGTCGTCGGCAAAATGAGGAATTAGGGTTCGAATTGGAGGGATGTGGATGCCTTGAAGGTCAGTTGGCAGACTTTCCTGGAACCAGAAGTCGGCTGACTTTTGAAAAGTGGGAAACTTTACCCTCGGCTCCTTCACCTTCTTGCTCGGTTTTGGAACTTCGTCGCCAACACCTACCTCAGCAGCTGATTTCTTACCCTTGGCCTTCGTGCTCGGCCCTGCCTCTTTATCCTTCTTCTTCCTCTTCGTCAACTTCCCCTTGTACGAAGGCTCGTAACCCAACAGCGTCGGCGCGTCGCGGCAGATACAAGCCCTTAGTATCTCCACGTGACTGTCTACGGCCAAAGAGTTCTGGGTCTTGGTTATTGATCGGTGATCTGCAAAAGGAAAATGTGTTAGCAAAATATCACAAATTCATTAGGAGAATGGATCAGGTTCGGCAGATTAAAAGAAGAATTGGAGACCTCGGAAATCCGTTATCTTCGGCACAGAATGCAGCCGCATTGTCTGATCGCCGAACTCGAAGTTCCCACTGACTTCGACGTACAGGTTAGCCCACTTATCAGTGTCGGGAAGCCCGTTAATCAATGGCTCCTTACCACTACGAGTGGACAAGTATCTACGGTTTGTCTTCCCATGCCTAGACATGATGTATGTGTGGAAGAGGTCGGCAATGGTGAAATCGAGGTTGTGAAGTTCCTTCAACTTAATTACGGACATCACTATCCTAAAGCTATTGATCGAGAAGAAGTGAGGTACTATGCCGAACCTAGCTAACAGTTCCCTCAGATATGGATGAAGGGGGAAGCGGAGCCCGGCCTCACAGATGGCCATCAAAGGGACCGTTATGTGTTCGGGACGATCTTGCCTCTTGTCCCTAATCCTGTTACTTGCCACTTGGTGGACGACGACGTCATCCGGTATGTCGTACGCTCGGCAAAAGGCCGCATACTCGTTGGGACGCCCACTGAAGTAATGGGCGTGGGGACACACCTGCCCTCGCTCGAAGAGGTCGGCAAACTCTCTGTCCCCAGACGAAGTTTCAGCATGAGCAGAGAGTGAAGAGGTCGTGGCTCCGGCCTGGGAACGAATCCTAGACTCGACCTCCGGTCCAAGTTCGTGCTCGGCTTTGGATTCTGTGCTAGTAGAGAAGGTTATCTCTGGGTCGGTGTTGAAACCACCGTACTCGTGGTCAAGCTCGGCATTGGAATCACCAGAGTCTGACATATTCGAGGCAATGGAAGAGTTTTGACGTCGGCTTCTGTGTATCTCCAAGTACTCTCGGATCACAAGATTCGCAGAATCGTCCCCTGAACTTTCAGAGTCGGATGAGATGACGATGATTGGGGGAGCCAGACCTAACAAAGTCAAAAAACAAAACATGAGACCTCGTCGTCGGCCAGAAAGCAGGGGTCTCACTACGCTCGGTATCCTAAATAGCCCACCCCATCATCGTTCTCAAGGCTCGGCCAAACCATGTTCGGTTTGAACCTCCCAATCAACAGAGACTGGGGCTCGGCCTATTCCATCAACGGCCAAGCCTACCCCTTGGAGGCTCCATGCTCGGAAGAACAGGTTGAAGAGGGAGATGAACAGTCCGTTCATCTCTAGGGTGCACTGTTCATTCAGAACAAAAAATGCCCCATAGACCCAGAAAACCAAAGGTAAATGGACTGAAAATTGCAGAAAGTTGGAGAGAAGCAAGAAACGATCCCATACCTGGGTTTGTGGCGAGATCTGGTGGCGGAATCTGCTGAAGATCGAAGCTAGAAGACGAACCGTTGCTCTTCAGTGCTCTGGCAATGGGGTTTTAGAGAGAGAAAGGGAACGAGAGCTTTCTCTCTCCTCGCGTCTCTCTTTATATAGGGCTAGGGTTGGGAATTCGAAAATCCCGCCCATCATTGCACCGCTGAACGACTGACCACTCAGCGCATGACACGTGTCACTGAAAGGACGGTTTGCAGGGCTTTGCAGCCTTCCCCTCGTCCGCCGTACCCATCCACAAGGTGACATCTGGCGCCCAACCAATGGAGTGCTTCATCGACGGTCGGGACTCTCCTGAGAATGAAACGATTCAGGCTCGGCTGGAATCCATTTTTATCAAACAAATATACGCTCGGCGATTCGACATGTTTGGACTAAGGCTCAACTTCAATCTCTACCATGCGTATGGCATCGGCAGAAATTGAGGGGCTATTGTAGCGGACCGAACACAGATGATTCGCATGGTGCGGACCCGACCTGTCATGAACCAATCAGAGGCTTCGTGCACGGCGTGCCGACGGTGATCCATCGTTTGTATTCGGTTTGCCTCAGGCTCGGCAGCGGACAAACCCACGCTCGGATTGTGCCGTCGGCAGGGCCTCCAGCGATGTTACTCCCTCGATTAACGCATTGCCATGCTCGGCATTGCCCGCGTTTGGATACCTTCAGAGCACGGCGTGCAGCCGACGGCGGCTGGCCGTAAGGACACGCGTCTTGCCACGTGCAGAAGCGGTTACAACAGAAGGTGATCACGGGCGCACATGGGCATGCCAGCTCAGCCCTGAAAAACGGTTATCAGATCTACTCCTCGACGTCACTATGACGTCATTAGGCCCGTGGAAAGCACGCGATCGCACTTGAAGGGCAAGTCGGAAGGCACTATAAATACCTAGAGATGGTAACCCTTACAGGTACACACTACTCAATACCCACAATTATTCTCTCAAAAGCTTTCTGCTTCCTCTCTGCGCTATACTCATCCTCTCGCCGGAGGGCCTTGCCGGGCCAAACCCCGGCCGGGTCTTAGTCGTGCGTTCCTTGTGCAGGCTAGGAGGAGAAAGCTTACCCATCATCGAACCACCAACGAAGGATCGAGGACCAAAGGATCACGGGCCACACATTAGGGTACAGTCACATAGTACCTCAACACCACACAGGATTCATATATAGTGTATAGATCTTGCAAAAATGTGTGGTGTTGAGAGGTTGTTGGGACAAGAGCACCAATAAATTTTCGTAGAACACATCTACAGCCAAATTATACTGATCATTTTTGGGAGTCAACTTGCATTTTCTTTGGAGAAAGTGATTTTTCCCCATAAGGCCGGCCACTAAACTCAACTTGCCTCTCCACAAGTTCTCTAGTCTAGAACTATGAGAGAGAATAGAGGGAAGAACTTATAACAATCTTGCTATTTGCCTTTAATTGCAGTCTGAAGTCTTTGACATAAAAAGTTAAAAAACCATTCATTGCAAGATACAAACACATTCTTTACAACATTTGTAATTTTTAATCCGGGGAAAATAGATCAAGAACAACTTCCAAGCTCTTCTGTAGCTCCAATTCTATTCCACACACCAGACGCCAGCTTCAAACAAACATCACACTCCAACAACAGTAACTTACCCTTTCCTATTCCACCTGCTTTTGAGTCCTCAAATTTAAAAATTTCAAAGGTTTATCCATGTTTTGGGAAAATCCAGTAAATTTGAAAGGGATTTTTGACATTCATCGCATGGTATATACTTCCGTAGTTTTGTGCCCAACAGCGGGCAGTCGTCTCATACTTGTATCGGTCAGCCTTGTACGTATGGGCAATCTCTGCCACATAGGGATCATCGGGATTTGGATAAGAGGACCTGATTCAGAGGCAAGTATTATCTGCCATCCAGCAGTGTAGCAGAACAGAATTCTGCTAACAACTAATTTATTAACAGGTCGCAAAATGAAGCCTTGACTACCAAGGTATATGAGATTGCATATCGAAGGATTGAAACTATATGCAGTGTGCCCTCTCACTAGCTGCAATTTTTCACTATTCATTCCCGTATTAATAAGAAAAATGCCATTGAGGTGCCAAAACATAACATGACAGCTTATTCCTACTTTGTGAGCCTCTTGAGGTTGAGTTGCGTTTTGTTCATCCTCCACTTAAGAGGTTGAACGTACATAGATAGCATGCACATTCTCATGATCTAAGCATCATTATCCCTAGTAGCCTCCTTTTTATAATGGAAACTTCTGTACTATCCCACAAAGCATGGATTGAAAGGGGTAAGGGTATGTTATGCAATTGTTTGAAGCCCAAGCACTTTCCAATAGCCCACGCATAATATTGTGGGCATAGCTACAAGTTCAGTAAGGTGATCATTCCTCCTCCGGAGATGAACTTTAGCTTAAGTACTACTCATTCTGAAAGAGAGAGATATGAACACAGACAACTACAATAGCCAGTGGTATGCTCTTCAGGAGTCATGTTTCCATGCACAAAAAGCACACCTCCTATCTTTTGTGGCCTTTAAGTCATTAGGCTCCAATAATCGTTAAGAATCTCGAGATCACCCTAACTAAATCAGGCTTACCAATTGGAGGAGACCTGTTTGGCCACCATTTGGTGCACACTAGCAACGCATTTGTTATATTTTGAGTTGTTTGCTTTGTCTCCAAGAAAGTAATATCTCCTTAGTCCAGCAGCTTTGTGACATCATCTTTCGTTGGTGATGTACCGCCTTTCCCTGCCTCTTCTTCCTCTTCCAAGGTTGCCTAAGTTCTCAACTAGCTCATCTTTGATATTCAGCACCTTTTTGAACAACTTTGTCTCAAGGCCAACCCACGTCTAAGGAAAACAAGGTTGTGCCATGGTTATTTCAATTCTTCAAGGGAAAAAAGGGGCCAAATCGAGGCATCAAAGCTTAGAGCTTTACCCAAGGGATTCTAGGCCTGGGATGGCCCAATCCTATGTCACTCCAGGAATAGATGGTGAAGTGACCGTGGTGGAGGGATGGTTTTAGGGTGATTGTGTTGGTGATGGACGAGTGGTAGTACTTCTATGATCTTTGTAGTGGCCTGATTTCTACCCCTTTACATAAACTAAAGTTTACTATTTATGGTTGGACTCCACCATCTTCTATCTTCTGGTATTTTGAAAATCCTTTTATTGATATATTATTTGTCTTTATTTGATTTAAAATGAGGGAGATATGAGCGTTTTGCCAAAATGATTTATTTTTTGACCAACTAAGGGTAAAATGGTCATAAATTTTGATGTACAGATAAATTATGATCCAAACTACTTGGGTTAGAAAGAAGATTCGACAAGCCGTTTAACAATTCAAGCCATGCACAAATCGGAGTTCGGGAGTATTTGAGACAAACCCGCAAAGTTTGACATATTGTGTACTATTTATACGCCTTAGGCGCAATTCGTGCATCCTTTAAAGTTTACAAACGGTCAAACTTTGCGGTCTTGCCACAGACACTCTCGAATTCCGATTTGGACATGGTCTGAACCGTTGAAAAACTTGTATAACTACTTTCTAACCAAAGTAGTTTGAATCCAAAATTATTTATTCATCAAAAGACATGACGATTTTACCCTCGGCATGTTGAAACATAAATTACATTGAAAAAATCCCCGTGCATCTCACTAATTTTAAATAGGAGCAAAATCTATTTTATATCGATAAAGACGGTATTCAAAGTACTATAAGTTGGTGGAATCTCAACCCAGAAAAACATTAGATTTTTGTTTATGAAAAGTTTGTCAAAATCAAACATTTATCAATTCAACTTTCACAAAAATGAATATATTTTCCGTATATTGATGCACGTTAACCCCAAGTAGAGGTTAGCATTTTTGTTGATAAAGCACCTATGTATTTTTATCAGGGGCGATGTTCTTAACCGTATTATAAAAAACAAAAAAAGTAGTAATCTTTTTGCTAACATCCAATCAATATATACAAAATATATGTACGCACGGTGCACCTTATAGTTTTTTTTTTTTTTTTGGATCTTATGTGCACCTTATAGTTGGTGACATATTTTCAACCAACCACTAGATCAGTTGATGATAATAATAAGTTTCAGTGTCAACCCAATAACAGAACAATGGTTGTTACTATTTAGCAAGTAAACATACGGTGAATCAAAATAAGACTAAGTGGATGTCGATTTGCAAAGTATAAGGACTCAATAGGTTTAATTGATAGATAGAGGGTAAAATAGAAGGAAATTGAATAGTTGAGGGAATAAAAGTGAAATTAGCCTTCTCCTTGCGTATGCAACCAGGAAAATTTATTTTCAGTCCCTTAACTTCTAATTAAACACATCCATATAGCTGAATCTAATGAATAACCGTTACAACTCTCCCTCTCTCTCTCTCTCTCTCGCTCTCTCGCTCGCGTATATATGCATCCTTCCCACCGTGGGTTTCGTCTCCTGTAAAAAGCCTCCATCAGTTTTAGGCACACAGAATCTACGAGCCCTCCCAAGCTCCTTACCTTTAGCTACGCCGTATCTTCATTCTGATCTCTGGTACGCTTCTGTTCATTTCGCGGCGGTTTCAATTACATGTTTTTCACTTTAATAGCCTTCTCTGTACCCTTTTTAGATTTCTGTTGCCCAAGTGTGTTTTTGTTTTTACTTTTTGGTCTCTTGAATTTGAATGCATTGAAGCCGTTTCGATCTATTGGTCATTTGGTTGATTGTGCTTTCGTTTCAGTTGCGATTCCATGCTATAGTATAGCTTTAGAACGCGGCAGATTAACTACCTATCCTAACATTGGGTTATAAAGTTCTGATGCTGAATCAGCTATTCCATATACTAAGATGAGGATCCAATTTCTTTTTTTCTTTTTTAGCTTAGACTGAATGACGCGAGGTTTCTATGTTTTAGGAGTTGCATGTGTCATGAATTTTTTTACACGCACTATCAGCCCTGGCCCTAGGCAATGGCCTCGTGGGCCTTGCCCTATTCGGGCATCCCAATTTGGTCCTACACTAGGTAAGGGTAAAAATGGCCCAAATTCATTAGCCGAATTGGATATCAAGTGATACTCTTGGGTTCATGTAAGGATATGTGTTTTGTGTGATTTTGTACTTTCAAATTCTTATGATGATTAGTGGTTTTTGTGGGTTTGCCTTTTGAAGTTATTTAATTTTTTAAAGATAACATGTATCATGTTGAATTTATTTCTTGAAAACGTGAAGGGGGGCCCCATTTTGGGGATTCGCCAGGGGCTCCCAAAAACCTTGGGGCCAGCCCTGCACGCGATTATATCCATTATCATTTTGTTTTGTTGCAGGTGGAAAAACTGGGGTACTGTTGATAATTACTGCAGCACTGTTGCTGGGTTTTAAGGGAGTGTAATTTGTTAAAGCGGGTTTGAGTGCTAGAATTTGAGGCAAACAAATGGAGGACGACAAAAAGAAGAAGAAAAACAAGAAGAAGAAGAACAAGCAAACCAAAACACCAGGAGATGTCATTCATGGCGTTGGAGAATCCATTGATACAGATCAGAATCACGTCAGTCAAGAGAATCATGAAAATCAAGTTTTGGCGACTGCCGATGTTCATACTGATGAGCCAAAGACCGATGTGGATTTGGATAGCTATAGTGCCAATGGTACTGATGGCGTAAGTTTGGTCTCAACTGGATTTCCCTTTTTGTCTGAATTCTGGAGGCTAACTAATTAAGCATTGCTAGTCTTGTATATGTACAGGAATGTTCATTATATTTGGATGCATTGCAGCTCTTAAAATTAACAACTTAAATCATTACCCACTATTTCTTTTTGTAAAATGCACTACTGTCGACTGCGTAATCAGTTTATTAAACTATAATGGCTTTGTTTTTGCCTCAGATGTAAATAAAACATTACACTTGCATTCAGATATATCTTTTCGTAAAATCTAGGTCTCCTGTTTTTTGCCTACACGGGACAGGATTAGGCCCAGACCTAGAATATTGTAAAGATCAGTTAAAATTGTGTTCGTTTGAACGGCCTGCAATGCCAGAATCTTGGTCAATTCCACTTTAACTTGGAACGCCTGTTCCTTCAAGTGAGAGAGTCTTATTAGCTTTTTCATTTGGATATGTGTTCTAAAATTGTTCTTGTGGGTGAGCAGACCTCTGGTTCTTGGTGAGTTATGAAGGGTTTGGACTTAAATAAATGACAAAAATCTTATGACCACCAAAATGATGAGCTTGATATAGTATGCCATTGATTATGGACTCTAGGTATACGTGACATGGAAGATGATTCAGTACTCTTACTGGGATTATAATATGAGAATATTGTTGTGTTTAGAAGAACTGTAAGGATGTTTCAAATTCCATGAAAGGTTGATATCTTGTGGTACTTTCATGTTGTTTCATTCTTTTAAAGCTTTGAATATGCCTTGGAGGGAAAAATATGTTCAACTTTAGGTGGATTAATTTAGTGAACATTTGACGTAGCTTAAAAAAGACACTGCTTCTCTCAGCATCATTGATCGAATCATCTGTCTCTCCTTTTCCTTTTTTGCCCTCTTCTTTTCTCATCTCCATTGCTAGAACTTCTTCTGTCCTTCTTTCAGTCACTCTTTTTTCACTCATGATCTTTTACTCTCGTCTGTCGTTTCTCTTTACTTCCCTTTCACCCTTCTATTAATAACTTATCAGAAAAAGAAAATTACAGAAAGAGGAACAATAACAAACTGTCCTTCAAGATGCGTGATGTTCTTCGACTTGGGTGAGCCTCCATGCAGTTGTATATGCATTCTTCCAGCCGACATTCAAAGAAGCACAAACATGCTAGTAATTTTAAGTTAGATAATGGATTTGACACTAAGGTTGCAATTTTAATTATACTTCAGTAGTTGCCTCCCTAGAATAGGCATAATTGACTAGCATAGCCATGCTAGTCCTTAACAAGCATAATTGTGACCATTCGTCATATTTGTTTCAAATATGCTTGTATTCTGATTCTCAAATTCCGGGTTCTTTTGGTCCCCATATGATTTGCCACCTTTTAATTTGTTGACATTTCTCAAACTTTCTATTACAGTCTTCATTAGCTGAAGCAGAGAAGCTGTACTGGATGGACAGAGAGGTGAGGATTGTTTGTCAACTGTGTGTGATTATCATCCTCTTTCCTGTATAATAAACATATGATATTTCGTTTTTGACATTCTGCGTCTGGTTTTCCCTGGCTTTCCACAGGCTGGCTTGGAAGAAAGGATCAGAGAAGTACGAAAAGAAAATGATATACACATACAGAAAGAGGTAAATCTTTGGTAGGAGGAATTCATTGGCAATTTGCACGTTCTTCTACTTGTGGAAACCTGCTGTTTGTCTGGTAGGATATAACATCCGTCATGTGTTATTCACAGGCTAGGTTGGAAGAGACAATCATTCAATTACAAAAGGACAATGATGGGCACATACAGGAAGAGGTAATAATGTTCTCTTCTTTCTTTTGTTGGATAAGTGGCGTCTTTATTCTAATCATCCTATATCCGCTAGTTATCTGATGGTAAAAAAATCTATTCCTTTGTATGATGTGCAGGCTAGCTTAGAAGAGACAATTGCCAGATTGCAAAAGGAGAATTGCGCTCAAGTGGAGAAAGAGGTAATCTAAGTTCAATTGTAGTGGGTTTGTAGTATGTGGATGCAACAGATTTCTTTGAGAATATGTTTCTTTTTTCTTCTTGTATTAACCTGCTTTCATCTAACACACTGATCGTCCATTCTACTCTATGATTTACAGGCTTCTTTGGAGATGAAACTTTTGCAATTAGAGGATGAGAAGGATTCCTGGCTTCAGAAAGAGGTGCATTTTTTGGATGATGGGATCTCTTGGAGTTTGAGATCTGGGACATCAACATATTCTTTTACCATGTGTTTACCTATCAGAAAGTTGTACCTAAACACCTGTTCTTTCAAAAAGAAAAATAAGATTTTTTCTTTCCATGAATACTGCATGTAGTCTTTGACAGTCATTCTCCTTTCGGAAACTTCAATCATTTTGATTGCATCTTGAAACCCCGTACTCTGAAATTTTTATTAGCTTGTTCTTGTTACATACAGGTTGGCTTTGAAGGGGAAATTAGCAAGTTGATAGAGGAAACAGCTAGCTTGAGTTTGAAAGGGGTAATTCCTCTTTGTATTCTATGATTTCATCATCAAGATATTCTCTTTAATTTTGTGTACTTAACAGCTGGTTTTCCGCTGCGTGTTGTCATTTGTTCAGTGTTCTACCATTTCGCAAATCATCTAGGGCAAATATATATTTCATCCAAAGATGAACTTGTAATTGTTAAACAGGTCAGCTTTGAGGAAAAAATCAAACAATTGGAGAGAGAAAGAGTTTCTTCGGTCCAAAAGGAGGTAATCGCTTTATCTTTTGTCATTTTTAGGGTTATACTGACCTCCCCTTAGTAATGGAGAAAAACCAACCTCATTAGTTTGATGTGTAATTGCTCCCTTAAAAATAGTCTTTTATAACCAACTAACGAAAACCACAACCATATCTGAAAAACCTTAGATCGCCTAGGTTAAAAGATTAGCTATGTTTTATCTCCTTAATTAGTGTTTTGACATGAACTTGCCATCCAAAAAGGAGCTCAGCCTATGGAGCTTACAACATCCAACCATTGTCTTCACCACAATCTCAATCATACTTCATCAACCTCTCCACTTTTTTTTTTAATCCGTCTTTGGTGAGCAAGATGAGTGTAGCAGAAATGAGAATGTTGAGGTGGTTGTGTGGTACGACTAGACAAGACATGATTAGAAATGAAATGGTTCGTGAGATGGTAGGTGTAGCACCTATAGAGGAGAAGTTGAGGGAAAATAGGCTAAGGTGGTTTGGGCATGTCTACCATAGACCAGGAGATGCAGTAGTTAAGAGAGCGGATAGGATAGCCTTGGGTAGCAATGCTATGCTACGGGGAGGGGTAGACCTAAATTGACATTAGATGCTCTGGTGCGCAAAGATATGAGTATAATGGGTTTGTGTAAACAAGTGGCCCTTGACAGAGCTCAATGGAGAGGAAAAGGATTCATGTAGCCGGCCCCAAGTGATTGGGACATAAGGCTCGGTTTGGTTTGGTTGTCTTTGGTTGTCCACATATACACACCCAACATAAAGCCACTTGTCGAATTAACACCAGTTGCAGAACAATCATTGTGGTATCATCCCACCACTTCCTCTTTCTTCTTCCCATATCTTGTCCTGTCATCCCACCACCCCCGCTGCCAGCGCCCTCCCTGTTAGCCACCACCTCACTATATTCAGGGTTCTATGGCAGTATGAGAAGTTCAAAACTTGAAACGTCTCCCTGTCTGTACCTCTGTCTACATATATATAAGTTGTTCTACAATAGATGACATATTTGTCTGCTTGCTGTGTACTATTCATCATTTTTCTTCTGATGAAAACCACTCTTCTCTTTTCAATTACACACAGAAATAACTGTTTCGGCATTAGTACTTACTCTTTGTTTGATTTTCTGCTTCTCCTCTTTAATAGAACTCAATGGAAGATACAATTGCTAGACTGAATGGTGAGAACACAAGACTGCAAATACAGGTATGTACTTCCAGCAGCCAAAAACACTCTACACCACTGTGTGTAAGTTAGAGTACCTGAGGGTGATCCGGGATACCAACTATGTACTGAAGGCCCCGTGTGCCGAAGGCGAAGGAGGAGAGAGCCCAAGGCAGATTCTAGAGAGAGAGAGTGGCAGTAGAGAGACCAAGAGCAATGGGTGTGTAATATGTTGGATGAAGGCAAGGGTCGTTTATATAGGAGAGAGATGGCCTGAAGTCCAGCTGGACTGAGGACATGTGGAAGGTCCTCAATGGCTGGTCGTCTGGCCTCTTGGGCCTTGCCTTCAGCCCAAGCCCAAGTGTAAGCCTTTGACTTCAGGAGTGGGTTATCCTTCAGCCGTGCCCCAAGGGTCTCCTTAGGCTGGGCTAACCTTCGCCTCCTGAAGTCGCCTTGTTTCCTTCACTCCTTGATACTTGGTACCATGTACCCACAACCACAATACTCTACTGAATTTGGTGCATAGTTACTTTGGTTCTCTGCCAGACTTCAATAGATCAGGGTAAACGTAATTATTGATTAAGAAAAGGAGGGTTATCAGCTGATTTGGGAGCATAGGTAGAACATTTAGCACCCTAACAGTTAATAAAGTTGATTAGCTAAATTTTGTTCACAAATGCTTGGGCTATGTAGTATATGCAAATGTAAACAGGTAGTTGTTCTTTATTTTGTGCTATTATAGGATCTTGATCTCGTCCTCCAACTTTTATTACAACAAACTGTAGCAACATCTTGAGCATAAGAGCATATCGATACTTTTGTTGCACCTAAGGTGGATAGAATTAGATCTTTTTTTTCTATTGTTTTGCTTGAGGTTATGTTATGTCAACATTTCAACTTCAAATGAAGGTTATCTCAATTATACCTTCCTGTATTAGTTGTGCTCTTTCTCATATACAAGCTGCTGATGAGGGTAGTGAAGACTCAAGTGGAAAAGTCCATGGGAACATGTGCTTTCTTGATCTTTTTGTCCTTTCGTTCAAAATTTTCCCTTTTGTGACTTGTCTGCCTTCTATTGTGATGTCCTTTTGTTGTGTGGTTATTTTGTCTATGACAGTGGGGAGAGAAAGAATGTTATGGAGGGAGCACAACTTATAACTTGTTTATAAACCATCTAGATCAAGCTCTAGTATTTGTTCTGATACAGATATTGAAATAAAAGCCTGGCAGGTGATGGAGTTGGAGGAATCCAGAAACTCTCTCTTACAAGAAAACCTGCGGCTCACAGAAATCATTTCTGGTATGCAATCCCAGATCCAAAGTCTTGAGAAGAGTATTGTCTCTTCTTGTGCATTGCCTGTGGCATTAATGGTATGTTTCTTGTGTCCTAGCTCATTGCCATTTTTTGGACCAATCATATTGTATCATGGTGTTCTGGTGCATAACTGGGAGTTCAGGGTGTTCTCTGGAATCGATAACATTCATGTTCGTAGAGGGAGGCTTTATTTCTGGCATCCTGCCCACTTCCATGTCTTCTCCCAAAGTTCCCCAATGCTGCCTCCTGTAGGACTTGGGCCATGTCTCAGTTCTAATGTGGTTTATCATGCTCTTGGGAGTCCTTTTAGGATTGTTGTGTAGATATATGTCTGCCTCCACCTAAGACCCCCTCCTAACATTTTCACAAATTTGTGATGTATGTCGATGGTAACACTACAGTTGGGTAAACCCAGCACCTAGAATATTCTCTGAACAAGATGTGTTTAGGTATAATTGTCTATAGTTGGACCTACCATTTATCTTTATCAAAGGTACTTCACAAATGAACAATTTATTCTGAGATGTGTTTCCCCAATTTACCATCTCTGTTCTTATGCTGATAATATCACATGCTTCTGTTTGTTAATGTAGGATGCTTCAGAAAGTGAGGACGTTAATTCTCAGATGGAAGCAGCAAGTCAACTGGTTGAAAAATTAGTTGCTGAAAATGAAGAGCTTGTAGAGAAGGTGATAAACCATCCTTATTGTTTTTTTAGTACAGTAAAATAAAAGAATGAATGATAAAGAAAACCTCAGCAATGGGAGTTTCATGAAGTCGTCATGGGTTTGTCTTGCTTGCTTGTTCTTTGATTCTGTGTGCATTAGAATGGTGATAAATGTTACACAGTTTGGAAGAAACATCTAGTTTGTTTGGATAAGGGATAGGCATATGTTTTACTTGGATATGCCAGACGCATTTAACTGTTCTTGTGTGTTTTCCTCGTCTTTCTTTCTAGTATTTTACATTACAAATAAGTACATAAGAAAATGAGGTTTGATCCTTTCATATATGTTGTTTGGATTTAGTTGACTTATCTCTATTTTCTGCTTCAGGTGAATGAATTATGTGTTGAGCTTGATCTACAGGGTGTAACAGCTGAACTATCTCTAGCTGTTGGTTCTGTATCTGAATTTGGGGAGACAACAGCTGCATCTGGTGACAGAATAGATTCTGAAAAGCATATTCCAATTACAGAGGAGAGGAATGGAGAGGATGATGCGAATGCTAAGGATATTGCCCATGTTGCCGATTCCATGTCTGAATTGAGTGAGAAGACATCCCTATCAGGCAAGAGGATCAAGTCTCAGGAAAATGTCTCTGGGCAAAATGGTGAATATATCCACACCAACGGCGCTTCTGTAATCCAGAACTCTCCACCTGATACCATTGACTCTGAAGAAATTGTGCAGATTCCATTGGACGAGAAAGAAATCGGGGATCCCCAGTTGCCGCCCACCCATCATGATGAAAAGACTGATGTTCCCCTCACAGATGCTCCTCTGATTGGGGCTCCTTTCCGGTTTATATCTTTCATGGCTAGATATGTTAGCGGTGCCGATTTGGTAAACAAGAGATAGACTAAAATCCGCTTCTCATTTGTGATAACATGTCCAAATGGGTTCATGGACATTGATTCTGATACACACATGAAAATTTTTTTTTCCCTCAGAGAGAATATGCTGTTCAATTTTACATGGCATTTTTTTTGATGTGCCTTGTACTCTGATGTAGTTGTACAATTGAAATAGACAGACAACTAGTCTGAAATCTTGGATGAACTTTACTAAATTTATGTGAAATGATAAATGATCAGGGATTGCTCTGATTTGGATACTGTAAGCTTCAGGAGCCAAGTCATTTTCTTGTACCATTACGTAAAAGTTTTTTCATCCCAGACTTGTCAAAAAATAGCCAGAAGGATATTTCTGTATATTAAGCAGTGAGAGAAGAGAAACAAACCTAATAGAAAGATGGGATGTATTGGTAGAAGTGAAAATATACCAAAATAATAAAGTGCACCTTATATTAAATTTTTAGTTTTTGGACATCATTTGTGCTGTAACCGCGGCCAAGCAGGTGGATGTTGAATGCACGAAAAGACAAAATTGGTAACAAAAACCCCAGAAGAAGCTGGTTCCAAATGATGCATTATTGGAGAAGTACTGTAGTTGCTAACTACTTAAACAAGAGAACAAATCCTAACCTTTTTGATACATATCAATGCCAGAAAGAACAAATTATTCTTTGGATGCAATTTGACTATTGAAAAGAGGTAAAAAAAAAAAAACTGCAAAATACAAATCCTAAGAATATGGAGCAGCAGTGTTACAGCGATCAAGGTGTCTGTGGGGCTGGGCTACTTGGCTTGGTATCCTCGGATTCAGATGGTCGAATATCCTCAATCATCTTAACCACATCTTCCATCTTAGGCCTCAAGTCCGGCACTGTTTCCACGCACGCCATTGCAATCTGAAGCATCTGGACCATCTCTTCTTCGATATTTTGATACTTCATCAGATCAACATCAAACACCTCAGCTGTCCATTCCTCTCTAACTACAGAGTGGACCCACCTTGGGAGATCAATTGCGTCATCATGCCCGGGTGTCTGAACTGGTGATTTTCCTGTTAGCATCTCAAGGAGGAGAACGCCAAAGCTGTAAATATCTGCTTTCTGAGTTGGCTTCCTTGTTTCAATCACCTCTGGGGCTTTATAACCGGGAGTTTTGCTGGGGCCAGGAGGGAAGCCCATGAGAGTAGCTAGGCCAAAATCAGAAATGCAGCCGTTGATGTCTTGGGTAAGGAGGACATTGGAGGACTTGATGTTTCCGTGGGTGAATTTCCCCCCACCGGCAGAGTGGATGTGGGCAACACCCCTTGCGGCTCCAAGGCAAATCTTTACTCTGGATGCCCAGTCAAGTGCATTTCCAGTTTCCCATCTTCCTGTAGTCATTAGAACACAAAAATGTGACAAGAAGAATAATTTGTTTTATGGAGGTGAACGCTAAACCAGTACTTATTAGTGCAGAGATGTAGGCATCAGGGGTTTCTAAAATTTCATATTCTATATGCAACAAGTGAATTATGATTCTGCACAGTTTGGAGTCGCTCTGTGGAGTTTCTTTCAATTGTATGGCATATGTTTCTGCATGTTGAAAATTTGCAAGGACTAGTTGATTATAATCTACTTGTTTTCAGTTAACTTCAAGCTTGGTGTACACTTGTTCTAAGAAATAAAGTAAATTGTATTATGTCCACATGCACACGAAACACTTGTTCAAAGTTGCGAATCATAGCTATGGAATGGCAATACATTCCTATCACAGTATACATCCCAAAAACAATGACCTAACAAATGTACTATTTCTTCTGTCATGCAAGCAACTAGTTCTCATCGGTTTTATTTGTGCTTAGTAGGGCACTTTTCAGCCTTACCATACTCCTACATATTATGCATCATTGCACTCCAAGCATGGTTAAGGAGGTTTTTGTATTCACACAGCCAGACTTCCTCAAATGCCCGTATGTGACTTTACAAGGGCATTGGTGTAATGGTTGATTCATGTGTTAAGATTATTTAGAGCTACTTATAAGTACTGCAGGCAGAAAATAACTTGGATGTTGGAAAAAGACGGAAAAAAAAAGCAAGTATTACATACCGTGCAAGTGCCCGGACAAGCTGCCGCCCAGCATGTAGTCGTAAACCAGAAGTTTCTCATCCTTGGAATGGTAATAAGCACGAAGGGGCACAACATTTGGGTGGTAAACAAGAGTACTCCCCACCATCTCCATATTTTGTTCAAACTCTCTTTTACCAATCACCACTTCCCTCAGCCGCTTCACAATTACTGTTGTTCCGTCTTCCAGAATAGCCTTATAAGTTGTCCCATAACTCCCCTTTCCCATAACTTCAGCAGAGGCCCTCAATAAATCCTCCAGATCGAAATTACAAGTGTAACCTTCAAAGAAAACCAACTTGTTCTTCTCAGCCTCTTGCACTGCACTGCTGAAATCCACCTTAGGCTTTTCACTCCTTTCACCACCGTAAGCCTTTGCTCTCCCAACACCCCCACCATATTTTTTCTTCAAACAGCATAGAACCATAATCAAAGCCGGAAGGAGAAGCACTGCAGATCCCGCAATTGCAATACCGATAATAGCCCCTGTAGTAAGTTTCTTCTTGGTTGTTTGTCCGACTCCTTGAGGGACTGTTGGTGAGTTAGTTGGGGAAAGATATGGTGGCAAATGAGTAGGGGAAGGAGAAAGTGGCAAGAAAAATGGGGTAGGAGATGGTGGCAAGTAAGTTGGGGAGGGAGAGGGAGAGGGAGAGGGTGAGGGTGAGGGGCTCAGGAGGCACTGGTTCAGTGGCGAGCCACATAACATATTGTTCCCTTCGAAAGAGGAAGCAGGAAAGTTCTGGAGGGAAGATGGAATTGATCCATTCAGGTGGTTGTTGCTCAAGTTAACATGGTTAAGATTTGGGAGATTGAGATTGGGGATTGGTCCTGTCAGGGAATTATTTTGGAGATTCAATCCAGTGAGAAATGTCAAATTCTGTATCGAGTTTGGAATGCTTCCAGTGAAGGAATTAAAGGAGAGGTCAAGCATGTTGAGTTGTGGGGAGAGTGAGGACGGTATACCGCCGGAAAAGTCATTATTTTCGAGGTATACATCGCGGAGGGAAGGAATGGAAAGAACATCGGATGGAAGTTTCCCGGTAAAGCGGTTGTTTCGAAGGCTAAGAATGGTGAGTGCATCCAGCTTCCCGAAGGTATTAACCGGGATTCGACCAACGAATCCCAGACCAGGGAGCCTGAGAACAGTTACTCGAGTGCCATTTGAGTCACAAGAGACACCGATCCAAGAGGTGCAAACTGGTGTATTAGAATTCCAGTTGAGCCTTCGGCCATGGGGGACAGCCGCAGCAAAATCAAGGAGGGCTAGTTTGTCTATACTAAGGTCAGCAATACTTTCCGAGGCGAGAAACAGGAACAACAACAAAGGTAATGCTGCAAAACCGGGGCGTAGCCTCATGGAGATGAGTTGGTTTTAGGCCTGTGGAAGGGATGCCTATTGTGTTAGTCCAACTTCAGCAATTTGCCTAGTTCTTCTGTTACAGCCACGAAACCGTACTAGTCATCTTCCCCTTCCTCCTTCCACCATAGAAGAATAGTAACTGAGCATACAAAAAAAGCAAACAAGAAGCAGTTAATACAAATTAATAGAGAAAGAAAACAACTCTTATGGTTACTGTATGATAGCCACTTTATATTTTTCACTAGACCTCAGGAATAAAAAAGGATGCACTATGTTTGTTGTAGTGTGAGAGACTTGAGAGCCCCTCTATGTAGAAACCCTTTCTTTCTCTCCCTTCCACCTCCTCTCCTACTTCCATGGTTGAGACATTCTCCCTATAAAAGGACCTCCTCTCCTACTTCTATGGTTGTGCGATGGTTGAGACTTTCACCCTATGAAAGGAAGATCTCCCGTTCTCCCTCTCATTTTTAGACTCTGGGCCTCAGATTTGGGTTTATAGGGGCTATTTGGGTTTATGGGGGCTCTTTGATTCGATCAGCTATGGCAATGGATTCATGAGGTTTTCCACCAGCAATGGTGGCGGCGTCTGGCAGACGCAATGGTGGCGGAAATAGGCTCTAGCTTGATGAAAATGATGGTTTCTCCACCCACATTGACAAGCAGATCGATGGATTCCAACACGAGAGCAGATTTTGCCGCTTTAAATTTAAAATTATTTTGGCATTATTTCTTGTATTTGAGCGGACCACTGGGTCCTTTGTACTAGTTGTGTTAATATTTCTGCATTTCTGCTTCCCAAAGAAAAAGGATGCACTAAATGGAAAGAAGGAATTTCTAAGGAATGAACTTAATGAATCAAATAAGATGTGTTGAAACACTACTATGCTATGCTATTACTGAGAGAGTGACAGTAAAGTTGAAATCGGCACTTACATGGAAACTGAACAGTTCAATCACAAAGTGAAGAATCTGAAAGTAAATTAACAAACTTTGATTTGGCAATTTCAGAGTGTAGCACTAATCAATTGCCAAAATTTCTGAAAAATGTAGATACGCTTTGCAAATTACTATTACACAGTGAGGAAGTGAAGAGAAAGCATACATGTCGATCAACATTTGCAAATGATGCGGTATCTAGAGAGAGAGAGAGAGAGAGGGAGATGAGACCTTGTTTTCTGCGAATGTGGCCGAGTAATTTTCTACTATTTGATCTTAAATTGGCGTGAGGGAGGAAGAAAAATGTCAAGGATCTGTAAAAGTGAAGGTGAGAGAGAAAACAGAGAATGTGTGTGAGTGTGTGAGAGAGAGAGAGAGAGAGAGAGAGAGAAGCTTAAAGAAAGCAGAAACAGAGGAAGAGTAAATGTAAATACTCCGTATGTAATGTGTAGCTATTTTTCCTGTCTATCTCCAACGGCATTCTCCCCTTTACGCCATCTTGAGAGAATTCCGCTGTCGATAACAGAGTAAAAAAAAGCAGTTTATTCCAAAGGTTGAAAATCACTTTGAAAAATGAGGGGATTTAACTGAAACTCCACAGCTTCTACGTCAAGCAAAACTAGGAACAAGTCCAGAGAGAGAGAGAGAGAGCTTTGAATTCGAAAGGGTAAAATGAAATCGAATTTGTTCAACCGAAATGCTCAGCTTATTCGTCAAGCAAACGGAGGAAAACTCAGATCTCGATGACTTTGTCCCTAGCTAGGACACTCTCTCTCTCTCTCTCTCTCTCTGACTGTGTGTGTGAAAACTGAAACAAAAAATGTGATCGCAACTGGACTGGACTGGGTCCATGACATCTTGTTGGGAGAGGAAAAAAAAATTCCAAGCACAAATCATTTCAGCAGTTTATCAAAGATGACTATTGAATGACCCAGATAAATGTTTTGTTATATACAGTACAGTAGAATTTAAGTACTAGTGGATAGTTTGAATTTTGATCTCTGTTTTAGCCACATCTGGCCGGAACCATCTATGCACATGAACGCGCTGTTGTTATTTTGTGAGATTTACGTGCACCGAATCATACCATTACATGCACATGTGTTCGGATGTATGCACAAAAGTTTGCACGTTATTAGATGTTATTCATTTGTTCTATCGCTTTTTACCAATGGGCCTAATTCAAAGACGACGCTATGTTGCTAGCTATGGGATTGGCCGACCCCATGGCAAGAAAAAAAAAAATCACCTACAACTACTCTGAAATTTTTCCTAAGTTCAAAAATGAACCCATTAAGATTAATTTTGTTTTAAACCCAGTAGATTATTTCCCTAGTAAAAGATTAAATCCATTGCATACAAAGTCACCGTCCAGTTTCCTTACTAGTCCAATTAGCTCAAGTCACTCATCTCTCGTCTTTCTGCCTCTCTCTTTATTGTCAACAACAATCATGGTTCTCATTTAAGGGGTTGAACCATCAACGGGCACCCTTTGATTTTCTCTTACATCTCCAATTTGAAAATGATTCCAAAAATCGTGTTTAAAAATGAATATCGCTCTGCGATGAGATCATGAGACACATCTTTCCTCCTATATTTAAAAGGCATCTATTTGTTTTGATAACTTTGGGATCTGAACCAGTATACGCACGCCTCGATTAATTATGGGGTTTAATCCTACCGTTCACTTGCGGTGAGCTCAATTAAAGTCGGAGTAAAACTTCGTATTAATTGACCCCACAAGAGTCAATAACACATAAGAGATTTCGAATCTAAGATCTAAAGAGGGAACAAATTTTGAAGTCTCAACCCCTTAGGGTCCATTTCTTCAAATACTCGTACTAATATGATATGATGAAGTCAAACTTGGGTGTAGGAATGCCTTGCCAATGAATTAATACTGAGATGGTTGACTAAAAGCAGAGAGTGGTTAGGGTTTGTTAAACTGCGTGCCTATTATCTCAGGAAAACAAACGTTAACAAGCCTACATGAAGATGATTCCAAAATCATGCTCACCCACTTTGGTGGGAACATTACAATTCTTTGCTAAAGCCTAAAGCAATGCTTGTAGGATCGATGAACTTGATGCAAGAATTAAACATTATTTGTTCAACTTACTACTCCAGTAATTACTTGTAGCAATAAAAATCATTAACTTGTTACATCCATTGACCGAAAATTGCTTGGGGTAGAGCAGGGCAGGTAATCCAATCCAACAACGCAACTGGCCACTGCATTTCCCAAATCTCACAAGTTTTCCCAAAGCAAGAACACAAAGCAATCAAATCATTGAATATTACTGTAGTACTCTTTTGTTTTGGCTTACCACCAACCATTATGGGTTTCAAAGTCTCATCAATCTTAAACTATGCCTAAATATGTAACTAGAGTATAGTAGTAGTTCAAAGGACTTGGATCCTCTCCGGTCCTTAATTTAGATTAGACGGGACAATCTAAATCTGGATCATTCATTGCTGCAATCCGAACCATTAATTGCAGGAATGGATGATCAAAATTTGAATTGTCTTGTTTAGTCTAAAACTTGAACCGGAGAGAATCCGAATCCGAGTTCAAAAAAGATTTAAGTAGTAGTAGTAGTATTTTTGCCATGTAAATTAATGAGGGAATCTTGAAAAACGGAACCATATGAGTGTGGGTGCATCTTGAAGCTATATTAATCAATTGATTTGAAGTATGGAACGCCAGCTGGTTTGAGGAATACTCACTCGGGCGGGGCAGGGGGCGCAGATTTAGCTGAAGGAGAAGAAGGTTGCATTGACTCGCATCCATGCTTGTTTAATGTTTGATTTTTTTTTGACAAGTCAAACATCGATTACAAGAAATCAAGAAGGAAAATCTTTCCTAAGCAGATTAGCAAGTCCAGGCGGAACACAACCTCTGGATTGAAACTAGATCTACCATTAAACTTAGCAGCTATCCAATGAGCAACACTATTTTGTTCTCGGCAGACCCAATTGAAACTCCAATGGGAAAATGACGGTCAATGACAGTGTTTTGATAATTAATACCCACAAAGAATATTTTCAGTATTAATAAATGTTCTCAGTATATTCTTGACCGATATTAATTATCAAAAATACGTCTTGAGCCGTCATTTTCCCAACTCCTCCAATTCTCTTCTGAGAAGCCCCGCGTTTGATATCCTCCACTTTAATGTTTGATTGATAACCCTTGTATGAGGAATCGGATGAGGGGGTTATTAATTGGGTGTTTGATTGCATTTTTAAACGAATCTGTCTCTCCCCACACTTCAGCAAAGCTCTGGTTTGTCTGTCCGGATTATAACTAAGGGTTTCTCTCAAGTTAGTATAAATCTCCTCACACCCATCAAACAAAATACTCCTACAATAGTATAACATGGTTATATAACTACTAAGAGTGGAAATTTGGCCTAGTCCGACCCGGCCCTTAAATAACCGGGCTCGAGTTGGCCCGATCCAAGCCCATCAAGCTCGAACAAAAATTTGATTGGGCCAGGCCGGTCCAAGGTTGGAAGACCTAAGCCCAGGTCCAGCACGCAGCCCTAACAAATTCAGGCTTGGGCTATTTAGGGCATTTTCTTAGAACTTTCGTCGTGAGGCAATTTCTAAAAAGTTTATCCGATTTCGCAATTGTAATTCTTTTATTATACTTATTGATGTTGATACAACTGTAATGTTGCCCATATGTCATTATCAAGATCCGTGATCTTGGTCAATGATTTTATTAAGTGCATTCAATCAACATCCGTTACATAATCACATAGGAGTATTCGTTAATTGAGACGCATGTAATTTGCCTCAAGCCCTACCCATAGGAATCGGGTAGGGCCTAGGGCCGGGCTAACATCAGGCCCAGGGCGGGCTAAATTTCAACGGGCTTAGGCAGGTTTTGGGCCTCGGGGGCAAATTTACACGGGCTTCTTCCAAGCCGGCCCAGTTTTGTATCCTTTTAGGGGAAATTCCTGGCCGGTCCTAGTTTTTTGTATGGGTTCCATGCAAATCCCATTTTGTAAGTTCTATCCCATCTAGGTCCTTTTTAAATATGCTTTTACTATTTTGCCCTTTTCACCTTTCAGCACCCACATAATTCATACCCTTTTGAAAAATTCACACCCCCACAGAATTCACACCTCCAAGAATTCACACCCCCAAAAATTCACACCTCCCAAAAGAATTCACACTCTCGAGAATTCACACACCTTCGAAGAATTCACATCCCTAAGAATTCACACCTCTTAGAAGAATCCACACCCCCTGAGAATTCACACCCATTTGCAGAATTCACACATCTTTGCAAGAATTCACGCCCCCAAAATTTACACCCCAAGAATTCACACCCTCGAGAATTCACACACCTTCGAAAATTCACACTTCTAAGAATTCACATCTCTAAGAATTCACACATCTCAGAAGAATTCACACCCCCGAGAATTCACACCCTACAAAATTCATACCCGTTTGCAGAATTCACACTCTTTTGCAACAATTCACACATTTTTGCACTATTCACGCTCGTTTCATTCTTGGAGGGAGTGAATTCTTGGGGGTGTAAATTCTTGTGGGGCCATTTTCAGAATTCACACCCTTAAAATCCACACTCTCCGAATTCACATCCATTTGCAAAATTCACACAATTTTTCAGAATTCACATCTACAAAATAAAGAATTCACACATGTTCTAACAACTTACAAAATTTGTAATTCAAACAAAACCATAACACTCAAATTAAAAAACAAATTGGCTTTGAAAAAGAAACAAAAGAAATTTACGAGAATGAAAACTCAAATTGAAAAACTTTAAAAAAGGCACTACTGTACAAGTTAAGGGGGAAAAAAAAAAAAGAGACCAGACTCAACAAAAATCTATAATCAAGTTCTCGTTGTCGTGTTTTTTACTTTAGCTCTCGTCGGCGAACTTGGACCAGAGACCAAACCAGATCCCCGGTGCCGGTGTTTTTTTTAAAAGAAGTTCTCGTCAGCGAACTTGGATCTTACAGGGAATCGCTTACCCTTATCACTTTTCAACACTCCTAGAATTCACACCCCTCACATCCACAGGATTCACACAATTCACATTTCAAAGAATTCATATCTTCCAGAATTCATACCCCAAGAATTCACACCTTCTAGAATTCATACCCCTTTGCAGAATTCACATCTCATTTTTACTATTCATTCCCCTTTGCAGAATTCACACCTATTTGCAAGAATTCACTCTCCCGAATTGACACTCCTTTGCAAGAATTCACTCCCCTTTGCACTATTCACGCCCTCAAAATTCTAGGTAAATTATTAGTGTGAATTCTTGAGTGTGTAAATTTGGCCCCAGTACACTATTTGCAAAATTCACACCTTTACAAAATTCACATAGCAATTTATACCAAAAAATACACAATTCACACCTGTAAATCAACCTGATATTTAATAAAGTAAGTTAAAAATGACAAAAAGAAAAAAAACTAGAAGTACAACATTCTTGGAGATTGTATTGAGCTTTCTAAGATCTTAATTCAGAATTCACACCACACATCTGTGCAGAATTCACACCTCTTTTCAGAAGTCACACTCCTGTGTAGAATTCACACATCTTTTCAGAATTTACACCCCTATGCAGAATTAACATATCTTTTCAGAATTCACACTTATTTGCTGAGAATTCACATCTCATTGCAGAATTCACATCCCTTTAAAGAATTCACACCCCCAGAATTCACAACTCTTTTCAAAAATTCACATCCAAAATTCTTTGAGGTGTGAATTCTGAAAAAAAATTCACATCCAAATGCAAATGATATTAAAGAAAAAATCAATATATGAGAGAAAGAAAACAATTTAGCTCATTTATTACAAAAAAGTAGTAAAATCAGAAATACTATGAGAGAAATTGGACTTTACGATTAGATGTAGTCCTGATCTTCTTAAATCGACGATGCCGCCGCCGCGAACAGCTGCTCACGTTGCTCGCACTGTACCTAGCCAAGGTCAGCAAAATCGAAGCATCAAGCCTTGTCGGAGCTCTCCCGGAGATGGAGGCCAGATTCACCTCTCCCCGGCGACTAAGGCGGCGGCGGCGGCTTCTGCGCCTGTAAGCATAGCCAAGCGACGCTGCAAGCATTCGACACCACGTCCCACAACCCGTCGCTTGCCAAAATAAGGCACTCGTCCTCCGCCGTCCGATCTGTTACGGTTACTTTCGGTTCAGGTATCACGAACGGCTTCAAGTAATTGTCACCCATAATAAAATAGATAAACCATCACTCGTCCTCGGCCTCTCGTTGTTCCTCGACCTCGATCTGTCCACCGTGATGGGAAGGTGGTGGTGTGTACCGCAACGGTGTGCGCGGGGCGGCGCTGGTGGTGCGGCACCGGATTAGGAGCTCGGGGCGGTGGGCCAAGGCGGTGATGATAGGAGCTGCCGACGCCATGGCCGTTGATATGCACACCAGTAATAAAGGTGGGGTATTTTTGGCACATCACTTGAAACGGGGTTTGGGCGGAAAGGGTGTTACTCGAGGTGGGGCTGGACGGATATGCAGAAACAAAATTGGGCCGGCCAGGAAGAACCCCATCCTTTTACCTGTCTAGGTCCACCCCACATCAAACCCTTTCCACATAAACCCCATTTTAAGTAAAATACCCCAGTTTATCCGAACACAGATAATAACAAAAGAAGCAACCCACCGCCACCAACACAACGCTAACCAGTCGGCAGGCACAAGCCCTAAACCCTCTACCAGTCGGCTGCATCGTGACCGACGACAACGGAGGCGCCGTGTAAGGCGGCGGCAGCGGCATCGGCGGCTGGTTGAGGCTCGAATGGAGGTTGAGGCCGTGGTTAACGAATCTCGAAGGCCATCCCTTGCTGGCACTGGAATCCTTCGTCGGAGAAGAAGTAGTTGTGCCCATCGCAGCTCCTCCTCCTCGTCGCCGCTCTCCTCCCGGAACGATGCTGATCTCGGCAGCTTCTCCGGTCGATCTGGAGGAAAATCATTGTCGGAGATTTCGTCGGGTTGTTGGCGGCCGGCGGAGAGGGGGTGGAGCAAGCAGTTGGCGGCGACGTGTTGTATAAGATCGATAAATTTTGAGACTCTGGCCGATATTTTCTTGGCCTTGATACCTCTGTTTCTGTACTATCGTTCGTGGTAAGTAAAGTAGTGAATGAATTGAATAGTAGACTGAAAAATCCAGTCAACATGTGACCCTATGACCTAATAATATTCTCTTCAGTGCTCTGGAAAAAAATTAACGCCCCCAGAATTCACACCTTCAAGCATTCTGCAAAAGGGTAAAATAATAATTTAGGATGTGAATTATGTAAAAGATGTATGAATTTTAAGAGTGCGAATAATGCAGATAGGGTGTGAATTCATCTATATGCAATTACCACCACCACCACTATAGTACGGTGTACAACAGGATTTCAAGGAGGTGTGAATTGTTAATTTTGGGGTTAATTTGGGTGTGAATTGTGGGATTTTCTTCACTATTGTGTTGTTCTGTTTAAGGCATTATTTATCTTTATAACAAGTGTGAATTCTTTATTTGTAAATGTGAATTTTGTCCCAAAATGCAAAATTCACATGTCCCAAAATACAGAATTCACACGTTCAAAAATTTTGAGGTGTGAATTTTGCAGAATTCTGAAAAGGGGTGTAAATTCACACCCAGAATTCTTCAAAATTCACAGAAGGGATTTTAAGGAATTCACACCCAGAATTCTGTACAGTACGAGTTTCGAGATATATATATATATATATGTGCGCGCGTGTGTACAGTATATATGTAGAGAGAGAAGAATGAGATTTTTTCACAACTAATTGGTATGATTTTTAGAGATGGAATCCAAGATGAAAACTAGTCATTTATTGTGTTTGCTGTCTGATTGAGAAGGGATTTTAAGGGCAAGGATTAAGGTGAAAACTAGTCATTGGTGTGAATTTTAAAGATGAAACCCAGAGGAGAGAGGACTGTTCCAATTCTCCAATACTTTTTTTTTTGTTTTTGTTCGAGGGGACTAGATATGTGAATTTTTCAAATTCCTGTAGGCTGTGAACGATTAGCTTGTTTGGGACAACGTTACACAGCCACATAAAGATAGGATGTGAATTCTTAATTTTGGGACGTGAATTCTGTCTTTTTCGAATGAATGAATGAATGAATTATTTGGGTGTAAATTCTGTCTTTCTCAAATGTGTGAATTCTTAATTTGAAAATATAAATTCTGTTTTTATCGATTGCGTGAATTCTAAAAATTAAGGTAAAGAATTCACTTCCTCCCAAGAATGGAGTGTGAATTCTAAAAATTAAGATAGTGCAAAGGGTTGTGAATTCTGAAAAGGTTTGTGAATTTTGCCGTGCTCAAGAATTCACTCCCTCCAAAAAATGTACAGCTATGAATTCTGAAACGAGTGTGAATTCTATGACTGTGAATAGTGCAAAAGGGTGTGAATTCATGGAGGTGTGAATTCTGTGGGTGGGGTGTGAATTTTGGAGGGTGTGAATTCGTGGATGTGTGAATTCTGTGGGTGTGTGAATTCTTGAATGTGTGAATTCCGTGGGTGGGGTGTGAATTTTGGAGGGTGTGAATTCGTGGAGATGTGAATTCTATGGGGTGTGAATTCTTGAAGGTGTGAATTCTGTCGGGTGTGAATTCTAGTAGTGTTGAAATAGTGACAAGGGTAAAACAGTAAAAACATCTTTAAAAATGGGCTAGATGGGATAGCTTTACAAAAAGGGGTTTGCATGAAACTCCAAGTAAAAAATGGGACCGGCCAGGAATTTCCTGAATTTACACCCGTAGATATAACAATTCATAAACGAACTCTATCTATTACGTACCAGACAACCAATTCCCTCGTCCTTATTAAAATTCCTTCGGTGTTTTGAAGTTTTAAGTATTTTTTCAATCAAGTATTATTGGTTTGGCTTCCAAGCCGAATCCTTAGCTGACATGACGACCTACCGCTCATTATGTTTTATTTTAATGTTTTCTTCTTAAGTTACAGATAAGCAATCCAAAGTAAACGACATTTTAATTTCAATAATTTTATAACCACACACAAACACTTACACACACTCACAAAGAGAGTGGGCCCCACACACATTGCACACATCCAGTGTGTGTGGAGCCCACCCCTTTGTGAGTCCAGTGTGTGTGGGGCTCACAAATGTGTGAGTGTGTAAGTGTTTGTGTGTGGTTGTAGCATTGTTGTTTTAATTTTAAACCAGTCGAGCAAGTGAGATTTTCCTACTGAGTGAAGCTTGCGGATTTGAATCCATGGAACCGGGGGTGTTGTAGTGCATCTCCCACACTACACGTGTAGTGCGGCCAATCCGGTCGTCCATCTCGGCAATGGACAGCTCGGATTTTCATCCAAACAATGGATGGGTAGGATTTGTAAAAGCTCGGATTATATCCAACCATTTATTATCAAAATTGATGGCCCGTGTGCGCCCTACAGAGTGTCTTGCAGGGCCTTGTACTATAGGATTTCCAATCCTTGAATCCAGATACCATATCTCAGTATTATACATGAATTTCAATGAACTACTATATAAAAATATTGCATCTACAGGATCCACACAATATGATCTCCCGTGAAATATGTATTGATATCCGAACCTGTTTGAAATTATTGGGATATTATCCTCCACCTGATGTGTGGAGGTATCGAATTTTGAATTACATTTAATGCATACACTCACACAGTCACAAGCGCTATTATATTTGGTGGATATACATTAGCATCACTTTTGGGCCGATGGACCATGTAGCTTGTATCTGATTTTTATTAAGCTGCATTTGTTCGTTCCTCAAAAGATAAGCATCGCTTGACTTCACAACTAGTATTAAAATGACTGAAATACTATTTCGAGGATTTCAAACATATATATAGCCTGTTTCACTTTCCTATGTGGTGGAGCAGTACTTGTCCACATCCAATAACTTATAAGTCGGCAGATAACTTCGCTCTTTATTCAAATCAAACTCCCTGCAATGTGTTTTGCTTATATATAAATCGAGTTTACTTTCTGGTCAACAAAAAAAAAAAAAAATCAAACTTCCAGTATTTTTGGTTCTCCTCAACATGGCTAGCCATTCTTAGTAGTATTCTTTATTATCCAGAAAATAGTAAGATCAGGGATGCTAGTCAAAAGATTTTTAAACTATTTTCTTTTCCTTCCTTTCCAACATACAGCTATCAACCAAACAGAGAACAAACTAAAGAACGGAGGGAAATGGGAGAGATTATTGCCCCATACCCCTTTTCCACCAAACATTGGGGTGCAGCTTACACAATTGTCTTGGGCACACGCCTACTGTGTTGCGGAAAATGGGTATGAGGCACCATGTGGCGGTATCCAAGGGCATTGGATCATTTCTTGGTAAATTGGTTCTTTAACTTTGGTACAAGCCAGATAAACTCATAAAGTTCGTCCTGAGTTTCAACGAAAACATATATGCACAACAAATTAACAATCAGTAGAATGCCAATCTTTTCCTCGATACAGAACATAGGCTGTTCTTCACTCCCATTGTTGAGGAAACAGCGTATAGAGACCAACAGTGTATAGTACAGTAACCCTCTTACCTTGTAAACATGGCGCAACCAAAAGACACCGTTCCTAAAAACTGAACAAATAAATATAAAAATAATTTTGACAAAAGAAATAACATGAAGGACAATTACTTCACAGAGGTTATAAGGGGTCAAAAGGTTCAGGCAGGGACTCAAATCCGTTATCAAAGAGGGGTCCTTGATCAGACTTACCATCAAAACTATGCAGCCAGTTTGTGTTCTTCAAGTCTTCCTTGAGCAGAATTGTGTCATACCGGGAGCTCTCATAGATGTCCATTTCACTGAGTTTCGCTGAAAGTCGGTAATTCACTTCTTTTGTTCCATTTTCGGGAGACCTATTTATATAGTCTCCATCTTCTGAAATGAAACCATTATTGCTGACAGGCAGGTTCCCATTGACAGAAGTTGGAGCACTTAAAGCACGACCAGGTTGGTTTTTTGGATTAGCAGACCGAATGCTCTGAGGGAAGCGTGTGGTTCCAGAAAGAGGGCGAATGCCACCAGTTCCATTTCTAATGTCCTATGAATATAATGGAAACACATTCAAAATTGATCGGAAATACTAAAGCATACACCTAAAAATTTATTGAAGCCCACATTTGATGGTAAATTTCCTGCCATTTAGATGTGTAAAGAAGCCTGCTCATCAATCTTAATTTATCGTGCCCAAGCTCTAATCAATAAATCAATCTTAATTTATTGTAAAGAAGCCAACCGTCAATCTTATGTAACGTGGCAAAGCTTGAATAGTTACCAAACGAGATTGATTGATTACAAATTGTGAGACTCTAACTAAACTTCCAAAGTGGATGATTATGATGGAAATAGTTGCATTTATATGGCATCAAGATAACCACAGGTCCACAAGATGCTCCAAACATTAAATAAATGATGGTTAATGATACGATTAAAAGACAATGGTCGATTTTGGATGAATATTTTTGAATTTAAACACGCAAACAAAATGGAGTCTATATACTGAAATTGAAGACATCTATAAGGATGCATTTTCATACAATGAAATTGCAGACATATCAGACTATGCATTTTGATATGAAACCGATAATTTTGATATAAAGCAGGGATGGAAGAGTGTGCATACCATATGTCTGATAGCCATGTCCAGCGATTTCTTTGAGATATTCCTCCCAAATCCAGAGCTCTCAGTGGATGTCGCTGAAGGTTTTATTGGTTTCCGCATTGATAACTCTGGAACATGCGATGTCTTACGAGACTCCATTGTATCAATGACTTGTGAAACAGCATGCAAACGCCCCTTTCCAGGAGATTCCATGATTCTTCCCCTAGAAACAATGGGTGATGGTTGTCTTCTAGGCACATTTGTGGGAGTGGGGGTTTCTACATTCCCCTTGACAGTCAGAGCGGCACCTGGTCTGGACCTACCAGCAGAAAGTGGCCTGTCCGGCAATGTTGTTCGCAGGTTTGGTGGTGTCTCAAGTGAAAAATCAGGAAGAATCATTGGCTGAGGTAGAGGCCGAACTCGTGGACTAGGGGAGCTAGGCCGGGATAACGTTGCTGCATTGCGCCCATTAGATGGCATCCGCCCAACAGATGTTGAAAGTCCTGCTTCTGGAGACAAAGGTGTTGTTGATGGAGATAAAGAAGGTGCCGAGTTCCGACGAGTAGGAGTTGATGGGCGGGAAGCTGACCTTGTGGCTGGGGTATTCAAGTTTGCAGGAATTGAGGGCCTTGAATTTGGAGTTGAGGGTCTTGAATTTGGGGATGGTCTCGTTCTCTCGATGGAAGAGGTGGTGGGCGATGGACGAGCTTTAGAAGGAGTTGAGGGTCTAGATGTCACCGGACGGGCTGATGGGGTGGAAGGTCTCGCAGTAGATGAGGACATTGAGGAGCGAGATGAAGGCGTGGAGGGTCTTGCAGTAGAGGAGGAGATTGAGGAACGAGTAGCAGGGGAGGGCGGTCTTATGTAAGATGAAACTGAAGCCGAGCTGGTGTTGAGGACTGAGGTTGATTTATTTGAGGAGGTATTATATTGACTAGTTGAGATTGAAGAGCGAGTCACTGAGTTGCTTCTGACTGGTCTCGATGGATGATTGTTCTCTGATTGGGACACTGAAAGCTGAAAGTGTGAAGGTTGCTCATTAAAATCTCTAGCACCCAAACAAATTTTTAAAATGACAAGTCATTATTGATAAAAGATCTATGCTGAATTAGATGGTTGCAAAGAAAATACTGAAATAAGACAGACCTCAATTATTTGAAGTAGATGAGGTGGGGTACGTGCTAGGCTTACAATTTACCAGAAGACATAACTGGTGAGTGGTGAGCCATGGCTTAATTTATGCGGGTAAACCCAGGTGGCAGAGAGTGCTTTGTTCAGCAAGGTTGGCTTGCAGCCCAAAAATAGAAATGTACAGAAGCAACCTAGGCCAGCATACAAAATATCCAAGGGGACTTTATATGGTACCTTGGTGGACCAAACCCACAGCCAAAACCTAATCCATTTTGTTGATTTCGCCGAGTTTGACAAAAAGAATGTCCTGACTATTCACTACCATAGGTCTTTGAATGCAAAAGGTATACCAAAAGAAATAATTATAACATGTTTGGATCTTTTGGAAGAGCAAGAAAGAAGAAACTATATTCAAGTCAAGCGCAAAAGCCGAGTGCCGTGGAGAGGATCCACAATCTAAGATCCAAACAGAACCTTATGCGCCATATGATAATGAAACCAAGGTAAGGCAAATGCACCACAGATGCACAAGCAATATTTGAACAGAGGGACATTACTCCTTTATAAGAAAGAAAATATGAATCTTACCCTTGAAGTCTTATTTGTAGAAACTGATCTAGCCAATGAACTGCTTCTTGGAGCCGCTGAGGGTGGTTGAGACACAGTTCTATCCGACGAAGGAAAAATAGGAGTTCCAGGAGGAGTAAGCAGCCTATGAACACAAAATGGTATAACAATAAACCAGATAGCGACAAGCAATATTTCATATCTAGCTTACAGTAAAGTTTCACCAAAGCAACTATCAAAGTCCAAGTAATATTTTATAGAATTGACGAAGTTCCAGAAACAAAACAACGACATCTAGCTTAAACTTGTATTTCATATCTCTATTGGATCACTTAGTTTTAACAATGTCAAAAGATGCACGAGGAGATGTGCTTCAGTGTACCACAATTTTTTTTTTCCCCTTTAAGGCTCCTATCTCGGGAGAAACTCGACGTATTGCTTCAATGTGCAAGGCAAAACAATGCTCACTGAACACCCAGAAGCATTAGGACAAGGCAGAAAAGCCAAAAGGGTGTACAATTGTACATCTATCTCCTGAAGAACATGCTGTTTGATAGTAAAAAGTAACAGAATAACAAGAGATACAAACTACACAAACAGGGGATGATTGATATCTATCTCTTTTTAAGATCCACATATATTTCACTGGTCTTCTGTTTTTATCCAAAAAAATAAAATAAAATATTGGTGAAGTCCGTCAAATCCAGGGAAAAAAGAGGCTGTTTGGATCATAGAAGTTCTTCTGCAGCAAAAAGCAAAATTTGCAACAGAATTACAGAAATGCAGATCATGGCATAACATCTCCAACAACGGGTCAGTTTCTGACACCACAAGACAGTAAATAAATGTATCAAACAAACATATTCATGCGGTTCTAACAAACAGCTGTCCATTTAGCACAAATTGTCGTTATTTATTGCTAGTTTCGGAGTGACAATTTGGGGAGACTGGATGTGCATTAGTTTTGCCAATTAAAATAGCCACAACGGGCAAGCACATTTACTCATACAAATATACTAGTACAAGCCTCTCAAAAGCTAACTTCGTATCAGTACATAAATGACTGCTTCCAAATCAAGGGACAAAAGAATGTGCATGCTGAGCAAGGTTCTCTAATTGACAATATCAACAGACAAAAAGAGAAAAAGGACAAAAATGCACAGGCTTAAAATCTAAAAAAAAAAAAAATAGTAACAGAGAACATGGTGAAACATGCTAGTGGACAGCTGGACATGGTCCCCTATCCTATTCCTTACACAAGCGTTGGGTCTCCCAGCCTTTCAGTAAATAATTCAAGACAGAACACAAGTGGCTTGCTAATAAAAGTGTTGGCAGTTGGAACTCTAGAATAAAAGTTGCTTCCTAATATCCATCGGTTTAACTGAATGTGATCTCTCTGTTATTGGAGATGGAAATGAGTTGTTCAAAGAACTTAAATCAAGCAAAATGTTCGTGTTGCAGTTTAATGACAGTATCATCGACTTTGCACAGATCCGCGATTCAAGATTCTATTTTACCAGTGTACCGTGCTTAATATTCAATTAAACAAAAGTAATTCATAATCATCGGGCTGAGATCGATCAAAACCAGACGATTGAATTCGCCAACTATTAAATAACATGTGCGGGATGTTACCAATCATAGTCATGCTTTCCTCCATCTGCCGCTGACAGCAGATCATCCATTCCACTCTTGGCCAATTTCGCTGGCCCGACTGAAAGTCTCCCCAACTTCACCGAAACTGCAATCCATACGCGAAACCCATCTAAGGAATATACACTTAACCCATTCCAATTGAAAAAACAAAACAAAAAAAACCGAAGAACCAAAAGAACATATGAAAAACTAATGTCAATTAACCCAACAAAAAAACTAGATAAATTTTTGGCATCCAAAGTTCCAATACATCATTGATCACATCGGAATCCAATTCCAGAAAACTAATAATTTTTCAATCCGTGATCCTATTGCATACTCCAATTAAGATCAGAATTAAAAGAGGAGCATGGGCTAGACGGGATATATGGCAATTCAGGAAGGTATATCGGTCTACGGAAGCAGCAAAATGAACCAACGAAAAGGAAATTGAGGTGAAAGAGGGTGGGTACCGTCTGATTCGTCGGAAGATGCGACGGAGAGACTGCGGCGGTTCCTAGAGAAGAGATCCAAGTTCTCGTCGGTTTCCTTGGGCATTCCTCCGTTGAAACTCAGACCACGCCGGTGCTCCATTCCCGCCGGAATATTCCTCCCGCCGGCCAAAGATTCCTTCAGACTCCGATTCATACCTATGAATACAGGACCAAATCCATCTCCAATGCAGAATTGATCAGCAGTAGCAGAGTGTGGATAGGATTAGAGATAGAGAGGTGCAGTAGATGCAAAGGCACGCACGGAGCTTGTTGTGGATTTTACGAAATCAACCTGAGAGAGAGAGAGAGAGAGAGAGTATGTATGATTGTTGTTTGTATTATTAATAAAAATAGTCAATAGATCTGTTATGTAGAGCATATGATATGATATGATATGATGGGGGTGGAGGGGAGTAGTAAAACACTGACAAGGTGGGTGGTGGAGGTAGTATTTCCTCTGCTCTTCGTTGGCTTCTTCCATAATTCACATGACTTGTTGCTGCTCAGAGAGAGAGAGAGAGAGGAGAGAGAGGAAGTGTTGTGACGTTGTGTTTGGTTGAAAGTTTAGTTTAGTTTAGTTTTGGTAGTGGATGGAGAGAGAAATAGAGTAATAATTGAAGATAGGGGTAATGATTGGAGAGAGATAGAGATAGATGAGAAAGTAATAATTGAAAAAATAGGGTAATGATTGAAAAAAAAAATAGAGTAATGATTGAAAACAAAACTAAAACTAAACGGGTAACCAAACAAAGCCGTTATTTTCTCTCTCATCTCTGTATGGCATGCGGTGGGCAGCTAGCTGGCGGTGTTAAGGTACAGACTACAGAGAACATGACGCATTGGACGCTAAATTGTCAAATATTATTTGTACTACCTTAGTATTATTATGTGTCATATTCCCTGGCTAAACTATGGCCCACGTGATTACTACACCATATCTCAGATCCTTAACCTTACCCTTTTACTTCTTTTTTTTTTTTGAAGATACCCTTTTACTTTATATACTACTAATACTAATAATATCCACTTTTCACATTGTTTTTAACGAGAGGGGCTGGGCTTCTTTTAAGCACTTATTATTATGCTATCACAATTACAAGCACTTATTATTATGCTATCACAATTACGATAAGGGAATCATCATAAATTTACATCAAAATATACACGCATCTTGACTAATCAATAAAGCTCCATTGTCGATTTGTCATTTTCCACTAGATAGAAGCCCAATTAAATTCGACATGCGACATCATGGCTCATGAGGCAAAAGAAAAGGATTTAGCACTTCCATTTCAGTTGATAAAGGCAACAGAATGAATGAATGACCCTCGGAAGAAATTAGGGATAAAAGCAGTTGATCGTACATGGCTTAACCTAAAATGGTTGACTTGTTATTAGTAGGTCCAAAAAGGTAGGTGGTGATGAAAATGGAAAACCAAAAACCCTCCTGTATGTGTTTTTATTAGTAGTCCAGTCCAGTCCAGTCCAGTAATTGAGGATTTTGCTTGCTTTTATAGCGTAAAGTCCGGTGACGTTGCAACCACTGGTATATCGTGCAAGGAATTAATGTTATTATTAGTAAGTTAGCTAATCTCTATCATTAGACTTCTCGAGAATATCGTGCAAGGAATTAATGTGTTCAATAAATTAACTTTCCAAAGGAATCTGTCAAATCTAAACTATTCCTTGAAGAGCGCAACTTCTAGTACTATGCTCGAGTTATGGGCATTGAGAGGGATATATAGAAGTGGATGCTCTGGTTCTCACACAACTTCTTGCTCAAGATTATCACCCTCTTACCAACATTATTTATGACTGCAGGTTACTCTCATGGAGAAATTAATTTGAAGCCTTGAATATCAAGCATGTCCACCCCAACGCAAATCAACGCGCGAATGCGTTGACATTAGCTAGCTCGAATAGTTTAAAAACGCACACAAGAATTTAATTACATGTTGCTGATCGAGTCAAAATAAATAATTTACATGTTTAAAAACCAACTTGATCAATCTAATTGTATTATATTCAATGGAATTGACGGCTTAAGTCTAAAATATAAAAGTCATCCGATTCATTGATTGAAATACACATGCATCGACTTCTGAAAAATATATGGGATTTCAAAGACAAATTATTCTTTATGGAGTCTACGAGATACACGATTTGGATCAATGATTTAGATTGAGATATGGAGGTAAGCTTGTACCTATTGTAGACAGTTGCTTAGTGCTTACCTTATGATTTACAACATCCTTGGGTTGGACAGACGGATGTTGATTTGAAGCAAAATAGTGTAGCGTTTTCGCTATACTAAATGGATTAAATGCTAATAGTAATAGCCAAGTTGTTTTCGCTGAATGATATTAATAGTTAATTTATGTGAAGAAAATAATTTACCTAAAAATTCGTAAAAATATAGTATATTTTTAGTCCATTTAAATTAATGGAAAGGTCTTATTTTGTACCACCATTTAACCGGTAATAATAGAATATACTCCAGTTTAAATGAGTGAACCAACCACATCCTGTGTTTGTGGACCTCAAACTCAAAGGACGTACTCCTCCAATTGAATGCAAATACTTGACTTACGATCGATTTCATCATGTTGAATGGACCATTATCAGAAAAGGACGAGTGCAAAAAATGGATGGGCTAGCATACTACTAGAACTCAACAGGATAGTCACGTCACGTGTTATTGCTTCGTCCAGGGAAGAAAATACATTCACATGTAGAATATATGGGTCTATTCATGGAGCCACCATAATAAAACGAGTCAGAATCTTTTCTTTTCTTTTCTTTTCTTTTCCATTCGGAGAAAAATGAGACATTTACACAGAAGTACTATTCAATCACATGCACACTTATTGATATACCTGACTAATAACTCCATTTCCTATATGATTGGCTTACAATCGAGACGTTCAAATTTAACGGCCCAGATCCTCAAAATAAGATCGTGACGTGCACCGTTTTGATCAAATGAGAGGATCTGATTCTTCACTTGAATTACCTTAATCGGGTAACGGTTGATAAATCAATGTCAAAATTAAGGTCTACTTTAAAATTGTTAGTAAGTTTCACTTTAGAAAAATAATTCATGCTTTGTTTAAGTGAAACAAATATATAAGTGTAACATGCTATATGTACATTCACAGTAAGTGTGAGAATTTAAAACTAGAACTACATGTTAACACTTGTGATCACTTACAGAATTCAAGATCAGTATTGGCTAGCTTCTTAACATTGGTCCGATAACCTTCTCAATCCTTAGGGCAGTATAACGTAACGATTCTTGCAGATTTCATGCATTCCTACTTCTTGACATGTAACTGCTATCTGCAGATGGCCAGGATAGCTGAATTAATGTATTGCAAACTCAAACTAATGTAGCTGATTAAATAAATTGGCACAACAACAACAGTTCCAGCACGGAAAAGACCTGGGAAAAAAAGCAACAAAGAGGACTATGTGGATTATGTTCTTCGATTTCAGTCCCATACAGAAAAAATCCCCTTTCAAAAGAGGAAAATCACAAAAGAAAGAAGGAAATTAAGGGTAAATGAGGCTTTGCCATTCCATAAAGGACGAGCACAAAATTTCCCAACAACTAACTGTAAATGCTTGTGCTCTCAAGCCTTGCAACAACCAACTGCAGCAAGTAATAACACTCAGCCCCAGGTACCTGCATGCAGTAACACTTCAGGATGCAACGAAACAAGGGAAAATAGAATTGGGGGCAAACAGAACACAGTTGAACCAACCCAAGAGAGTTCTTTCGGTACTCTAACAAAGTTAGTTGACCCATTTTGTGCACGTCAACAACCAAAAGAACAATACAGCCACAATAAACCGAAAGTCACGCAATCTTGCATATATGCGAGCATTCTCGAGCCAACAGTATACCAGAATACAATGTTTTGGGAAAAAATTCCTGAAACCAGCACTAGATTTAGGGACGCCAATCAACTAACCCTGGCAGTACTTATCATATAATCATATCAAGTCGAGGTACATAGTCCAAGTAATTAAACTTCATCACCCGACTTCATCTTAGCAGAACAAACCTATTATGGAACAACCAATACTCAATGTGTACGTACTTAACTAACAATGGAAGTCTAGCAAGAGAGAGAAACAGAGAGACTAGCTACCACATTAAGAAACCAATTACCAAAGAGATGAGCAATGTAAATAGGGCTTTAATTTTAACACATTTAGTCCAATATTTTCGCTCAATCTTTCAACAATTTAAAATCAAAGAAGCATCATCATGGAGTATGTGATTTGGTTTCATCATATCCTAAGGTTCAAGACGTAAAATAAGATCTCTTCATTCCTCGCCCTGGTTGGTTATATAACCTCAAAACACAATGAAATCAATCAGGTTTCTAACGGGTCTAGCAGTGTGACCTCAACTGCAAATTAAGCATCATGTGTAAGCAACCAACGTCGGGTCTAGCAGTACTGTGACCTCAAGTGCAAATTAAGCATCATGTGTAAGCAACCAACGTGTAAGACCTTGTGATCGATGGAATATAGCAGTTATCATTAAACCACTCATATAACTGGAACAAGGCCATAAGTACGAGAAGCAGAGACCTCAATACATATCAGCAGTACATACTGAATATCCAAGAACAAAATGAAGACGAGAAAGACTTCCAAATACTGAGTCGATCGTGTCCTTCAATTAGGAAAATGGAACTCTAAATACAATCTCTTTGGAAGCATAACATACAATTAATTACAAATTTACAATACATTACGTACGATCTATGTAAGGATAATTCCACGTCAAGTATAACAAAAATTAGAGCTCTTGATAATTCATCGATCCCACTTAACTAAAATGTAAGTGCGTAAATTTGAGCACTTTCAAGTTTCAGAACTACTACGATTTATATAAGCTTTATCAACAAATTAAAGAAACGTCATAGAAGGGAAAACACGAAGCATATATATACCAGTAAATTCAATCCCACCAATCTGCTCCAAATATTTAAGGGGATTTCTTTAAGCTAAACGCTAGTTGCAAATGGACTCATAACATGGCCGGATAATTAAATCCAAGTACTACAGAAAATGCTATAGGCTATGGCGCAACATGTAAGAGAGAGAGTAAGAACTCACATTATAATTTATTTATATAGGTGACATCAAGCTTCTCTAAGGGTTTTTCTTCGCGTGAAAAGTTTCCCGTCAAGTTGTTTTCTTTTTAAGCCAAACCTCCCTAGCTAATAAGGCCGTAACCTTTTTTTTTTTGAACCGCCTAAGGCCAAAACTTAATTGTGACTTGTTAAGAAAACTACCAAAAGGCCATGCTAAAAAGTCACCGTAGATAATCAGGGCCGGCCCTGACATTTTCGAGGCCTAAAGCAAATTTTTAATGGAGGCCCTAGATTATTGTTAAAAAAAAAAAAAATCATTATAGGTGACTAATACAGATAAAAAATAAAACATGGTATTTTTAGTTTCTAACTAAAATAAACTTTAAAATTCTACAATTAGAAAAAAATAAAACAAACACAATGAAGTATTACTTACACTATTCGTTTTCTCTAGCTAATCATGTTATTAACTTTACTCTTGTAATAATACTATTTTTAGCAATAAAAATTAATTAATTTTAACCTCTCTTTTTTTTTTTTTTTTATCAAAGTTTGTTGAGCGAAAACAAATTAATAAGGCAAAAAATATTATGAGAGGTCCCTCCCAAGACTTGAACTAGAGACCCCTTGTTTTAAAGTCTTTGCATGCACCACCGGTGCCAAATGCCTTTCTGCATTGAAACAAGGAACATTTTATATATCATATATACAGTTTTTTTTTATATAGAAAATGAGGCCCTAATTTTTGCTCAAATTTTGAGGCTTAAAGCCGCCGCACCTTGGGCTTTAGCCCAAGGCCGGCCCTGCGTAGATTCATACACATTGTGGTGGAAAAGGGTTTGCCCCCAATCTGAAAGCAACCATTTCCGAAAATGTGAGGTCAGAATAAGCTTGGAGAGGATTGGCGCCCATTTATGAATGAAGATTCAGTGAAAGACAATATGTACACACCCAGAGAGAGAGAGAGAGAGAGGAAAAATCTTGGGGGAAATGGGCACCATGACTGCTGGTGTTCGGTAAATAACCCACATTTCCCAGACACGAGCTCTGTCTAAACGGCGACATGGTTCCGTTTAAAGCTCGCATCTTAAACACCTGAGGTCTCCAAAAACGACGTCGTCCGTATTTGCTGGTACTTCGTATCTTCAACCTGCGAAGTCCTTTGAAAACAAGAATTTGTCAAATTGTGAGCGCATTCCGGTTTATCTCTTTGATCGAGGCTGTTCATGTTGAAGATCTTGTTCAGAACATAAACCTTGATCAATATCATTCGAATCAAATACTAATTGATACATAATCAGAGATGATAAGTGCGGATTTTTTTTTTTTTGTGAAAATGGATTTGGTTACACCATATCAGAAGAAACGTCGTCGTCCCAGTGATTTTATCAATGAAACGACGTTGGAATCTTGCAGGATTGGATTTGCAACGTGGATTCCTCAAATTGTGATCTCGTTTCGATTGATATCCATGATCGAAACCGATCAAGTTTTAGAGCTTCTAAGGAAGATTCTCAGTGTCAAAGATCATTTGAATCGATTTCTTAACGGTATATAATCGGAGTTGATCAAAGTGAATTTGTTTTTATGAAAATAGATTTGGCCACACAGTATCAAATCCATTATAAGTTCTAGGGGTGTAAACGAGCCGAGCCGAGTCAAGTTTCGGCGAGCTCGAGCTCGGCTCGTTAACTTAACGAGCCAAAAATTCAAGCTCGAGCTCAGCTTGAGCCTTAATGAGCCGAGCCCTTAACGAGCCGAGCTTAGTCATTTAGTATTAAACGAGCCTCTTTAATCGAGCCGAGTCTCCCTTAATGAGCCGAGCTTTTGTCGAACGAGCCAAGCTCCACTCGGCTCGTTTAGTAAACGAGCCGAATACTCGAGCTCGAGCTTGACTCGTTTACTAAACGAGCCGAGTCGAGCTGAGCCTTAACGAGCCGAGCCGAGCCGAGCTTGCGAGTAGCTCGGCTCACTTACAGCCCTAATTATAACAAAGAATAAATTCACTCCGACGAAGAGAGAGAGAGAGAGAGAGGATTTTAATTATTGCTCCATTGCATGTTCAAATTGAGGCGATTGCGAAACTACTTTGCAGGTATTACTGTACAAGCTGTTGGGAGCACTGGTTTTTGCTAGGGAATTGGGTTCTTACTTCTTAGAACGGAAATGGTTGCTTTCAGTTTGGATTCTGGACCTTATGGGATTCTCACTCAAGATTTCACCACGACCCCAATGCAGGTAGCTATTAGGCGGATTTATGTTGGGCCTCCTTTATAATGGTCCCAGTTTAGTATTGGGGTTGTTTAGTTTGTGTTCTGCTGCCGAATTACCCATGTAATATGCGAGTACAATGGACTGATTGGGCCTAAATCCGGGCCTTCTTTAGTTCGTGGTCTACTATCGGCCTGTGCTTAGTAAGTTGCCCCTGGAAGCATCCACATTTGGCTCTTTGCATTAAGCATTTTTAGTCCTTCATTTTGCATTCATGAGTTGCTACATCTGAACACTTTAGAGAGAGAGAGAAGAGAGATGTTGAGGAAATAAGAGGAGGACAAGGTCTGCCTAGCCTTGCTAGGAAAGTGGCGGAGATAAAAGGGAGAGGAGAGAAAAAAAAGAAAAAGAAAAGTGGGTCCCAATTTAATTATATTTTGTACTTCAAACCAACACTAAAAAACGCCTAGAAGTGTCAAATGGAGTATTTTTTTTTACTCTCTACCTAACGAACCTCTAACACATAATTTTTGGATCTCACTTTTTGTCATATAACAACAATATTTTAAAGAGTCAAATGTGGATGCTCTAAAGGCTAATGCCTTTTATTCTTTTAGGGATCCATCATGTAGATACCAAAATTGAAGATGTTAAAGTATCTGCATTGGAAAAAAAAAATGGGTCTCATTTCACATACTCCGTAGTTAAATCTTTAGTTAGGTAACAAATTCATAGAAAGTTATATGGGCCATCTTTCTTTCTTTCTTTCACGGGTTATATGGGCCATCTAAAAAGTGCTTTTATTTAATAACTAGCTCCATCTAGAAATCCCAATGGCCAAGTTTTTTAAGAAGGTCTAAGAAGTTAAATTAGTGAATAATTTTAAGAGTTAATTCTGGGCCGGTCCTATTTTTCAATTTCATAGCCCACTAAATCCTTTTTTTATAGAGTGCAATTCCTAATAGATCCTGTGGAGTGTATTTTACATTTTTACCCACGTTTAAAAACAAATGAACCCATATAATCTCCTACACCACCACTACCACCACCGTCGCCATCACGCCGCCACCACCACCACAACGCCGCCGCCACCATCACCGACACCACCATGCCGCCTCCGCCACCACCCCACAATTAACAGTGTTAATCCGGGTATTAACACTGTTAATTAGGATATGAATTTAGATAAAAATTAACATTGTTAATCGTGGCGGATTAACAGTGGTCATCCGGGTATTAACACTGTTAATCCTGATATTAACACTGTTAATTGGGATGTAAATTTAGACGAAAATTAACACTGTTAATCGTGATGGATTAACACTGTTAATCCGGGTATTAAGACTGTTAATTGGGTGTGAATTTAGACGAACTGTTAATTTAGATAAAAATTAACACTGTTAATTGTGGTGGTGGAGTGGTGGTGGCGGAAGTGGTGGCGACGGCGACGGCGGCGGCCATGGCGGCGTGGCGATGGCGGCGTGGTGGCGGTGGCGGTGTTGTGGTGGTGATGGTGGCGGTGTGGGTGGTGGTGTCGTGGTGGTGGCGGCGACTTGGTGGTGGTGGTGGTGGTGGTAGCAGTAGTGTTGGTGGTGGCGGCGGTGTTGTGGTGGTGGTGGCGATGGCGGCGGCATGGTGGTGGTGACGTAGTGGTGGCGGCGGTGGCGGCGTTGTGGTGGTGGTGGTGGAGTGGTGGCGGCGGCGGCAGTGGCATGGTGGTGGTGGTGGTGACGTAGTGGTGGTGGTGGCGGCAGCGTTGTGGTGGTGGTGGTGGTGGTGGTGGCGGCGGCGGGGTGGTGGTGGCTGGATCGTCTCTCTCAAATTGCCTCTTTTTTGCGATGGGCATTTTTGTCGACAAAATAATAAAAAGGACTTACTGGACTATGGATTCTTTAGGCAGGACCTAGTGAGCTATTCTTCACCCAGACAGGACCGGCCAGGAAGTAGCTCTAATTTTAAGGGGTTCTTCCAAGCTGGCCCTTTTATTTTATTTTTATCACCCATTAGCTATTTAGGCTCAGCATGTGTCAAGCCTTTCCCGCACAAGTCCATTTTTTCTTACACCCACACGCCTTTTGATTTTAGGATAGAAAAATTATCCCATGCGGATGGAACATTATATTATAATGTCTCAACTCATGTATCATTTGTTAATATTGCGGGACCCATTACTTTTTGTTAGTGATTTAATAAATAAATTGACATTTGGGATTTGATGAGTGGTGGAGCATTGTTTGAAAACCACTAAATAATATTTAAAATCATAATTTTTTCTCTTTCTCTCTAGAATTGCCACATGTATAAAAATTTACCCCCTCTATAACAGACAAGTCACACTACAATTCACAACCAAAAAATATACAATAATTCACATCCCTATTACAAACAAATATAACAGATAACTCACACCAAAAAAATTGACAATAATTCATAACTTCTATATCAGACAATTCATACCCTTTAAACTTCTGTTATACACAATTCACACCCCCTATAACAGACAATTCTCACCCCCTATGATAGAAAATTCACAATTCACACCATCCGTAACACATAATTTACACCCCGTGTTATTCACAATTCACACTCTCTTATAACAAACAATTCACACCTCAAAAATACATAATTCACACCACAAAAAATTAATTTTTTTCTGCACATAATTTCATAGTCAATATGGATCTTATTTGATAGATCTCGTCGAGTGGATTCTACAAATGTAAATTTTACAAAAAAAAAAGGATATGTATAATAAAAAAAATATTGCATTTTAAAGTTTGTAATGCAAAAAATAAAGTTTCATTCGCATGGAATAATTTTCCTATCCTAACACCAGCAAGAGTCCACATGTCAGGACCTATGCAAAGGCAAATACAATAAAGGGTTTCTATGGGACAAAATTCTAAAAGCGGGACCGGTTGGAAATTTCCCCTAATTTTAATGGGAAAGGTCCTTGTAGGCATGTAAAATTTTCATCCAATTAGATGTCGCCACGTGTTGTGGGACCTAATAAATAGGGCACGATAAATGGCCAATCAAATGTTGCCATGTGTCTCGAGGTCAAAGGTCAAAGTAACACAAATGGGCCAATCAAATGGTGCCGCGTGTCTAAGTGTTGCAGTTACTATTTTTATTAAGCTCGGCCAATCAAATCAAGCCACTTGGTAAAATAATAATTGTATTTCTCTTCACAAATAATTATCTTTCTTAAAATAAAAGAAAGAAGGATAATTATTGAATTTTAATTATTTCTTTTACATTAAGAAATAAGTAAAGGGAGATAAATATGAAGGAAGTAGAGATTGGTCATGACTCTCCATCTTACATCTCTATAAATAGAGGTGCTCTCCTCTCATATTTTCCATCTGCACATTGAAGCACACAAGCTCCAGAGCTCTGAAGATCAAAGCCCTCAAGCCCTTCAAAATTCTTCAAGTCTCCATCCAACAAGAAGTTCTTCGAATCGAAGCTTCAAAGCCTCGAAGAACATTCAACCCAAGTCATCAACTTCTCCAAAAATCTCGGAGAAGATTCCGCCATTCGATTCGAGATCAAGCATCAAGCCCTCGTTTCAACAACCGAAGAGAAGAATACGTTAAGATTACAGATACCCATTGATTAAAATAAATTACTAACATTATTTTATTATAGTGTTCGTAAAAGGATTGCAAGTCTTTAAGACGATTCCTCTTTTTTCTTGAAATGATAAATTTGGATTTCAAACTAAGGTGGAAATAGTGGGAAAGGGGACTCTTCAAATTAACTAGTACCCCATGGTTCGCCAACATAGTGAATTATTTGGCTACGGGTCTTTCACAAATTCTCAACCCACCGATGTGGGATCTGGGATGTTACAATCTCCCCACCCTATGATGCAACGCTCTTGTTGCATTGGCCCAACAACCTTTTCCCCTGGTGGTGCGAACCTTTCTAAGAGGTTAGGTTGCTGAGGTCTCGTGACTTGGCTGAAGGGGATATGGTTACAAAGGAAATCCGGGCTCCCATTTTTGATCTACGTGGTAAATTCCGCCCGAAGCGCGCCATGATTACTGTCATAATTTGGCCTCATGTCTGATTAGGTTTTGTACGATAGGCTTCTTACCGTCCATTTTTGGCCTCAGAAATGCTACCTTTAGCACTATGGGGTACCTTTGGCACTATGGGGTTATCGAACAACTGAAAGAACTTCGACTGGGGCTACTCCTCACTCTCTGGTTTATGGAATGGAGGCGTTCTTTAGTCCGAAGGGCATAACGAGATAACGAAGATCTTGTGGGGGGCTTATCTCGCTCATTTTTGCCACGCTCGCGCACATAACTCTTTGTTTTTGAATGATATTGCGCGAAAGGTGCGTTTTTGGTGATTACAGGGGTAGTAGCGCTTGAGTTGATCCAGGTTGACTAGAGTTGAGAATTCGTTTCCGTCCAGATCGATGAGTTGCAAACAAAACATCCCCATGTAAATTAGGGTGTTGTCAGTTGGGAATTGATTCCTGGACTCTCCTTTGTACCATCCACTCTCTTTTTCTTGTTTTAGACTGTGTCGACCTTAACGACGAAGGGATAGATTTCGATGGGATCATCCCCAAGGAAATGTGTTCCTTCGCCGAAAGGGAAGACGAAAGGCATGCTCAGCCTATTAAAAGAATAGTTGGTTTTGCTAGTGGTGAAATATCACTTTGGGAAGTTGGGATGCGAGACTGGCGTTGCGAATTCCATTCCATCCAAGTCTGCAATGTATGCTGCTCCTCCAGAAAGTATGCGTCACCAGTATCAGAGAGAGAGAGAGAGAAGGCCGGTCCCAATTGCAAAAGAGACGGGAAATTGGTAATTGGTAAAGAGGCAGGAATTTGGTGGGTTACCTTTCTTACCCATTGGGCTGTTCGTTCATCATCAGGGTCGACACAGTTTATATAAAAGTCAACAAAATAGTCAGTAGAAAAGTAAGAGTGCAACGTATTGCATACCTTTTACATCTGGATTTACCTCGTTTATATAGGCATATGGCTCCTCAGTCTCGTCAGAGACGTCGACCGGCCCGTCCCCCCAGAAAGCTGCTGCCTCTTCGACGGAGGCTCCTCCCGCTGTCCCCCCAGAAAGCTGCTGCCTCTTCGACGGAGGCTCCTCCCGCGAACCTGTAGAGGAAGCCTGTGGCACCTGCATGCGCACAGACAGAAGACTTTATTTTCTTTGATTAGAAAATACCTCAGAGATTGTAACCCTAATTCATACATCAATAAAATTGACTCTCGTTCATCAATTTTCCCGTCTTTTTCGCAGACTCGAAATTTGTGTTCAACAGTCCTCCATTGGGTTTGGGCAGCTATTGAAGGTGGGCTGCCAACCCTTTGAGATGGCTAGAAGTTTGGGCACCAATGCTTTGACATTTGCTAAACTTAACCCAGCATATACTAACATCTTACACTATTTATTTATCTTTTTAATATAGACATAGTGTAGACACCCTATTTTGGACTTTCCAGAATAGTTTATTTACGGTCTTTGATTCCCCAATGATGATTAAGGTCGAGAACATACCGAGTTGTTTGATGAGTTTGAGCTTTGAGCGTCCCGAACCTCGTCCAAACCCATTTCAAACCCTTGTCGAACCCTCAAGCCAGAACCAAATGGCCTCAACAAAACCCTGCTGGAGTACGCTGGTGGTGGACTAGCGTGCGCAGGAACCACTGACACGTGTCAGTCACTACCACTCTATGGCGCACGCCACTCAACAAGTGGCGCACGCCAGTCAGCACCAGTCAAATCAACCTTTTCAGCCAGCTGGGCGGGAGCCTCTGCAGCCGCCTGACGTCAGCTGGCAGCCCCCCTGATCATTACTCCGGCCAGAACTGTTCCTTTCCCTTCCATCAAGCCAAGTCCCATGCATTTAATGCATGGGAGCTTCCTCCAATACTTGATCATCCAAACAGCCCCTAAAGGCCAAACTGATCTCAGCCCCTTTTGCCTATATATACTCCCCTCTCTCACTCTTGCAAAGGGTTACCAAATTCACAAGGTTAGCAACAATAAGAAGTTCAAGCCCCTTTGTCTTCTTCTCCATTATTCTCCTTTGTTTCCTTTCTCCTCCATAGAAAGAGCAAGCAAGGGAACATACCCTCCACAGTCCTCAAACCTCACTACATCCATCCTCCATCCATCTTCTTTCAAGCTCAAAGTTCAAACCATCCATCAAACTCACAAGCAAAGGTACAATACCCTTTGCTCCTGCTTTCTGTTCTGACCCCTGAGGGGGGCTGGCAGGGTCAAGGCTGGTAATCTATACCAGCCCTGGCCCTAATGCTAGCAAGGTTTCAAAACCGTGCACAATGTTAAGTGGCGCACGCCAGTACTGAGTGCCGTACGCCAGTCATGGCAGTATGTGCAAAACTGGCGTGGGGATCATGGATCATTGTTTTCTTGCATTATTTAAGCTTTGATCACCCTGTTGCATGCTAAAACCAGTTTATAGCTTTCTGTATTTAGAACTGCTTTCTTTCTTATCTGCATTTATTGCTTAGTTTGGCCTTCTGGGTCCCTCTGGTCCTATTCCAGAGCCCAGAATGTGCAAAGCCAAAGCATTGGAACCAAGAATGAACTGGCGTGCGGCCCTTCATTAGTGGCGTGCGCTAGTGATCTATATTCCAGTGGCTTGGCCCTTGCATGGATCTTCCATCCAGGTCTTTGATCATCCTCCCCTCACTGTTTAAGGGGTTTTCTGTCTATTTGGTGGCTTTTCAGCCCTTTAATCTGTTTGTAATAGCTTAATAACTTATATAAACTGCGTGGTTTGTCCTGGGTGTGCACTGGTCCTTTCCAGAGCCCAGAGGGTTGAGAGCAGAAGCTGTGGGATTAAGTCTACCGGCGCACGCCAGTCTTTGGGTGGCGCACGCAGGTGATGGCTGCATGCAGTGGTCTGACCAGTGCATGCAGTGCAACATTTCATTGCCAGTGTGTTCTAGTCTGCTTCAAATGTCCACAAAAGCTTGTTCTCAATCTATTATATTTGCTTAGACTAAACATCAATCATCCATCAACATTTTGTCACATCTTTTGTACATAAATGCAAATGTGTTACAGTTTTAATCCCTATTAACTGTTCCCCGCCCTAACTGGTTAAAAGAATGATCAAATAAAGAGAGAAATGCAAATGTTTTACAAGACGCCTGAGTAGAGACCGGTCTCCGGACTGGGCGAGGGGGGTGCCATAAAACCCTTCCCCTCTCGTAATCTGGCTCCCGAACCTCAAGATCGAAGGTGACGACGGTCCAGTCTACAAGCCTTTTTCAAACTCAAAACAAACGTGGTCCAAACGTTTTCAAAAAGACGGTTTCTTGGGTACTAACCGCAAAACCCGAGTGGCGACTCTCTGATCTGCGAAGCACTTCGCCGCGCTTTCCGCAAGATAAGGGCGCACCCGGAATTTCATGCACTAAAACACGGGATTTTTGGGGCGTGTGCCCACAGTGGCGACTCTGCTGGGGAACATTACATTAATCAACATTTGGAAATTAATACATGAATGAACAATTTTCAAAAGTCTGTCAAAACAGTACGCTCCGCGCTGCTGAAGAACGGAATGGTAACGTAACAGGATTCTACATCCGACCACTCCGCACTGGGGCTTTGCTATTGTTCACTTATGTAGTTTTCTCCAAGTGTCGATTAATGAAGTGAGCCAAGCTTCAAAAGGTGTTTTTCGAAACAAACATGTGCGTTTCTCTCTCTCGATCATTCTTTCGACACACGCTCATTTGCATCGGTGTTCTATCAGCCCCGTTGAGGCGTTTTGGGTAACCGGCACAGTTTACTGGAGCCCGGGGTCCTCGAATGCCCAACAACCTTGGACGATGATGAGACGTATTACCGCTTGACCATTGCTCTGCTGCACGCATTGCGATGGGAGGTATAAAACATCTCTAGCCTGAGGAACCCCCTTAAGCCAAAACCGGCCTCGCCACGCGTACAAAGCAATAGAACCTTTCAAAACTAAGACAGGAACCCACAGGGTAGGATTACTTGCATCTAACCCCCATAAACTGTCTATGTGTTACTGCTTTCCATATCGCATGCCTGTACATACATTCATACCGCTCTGCGTAGGAGCATGCTAGGGCGGCTTTTGGGGTTGTCTCTCTTTCAAAACCCGTTTTATGCCTGCTAGGGCACTGCCTGGACCGATGACGAGTCGTGCATCGTGATGGTGCACGTTATCAACTTTCCAAATTCCTTGGGTCAACGAGACTTTGGGAAATCGAGACTTTCTAAGCCCTTGCCTAAACCCGATCGAGGTTTCAAGCAAAAAAACTAGGAACGACGGGAGACGTGACATGATGCACATACCACCCAGGTTAAAAGTGCTAAACACTTACACCATTCAAGGCTCCGGCACAGTGCTGCCTACGCCCCCTGGTTACGGTATCATGTCGTCGACACCGAGTTGTTCCATTCCAACATTGAAACTTCGAAAGCGGAATAGTCAAAGACTTAGGCTGTTTCGACATCTCCTAGTATTAGACGATCCCTTCAAGGTACACTGTCGAAAAGAAATCCGAGGACCTGGGCAGCGTCCCGCTGTCATAAAACGGTTTTGTCTGTTAGTTGTAGAGTCTAGGAGGACACCAACGGCAACATGTACATTGCATCATTTCAAATAAAACTATTGCAGGGACACTTCCTGAGCCTTCGATTGCTTTACTGTCTAGCTTTGGGCGCCACACCGTCAAAGAAAGTACCAAAAAGAAGAGCCAAACCTGCTTGGGAGCATCTACCGGGGCTATTTCACCGCCATATCACCGTCCTCGATCATCAATCCAAAATGGCAGCGCAAGCAGAGCTGGCTGAGCTGAAAAGGGCTGTACAAGAGATGAACCAGAAAATGGACAAGCAAATGGTTATGGTCCAAGGGCTATTTGACCTTTTCACCTCCATCATGTCTAAACCGGATCCGGGGCTAGTCAAAGAACCTCTTCAGGCCTGTCACACTCCTGCGAGCGGAACTGAGTTGTGCTCAAAAGATATGTTCAAAGACCTAGTTGAGTGTCATGAAGCTAGAACCCGCCCGAAGACCGCTGGTTCCTTGTTCAAAGCCAGTGCCGAAAGGGAGGATATGCGCAACAAAGAAATCATCCCCAGTGCCGAAAGAGTGCATGCCCTTGACAGCACAATGCTATACAGCGGCGGAGTGAGTAAAAGTTCTGCCAACCCTCAATCCAGTCGCCGGAACCCACCAAGGGTCTTCTCGTGCTTCTCTGCACCTTTGTCCTCGGTTTATGAGAAGCTCTTTGAAGCTGGCATCCTCAGGCCACTCCGTCCGACTCCTCCATCTCGGGCACTCCCGGCGTCTCACAATCCAAATGCCTATTGTGCTTTCCATCAAGCGCCTGGCCATCCCACCGATGCTTGCTACCGCCTCCGACATGCCATTCAGAATCTCATCGATAATGGCACTATTCCACCCCCACTCCCATCAAAACCCGACGATATTTCCAGCTCCTTGCTCCAACTCAAGTCTGACACTCTGGTTGGTCAGATATCTATCACCTCCACTCAAATCAACCCCATCTCCACTCAAATCAACCCGAGCTCCACCATACTCAACCCAACCCTCTGCATTATCCCAGAAACTCAACCCAAACCAACTATGTTTATCCCTTCTGAATCCGAGGCCGTAAGTTGTGGAATAGAAGACGGGGCTGAAAGCGGGAAAGCACTGGTTGAGGGCCGGATCGATCTAGCAAATGAGTGGACTGACAATTTGGGGATCCTTGTTCATGGGAGCACTGAGTAGGTTTGGTCAAAGAAGCTGAGGAAGCTGAAGTGCTGTTGCTTGGGCCTGACATCCTCTAGATCCCACCTCTCTGTGAGGAAGCAAAGGGTAGCAATAAAAGTTGCATTTTCAAATCGCGTCTAGCTTGCATTGCACACTTTTGAGTCCGAGTCTGACACAGTATCTGTCAAGTCGTCTTGGTCTAGCTCTGAGTCGGAGTTCGTGCCTCTTGGCCCTCCATGTCGTGGCTTCTATTCGAGTCTTTTGCTATACTTGGCAACCCCGTGGGGCTTTCGTTATAATATGCACTATCTTGCTTATAAGTAATTTGCTGGTTTTTGAATAAACTGTGTCGACCCTGACGACGAAGGGATAGATTTCGATTGGGTCATCCCCAAGGAAATGTGTTCCCTCGCCGAAAGGGAAGACGAAAGGCATGCTCGGCCTATTAAAAGAAGAAGTAGTTTCAATAAACTTGAAAGATAAGATAGACCCCCGGATGATTCAAAATTGGCTTAACGATGTCCCCCAAAGGAGCATTGTGCCCCGGATGGTTCAAAATTGGCTCAACGCTGTCCCCCAAAGGAGCATCGTGCCCGATCAGACAGGGTCAAAGAATCCATCGACGTTTTGGCATGGTCTCACAAAGACGCACCTGGCGTTGATCATGAGATAAGGAAACATCAAAACCCCTGCTAACGGATGTCAAGCCAGAAAGCAGAAACTCAGAAGGCTCCAGGCCTTGCACTGTGTCCAAGACAGCGTTAACAGCATTCCATCAAGCACACATTAAAAAGGCGCAAAAGTGGCCTGGAGCGAGGCATTTTCAACTGAAGCAGTCAGGACCCTGCATTATCAAAAGCCATCTTATCTGGGGCTGCAGCCAAAGATCATCGATCTCGACGACAACAAATTCAACACTCTAGTCAACCTGGATCAATTCAAGATCCACTATTACCTGAGAGAAGCTCGTTGGGCCGAAAACCACAAGGGTGGGCGGTGCCAAGCAAAAGTTAGAGCACTGCTAGACCGAAAACCTAAGGAGGCGGTCTAGGCAAAAATAAATAGGCAAAAGTCGAAAGCTCGCTAGGCCGAAAACCTGAGAAGGCGGCACTAGGCAAAAGTTAGAGCGTAAAAGGAGAGGTAAAACACACGAGTGAACCTTGGCCTGAACTACGTTTTGACCTGATTCCCCAAATGTGGGATACGTAGGCAGTCTCTCTTTTAGACTCGGTCATATTCTATCAATTGGATCCATGGATTGGCGTTTTGGTACACATCAAGGGTCGAGAAGGGTCAAGAACAGAACAAGCTTCATCAGAAACAGAAGGGGGAACCCTTTGTCTTTCAATCTTATTTCAAACTACTACTTCAATTTCAAAGCTGAGCAAAAGCCTTAAAAAAAAGAGAAGAAAAGGAAAAGAAAAGCATCAAAAACAGAACGAAATGCTTACGAGGCCCCAACGGGCTCACAGTTTATTCTAAGTTCAGCGAAGTCTAATTTACGCAGCTTTTCAGTCACGCGCGCTAGTTTGAGACTCACGCACGTTTTCTCAAAGTGACACGCGTTGGTCTCAAACCTGCGCGCGCTTCTTCAATTCTTGCCGCAGATAGCCAGCCATCACGCCTAACAACGATTTTGAACCCCCGGTTGGAATTTCAAGTTAAAACCAAGGTTTCGGTGCCTCGAAATTGGTTTTAAGGGCTCTTGCCAAGTTTTCTATGCCGTGCAGGTCATATGTGCCTAATGTGACTGTGCGGAGGTGTCGGTTTCAGTCCGGGCCTATATGAGTCATCCCTTTGTGTATTTTGTCCATCTTTGCGACATTTTTCTAGTTTTTCTGTCCATTGCCCATTCCGGGGCTTTCTTCTCTGTTTTGTTATTCACACAGGCCTTTGTACATATTTGACTGTGTGTGAGTGTCAGTTTCACCTATCTAGGGATATTTTGGATTTTGGCCTGTTAATGCCCAAAATTTCATTATTGCCCATGTGTCAGAGAGTCTGCATTGTATCCTAGGACTCTTCTTCCCCATTCTTCCGAGCTAGGCAGTCTATACGTGTGCGTACGTCTGTGTGTCAACTCGATTCGCTCGTCAATGCAAGTTGGATATTAGCAATTGGTTTATACTCTACCTCCAATGAACCAAGAATGATGCAACTTTTACAACGCCACTACGGCGTCCATGGTCCAAGCAAGCGGCAAATCGTCAAGAACAGAGGGATACATTGGCCCAGCGCAAAATCAAATCAAAGCAGCAAACCTCTAACCCGCTCAAAAGTTATCTACTTGGGCACGCAGGCCCGCACCTCAAATCAAAGCAGCAAACCTCTAACCCACTCGAAAAGTTACCTACCGGACCTGCAGGCCCGCAACTCAAATCAAAGCAGCAAAGCGAAAGGGTGGCTCAGTGGTAGCCCTCGATCGTCAAAATTGTCCTGGTCGTCGTTTGTGTCGTCCCGTTCTCTAGAAGCCGCCCTAGTCTGCCCTTGCATTTTCAATTTGTACATATGTGTTTAGCATATATTATCGTTGCATATTGTATATCAAATGTCAAAAGCAGGAGATCGCTTCAAATCAAATCAAGCCAAACCAGCAGTGAGGCATTTTCTACAGTCAATGTTGTGGCATTGGCAAGTCAAATCAAACCAGCGTTGAGGCATTTCTATCATCAGTGTTGTGGCATTGGCAAATCAAATCAAATCAGCATTGAGGCCCATTCCCGGCAGGTAGCCCATGTTGCCCTGATCCATGCTTCCATCCCGGTTCGCTATTTCCCCAAGCAGAGCCTGTCCGAACATCAACGACGATCTATCCGTCCTATTCTCAATCAACGACGATCTATCCGTCCAATTCCAAATCAACGACGATCTATCCGTCCAATTCCAATCAACGACGATCTATCCGTCCAATTCCAATCAACGACGATCTATCCGTCCAATTCAAATCAACGACGATCTATCCGTCCCAATTCTAAATCAGCGACGATCCATCCGTCCCATTTTCAAATCAACGACGATCCATCCGTCCCGTTTTCAAATCAACGACGATCTATCCGTCCTATTCCAATCAACGACGATCCATCCGTCCTACTTCAAATCAACGACGGTCTGTCCGTCCAACTTCCAATTCAAACCGTTAGCGTATCTTCCAGCAGTCTTATTGCTCTGTCTCGGATGGTCCATGATAAGGAGATTGGCTCTGATTCCCAACGGATGGAATTTAACCTACCTGACGCGACCTACCCGTGATTTGTTGGAACTATCCGTGCCATGGTTAGCTTTATCCTCAACAACAGCCATCCTGTTCAAATTCAACGATGATCAACCATGTCATCACCGACGATCACCATATCGTCCATCTCAACGATGATCGACCATGTCATCACCGACGATCGGCCATGTCGTCCATCTCAACGATGACCACCATGTCATCACCGACGATCACCATTTCGTCCATCTCAACGATGACCACCATGTCATCACCGACGATCGACCATGTCGTCCACCTCAACGATGATCACCATGTCATCACCGACGATCGACCATATCGTCCATCTCAACGATGATCGGCCATGTCATCACCGACGATCGGCCATATCGTCCTCTCAACGATGATCAACCATGTCATCACCGACGATCACCATGTCGTCCTCTCAACGATGATCGGTCATGTCATCACCACCGATCAACGGCGATCCAGAATATTGCCGCGTTCACCCGACCAACGGCGATCGAATATTGCCCGCGTTCACCCCCGACCAACGGCGAACAGAATATTGCCCGCGTTCACCCCGACCAACGGCGATCAGAATATTGCCCGCGTTCACCCCGACCAACGGCGATCGAAATATCGTCCGATCGATCCACGACGACGGTCTGCCCGTCCAATCAGTCTATGACACCGTTCGCCTATCCTAGTCCACATCGGTCTACAAGTAGCGCATCGTCCAACCTTAAATCAACGGCGGTCTGTCCGTCCAACCTCAAGTCAACGACGGTCTGTCCGTCCAACTCCGACCAACGGCGATCGTAATATTGCCCGCGTTCACCACCGACCAACGGCGATCGAGAATATTGCCCGCGTTCACCCCGACCAACGGCGATCGAATATTGCCCGCGTTCACCCCGACCAACGGCGATCGAATATTGCCCGCGTTCACCCCGACCAACGGCGATCGTAATATTGCCCGCGTTCACCACCGACCAACGGCGATCAGAATATTGCCCGCGTTCACCCCGACCAACGGCGATCAGAATATTGCCCGCGTTCACCACCGACCAACGGCGATCAGAATATTGCCCGCGTTCACCCCGACCAACGGCGATCAGAATATTGCCCGCATTCACCCCGACCAACGGCGATCAGAATATTGCCCGCGTTCACCCCGATCAACGGCGATCAGAATATTGCCCGCGTTCACCCCGACCAACGGCGATCAGAATATTGCCCGCGTTCACCCCGATCAACGGCGATCAGAATATTGCCCGCGTTCACCCTCTCAACGGCGATCAGAATATCGTCCGATCGATCCACGACGACGGTCTGCCCGTCCAATCAGTCTACAACACCGTTCGCCTATCCTAGTCCACATTGGTCTACAAGTAACACATCTTCCAGCAGTCTTATTGCTCTGCCTCGGATGGTCCATGATAAGGAGATTGGCTCTGATTCCCAACAGATGGAATTTAACCTACCTGACGCGACCTACCCGTGATTGTTGGGATTCTTTGTGCCAAAGATAGTTCGATCCCCAGCAATGACAGCCCGTCCTGTCCAAATCAACGACGGTCTGTCCGTCCAACCTTCAAATCAACGACGGTCTGTCCGTCCAACCTCAAATCAACGACGGTCTGTCCGTCCAACCTCAAATCAACGACGGTCTGTCCGTCCAACCCCAGATCAACGACGGTCTGTCCGTCCAACCTTCAAATCAACGACGGTCTGTCCGTCCAACTCTAAAATCAACGACGGTCTGTACATCCAAAATCAAATCAATGACGGTCTGTCCGTCCGACTCAACCGTTGGCTTATGCCAAAGAAGGTTTGATCCCTAGTGGCATTGATCCATCCACAACTAACTATTCCCCAGGAGAGTCCACCTCACCATTCAATGATGGTCCACCCATCCCTATTTTCCAACAGAGTTCAAACTCTTTTCCCAACAATCTTCAGATGGTCCGCCCGTCTTCAATCTCTCAATGGATGGTACATTTAAATACATGTCCGCATTTTTCTATTTCTTCTGGATAGCCTTGAGAGGGTGTCTAGAAACCTTTGACGTTACTTGTACCAAAACAATGGTGCTCCAAGTGCCGTCAAAGGGGGGCTACTGTAGACACCCTATTTTGGACTTTCCAGAATAGTTTATTTACGGTCTTTGATTCCCCAATGATGATTAAGGTCGAGAACATACCGAGTTGTTTGATGAGTTTGAGCTTTGAGCGTCCCGAACCTCGTCCAAACCCATTTCAAACCCTTGTCGAACCCTCAAGCCAGAACCAAATGGCCTCAACAAAACCCTGCTGGAGTACGCTGGTGGTGGACTAGCGTGCGCAGGAACCACTGCCACGTGTCAGTCATTACCACTCTCTGGCGCACGCCACTCAACAAGTGGCGCACGCCAGTCAGCACCAGTCAAATCAACCTTTTCAGCCAGCTGGGCGGGAGCCTCCGCCTGACGTCAGCTGGCAGCCCCACTGATCATTACTCCGGCCAGAACTGTTCCTTTCCCTTCCATCAAGCCAAGTCCCATGCATTTAATGCATGGGAGCTTCCTCCAATACTTGATCATCCAAACAGCCCCTAAAGGCCAAACTGATCTCAGCCCCTTTTGCCTATATATACTCCCCTCTCTCACTCTTGCAAAGGGTTACCAAATTCACAAGGTTAGCAACAATAAGAAGTTCAAGCCCCTTTGTCTTCTTCTCCATTATTCTCCTTTGTTTCCTTTCTCCTCCATAGAAAGAGCAAGCAAGGGAACATACCCTCCACAGTCCTCAAACCTCACTACATCCATCCTCCATCCATCTTCTTTCAAGCTCAAAGTTCAAACCATCCATCAAACTCACAAGCAAAGGTACAATACCCTTTGCTCCTGCTTTCTGTTCTGACCCCTGAGGAAGGCTGGTAATCTATACCAGCCCTGGCCCTAATGCTAGCAAGGTTTCAAAACCGTGCACAATGTTAAGTGGCGCACGCCAGTACTGAGTGCCGTACGCCAGTCATGGCAGTATGTGCAAAACTGGCGTGGGGATCATGGATCATTGTTTTCTTGCATTATTTAAGCTTTGATCACCCTGTTGCATGCTAAAACCAGTTTATAGCTTTCTGTATTTAGAACTGCTTTCTTTCTTATCTGCATTTATTGCTTAGTTTGGCCTTCTGGGTCCCTCTGGTCCTATTCCAGAGCCCAGAATGTGCAAAGCCAAAGCATTGGAACCAAGAATGAACTGGCGTGCGGCCCTTCATTAGTGGCGTGCGCTAGTGATCTATATTCCAGTGGCTTGGCCCTTGCATGGATCTTCCATCCAGGTCTTTGATCATCCTCCCCTCACTGTTTAAGGGGTTTTCTGTCTATTTGGTGGCTTTTCAGCCCTTTAATCTGTTTGTAATAGCTTAATAACTTATATAAACTGCGTGGTTTGTCCTGGGTGTGCACTGGTCCTTTCCAGAGCCCAGAGGGTTGAGAGCAGAAGCTGTGGGATTAAGTCTACCGGCGCACGCCAGTCTTTGGGTGGCGCACGCAGGTGATGGCTGCATGCAGTGGTCTGACCAGTGCATGCAGTGCAACATTTCATTGCCAGTGTGTTCTAGTCTGCTTCAAATGTCCACAAAAGCTTGTTCTCAATCTATTATATTTGCTTAGACTAAACATCAATCATCCATCAACATTTTGTCACATCTTTTGTACATAAATGCAAATGTGTTACAGTTTTAATCCCTATTAACTGTTCCCCGCCCTAACTGGTTAAAAGAATGATCAAATAAAGAGAGAAATGCAAATGTTTTACAAGACGCCTGAGTAGAGACCGGTCTCCGGACTGGGCGAGGGGGGTGCCATAAAACCCTTCCCCTCTCGTAATCTGGCTCCCGAACCTCAAGATCGAAGGTGACGACGGTCCAGTCTACAAGCCTTTTTCAAACTCAAAACAAACGTGGTCCAAACGTTTTCAAAAAGACGGTTTCTTGGGTACTAACCGCAAAACCCGAGTGGCGACTCTCTGATCTGCGAAGCACTTCGCCGCGCTTTCCGCAAGATAAGGGCGCACCCGGAATTTCATGCACTAAAACACGGGATTTTTGGGGCGTGTGCCCACACATAGTGGATGGTAAAGGCTATTCGCTAATGCTTGAGCACATTCATCACTGCCATTCTCATTCATAATCTAGAAATAGAATTGGAATGGTAATTAATGACTTCCTCGGTCGGCAGATAAGAAAGAGTAAAAATATTAACCAATTAATTAGTGGAAGAGATCGAGTTAGTTGGTGGAGTGAATGGTACTAATGGACGTACAACAGAACTACCAATTTATTGGCTAGACGGCTTCTACAGAAATTCTATATCTATGAGATATACTCTTCCTACCGATCACACCCCGACCACTCCTCTCATATGTGTCGGTTCCATACATTTAATTATAGGATGAGCCCCATACATCTGTGAGAGAGGAGTGGTCGATAGGAGCAGTGGTGGAGCTATGTTGATAATTATTCATGTATAACTACTTATAATCTTAATAGTTTTGATTTGATAAAAAACCGGTTATCTTACATTCTTATTTCTCAATTTCTTTTATGAATATATAATAAACACGTGACAATTGATGTAACCTAACGAAAAAAATAAAATGATTAGTATACTTTAATTGCATTAGACAAGAATCATTTCAATGTATAAATGTAATACTAATGTATTGGAAAATAAAAACCTTATGATATAATAAGTATATGTTCCGATAAAAAAATATGTCTATTAAGCTGGTCCAAATCCTGACTCCGCCACTGGGTAGGAGTGTAGCAAGACTTATTGTTTTCGTTATTAGCTGATTCTTATATGCATGCCTGATGATGATACCACTAAAATCGATAGATTCTCGTATTTGCGAATCAAACGCCAGCCAACCAAATTAATTCCCACTCATATACGTTTCATCCAATCTAAGCCAGTTGACTTTGTTTTTATTGTAATTTTACAAAAAGGTAGGTATCAGCCTATCAGGTATGGATGTTTCTTTTCCGGTGGATCTCGCCTTAACGTACGTCTGAATCACTTCCATCTAACTTGCGATTTCCACTTTTCAATTTCATAATGGAACAAACGTCAGACTAATGCAATCATGCATGATTCATTATGGCCGCAAACGAATCGAGCTCTCATGAGCAGGTATGGGCTCGGCTCGGCTCGTTTAATAATCGAATCGAGTTCTAACTCGAGTTTTAGGCTCGTGTAGTAAATGAGCCGAACTCTCAACACTCTAAAACACGAGTAGTTTGTATAGACTCGGCTGGTTTAGTAAATGAATCAGGTTCGGCTTGTTTACAAACGAGCCAAGCTCGAGTTTTAAGCTAGCTTGTTTAGTAAATAAGTTGAGTTCAAACACTACGAAGCTCAGATCAGCTCATTTGCACCTTAATTAGTACTCCCTCCGTCCCATAAAGTTTGGCACTTTCACTATTCCAGTCCTATGAAAAAATTAACTATATCTTTTAATCCGTAATGTTTTTTATAAGCAATATGGATCTTGTTTGATAGATTTTAATTTGTTCTATTAAACAAAGTTAAAAAAATCGCCTAAAACATTATAGATTGAAAAATATAAGCAATTTAAAAATGGCACGCATTCCTGAAAATGCCAAACTTTATGGGACGGAGGGAGTAATAATAATTACATCATGTTTTCTTATTAACTCATAAATAGTGTCCCACCTAGCGTAGACACATCTCAACTAATAATTGAAGAATCAATCTTATTTTCTTCCGCGCACCTCGTGAACAGAACTTGAACTTATAGAATAAAAACAATATTTCTTTTTCAATGCCGCAGCCAGTCGAGACCAGACTACCTGCAGCTTGACTTATACGGACACGGATTTCCCACATGCATTTTAGAGTATTCAACAAGAGATGTTTGTTTCTATTGAGGAACGAGACATATAAACGTACAGCTCGATCAGTAGTTCCAACCCCACGTTCGTACGTACGTAGGGCACACACACATATATATATATGATTCAAAATGCATATACACATCAATTAACATATAGACGTACGGACGCTACGTATATGTCTGTGCAGACATGTCAATCAATTTGAAGTGAAGGAGGACTTGATGAGTTGAGGGAGAATTTGGGCTTTAGGAATGGGCAACGCATTGCATGCGACACGGGGAAGAGGGTGGGTGGCGTATGTGACGATTGTTCCACCATTTTTGAATCTGACTCTATTCCCACTTTAAAGAAAAGAAAAAGAAAACACACTTTCACATCCAAACCACTCATGAATCATGATTACCACCAACCCAACACCCCATTTTAAATTGCTCTCTGACTCTAAATTGCACTTTCATGCGAAACTTTCAATCAGCTTTGTCGCTCAATTTTCAGGTACCGGCCGGTGCATTAATTCCACAATTCTAGCTAGGCTCTTCTTCCCGACCTAGACCTGCGCGCAAGAGTACAAAGAATCACCGTTACTGCCTGACCGGCCGGTAACAAGTACTGAGAGGCAATGGCTGAGTAAGTATATATTTGCTTAAAGAGAACAAGTACATATATAGCTCTTGGGATCAATATGAATTGCATACCTCTCTAGGGGTTTAGATCGAAGTGTACCTTTTATAGAGTGAGTTTAGCTAAGGCTCCAAACAAGCTCGTGTTAGCCCCATGCCATAACCGCTTTCTTGGAGTGGCGTCATACATGATGCATCGATCGAGTGCATGCCATGTGACAATCATGTAACCAAACCATCTCCATTTAATTCGTGAATCCTTGTGCTTGGGCTTATGAGTGACAGGTCGATCTTCAAGTTTGGCCCAAGTTGACTTCTTTGTTATGTGTTGCTTAGCCAACGTTGCAATAACAATCGAAAGATGAAAAATATATAGAGCACAAACATAGAAGAAACTATAAAACATTAAACATATAAGAATTGAAATTAAAGACTTATCTTCAAAAAAAAATAAAAAAATTAAAGACTTTGAAATTAAATGGCTTTTATGAAATACCAAACCTAGCTAGCCTGACAATGGCGGCACAAAGGGTCAATAAATTTGGTGCTTAAAGACACCTCTTGAAATACTCTCAGTTATTTAAAAAACATTTGACCTTTCCAACTAAGTGATCCAAAAAGATTATCGATATGGAATATGTAGATGGATGGGGTAAGGGTTTATGGAAGAGGTGACCCACATAGTGCATGTACATGTGTTGCAGCAACTCATTAGCCGCTGGTGTATCACATAAGCAATGGCACATGATACTTAGAAGTATATATCGAAGAATTAATTATCAACTACTTTGAAGATAGAAAAAGAAGAAAGGGATACTCATTTTCAGAAGTGTTTAAATACCTAAACCGGAAGGCGATTGACTATATATGCATGCATGTGCCTCCATGCCCTCCACTAAAACCATAGAAAAGCTAGGGTCCAATAACAATGAATATAGACAACGATACTCATATGTATACATTAATTAGGTCTGTTATCATATATATATATATATATAACTGGGTTTCTTTTTACATGCTTGCATCCATCAGTATCTATCCTTGTTGACTACTTCCTAAAGAAATGGGAAGAAAAGCCGATCAAAAAAAAAGAAATGGGAAGAAAACTCAATAGTGGGGAATGAGAATATTATATATATGATCCGGCAGGCAATTGGTCCTCCTCCAACCAATTAAAGATAATGATCAATTGAAAAGTTGTGGAATATTAATTGGCCTTGCCACGTGGCGCACGAAGAATAGTAACCAAATTGTGCATTAACAAGAAAAGTATACCCTCCCAGTCCCCATATAGAAAATTCTAGAGCCAGCCAGCCCTTTTGTTTTAGTGTATATATAAATGATCTAGATCAGTTTGGGTTTCTTAAGAACCTCCAGTACGTAGCTAGATACTCGATCCTAAGAAATATATCATCCCTTCCAACTCCGATCCCTCCCTGTAAAGTTAGTGTGTTATTCCTTGCCGCCAACTCCCTCCCTGTGCATGCATGCTAGCTACCGTATAAGATTAATTGTATCATCGATCTCATCCATCCTCCATATGCATTCGATCATCCATCGCCCATAACATTCTTCTTCTCTAATTCAATCTCTCTCTCTCTCTCTCTCTCTCTCTCTCTCTCTCTCTCTCTCTCTCTCTCTCTCTCTCTCTCTCTCTCTCTCTCTCTACACACCAAATCGAGGCTAGTGATGGTAACGGTCACCTTAATCAAACGGTACATATCAAGATCAAGTGTTGCATTCGTGAAATATTTGTGATCATTACTTACTGCCTAAAAAGAATTTTGGTATGTTCAATCATTGTACGGTTCAGTTTGAGACATATATAGCTCAGAGACACAAACCAACATGTATCCATAATAGAAACAAATCAATTTGATTTTTAACATCGTAAATATTACGGTGCAACGACATTAGAATAGAAAGCTCATATAAATAGATACACAACAGCCTTATATTATAAATATATCTCTTGTGCACGATAGACCAAAAATGGATAATTAGCTCAATTTTGTTAGGCTCCAATTAGAACCATGCAAATATAGCGATGCATCACATACAAGAAAAACAAAATTCATGCGTGGATTCTTGAACGTTAGAAATTCATACAACGTCCCATTAATTGGTTAGTTGTATATAAATATATAATATTACTCCCTTTGACCCAATTGGTGAAATCCTTTGAAAAATATATTGTACCATTTTTCTTCTAAAAATAAAGCACTTTAGTGCGTAAGTTGCTATATCTTTTTAATAAACTAATTGAAAATTTCGAATTATGTCAAAAGTTAAAAAAATTATGCGCCAAAGTACTTTATTCGTTGATCAAATCAGGAAGGCACGATTTCCCAAAAGAGACCAACATTATGAGATGAATAGAGTAATTGCTAACATGTTTTTGAATGGATTTCGATCCCTTTGACAGGTACGTAAGGGTGCGCGCGTATGATTTCAGCAGCGATGCAACAAGTATGGGAGGTATTCATATTTCTCTTCTTTGCCACGTTCACAAAGTCGGTCTACACGAGGTCATGCGGGAGACCAAGCGCTCCGTTACCAAACGATAGCGCAAGCTATTGCCTGAGCTGGAGGCTGGGTGTGGAGGCAAACAATGTTCGTGCGTGGCGGACAGTACCGACTCAGTGCCTGCGACACATTGAGAATTACATGACTGGTGGCCAATATGAGCGTGACATAAACTTCGTTATGGAGCATATTGAGAGTTATATTGATACGATTCAGCTCTCTGAAGATGGCTTGGATGCTTGGATCCTTGACGTGGACGATACCTGCATCTCTAATGTCTTTTACTACCGAGGCAAGCGTTTTGGGTACGTACCTGTACTTTTGTATGGTCTCAAATTGGTATATAGCTATCATATTTATTCAAAAAAATTTAAAAAGCTAGCAGTTTAATTTTTTGTTTTTCAAGATTTGCTCGATCGTTTTATATGTGTGTGTGGGCAGGTGTGATCCGTTTGATCCGGACGGGTTTAGGAAGTGGGCGTTGAGAGGAGGGTGCCCGGCGATACCAGCAGTTCAAAGGTTATTCAACAATTTGGTGGGAAGAGGATTTAAGGTGTTTCTGGTAACGGGTAGAGATGAAGAGACGCTGGGGCAGGCTACACTTGATAATTTGTACAAGCAGGGATTCATTGGTTATGAAAAGCTGATTCTGAGGTACAATTAATTTTCATGCATATATATATATATATGTGGTCCATTCACTAACACACAAATAGTATTAACATGTATAGATATAGTCATATAGATAGTACCTATCCATCTCATACAGTTCATTTTTTTATGTTTTTAATATACATGCATGTTCACCGCGGCTAGGCGCTAAGGTACTAGCTAGAATCTTGACCCGTCGACCCTGTAGATATGTACACTCATGATTGATATATATAGCTAGGAGTATTATTTTTTGTTCCTGATGTGGCCGGGCATACATACATACATATATGATATATGGTCATGATATGCGCACAGGAGCCCAGCATACAGGGGACAAAGCGCGGTGGCATACAAGTCAGAAATAAGGAAGCAGTTGGAAGGTGGTGGTGGATCAGGTGGGGATATTGGTGCCGGTGGCTACAGAATATGGGGTAACGTTGGAGACCAGTGGAGTGATCTTCAAGGGAATTGTACGGGCAATCGGACTTTCAAACTTCCTAATCCCATGTACTTTGTTCCTTGATTCATTTGGAGGACTAGACTAGACTAAATTTTAAGTACTACCTAATTAAAGTGATCGATCACCCATTGTTGTCTGAACTCGATCGTGATTATGAATTAATATCATCGACGACTTCAACAGCTATATATATATATATATCCAACTGTAAAAATAAAATAAAATAAAATAAAATGTCACTTTTATCGATCGGAGTATATATACCATGAGTACTGGAAGCCTAGCTAATTGGTTCATGGAAATAATATAAAGTATACAGAAGGTGATGTTTTGACTTTGTACAGGACGGACTTAAATTAATGGGTTTTCAACTAATGGATCTTAATTAATAATGGGAACTTGAAAAAGAGCAATATTGTCGTACGTAGTGATATCTATATATATTTTGGATATGATTGTTTCATGTACTACGTGTCAACGACACATTGGTTGAATGGCCTCACTTTGAGCAAAGGCTCCTTAAGCTTTTTCCACCTCTGCAGGCAAACAGAATTCGATCTGTAAAGACAGCACAGCACAATGCCTTTCATTTTCATTTTCCTCAATAGCATGCATGATGGCAGCAATTTTCTAGAACACAGAAGAATGACATTTGACAGGGGTTTCCTAGAGGAAAATAGTTTGCTCATGTCCACGCTAAAGAATATATATCCCAAGTCCCAAAGGCCTGCATGTGTCCTATATTTGCTAACCATAGTCACTTTTCTTATCTTCTTGTTTGAGCATAACTTCTGCATTTTTCTTGGCTTTTATTTTATTCTCTCTTTTTTCCAGTGCGGTAGACAACTTATAGCTTAGCATGCAACAACCATTGTCTAGTCTAATTGTCTAAATAAAAAACATTGTCTGATTCGTGCCAAGAAGAATGTCGAACTGTATTTCTGTGATGACAATGCATACCTCAGGCACAGTTCGGCCTGCCAGAAGACAATGGTTAGTTGAATTGTGATTATTTGGATCGGTCAATCCTTAAACAGATAAAAATTGGCCTTTAGCCTCTCTATCTTGAGTGTTCATATTCACCAAATATTTCATGGTCGTGGCCTGTGGGTAGATGTGGGATATGCGAATGAACGTATGCGTTGGTGTGTAATAGATTTTTTCCTAACAATTCTACCCCTATAAAGTTTGCCGCGGAAGTAGAACCACAACCACAAAAAGAGGAAATGCTATGAGATGGTTATCCATAACCTTAGATCGCAAAGTCGACAACATTATTTCCCATCTTTTGCTGATGAATCGTCATAGTTGCAAGTTGAAGTACAGTAAACCAAAAAATGCTATGGTCCAATTACGTACCAACTCCCGAAAGAAAAGCAAAACTTAGTTTTTGATGTTATAGAGCTTCTTTTTTTTGTGTGTATAGCTTACAGATTTTCCTTAAGATTTGGTCCAGACAATGTCACCTACTGATTTTGCGAGTTGACGAAAAACGTAGACAACGATTACATAGAACAGCAAGCAAAATTACATAGAAAATGAAGAAGATTGACCCTAACACTAGACCAATAAATCATATGTCAAAATACTTGACAAGTATGAACTCTGCTCCAAATTTTGATGTGAAAAGTTCTCGGTAGATCCCCCCCTAGTATGAATGCCGACATCATGTTCTGTTGGGTGTAAGATTGATTCAATTTCAGCAACCATAAAGAGGTGATAATACGCCCCACCATGGAATTTGAGCCTATGAACTGCCATTTAACATCTACTGCAGTTCATGAAAAAGCCACTCATCTACCTCAAAAAAATGGAAGATTTCCCAGAATTGCTGAATTATAACTCAAACCCAATGCTAAGATAAAGAGTACCTCCGACTCCTTCCAGTTTTTCCTTCTGATGCCCTGGATTTCCTCCCGGATTTTTGCTGCTTTCCACCCCCTGGACCATGAAATATTCCTATTCTTCCAATCCCCTTAGAAATCGAAGTTAAAAACTTTTTCCCATTCCCTGACTTCTCCATCATCCCTTGTTTCATGACCACCTGTTCCTTTTCCAGTTCACTAAGCCTCACCCTCATTCTTGAAATCTCAAGCTTAAGTTCCCTATTCTCTCTCCTCAAAGAAGCATAATTATCCCTAGGGGACATGGCCGCACTAGGGATACCGCTGCTGATTTTCTGTGACAAGAATCCGTCTCCAGAACTCCCAGACACGGTGCTCTTAAGACGGAGCTGCTCATAGTAGAGAACTCTCACTGCCATGTGGACTGGGAGCCTGTCGTTCTGTGCAGCGTGATTTGAGGCTTCTTGAGAAAGCTTTTGGCAGTCTATGTATTTACAGAGCTGCTTACGTTCGTGCTCTGGTAGCATTGGATGGGCCTAATTGGGGAAAACAGGATATAACAGATCAAGTCAGACAATAAGAAGAAACTATTAAGAGCAGTGTAAATTTTGCAAGTTTCCGAGAAGACTTGGAGCTGCCTCCTAACTCCTAAGTCAATAGGCCGAGAAGTCCATTAAATTTTCAACTTTGCAAACAAAACACAGTTTTAATATAAGAGCCACCATTTAGTTGCTTTACATGCTTCCATTTTTCTGCTGTCAGAAGAAAACAGGCAACAGGTTCTTGTTCTTGTCCAAAGAGAATTTGATGTGCACTGGACTTTATTTTATTGTTTATAAGCATGGCTTCACTTGTTCCGTTGGCAAGGAAAACACTTGTTTAGTGTTTTCATTTTGGAGCCCGTTACAAAACCTACTCTCAAAGAAACAAAACATGCACCAAGCATGCTTTAGTTTATCAAAAATGTTGAGTGAATGAGATGGTCTTATGGCTCAACATAAAAAGTTAGCATTACGGAAAGAAAAAAATGCTTAAATTTACCTTCAGAAATATATCAACGGCTCTGTATAGCCCATCATCAATCACACGAGCATAGTCGGGCAGTATCTCAATTATTGCAGTGAACTTTTGTACACTGAGATACGGATCAGGAGCAATTTCTGCTAAATACGCATCAACAAGCTGTCCAACTTTCAGCACAGACCCATGGCTTGGAGAACCAAGGCCGTCTGATTCATACCCACAATCATCATTTTCTTCCTCTTCAATCCGCTGCAGGAAATGCACCAATATCCTATGCACAGTTTCCACATCAAACATGGAGTCACCAGCCTGAATGCAAGGTATAAGCAGATCATCAAGCGGAACCATTTCCAACCTAAATGAAATCCTCCTCTCGAGCTCAAGCCTGCAAGCGAGGGTAGCATCGACCATGATTGCTATCCTCAACATTCCAAACAGAAAACTCAGCGGAATAGATGAACTCTTCTCTGTTGGCATAAGACTCACAAGAGTTTCCACAATTTCCCTCTGGGTGTTATCCATGGCACCTGGATTTGTTCTAGCTGGGTTCCGGATTTGCTGTTTTCCAATACCCTTTAAAGAAACTTGAGCATAGTGCATTAAAGACGCAACAATGCTATCTGATCGTACACCGGTTCTTCCCATAGCAGAGACAACTCTATGATAAAAGTCAATATTCAGTCCTGAGAGATCTTCGACCCACCAATCAAGACATCCACCCTTTAATTCTGTGGATCCGCTTTCACAATCTAGACGGGATAAACCTGATACTAACTGCTCCCTACATGCGTTCACCGCAATGGCATTAACACACCTGTTTAAAATTCCTAACTCTTCTGCAATAGGAAGTAGTGTCTCACATGCGGAAAGAACTTCCACAGACTTTTCCAGACTTTGAACAACCACCTCATTCAGATAGGTTTCTGTTCGTTCGATGAGATTTACTTCGTAATAATCTTCAGTCATTTCCAAGAATTCTGCAGCACAGCGCAGATGTGATACATTTGAAGCAGTAACCTCAAAGTTCATGCCATAACAGAATTTTGCAGCTAGTTCAAATGTCCGGGCACCACCTGGTAAGTTACAGAGTTCCAACCTTGAAATATTAGAATCCTTAGCATCTGTCACCATTTTCCTAATCCTTCCACTTCGAGCTACCAGGGGAAACTTTTCATAAACGAGTACAAAAAGTAGACTTTGATTAGTCTTGGTAAAAGTCAGAAACAGTAGGAGTGATATGGATGTAGCTACAAGGAAACGAATCATTTCAAGCCATGCACATAGGAAGGGATAAATTCATTACCAATACTCGATACTTACAACAGGACTGTTATCAGAGTGCACATCAGCATGATTCCTGTATGTATTTTCATCTTTCATTGAAAAAGAAGTCATTCATGTTTAGATACACAAACTCTGTTAGACATTAGGGTCTTTGAGAACATATCGGTGAATTGAAGAAACCATGTATTCGTGTAATATGTGGCAATGTTTCCTTATGCATGAAGAGGAAGAACAATAAGTAAGAATAAATTTATTAAATTCTGCTACAAACTAAAAGAAGTTACCTTGTGAAGTAGAAAAGACTCTCCATCAACCACAACTGTAACATCCCCGGCAACATCTGCAAAAATACTGTGAACAAGCAAAAGAAAATCCTAAACCATCTTAGAACTTTCAATTGTGAATTTTTAGCATAAAACGAGCTCATAGCATAAACTTCAATCTTTATCAAATATCCAAGAAAGCCATTTGCCATGATAAGAGCAAAGTAAAATATTTACAAAATAAGGTCACGACGTATATTAGCTTACTGGTTGCACAACTGTTCCATAGAAGCCGCAATGTACTACTCTAACATAGATTAATAAAGGAGTGTCATATAAAGAGTTGTTAGAAACACAAGATGAAGAGTCCACTATAGTTGGGACATACTAGACATCAAGCCAAATGCCCGAATCAAATGACAAAGTAAAAGGTATCCTAGGAAACCACACTTTGCACGCCGCCAAAAATGCTTCATAATTCTTTAGCCCTTTCTGTATAATCTATGGAAGTTGGCCAGTCAAAACTATTCCGTATATACTATATATCCAGTCCAATGAACCGACTAATCCAGGACCACTCTCACCGTCACTAGCGGGGCCCAACAAGGCCAGGGCAAGAGTCTAACCAATAGAGTCAATATCTAGAAATATACACCTAAGCATAAATCTCAGTAAAAGGACTTTAAACCAATTCATTGGTTGGAAGTTTGAACTGGTACTTCTAAGTTCTAACTAGTAAAGAGCAAATAAAATGGGCGAAGAAGAGCATGAAAGTAACAGGATTTAAACTCCAAAAATGGAAAGAAAGCATATAGGTTAGGTTGGAAATATGCTTGAAAACTGGATTTTGTCATTTTCATTTTCGACTAACTATCAGTTCCTCAAAGATGATAAAGCCTACAAATAGGAGTATATATAGTACAAAACTGATAGCACACCCAAGAATTAGGAAAACATCAAACCAGATCGAAGCGACAACAACTACACAATTACACCCAGCTGGTAAATTACATAATCAAGCCCGGCCATGTAGCCATTTTACATCATGCGCGTGTACATAGTATATGTTAAGTCACGTAATGCGCGCGAGCAAGAGCAGAAGCAGGAGCGTGACCGTAAAAACGTTTTCCAAGGACATTCTAAACTACCAAAATTTGGGACAGACGCTTAGTGTGAGGATCAAATGTGTGTATAAATATGCACACGCACATATATACCCACACATTTAAGAGAGAGAATTTTGGTACCGGTTAGCAAATGAAGTGCAGAGGTTGGGAGTGGAAGAGCGGGTGAGAGAATTCTCAGACACCATTTGCATTTTGGTTCCTTGTTTCAACTTCACCTTGGAACAGCATCTGAAACTCAGGAGACAGATTGATTATTTAGCACTGAGAATGGAATGGAATGGAAATACAGTACTCCATGTTACAGAGGGAATGTGAATGTTCGTCTTGAATTTACGACAATACCCTCTTGGAACACGTCGATTTACAACAAAAAAGTGCACCTTTACCTCCTCTTGCTGCAGAGTTTGCTTTTGCTTTTCATTCCTTTGTCTTGTACTAACCACTAAGTAATTCCTAACCCCCCAAAAAACAATTGATATATATTTTTTATTTTATAACTTTTGGTTTCTGATTCCCATCAGAAACAGAAGCCATGCGATCCTGTAAAAGAGTGGAGTTCGAAATTTCGAATCTGCCATAGACGTTACGGAAAAGCATCAACGGCGTGAGAATTTCCTTTGCATTTTCATTTCCTTTCCTTTTTTATCAAGTCTACTTGTTATAGTGTTCACTGTAAAGTTGGAATTTATGAGCTTCGGTTGACTAATTTTCAAATTTTACTCTAATGAGATGAGATGGGTAAAGTTTCCATTTTTTCCTCTTTCCGTTTATTTTTTTCTCTTGACGAAATGAATAAAGTATCAACATATGGACTGAAATTGAGAAAAATTGATCCTAAAGACTGTCTTTTTTTTCAAAAAAGGAATAATCTTTAGTAAATTTCTTAGGATTTTGGGTCATAATTTTAAATTTTTTATATCTCGTTCATCAATGTAAATGATTAATCTTAAAAAAATTTAACGCAGTTCAGGATCTTAATAATAGTGTGTTCAAGTTCAACCGACCAAATGTGTCCAAATCATAAAAAGAGATAGAGCCGCTAATTGCATGAGAAAATACATTGATTTACGAGTCTAACATTAGTATATTTGCATCTTCCTTGTGTTCAATCATCTCATTGCCGTATGTGGAGTCCATATTATGCCTACATTACTTGCAAAAGGTAGTACTCCCTCCGTTTCAAATTGAGAGTTTCTTTTGAGAATTTTAACTATTTAAGGGGACATACAATGATTACATCTACAATACCTATTATCTCCATAATTACCCCTATTTTATCTACTTTATAACACTTATATTCACTTGTGAGAAAAACTTTTGGAAAATCACCAAAATTTTTCTTCCATTTTTGGATAATGGCCATTATTTTGGAACAATCCAAAATGGAATAATGGACTCTCAATTTGGAACGAATGGAGTAACACTGATATTATATATCCCTCAACAGAATTGGAAACCAGCACAGGGTTGAACAGCTCTTCAATGGCCAATGCAAAATTCTCAAAAGGGCTGGGAGCTGGCTGTCTGGTTATTAAGATGAAAGACAATGGGTATTTTGAGGAAGAGCTAAAATTCTCAAAAGGGCTGGGAGCTGGCTGTCTGGTTATTAAGATGAAAGACAATGGGTATTTTGAGGAAGAGCTAAAGCTACTGCTGAAAGGAAGGTTGAACTGATGGGACAGAAAATTATCACAGAAACCTAGAAAGAAGTCAATTATTAGCATGTGAAGCAACCATTGTGGGATTTGGGTTTGTGTGTCGGGTAGCAAATGCAGGATTGTGCAGCCTTGGTGGAGCCCTCCCAATTTTAAAAGGTTGGCCTAGTAGTTAAGGCCTGTAATTTAAGAATTTGTTTCTTACTAAAATTTCAGATTTGAAATCTATCAGATGTTATCAATTCTTTTGACGTCAATTCATATGGAGCATTTGCTCTGATTTCAAATGAGGCCTCCGTTAAATGAACGGTGAATTTATGCTCTGATTTAGTGGCGGGAGACTTTTTTATCAAAGGAAAAATGTCATGCAAGTTGTTAAATAATGTAAAAAGAGTGATTGGAGCATATTATTTATATAAAGGGTAGGAGTATAAATGATGGAACATTCAAAGTCCTCTGGCTAGTTTTTGACCAATAAGTTAAAGTGACTTATTAGTTTGTCTTTATTTAAAAAAAAATTGCATTTGTTAGTTTTATATCAAGTTATTGATTTTTCTCGCAAGAGGGGTCGAAATTTTGATCATAAATTTTTTTTTTCTAATTTTTCTTGCCGAGAAGAATCAATAATCAACACAAAATTAACAAATACGAATTTTCTTTGAATAAAGAAAAACCAAACCAGCCTAAGCCATGAAAATATTCTGGTATGGGTGTTTCATTTCCAGCCATTAATGGTCTAGACAAATATCACCCTCACTGACTATCGATAGAGGTTAATGAATGAGAACAAAAGGTGAGAACTACTTAACCCGAAATGAGTCATGAACAATCCATTTTGGATTTATGGTTCAACATTGAGTCATATTCAAATATGCATTCACCTTTAAATTAAGGTTCATAGTGTTAGTTTCTCACACAAAAAGATTGAAATTTCACTGAATACAACGCATTGGATAACTACACTGACCTCTTTTGCTGCATTTACCACGTATTGTTGCCTATTGTGTGAAGTGTATAAATACTCATCGGACTCGTGTTATACATGTTAAGGGCCCGATTGAATGCCGTATGAGTTTTGGGTGTATTATTTACGAAGGGGATAAGATAATAAGGGGTATTAGTTAAGAAGGGGATAAGATAGTAAGGGGTGGCTATAATTTATACGCCATCGACGGGATAAACGGAGAAGGGGGATACGTGAATACAGGCGACAAAATCGCATCCAAGGGCTCCATACCTGTCCTGTCAAACCCTAATACGGGTGTATTGCACAATACACCTCTCTTCCCCAGCATCCAATCGGGCCCTAAGGGCACAAAGGACACAAATATGCCAATGACAAACGTGACTTCAATTTATTTTTAGGCTTTCGGGACTGCTCGTGACTAGGAGTACCTATTTCGTTTGGATTAGTACATTAACTAATCTCTTAGTGAATTCCTCAACGTCATAACATATAGAAAGAGTTGAGAGGGTTATAAGAATTTCATACTTTCTGTGGGTTTTTAACTTGACTAACTGTTTTTCTTCAGTTGATTACTAGTTCAAACATGGCAGAGGACGAACAAGTACAACTGGTGAAGTCATTCAATGATCTTGGACTATGTGAAGGTATCCAGAGGGCTTGTCTGAGGAATCCTGTGAAGGTATTCAAAGTTAACTACTGTATCTATCACTGCATCGTATACTGTTCTTAATTTTCCTCATTAGCTTCGTGACTAACGTTAAGTTGTAATTCCTTCCAGATTGAGGCTGCGTCTAAATATTCCACTGTTGGTATCCTAAAGCAACAGTATCTCTTCGTGCCTTGGGTGCACAAGGTTTCCTCCTATAGCATTTTGTCTTGTCTGTCGTGTTTCGTGACTTTCGTCTTTTTGAAGATTTTGAGAATGAATGCCAACTCGGGCATTGCTTTGTCTACATCATTTGTTTTGGATTTAAGGAGTGACAATCTGCGAAATCAAGAGAAAAGGGAGGAAAAAGCGTGAATCCGTTTGTTTTATCCAACAGAAGTATAGTTGTTTAGGCTATCCGTGAAATTGTTGTTCAAAGAGCAGGTAAGAAAAGACTTAAATTTGATCTAGACAATGCAGGAAAGATAAGACTTAAATCTACCGTTCTGCAGTGGTTAAAAAGCCTGCCTTTAAAAACAGGAGGGATTGTTTCCAACCTTTCAAATCTATTGAGTGCATCTTGGTATAATGATTGGGAAACTATGTAGTCACCTTTTATCCGTGAGAGGAACATTTTAGTGTGTTGCTTGAGTACCAAGAACAGGTCCCAATTTGCATAGCTGAAGCAAGGTTTGCCTCTGTGATCACCTGTCTTTATTGCATTTCTGTAGTTCTGAATTCATCTCTACTCTTGCCACAGGATTGCTATCTCGTAGATCTTCTGACTGAGATGTCTGGAAGTACATCAATGGTTTTTACTCGAACAAGTGATTCAACATACCTTTTGGCTCAAAGGCTTCGAAACCTTGGGCTAAAAGCCATACCAATTTATGGTCAAATGAGCCAGGTACAAGTACGGATGTTATGTATTGGTTGACTGCATATATGGTTTGCCTTGTCTTTTATAGTCAGTGGTCTTTTTCATCGCATCTTAGCATTCGCACTATGCCCTCACCTTGTTTCATTAATGGCAGGCCAAAGGACTGGGAGCCTTAAAGAAGTTCAAAGCTGGGAAGTGTAATATCCTTGTGTGCACTGATGTGGGCATGAGAGGGATTGACATTCAACACGTGGATTTGGTTATCAATCATGATATCCCCTCAAATCCCAAGGTCAGGCTTCCTTAGTACTTCCGGCCTGTTTGGATGCTGCACTGTGAAGAGGGATTGTGATATCCCTCCTCCTAATCCGTGGGTCCGTGCATATGGCGTCGTTTGGGAAGTCCATAACAAGGGATATCTTAAGACGCCCTCCTCCATAACCCCACCTAATACCCCCTGAGGGGGGCTTACATATGGCTAGGGTTTGAGCCAGCATTGTGGAATCCCCCCTAATACCCCCGGATAATACCCTCTCTCTCTTCCATTTCAACTACAAAACAACTTTATCCCCCCATTTTATCCCTCATCCAAACCAAGTATTATTTAATCCCTCTGTCACATCAATGTGGGCCTATCCTTCTTACATAATACCCTCTACTATCAAATCCCCCTTCGTGTCTACAATTGAGCCTTCGCTGTTTTCCTGCTGCAGTTTCGGTGTGGGCTTGTATACTTATGTAGTTTGTACATTCATTATGTGCTTCTCCACCAAATAACAATCTTTTATTTTCTAGCAAGTACCATTTAATCTGCTTAATCTCCATATACAATCTAGAGTTCATTTCAAAATAAGGTATGACCTGGTGGAACAGTGTTATGTTTTGGTGGAAAGTTTTTTGTTTCTTCTTGTGTTTTCAGTGGGACACATTGTCTCAATTAGTTATCACAGTTGTTGATTGCATTTCAACTTTTAATTAACACATGGACATGGGTTGGCTATTTGTTTGTGGTTGTAGTATGTGATCTTTCTGTCTCTGGCTTGTTCACTTATTCTTTACTATTTGTTACTTGATTTCTAGCGTTTGGCAACTTTTGCTGTACTTATTTGATTATTTTCGTATTGATTCTTGAAAACTCCTTGTTAGCCACAAGCATGCGCAGTCATTGCGACAATTAATGTACTGTGGATGCTGATATCACCTCTTAACAGTAATGTAGGGAAACAAAGTTGTTGTCCTCCCATGATTTGATCATTCTTTGGTTTTCTATTTTGTGAGCGATGACCAAACCGCTCTACAATAAAACTGGTCCAAACTGTACGTATCACTCTGGTGGACAATTTTATGGTTTGATCTTTTATTTTGAACAGCCGTAAATGTTAATCCATGGGCAAGTCTTCTTAAGACTCTGCAGATATTTCCAGCTCAAGAAGAAGAAGTTTTGCTGCTGTTGGAGCGTGTCTCAGTTGCCAGAAGAATATCCCAAACGGTATTAGGTTCTTAGCTTTTCTATTTTGTATCTGCAGTTAGCTTGTCTACCAACTAATCACCTGGACTTAGAACACCTATTGCATGTAGCAATTGGGATTTGGTAGCTAGCGAGTGATTCCTCTGTTTTTTGTCTAGGCAATTGATGCAGTGTCATCAAATATTTCACAGCAGGCGGCAACGGCATCTTTTCAGCTGGAAAAGCATCAGTGATTTTTTAATAAGCGTAGGAAGCTAGAGCTATGAACCATCTAGAGGAAGAGCTCCTAGGACTCGAGCAAGAGAAGTGCCACCACTGTCATTATGGTGTTCAGTCATCCCGCAAAAGCATGTCCCAAAGGTTATGTGGAAGCTGAGATGTGCAATGCTTGGATCTGCGCTCTAGCCCAAACAAGGACTGGAATCTAGAATTAGGTAGTCAAAGCCAATTCAAGTGATGATTGGCACCCAAGGAGTACTCGTTTCTGGAATCTATGACACCGATTTACATTTACGTACTGAGCAAGAGTGAGGCCTCCTTTATAAGAAATACCGAAAGAGTTGGAGTGCCTTGAGAGCAAGCGCTATATGTGCCTAATTGTTACAATTTGAAAGTGGGTAATCAATTATAGAAAAATAATGTGATTGGTAGATTAATAGGTGCCACTAGAGCATAAGGTCCCTAGGTTGTTAAAGTTCTTTTCTTTTCTATTTTCCCCCATTGCGTATTAAGTTTATAGTAGGAGTAGTTGTTTTTACTTAATTACAACATTCTGGAAGAAACTAACTTCTTCATTGTTGCTTATTAATGTTGTCCTTAATTTGCTATTACTAATGTCCTTGTGAAATGTTTTATATGTATCAACCTCTTTTTATTTCTTTCTTCTTTTTTCAAACTTCTGTAGAAAATCAAAAGAATATTGGGACAAGAAGAAGAAAACAATCAAAGAAACTGGTGGCAAGAAGAAAACAAGAGTGATGCAGAATATAAATTCTATAGTATTATCGAAGTTATAGGACGGTATATTTAGTTTTTCCTTATTTTGGTTTTAGTTGTTTGTTAGGGAGTCTTGCAATTTTAGAAACAACTATTCTAGGGTATTTATTTTTCTAATTTAGTTTCTTTTTAATATTTGTTTGGTCAAGAAGAATACTTGCTTTCTAATTTTATACTCCAGTTTTCTTTTTCTTTATTTCCTAATGTATAGGGTTTTTCCTACTATAAACTGAGTTGCAAGCCTCATGAAAAGGGGAGGTTTTATGATTTCTAGGGAAATACAACATGGTCGAGAGTTTCTCCAAGTCTATTTTGTTTGTGATTGTTCTTGTTGCACGTTCGTCTTAATTTTATACGCTTTCATTCATCAACGAGGAGATGAGGGCGAGGAAGAACTTGAGAGATATTTGAACACTATTTTTTCATTTCCTTATAAGTGCTCTTTAAGCTATTTAGTCTTGTAATAATATGCTCTAATCAAAAGGTGCATCAAATATTAAACACGTGTTCTCTGAACTTAAAAATAGCTATACGAGCAGCCTTAGTAAGCTGTACCAGACACTCACTTGAAAAATAGCTCTATTTGAATCTGGAAATGCTCTCTTTTATGCAAACTTGTTAGCTCCCTCAAGGATCGATGTGGATATTAGCAAGGAACGACTTTTGAGAAGTAAATATTCCTCATGGTTAAGAATGTTTTTTGTGGTTTGTGATGGTGCATGGTAGAGTACCTACAAATCATTTGAAGGGCCACTAGAAGTGAACTGTCCCATTGGTGCTATTATTACTTCCAAGAGCACATGAAATTTTGGATTGTTGGTTCAAGTCCCATCGCGATCACTCGCTCAAAACCTCTTTTCCCTCGTCTGTAGTCTTCTTTGTTCAAGGAGGCTCGCAGTTCTGACTCTCTTACTTCTGTTTCAATTACATCTGCCACATAAGTCGTACTACCATGCTGACAACATAGCCCCCTTCAAGCTGTTGCTCTAATTTTATCTCGCTTAAAAAGAACTTCATAGAAAGCGAGATAACACAACATAGAGATGAATTTCCGATTTACCAAAACAAAACAAAACAAAAAAAAAAAATGCATAGAGATGAAAAAGTAGGCAAGCTTTCAAACGCATGGAAATCAACTTCCTCAAGGACACGAAAAACTAACAAAAGGTTTCATAGTGAACAAAATAAGTAGAACCGTCCCTCATTAGATCCACTGCAAGGCAATGAAATCAATCACTACCCAAGGAATCCACTTATTCAAGTTTAATCTCTATCACTCTACTGAAGTTCTATATTGGTTTGAATCCGCTCTGGTCAAAAACCCCGACATAAAAGCATTCACTAAATGCACAAAACAAGAGACGGAGGAAAGCGTTGCTCAAGCATCGTCAAGGGCAAGAACTCCAGGAAGTGGTTTCCCCTCGAGAAGTTCCAAGCTGGCACCACCTCCAGTTGAGATGTGGCTCATCTTTTCCGCTAGACCAACCTTCTCCACCGCTGCAACAGAGTCGCCTCCTCCAATTATTGTTGTCACCCCATTTCCACTAAGGTCTGCCAATTTCTTTGCAATTGCCTGCTCATTAAAGAAAATAGTATTCTATTAGGGCTACAAGGCAAAAAGGAAAGAGGTTTCAACTACAAGAAACATCCACGTATCAAATGCTTGACCGTTCTTGTATAGCATGAGGCCGATGCTAATGCTAGATGTAAGAGAGCATGTAAGTTGTTTTGTGTACCTCTGTTCCTGCAGCAAACTTGTCAAACTCAAACACGCCCATAGGTCCGTTCCAAATAACAGTTTTAGTAGTATCCAAGGCTTCCCCGAAGGCCTTGATTGAATCGGGTCCAATATCCAATCCCATCCAACCATCAGGGATACAAGATGCTGGAACAATCTACAAGACATAATGAACAATGTTTTAACACTCTTGCAGGAAGAATTAATTAACAAAATATTTGAACTCAAACACGGAACCAAAATCATGCAAATCAGATCAAAAGGACAGATCTTCCTTTCTGTCTGTTTGAAGGTATCAAGGATATGGAAGTGTTAGAAATTGCGGCATGGATGAAGATGTTAAGTTGGATTTCATTTCAAACTACTTCTGAAAACCTGGTCAGAATTTTTAGTTCACTGAAAGGGTTGAAAACTAATAACCTTGCTATTGGCATCGGCAGCAAACTTGTCAGCAATAACTACATCAGAAGGCAGCATCAAAGACACCCCTTTAAACTTGGCCTTCTCAAGAAGGGATGTTGCAAGATCAAGCTTGTCTTCCTCCACAAGTGATGATCCAACTGAGTAACCTTGGGCCTTGTAAAACGTAAAAATCATACCTCCACCGAGCAACAGAATGTCAACCTTCTCCAACAATGACTCGATCACACCGATCTTACTTGACACCTTGGAGCCACCAACAATCGCAGCAAATGGTTTTTTGGGATTTGACACGGCTCCAACAAGATAGTCAAGTTCCTAAGACCAAAGATGAAGTCAACACGTCAAGTTAACTTAAGAAATAGTTTTCACCACTTACCAATTATTAAATAAACTAAGCAATAGTTTCGGCTCAACCAGCATGCAAATTTCCATTAGCGCATAGTAAATATCAAATTAAGAAGGATAACAATGATGACACCATCAATCATGTGTGGGCTGAACAAGAAAATCAAAATGAAGTCTCTAACAATCAACAAGCAGGAATATCTTTTATTTAAGTAAGTGAATAGTTCTATGCTTGGCATATCATGTTTTCAATTTTAGATTAAGAAAGATTAGCTGTTGTGCTTGCTGGGCTCACAAAGTAAAACCAAACAGCTGGTGACAGCCCAACCTTCTTTAGCAGCTTCTTTAATCTGATGATTCTGAGGCAGACATACCAAGCTCCAGACCAACTTCTCTTGGCACCTTGACAAACTAGACTATGAAACGAATATTGGATGATTCAATTTACGTCCAACAACAATTTCTCCATTAAGTGAGTTTTCATTTCGTTTATAATTTTGCTCAACTGATGCACACAGTACCATGTGATCTTAGCAAACAAAGTTCGAATTTGGGACCAAGCGTACAACATGTGCTAATGCAAATCTAGATCACTCTTTACCACTTGATCAGACAATCAAAACCTCAAAACATCAAAGCCATGATTTGCGTAGTTCTCCAAGAATGGTGCTGATTAGTTAACATATTTTAACCAAACTACCCAGTAAAATTTAGTTTCTTTAAGAAAGTACCCAAAGGATGTAATTGGACGTACAAACCTTCTGCATAAGGAATCCAGCAACCGAAGGCTTCAAATACTTGGCCACTCCTTCTGTGGAAGCATGTGCTCTATGAGCAGTCCCAAATGCATCATTCACATAGAGATCAGCAAGCGATGCTAGCTTCTTCGCAAATTCAGGATCATTCTTCTCTTCCTCCTTATAGAACCTCACATTCTCCAGAAGCAGAACATTCCCATCTGGCAATGCAGCCACCAATTTTTCAACTTCTTCGCCAATACAGTCATTTGCCATCTTGACCTGTTGGAGCCACACCAACAAGATCAGTAGATATTCACCTAAATAACCACATTAGTGACTGCAACCAAAGTCGAGTCAGATGAACCTTATACTAAGTGGGAATAAACAAACCTCAACACCAAGAAGTTCAGACAACCTTGGCACAAGAGGCTTCAAGCTGTACTTCGGTGTGACACCCTTTGGGCGTCCCTGCAACCCACATTTCAAAAGGAATTGCTGAATGAGTTTCATTTTCAGCACAATTAAATGGTATAAATTACTGAACACAACCGTAGCAATACTGGCAAAAGGGAATAGAAACCAAACTCAAAGACTGCCTCCTATCGCATGACGGAAAAACACATCTAGCCACACCCGCAGGAAAAAAAATTCAAACAACTTTTCAGTAGATCAAGACAGGATTCTGTTGCGGAGTTTCTTCTTCTTCCCTTCCCCTTCCCCTTCCCCTCCCACATCCCCTCAAAGCAAAAACAAAATCCCAAATCTTCTCAAAGCGAAAACAAAATCTCAACTCTAACAGTAACAAACTTCGTGTCCTCAGTTACTAATGGTGAAAGAAAAACTAGTAGCGCTCTGGGTGTTACTCTTTCTATGAAAACAGTGGATAATTTAGCAACTTAAGGGAAAAACAATTCCACATTAAAAGCATTGAGTCTCAATCTCAATCAACCAACGGGAAAACAATAAAGTCAAAAATCTAAACTCAATAATTGATTCAGGTATTTCGTGAAGTCATGACAAGTTGACAGCAATCATTCATCAAACATGCAGTAGCTTCCAATATAAACAGAAACAGAGATGCGATTCACTATGCGCAATATGTCTCGATGAACCACAAAAGGTAAAACACTCTATAATCATACCACACATCAACAAGAATTCAAGCAAACAAAATGGCTCACATAGCCCCAGAACAACACCACATATCAAGTTATCAACTATGACAACTACCAAACTTATAGCTTTCTATAGGTAGTTCAACAAACAAAATAGACCACAATGACCCCAGAAGAATAGAGCTAGCAACTAGGACGAAATCCAGACCAAAAAGAAGTATTCACTATCGTAAAAAGTTCTGACTCCTGGGAGATAAGTTTATAGGCCTTGTAACAGTGTTGGGACTCACGCATCAGTAGTCTGTCCACTGTGCAACCGAAACACAAATCCATCCATCAAAATACTTGTAGTTATAACAAACTGGATACTTATAACATTCCAGAAAATACAAACTATGCCTCCAAATACTCCGTTTTCCTTCTAAATTCTATAAGACGGTTTCTACTTTTCCAACGCTACAGAAGAAAGCCGCGACCCAAGGACTCCTGTGAAGCTCTAATAGTCCAAAAAGAAAACAAAAGGGATATGAGCAAAAATGATTCTAACTTGACAAGTCACAAGTTATTAGGATGAGAGAACGTTGAGCTACACAAGAACACACTGTTCCTCGATCGACAGAAAATGACAACACTCAGATATGGCTAAAATCCAATAAATTAGGCAGTGCAAAATATACTAGGCCAAATTAGTTTCAATCTGAGTGCTTAATCAAATACTGGCCCTGACTGAATATGAAGCGATCTCTGCAATTCACAATTAGAAAAAAGAAGAAAGAACTGTAGCAACTATAAAACATGTACAGTATCTCTCTCGTAAAAAGGAGCACACAATCAATAAAACAAAGCTGTTCAAAAAAAAATATCAATAAAACAAAGAAATCAAAAAGAGTAGTAGATGGGTGGGTGGGTTTTACCAGATGGGAAGAGAGGATGACTTTGGCACCATGACCCATCAAGTACTTGACAGTAGGGACAGCTGCTCGGATTCTGGTATCATCAGTGATATTGAAATTGTCATCCAAAGGAACATTCAGATCAACCCTCACAAACACCTTCTTTCCCTTCAGATCTGCTTCCTTGAGATCACCTACACTCCTCTTTGTCGCCATTCCGACTAGTCTTCACTCGCAGAAACACAAAAACAAACAAAAATTATTTATCTACCAGGAGCAGCAGATCAATCAAACGCGCAAGCATACGTATACAAAGCCTGAACTTACTACGTTAAAAAGAGAGATAGAGATCAAACAAGTTAGAGATGATGAGATAATTGTGGAAGCGCGATGAAAGAACAGCAGACGAGACAGGGCAAATGGAGAACGAAGGGTCGGTAGAGTGAACTTTATATAGTACCGTAGTAGTGGTAGCACGAAAGAAAGGAAAGAAGGCGCAGGATAAGGAGGTGGAATCTATAAAGAGCGTGGTGTTTTGTGCGCACCTGGTTTCCATTACCATGGTTTTGTTGACTTGGGAGACACGGTGGGCGTGCGTTTGTGTTGTGTTGCCGTGGGCTTACCAGTGGGCTTTACATAGCATGAGTATATACTTCAGCATATCCTCATGATCCACGCTACCATGAGGAAATAACTCAAGGCCCGTTTCGCTAAAGTTTGTATTTTTTAAATACTTATTTTTTGTGTTTTATGAGACAAGTCATTCTCTCGTAATACATCATCTTTAATTCAAAATATAAATACTTATTTGAAAACTAAGTACTTATTTTAATTAGTAGAACATGTTAATTGGTACAGAATGTTGATTATGATGGTGACAAAATTTGAAAACTAAGTACTTATTTTAATTAATGGAGCACTTTAATTGGTACAGAATATCGATTATGATGGTGACAAATAACTTCCACATATATTATCATGGGTATCTCATGGAGCAGTTATACATAAAGTCAATATAGGGCAATTTTATTTTGCAAAATTATCGAATTCAAAAATAAATGTTTGATAGCGAGTCGGTTGATTAATTCAATAAAAATTGTGACTTACTACTCAATCTCATAATTAAACACATGCGCATATATTTTATACCGATTTGGAAGGTGACAAACAAAACTTAGGTTCGTGATGAAATCTGTGTTATTTTTCAGGCTTTTCATGTTAAATGGATTGAATCGATACAAACAAAACCAAACCAAAACAAACTTGGATACACTACATGAAAGCAAAAAGAATTGGGCCAAGTCGGACACTGGGAAAAAAAAAAAACGCCCCGATCCGCCGGGTTGGTGCTCTAGATCCAGTATCCAGGTTATTGGTGTTTCGGTTCGGCCCGAGAAACCAATATCCAACTACTCCTAATCCTTCCTTTTTTGGATCAAAAAATCCAAATCCAACTGCAGATTTGAGAGTACACAACACAACACAACACAACCAGAGTAATCACTAATCTAGTCTAGTCTTGGCTCCTCCACAAAAGCACCCGCGAAAAGTATAGTCGTAATGCATATCTACGGCGCCGTCTCACCGTCTCCGCCGTAAGTGCTCTGTATCTCTCTCTCCCTCTAGAAAGTAGAGTTCATTTTGACGTTGAATTCAATTACTCTGCATAAATTGCAGTCGTCGAGGGGGATTTTGAGAATCTGTTGATTGCAGTTAGACCTCTGCTGGTCTCGGCTTCTATGATTATGGATTGGTTTTTGAATAATAGTACTAGAGTAAATTATTTGCTGTTTGTGGAGCTTCAGTTGAGTTTCATGGAGGTTTCGGAATTTAAGTTGGGATTACTAACTCTCTTGCACTTGCTTACGCTGCAGCCGTGTTATTCTCTCTCTGTTCTGTTGCCCATGTCAAATATCAAACCAATTACAATTTCCTTGCAAACTAGACACTGATTTTAGAAGAGGTCTCTCTCTCTCTCTCTCTCTCTCTCTCTCTCTCTCTATCTCTCTCCATATATATACTGGGCACAGATATGAACGTACGCACGTATCTCTCTCTATTTCTGGATGCAAATTTTGGAGTTATTCTTCGATTATAGTGTCCTCTACGTTTGCTGTTTATTGATTTTCTCCGTATTTAGTCGTATTGAGCAATATTTGTGAGCTATTAAAAACACACACTCTCTCTCTCTCATTTTTCAAACTGCTCACTGAAGTTACAAAGCATCTTAAAATATTCCATTGTGGGGGTATTATGTATCCATTTTGAGGATGAAGTCATTTCATGTAGCTGAGAAAGTGAATGATTCATTTTTTTTTCATGTTTGATGGGTAAGTAAATTAAGAAACAAATTGGCAAGAAAAGATATGCATCAAGCATAAAAATTTTCTCCTCAAACTGGAACCGAACAAGGCCCCTTGGTTGTTTGGATGCTTGCTCATGCAAGGTTTGCGCTTCCCTTGTGTGAGAACTTGCGTGTTACTAGACTTACATTAGTTGAGCTTGTCATTTCGTATGAATTTCATTCAGAAGGTTGTTACTAGTACTGCTTGTGCAATCCCAAAATTCATTATTTTACAAATTTGTTGTTACTTACATCATATTATTATAGGAATCAGAAAGCTAAAGGGTTCTCACGTGACGGCTGCCTTCTGGGAATCAATCAAATCTGGGTAATGCTAAGTGACAAATGTACACCTGCACACATACGCAAAACCTTCAGTTGGGAACATGTGGTACCAATTTGTTAACCATCTATGCCGCACAATCCTATGGTTTTGTTTCTCTTCCCCATTCTGGGTAATCAGCTTATGGTAGCATACTAGCATGGTCACTTTAAGTTCTTTTGTCTTGTTCTTCACTTAATATGTTTTCTCTTTGTTTTGACCCAATGATCTTACTATCAATTTCAGGTTTACATGTATCTATAACATTGCAACTGTCACTTAAAAAGTCATGTAAAGAGGACGGTTAACAGTCTGACACTTTGAGTTGTTTTGCTATTCTACAAATATATGCCTTGCAGCCATAGCTGTTTAAGCCTTATGACTGTTACTTCCATCCTCAAATTACTTGATTAATATCTCATGTAAATATAATCAGTAATGTTGATGTTCTAGCTTCTAAGGAATGCAAAGCCTCTTCAAGTTCTTCAATTTGTTGAAAATGTTTCAGTGACGTTGATTTTTATTTACTGATCTTGAGTTTTGTACATTTCTCTGTATAGATACCATTCTGTTGTTTTTTTATATGTCTATCTGTTTGGTGCGTGGACTTGAAGACACGTATTGGGTGGTGGGGGAGTGTTTTGGTTGTCAGTCCATGTGTTGTGTTTTGGTGTCAAAATGTTTCTTTGGTGTAGGTAGGATGAGTACTTCCAATCAAAGAATTCTATATGGAGCACTAGACCCTGATAGTTTGGTGCTATTACTACAGACGCGATTAGTATTTGAGTTAATAGAAAGAAAAGTGATATAGAGATTTCCATCTTTCGCTTTAAGTGAAAAACAGGGACAGCCCTTCTTGCCTATGAGCTATGTAGCACGGACACGGACACGGACACGGACACGGGACACGGACACCCCGACATGCAAATTTTCAAAAAATGGGGGACACGTTATATATATAAAAAAAAATTAAAAATATTCAAATAAGATAAAAGTTTAATAATATTATAACAAGATAGCCCTAAATCCGATTAGAGAGAGAAAGAAAGAGAGAACACATTCAAACAAAGAGAGTGTCCCTAAAGTGTCCCCCCGAAGTGTCCCTAAAGTGTACACTTTGATCCATTTTAAAAGTCCTTATAATTGCATTTTTACCCCCAAAGTGTCCTGAAAGTGTCGGAAGAGTGTCAGACCCTAAATATTGGGAAAAAAAATAGGACACTCCTGGAGAAGTGTCGGACACGTGTCCGGGAGTGTCGGTGTCCGAGAAGTGTCCGACACCGGTACGTGAGCTCCGATGAAGTGTCCGTGCTACATAGCCTATGAGAGCTGGTTGTACTTTTTCCATCGTCACATGTGTTGGATCCAAGGTTTCAACTGGACCCAATCTCCTACACTTACACACCTCACACAACAAAGGTATGTATAGGTGCAAGATTACAGAGAATACAAACCCTACAACTACACTTAAAACTACAATCATGAGAGAGGCTTCATAAAGCACCTAAGCTGCTTCACCCATCTGGCATTAGTAGCCTCCCAACCTCCATCACAATACCCCACAATCAAGCTTAACTATTTCTAACATGCGTGTCCGACACCTGCAGTTGATACACTCTATGTTGCCAATTTTCCACTGTGTAATACAGATTTGGGCATGCAGTGTCTTCTAAAAAGAAGATTTGTAGTCAGGGGGTCACAGTTCCCTATTTTGTGAGCAGGCTACTCCACCATTAAATCTTCTGTGCTTGCATTCTGCATTAGTTTTTTCATCGGCCTTTTTTCTAAAGGTATAGCATTATTAAATGCATCAAATAGCTTCATCTATATGTATGAGAGCAGTTGCATTTTTTCCCAACATCCATATCTATGGTTTGTTAGTTAGCTTTTTGCTGCCATCAAGCTGATTTAGCTCATGGATGGGTTAAAGGGCCTTATCTTGCTTTATGTTGCAGATTACTGAAGAATCCCACACAAGTTATTGAAGCACCTTCCACTGTGGAAGAGGAAGAGGAACCATTACCTGAAGAGTTTGTTCTGATTGAGAAGACACACCCAGACGGATTGATTGAACAGATAATTTTTTCTTCGGGCGGAGATGTGGACGTGCATGATCTTGAAGCCTTATGTGACAAGGTAATTTTTTCCAGAACCTTATGTAAGCATTATGAACTGAACGAATGAATCCCTTTAAGACGTAGTATGATGTAGTAGGTGCATGAGCATGAAAACTATTTTTTGATTTCTTTACCTTCGGGGTTTTTTTCTCTCCCCTTTTCTCTAATAAGGTGCACACTTTTAGTATCTTGTAGGAAACCAATTGATAAAGTCCTTTTGTTGTCATGGTGGAACCGGTAAAGAAAGAAACATGTTGTGGGTCTTCAAAAACATTAGTTAATGAACCTCTCTCTCTCTCTCATAGGTGGGCTGGCCTCGGAGGCCACTGTCAAAAATAGCAGCAGCTTTGAAAAATAGCTACATGGTAGCTGCATTACATTCTGTAAGAAAGTCGCCTGGAGAAGGTACTTAAGATTGGGACCATAATATGTTATTTGCAGTCATTATTTATGAGTCTGAATAGGTGTTCTGCTGAGATTTAGTTTTCCCTTGTTATAAGAAATGATGAACATCTTAGTGTACTTGGAAAGTTCGTTGGCAGAGGAAAATGACCAAAAGAAGCTTATAGGTATGGCTCGTGCAACTTCAGATCACGCCTTCAATGCAACCATTTGGGATGTCTTAGTGGATCCCGACTATCAGGTATTGTTTGTTAATTTGTGGGGACAAAAGTGTTGTAAGTATGAAGAATTGAAGCATCTGTTTTCAATCCTAACTTGTGCTTGTACACTAGAGCAACATTATTGGAATTCTACGAACACAGATTCATTTGAAATTTTGTTGATCCAGGCATGGTTAAAAGAGAACATGAGAGCTCTTAGGACATGTTGCACCTAAATACTTTGCGCTCGTCAAAACTAAAATTACATTCCTTGGAATTAATGTAGACTGGAAAACCACAGCTTTTAAGACTTCTGTGATCTATCCCATGCAGGGCCAAGGTCTTGGAAAGGCTCTTGTTGAAAAGCTCATAAGAGCTCTTTTACAAAGGGACATTGGCAATATTACACTCTTTGCAGATAGTCAAGGTATAGCCACCATTGTTGCAGTCTTGATAGGATAACAGTCGGGGTTCTATATGTATAATCTGGGAACAATTATCTATCTCATTCTTCAGGAGATTCTGAAGCCATGTGCTGTGTATCGTAATATTTTTTCTTATTAATGTAGCAATTTAAGCTTGTATAAACTTCATTGATAAAGAGCACAAGAAAAGTCCATGTCAACTCTGTTCCTCTTGTTGCACAGTTCTTGATAATAATAATTTTGATTTCTCCTGCTTTGTTTTTTACTTGGTTCTGTTACCACGTCATTGCAGTTGTGGAATTTTATCGGAATCTGGGTTTTGAACCTGACCCAGAGGGCATTAAAGGGATGTTTTGGTATCCGAAGTATTAGTTGATGCTCCAAGGTGAGGAAAGATTTGTTAATTATAACGTTGCATCGATTTATCTTGCATGATCAGACGGATGGTGGCGGTGGTTGAGAGCTCCTGTATGTATATTTCAAAGTTGGGCATGAATTTGTAACTTTGTGTAATGGCCTTAAAGCTACAAATATTGCTATTATACCTTGTGATATCTGAGTACATAAAGCCTTTTTTCCTTTGCAGTTTAACCATCCTTTTTAGGACATGCCTTTGATGTTAAGTGTAATGTCGCCCCATGAGTACGAGATTGGTTCAACATTAGTTTTTGACTCCCATTTTCCTTTTTATGAATCTTATTTTCTTCAGAGGAAGGCATTATGTCTTGAAATGCACAGTATGCACCTGATCTCCAGCCTACTGCAACTCTGCAAGCTTGCTTGAATCATGTTGTTTTAAATGCCAAGTTATTCCAGGGTCATATCCACAAGCCAGGACCAAAGTAAGTTCAGTTGGAAGCCAATCGATCCACTCGTAAGAAATTCATTATGGCACAATAGGAGAGTCCATAACAACACTTTAGATGGGGTCCCTAAAATATTACACTCTCAATCCGATATCTTCTGTTTTTGTGGTTGATAAAGCAAGGAAAGTGGAATTAGGCAAGGAAAAATGCTCAATTATCATCTGTTGCTCCATCGAGTGGTGCTCAAGACGCTGCTTCATTTGAATAATGTGGCTGCTTCCTAAAGTGAATAAAGATAGGTAGTCATTCTCCCCACTATTAGTCCCTGCTGATGGAGCATGCAAAATTCTCCTATTAGACTTCACCAAATATGTGGCCCTATGCATGTTAGTCGTTGGAATAAAATCATTTCCTTGGCGAAAGAATACCTGAAGATGCTTGCGAGTTGGCTTGAGTTTGTATGGTCATGAATAAGAACAAGTTCAGATCCTGGTATTGTAAATGGTTGGCTCAGTGGTCGTTTAGCAACTGGTGCTACTCGACAAATACACTTATCACACTTGTAACACTCCATCCTATATCGAAAGTCTACAATGGATGATCTTAGGTATATAACAAATCTTGTAAACTACTATTAGTATATTGGTCTTAAGCATTTTGGGCCATGTGGAGCAGCATGTGGATTAAAATTAAGGTACTGGCCCATTGGTTTGCGTAGGGTGTTACAACACTGGATTGGACCCATTGTTTGAAATTAAATGTTTTCCGATAAGCCATTTCTGATTATTGTTGTGAAACCTGCTTGAGCACACAAAAAACCAATCTAGACAGAAATGGACCATAGGGGAACTGGACAGGACCTTGACACCGCAGTGTTTTGAGTAGTGAGTTCCTTTAATTTGAACTGAGAAAGCAAATTGGATACTTCTAGTTATCTAACTAAGGGCTCTGCTTTCACGTATGGTGTGTTTCAGTTGTAATCTAGTGGAGAATAATTGAATGGTTGCTGAAAATTTTAGTGACTGAAAATGACTTGAAAAAGGGCCTCGTACTTCTCTGGCGCAAAATTATTCTTCCAAAATTATGTGGATTTTCAAACTTACCATTCGTTTTGAAATTTAATGATACTCTTTAGCCTCTAATGTAGTAACTTTTTTCTCCACTTCTGCATTTAAATTGAAAATGGGAACAAAGGCAAAAAACAAATTAGTTCATTTTTTCCTCCGTGATTAGTTAAAATGGACAAGGATTATAGGAGACAAAATTTTCGTACTCTCTCGCGGTCTCGCCTTCTCAGGGTTTTTTTTTTGTGTGCGCGCATGTGAGGTTTGGGGCGGCAGCGAAGTTGGTGGAGGGCCTTCCTGGAAAACAGGCATGATCCTTTGTTGGCAAGTGGGAACCCATTTTTTAGCCGAAAAAACTGGATTATTGTGTATATGATGTGGGAATCTTCATGGTGGAAAGCAGCATATGATTGTAATTTTCAGTTAATTTAAGAATGGTAAGCATGAGAGTGACAATCACTCAAGTACTCAGACCACAACTCCTACATAAATGACAAAAGTAAAGGTTGATGATACAGCAGGTCAAAAATCGCCAATTAATAGTAACTACTTCTAGAGTGCTGCGTGATATTTTCATGTGTATTCTTTGTGAATAAAAGATTGTTATCATACAACGTTGTTACTCATTATCGTTCAACCACACACAAAAAAATGAATGATAGTAATATAGGAGGACCACATAGACAAGGTGGTACTGCTCGTCAAAAGAGGCTCGTGGAAGGAAAAAATGCATTTCCCAAGGATTTTGGTTTTGACCAACCTATCAATGTAGGTATCTTCTTGTGTATGTTTTCTCGGAGCAGGTACAGAAAGTCCACGCCCGTTTGCAATCAGTCATAATCAAAATCAAATTCCTTCCAATTCCACAAGAGCCCATCATCTTTATTTACCGACCACGATCGACCTTCCGATAAAATAATACCACACCCTTTTTGCACTACCAAGCAACTCAAATCTCTCTCTCTCTCTCTCTCTCTCTCTACATGGATATATATTGCTTACTGATCAACCACCCGTGACCAACACATCCATTTCTGAAATGTTTTCTTGTCTCTTTGACGTATGCTGTACTTCAGTTCCATTTCCACAACTCCAACTTCATTTCCGATAAACATCTCAGACCATTTTGGATTCCCACTATTCCTTACTACTATATACTAGTATTCTTATTATACTTCTATATTTGACTCCTGTCTCTGGTGATTACTTTTTTCTTTATTAGTAGTAGTATTTATCAGCTCGAATCTCAATTTCCAATTGATTCCCATTGAGCTCGTCTATTGAGATGCTATAAAACATGCTCGTATTTTATCTTCGGTATCTTTTCAATTGCTCCTTCGAGAATTACTACTTTAGCTCTGTACCTGAATCATATTTCCTTATACTCCATCTGATATATGAACTTCCAGATTAATAGGAATGAAGCTTAATCGCAACAGAAGAAGGACCACCTTGCAATACGTTTGACGCGCAACTACTGCTGAGCAAGGAGGTAAAGGGTCTTGTTATGTTCATTTTCGCAAATCTGACGAACAACACCAAGATTTATGTATGCTCTGCTTTCTTGAGTATCCGTATGGGAAGCGTATTTCATTTTTTCTTTTCTTTTTACTGGCCGTTTATCTGTTGAAAATATAGATACAGACGATGATATATAGTTGTAGATACGTATCGATAATCTGGTGATGGAAATTCAGTACTTTTTTTTTGTTTCTCTAGCTGCCTTGTGTACATGACTCTCTCTCATACAAACAATTGGATTTTGGAAAGGTTGAAAATTTAAATTGATTATTGACCACATGAAATTATCAACTTCTGTTTTATGTTCTTTGTAGGGCATCAGGAAGATGAGACTGAGATATTGGGAATGGATTTATGCGTTGTTGTTTTGTTGCTTCCAGTTCCAGCTAATTGCAGTTGCACAAATTACCGATCCCGCTGAAGGTGGGGACTGTCATGAGTTTTATTTGTTCTTTCTTTAAACTAGGTGTCGTCAACTGTAATCCAGTTTCAGTTCTATACGTCACAATCAGCTTACGTTTCTTTCCGATTTTCAGTGTCAGCGCTAATGGCTATCAAGAGTAACTTATTTGATCCCTTAAAGCATCTTAAGAATTGGAACAAAGGGGACCCCTGTGTATCCAACTGGACGGGAGTGTTATGCTTTGATGCCGCGAGGACTGATGGTTACTTGCATGTCCGAGAGCTGTATGTTCGTTAGAACCTCTGATGGGACAACTAATCTGTTCATTTTTTATATGGAAATAGTCAGTTAGGTTGTAGAAGATGTCCTCATTATGTCTTCTATTTATGGTGCAGCCAGCTACTAAATATGAACCTGTCTGGAACTTTAGCACCTGAGCTTGGCCAGTTCTCTCAACTTAAAATATTGTTAGTCCTAATGTTAATGTTGTTTTTCAAAGTTCTCTTGTTCATGCTATTCTCTCATTCATGCTATTCTCTCGTTGATGCTAATCTATACATATCTTTTTTTTCCTTTCGAAGAGATTTCATGTGGAATGACTTGAGGGGCAGCATACCAAAGGAGATTGGAAATATTGCATCTTTGAAACTCATGTAAGTTCAATCCACATACTTGAGATTCAGAGGTTTATTTTTTATTTATTTTTTATATGTATATATATATATTTTTGTATTGAGTTTTGAACCACAAATTAGTACACTGTGTGAAATACTTGAAACTTGTACACAGCATTAGTGGACACATGAAATTTTAGATATTTGGGGAAAAGGGGTGCATGGCAATGTTATTGGTTTTGACACAATTAATCAAACTACTGTCTTGAAAATAATGTTTGGTTTTAGATACAATTGGCTCTTACTATTGTGACTCTAACCATGTGTGTGATGTTGTTTATGCAGCCTCTTGAATGGAAATAAGTTATCAGGTTCTTTACCTGCAGAGCTTGGGTATCTATCCAATTTGAATAGACTCCAAATAGATCAGAACAACATATCGGGAACAATACCGGAGTCATTTTCAAATTTGAACAGTGTTAGACATATGTGAGTGGGTTTCAAGCTAAACTTTATGAAAGCTTGACAAGGACTTTTGGTTTGATTTTTTCCTTCTTCGTTACTTATGTCCATGCATGCAACTTTTGCAGCCACTTGAACAATAACTCTCTAAGTGGTCAAATTCCTCCTCAACTTTCCAACCTATCCACTCTTCTTCACATGTGAGTTATATAGCAGATTCCTCTCTATCACTCTCTCCCTAAGTTATACTATGTTAGTGCTAATTGTTTCGTACAGAAATCTTTTGACTTCTTTTGTGGGTTTTTCATATTGCACATTGTTAAAAAAAGGCTGTTGGACAATAACAACTTAACTGGATATCTTCCACCAGAGTTCTTCAACCTTTCAGAGTTACGTATACTGTAAGTTCATTCTAAGTGCCATTAGACTGGTCTATTTCTGTTTTGATGTCTCGGCTTTGGATCATCGTTACACATTCTTTATGGAAAATTGTCATGGATATACTTTGGCCAAACATTTACATGTCTGGCTGGAGTTTTTTCATTTTATTGCCTGCATTGAGTTAACACTTGAGATTTTTCAACCTTGCCTCTATAAGTTGGGATACGTATGAATCCTTGAACTTACTCTATATCATAATTAAGTGGCATGTTCTCATCTTGTAGTATGGGAGCTTGTGGTATCAGCTCCAATCAATGGTTTTACACTTCCTTAGTTGTATAATGTGGGTTTTCCCCTTGTCCAGCAAAAGGAAAAGGGACAACTAACTCCTGTTAATATTTCTGTTTTACCCTTGCAGTCAACTTGATAACAACAATTTCAGTGGGGCTGAAATTCCAACATCTTATGGAAACCTATCGGCACTAGTGAAGTTGTAAGTGCTATATATAGGATGTCTGTTGTTTAGCTGTTTTAAATTCCATTCAGCAAAGAGAGAAACTTGTTTATAGCCGTGGTATTCTTTCACATGACTCCGAAACTTTTTTTTGGGTGTAACGGAACGATTCTCTCCATTTTACACATTTTCCAGTGTATCGTATGCTATTTTTAGGGTTAATAATCAGACTCAATAGGATCTTCTCAGAGGCATTCTTATACAGCTCCAGATGTATGCTCTTTGGTTTCTTTTTGGTAACAAGGAACCCCTTCAAGGCAGGGCCACTTTGGCACCGACCCTGCAGGCTAAACCCGGATACTTGCGACCACCCACAAGCCACTTGAATCCGGTAAGCAAGCGGGAGTTGAACACACGAGCAGAGTTGCAGTAGAAATCTCCTTAAAATCCTGCAATTCTTTTCCCTCCAAAGCCCATAGATGCAAGCAGCTAAGGACAGCTTATGGACAATATGGGAGCAGGAATTACCAGCCCTGTTACCTCAAACCCAATCTCTTTCCCTTTCCAGAACCATCGGAAGCCTATCAACCCCATTCTTCTTAGGCATATATGACCAACCTTCACTGGAGTAAGAGAAGCCAAAAAATAGGTGGTTATGAAATTCAACAACACATCTGCAAAGCACACAAAAAGGCTCAATGCTCATTCCCCAATTCAGGAGTCTATCTTTGGTAGACAATTTCCCATGAAAAGAAAGTCATTCAACAAAAGCCCATCTAAGAATCTGATGGGGGACTTACCGAAGAAAAGAATATGATTGCGAAACCAAACACTGCTATAACAAGGAATAACAGGAAACACAACCCTTAAGGCTTGCCAGGCACATTTAGCAGAATAAAGGCCATTCTGATTAAGGTTCCAAATCACTTTATCTTCTTGAGTAGGATCAGGTCTAAGGGAGGGAGTGGTACTTTCAATAATGTTCCTATTGACAGCATTCCTGTGCCTAGGCCAAGACCAAGCGTCCTGTTGAACAACTGCTGCTACTTCAGCATGTGACGAAAATTTATGCCTGCCATATCACCATACTTATTATAAAGGGGCCCTATAGTATGCCAGTTACCAAACAACAGAGAATTAGACTTTTTCCATTGCCACTGATGTAGGTAATACAAGGCTGAACCACTGACCTGAGCTTCAATATCTTCCTAATGGTCCAAGAGGCTTTTATTTTGATGTATATCTTTGTGTGTAATTATATTAGAAGTGATGTCTTTAATCCGTTTCTATATTTTCTATTAAAGAAGCTGTGCTTACACTATTTATTTTGCTCTTTCTTGGCAGAAGTCTAAGAAATTGCAGCTTGCAAGGAGCTGTTCCTGATCTCAGCAGGATAGCAAACCTTAGCTATTTGTAAGTTGGAGCGTTTATCAAGTTCACTAGGTCTTTTTAACGTTAATTTTCTTTAGGAACCATTTACTTGCATAGATTAAGAAAAAAGACACAGCTTACTTCGTCATTTTAGTTTATTTATCCCCTTCCTGCTTTTTGGCTGATAATTCTCTCCTACTAACAGTACTACTATTACAGAGATCTCAGTCAGAATCAGCTCTCAGGATACATACCGTCAAATCCACTTTCTCCAAGTATGACAACAATGTATGTAAATGGACAGTTTGTACAGACTAGTTGCATACGTGTAGAAATTGCTCTATATGTGTTTGGTGCTTTGTCATCTCATTTTATTGCAAGTCAATAGACAAAGCTGCATTTTTATTTTAATATTCAGATTCATAGAACTATAATAGTCAACTTGAGCGCGACGTGATGAAGAGTTTTTACTAATTTCTTGTGCAGTGACCTGTCAAATAACCAACTTAATGGATCGATCCCAGATAGTTACTCAGATCTCCCTTCTCTGCAGAAACTGTGAGTGTCATCATTCTTCTGGGTATTTTGTCTCTTTTTACAAAAAAATTGTATTCGATAACCGTCTTTGAGATTCTCACATAAGGGTCCGGCTACGGTACACACCCCCTTTTTTGGACGTACCATATGCAATTTTTTTTTAAGCCTTTGGATGACAGCAATTCCATCCCAACCCTTGAATAAATAAAATAACTAAAAGATTTTTATTGGGCTACCTAAGTAACCGGTCACTGTAAAATCTCTCCCTCCATTCTCTCTTTCCTGCACGAAAAATTATTCAGTAGTCCCGGACTACCATCTCACCCATCCCATGTGGTGCTCCCTAACAATCGCATGCTGCCACCTAAGCTAGATGTCTGAGGGTGTGCATGCCAAATAAAACTAATGGAAATTCCTGACCAACCCCGTTAACCTTGCCCCAAATCCCAATACGTATCCCTGAAAATATCACAACAATCGATTCTTTTTGCCAATAAAAAAAACAATCGATTCTCAAATTAATTATTAATATGTAGAAGACACGCTAATCAAGTTTAGAATTGATTGCAGGATAATAATTAATCAATTGTAGAATCGATTTAGTTTGAATTATTGGTCAAAAACTAAGTTATTACTTTAACATATATTTACGGTTGCTTGTGGCTAGTATTATGAGACCTAGTAGCTAGCCACAAATTTAGAACTATGATTTACTTTTTATGAGAATTTGTGGTACGTTGTCTTTTCCTTATGAGATATTCTGGTTTTCTTATGATCATTTATGGCCTTATTATGAGTTTTTTATGACTTGTTTAATTTAGTTATGAATGACTTTATGAATTTTGTGGCCTAGTTTATGAATGTTTGTGGCTAAATAAGGTTACCGACTAGATGACCAGTTCTTCAGGTCACATTTTGCTGAGGTGGCACGATTTGAGCCCTTTGTTGGGTGCATATTATATGCCCTGGGTGTGTATTGAAGCATTTCCCCTCACGTAAAAACCTTATGGGGTATTGCCTTTAGGCACGACGTAATGCTTTCTAAACATAGTCTAAATGAAGTATCAAACCCCACTTTTCCGAAGTTTTTTTGGATACAATGGTTGTTTTTAACGCCATCTCACATGAGGTGAGTCCCGGATATGCGTATAGTCCCACCTCATGCGAGAGGAGCGTTACAAATAACTGTGAATCAGAAAAATTTTCCTTCTCCCAAGAAAATCTACTTCTCGAAAATTTTCATTTGAAGAATAAGTTTCAAACATGGTTCATCTAACCAAGTTCATAAAATAGTCTAACACAACAAATGTTACCAAATCTATGTAATTCTGTTAGTTGCATTTAGTGATAGCATCAAAGATATTGAGAATGTATAATCATACGGGATTCCAACTCAAATTCAATTTTCTAAACGTCCACTCACTCAAAAGTGACACACTTATCGCACTTGTTTCTTTAACTGACCTAGAATAATAAAAAAGCAAAATAGTTCCAAGATTACATATAACCAAGTTAGAAGTAGAGTTTGAAACTATATCTACCCAAAAGGCTCCAACAAAAAACCTACAATCTTCACTCCCATACAGATCATGAAACTCCAAATCATCTAAACCAACAGCTCAAGTTGTATTGAACAATAATTTTGTTCTCTTACCTAGTAGTTAAAAAGAAAAAGAATCAGCCGCGATGAATTATTATTGGCCACAAAGAATTACTCCTGGCCGCAGCGAATTACACTTGGTCGCGAAGAATTACTCCTGGCCGCGAAGAATTACTTTTGGTGCGATAAATTGCTTATGGCTGCGAAGAATTACTCTTGGCCGCGAACAATTACACCTGGCCGTGAATTACTCTTGCTGCGATAAATTACTCTCGGCCGCGAAGAATTACTCTCGGCCACAAAGAATGACTTATGGTCTCGCAATTCTTCGCGGCCAAGAGTAATTTTTTTGCTGCCAAGAGTAATTCTTCGCGGGCAGGAGTAATATTTTGAGCCAGTAGTAATTCTTCGCGGCCAAGAATAATTATTTGCGGCCATGAGTAATTCTTTGCGGCCATGAGTAATTCTTCGCGGCCAAAAGTAATTCTTTGTGAACTTCTAATCTCAGCCGTTGGCTTCAATGGTTGAGATGGAGTGTCTTTTTTTTGTCCCCGAAACGCTCCCCTATTTATATATATTCTTCAAATTAGCACAGAATCTGGAAAGTTTTGGTATTCTTCTCTCTTTTCTTTTTTAAAAAAATCACAGAGACATTAATGTATAGAGTAAATAAACCCACACGGCAATTGTGTAATATGTGCAAAAAGTGTGAATATTTTACTGAAAGGGGGAGAATGAGCTTAAACCATTGAATCAAAGTAATCATCTATTGCAACAACTTGTTTTTTGTTAAGTATGGATGGGCCCTACACCTTTCTGTTATGTACTATAGAAAATTAAGTTGAATAAGGAAATTAACTCCAATGCGGAAACATAGGCACATGTATATTTTCGTTGGCGTTCAAGTTTCAACCTGATGAAGGCAAAGATAAAACTATGACTTAGAATTAAGATGCAACAAAATCAATACATTTGCTGCCACCAACATATTGCAATGAATCAAATAACCAAATACATAATTAATCAGTTTTTCCCCTCAATCACTCAACCAACTAAACAATTAGCAATCTGAACACATTTCAAAAAATGATAGGGTCCACATAGAGAGAGAGAGCTCGCGCTAAACGTGTGTGAGAGAGAGAAAGCAGTTTTGGATTCAAAATTGGAATCCGTTTTAGAATTAACGTGTGAGGGAGAGAGAGAGACAACCCTAGATCACGGTAATCGTTTTTTACTGATAACTGTTAGGAAAGTAAGGAAAATTCAAAAATAAGAAATCAGAATAAGATAAGGAACATCAATTTTAGTTTTTCTTTCATCCTTCTTCCAAATATTCATTATTTCCAAATATATTTCTAGTCTTACTACCCGTAAATCTCAGCCATGGAAAAAATATGATACAAATCCGAGGGTCCAAAATATGGAGAATTCAAAAACCGCTGCTCCATATTATAATCAATGATAAATATTTAGCCTTTTCAAATGCTCTTCCATGCATACTTTGTAATGGGCGTGAACGATTGTTTATTACAGGTCGCTCGAAAATAACAATTTGATTGGTTCTGTTGCTGCTAAAATTTGGCAGAACAAGTCCTTCGGTGCAAAGGCTCAACTTGTACTGTAAGAGCTTGCAGCATAGAACTTTTGTTCCCATTTGCAGTAAACAAGTGTTTACTTATATTCCTTTGGCTCTATTTGAAAGCTGTGACTTGCTACTTCACAATGCAGTGATCTTCGGAACAATTCACTTTCAAACATTATAGGAGATCTCAGTCCTCTAGAAAATGTTATCCTCAGGTGCGTTTCTCTTTAAAGTGTTACACACAACGTCCAATGATACTGCATTGTGTGTAGATTTAATTGTTACACAGTCTTGGGTAGAACTCAACCCCAAAAGCTAGCTGTTGAAGTGAGGGTGCCCTCACGCATATATTCATCATATTACTTTGGTACCCAGGCGATGTGGGACTTCGCTTCACATCAGTAACATAGATTTGATTAAACATGATATGCTCTGCCAATAAAGTTCAAATGGGTACGTATGTTGTGTGCTATATGATATAGAATGTGAGGATGAACTTGTTGCATGAGCCCCTCAATTATCAAAGATGGTAGTTGTTCCCTTGTAGTGGCCATTTTTCTGTGTGAAAGAATCACTCTTTCAGAAATTTTATTCGAGGTTGTGTCGCATAATTCTCATCATGTAGTTGTAGTCCAGTCATATGCTCCATATTTCTGGTAGTGTTTCAATAGGATTGCTTCTTAGCAGAGAACGGCTGATGGAAGACCATTTCTTCTTGATACATGCAATATAAGAATTACTAAGACAGTTTGTATGTGTAAATCAATCACACTTGACGAGTTTCATCTTGTTGTTTAGCCCAGAAGAGAGGAATGAGTGAATTGTGCAGAAGGATCTAATCAGAGTATGAAAAGTTCATTTCTTATGCCCATGAAATGAGAAAATGAAACTCCGCCTGGTTCGTGCTTAGAGATGAGAATGTTGAGGTGGATGTGTGGTAAGATTAGACGAGACAAGATTAGAAATGAAATGGTTCTTGAGATGGTAGGTGTAGCACCTATAGAGGAGAAGTTGAGAGAAAATAGGCTAAGGTGGTTTGAGCATGTCTACCGTAGACCAGGAGATGCAGTAGTTAAGAGAGCGGATAAGATAACTTTGGGTAGCAATGCTACGGGGAGGGGTAGACCTAAATTGACATTAGATGATGTTGTGTGCAAAGATATGAAATGGGTTTGTGTGAACAAGTGGCCCTTGACAGAGCTCAATGGAGGAAAAAGATTCATGTAGCCGACCCCAAGTGATTGGGACATAAGGCTCGGTTTGGTTTGGTATGAAATGAGAAAATGAGAGGGGGAAAAGGTGGGGGCAACATTCAACTCTTTATGGCAATCAAAGTTTCGCTGATATAGTGTACCTTGGCATTCATAAACTCCATCCCCAAGTCTTTCCTTATTTAAGAGGATAATATCGTAGTAATTGTGGGTATGTCTTTGGTAAGTAGTTTTTAGTCTGTTTTGTTGTGCCTCTGTGTGCTTAACATTTTATCATCTGTTCTTCAGGCTGCAAGGCAATCCTATCTGCAGCACTTCAAATATAAGAAACAAAGACCAAATCTGTGGACCTGAAGCTGGAGGGGACGATAATGCTCAAAAGTCAACAAATTCAACCGTGATTTGTCCTATTCATGCATGTCCTATTGATAATAACTTCGAATATGTCCCAGCATCTCCACTGCCATGCTTTTGTGCATCACCCCTTAGGATTGGGTATCGGCTGAAGAGTCCAAGTTTCTCTTATTTCGCCCCATATGTATATCAATTTGAGATGTACTTGACACGTTCTCTTAACTTGGACCTTTATCAACTTTCCATTGAATCCTTTGTCTGGGAAAAAGGACCTCGTCTTAGAATGTATTTGAAGCTTTTCCCTCTGGAAAGGAATCTTCACTCAAGTATATTCAACACAACTGAGATTATAAGAATTAGAGACATATTCACATCTTGGACATTTCCTGGAAGTGACTTGTTTGGCCCTTATGAGCTTCTCAACTTCACTCTTCTTGGACCCTACTCATTTGGTAAGCACTCCAGCTGAGAACTTTTTCGTGATTGAATTTAAGTATCAAGGACCCCCATTTTTTAGAATCCTATTCCAATATCTTTTTTGTGGTTAATTGAAGTTTCAAGAAACCATTGATTTTGAAAACCAATTTTGTCTGTGGACTTCGGAAGAGGATTCTGGCAGCCACCCCAAGTAGTTCGATTTATGGCTTGTCTGAGTTGTGCTTGCTTATATTTATGTGCAGATATTAATCACACTGGGAAGGTACCATATTCTCGTATTTTTTTCATGTAGTACTGACTTGAATTTAAGACCTAATGCTTTTGGGAGCAAAATGAATGTAGTTTTGCTTCCAAGGCAAAAGGGGAAACCTTTGTAGTTGCATCTAGGCATGACTGATACATCTAATATATTACTGAAAGCTGGCTACATGCGCATTGATTCCAAAAGGATAATTTGGACAGCAATAAGAGCTTGCTAACTAGCTGGCATTGCCTTCCCAAAGTGGAAATTGTGTGGATTAGTGAAATTAAGCACATTATAAATAGTAAAAAGAAAAAGGAATGGCATGCAACGGACCTAAATCATTTGCTCAAGTGACTAGGTTGTACTTTGACTACACGGATGGGGCTGCATTACTGCAGATTTTTCATGCAAGTTGAGATTTAAGAGGCCTCAGGGACCCAAATATAGGATCTAAGAAAACATATCAGCCAAATGCATACGGTATGTGCTTGGTTTTGCGAGGGGATTGCTTGACTAAACTGGATGACTTGTATCTTTGAGAATCGAAACTGGACATATGCTTATTCTTTTCTAGCCATCTGAATTTCACGTCTTTCATGGAATGTTCCTACAGGCACTCCTGAACTAAAGAAAAACTAGGCAGAATGTTTGAGTAGGTGTGTTTATTTTATTTTTTTGGTAATGAGTAGGTGTAGGTGTGTTTATTTGGATTGGAAATTTTCCCTTACCTGAGTTTTATTGTTTGTAGTGAACCGCGAGACTCAAGGGAAAAGTATAAGTAAGGGGATTTTGATAGCTATTGTCTTACCAGCAATTGCCGTTGCTGCTACAATATCTGCATTACTCACATTGTTTATTGCTAGAAGACAGGCTAGGAACCGGCATACCCTTTCAAGAAAGCATTTTTGTAAGTTGTTTTATGTTAATATTGATGCTTCTCTTTGCAATAGCTCCTTATCATCTGGAGGAATTCAAAGAAAGGAAACATGAAATCCATTCTAATATTTGCAGCCTCAAAGTTGTATATAAAAATTGATGGTGTTAAAAGCTTCAGTTTTAGAGAAATGGAGTTGGCAACTAACCATTTTGATAGCTCAACTCAAGTTGGCCAAGGAGGTTATGGGAACGTTTATAGAGGAATTTTAGCTGATGACACAATTGTCGCCATAAAAAGGGCAAAAGAAGGATCTTTGCAGGGCCAGAAGGAATTCTTGACAGAGATAGAAATGTTGTCAAGGTTACATCATCGAAATCTAGTTTCATTGGTTGGATACTGTGATGAAGAAGGCGAGCAGGTATATTTGGTTGGTTAGCACACCCGAACATTGTTCTTTCTTTTCCTTCCTTTTTCTTTTGGAACTTTTTGGAGATCATTCTGTGCCAAAGATCAGTGTTTGGTGGTCTGCCTAACATTTCAGTATTCCACTCCTTAAAAATTGATTCAAGATGGAACTGATGCTCACTTGATATGATGCCTGAACTCGTTTTTTTTTTCTATTCCTTCTATCATTCTGTTAATTTAACTGGATCAAATTTCTAGTTCTGTTTCATACTCTTGCTTATGCTCATCATAGCAGGCTCTGAAATCTAAATCTCTCTCATATCTTTCTTACTCACATATTGGAACTAAACCATGCTCTAGTTAAGTGATTTGTTCTGTTATAGCTGTACCATCAGCAAACAGATAAAGATTATCTTAGTGGGAGTTGACAAGTTTATTAGGAGAAAATATTAGTTTCATAAACTGGAACATAGTCACCCATTGCAACACGGAACATTGCAATTTACAAGATTACTAGTTGACAATTGTCTCTAGGAATGAATTGATTCCTCGAAAAAAGAATTTCCTTTTGCACTTCTACCCAAGACATGCTAGAGTTTTGTTGGACGTTCAGTTTTGTTTAATGTGGAATATAACCTTTCCCTGTATACTTGATACCTTTTAGTTTTGAAAAACATAGTTTTCCGTGCTTACTTGAAAACTTAAGATGTGGATGCTTCTGTTGTCCAATGAACAGTCTTGTTGCTGTTCAATGTTTATGTGCCAATATCTTTCCAATGTTGAAATTTATTCATGTAATTACATTCTTGGTGCATTTGCAGATGCTGGTTTATGAGTTCATGCCTAATGGTAGCTTGCAAGACTGGCTTTCTGGTAATGAAGTTTTTCATATTATAAGTTATAACTTACAATTCTGTTCTCCGGTAAGATTTTTGTGCTTGGATAGTTCCTTCTTTCCTTTTCTCTTTTATTCTTTATTGCTCCCCCTTTCTGTTATTCCTTTCCTTTTGGTGCTGAAGTTCACGGTACTGTTCTAAAAAGTTTTCGGTTCTACGTAATAAAAAATTGAATGGTAGAGTATATCTTTTTTTACTAGGACCTTAACGCTATTTGGGTGTACATGAAAATAAACCTTTAATGTCTTTTCCATTCTGATTTGCATCAATTGGTAGATGCTTAGGTGACTTCAAATCTGGTGGTTTTACATCTTTGTTCAAGTGTTCTTCCTAAGCTCTAATTGATGGCTTCTGAAATTTGACAGCTAAATCAAAGGGAACCCTGAATTTTGGCGTGAGGTTGCAAGTTGCATTGGGTTCAGCAAAGGGAATCCTTTATCTCCACACTGAAGTTCATCCCCCAATATTCCACCGAGATATCAAGGCCAGCAACATATTGCTGGACTCTAAACTTACTGCTAAAGTCTCCGATTTTGGTCTTTCCCGGCTTGCACCAGTTATGGATGATGAAGGGACTGAACCTGTTAATGTATCCACAATTGTGAAGGGAACACCAGTAAGTCTGACACTGCTAGCTATTTGATTATATAAAATCAAGAAACTGTGCCAGAAATTGTTTTCTGAGACACTAGTATTTCTGAATGTATACATTTTTTTCTTTTTATAAGGTTTTGGTAAATATCTATCCAAATACTAAAAGATAATGGGGACTTTCCCTGCGTTCCCATAAAGCTTTGAAGTAATGAAAGATCCCCAGTGGTGGTTTATTTTTAGGCTACCCATTGTTTCAAAAACTTCAACATTCAGGAAATGTACCCCAACAATGTATATCAAACTATCTAACAGCCCCTATGTCGTGAGATCCCGTCTAGCATTTGGATGGACAGGCATATTGAATTGGACGGTGTGCACTTGCACAAGTAGAACAAAGTCACATGCAAGTTTATTTGTTTGTTTAAATATATGCATCCATGAAACGACATCATATACAGAATGAAGGTCATACATATAATTGGGACGACTTACATATGCAAGATCTAACTTTTCCAGAACTGTGAAGGCTCAATTGTTTTGATTCTCTATAAATTTGGTTATTGCATGATGTGCCTGCAGGGTTACCTTGATCCTGAATACCTCTTGACCCGTAAATTTACGGACAAAAGTGATGTTTATAGCCTTGGTGTTGTATTTCTGGAGATCTTGACTGGAATGCGACCAATATCACATGGAAAAAACATTGTCCGAGAGGTACTTAGTCTGCCTTTGTCATTTATTATTGGTACATCGAAATCTCATTGAAGAAACATAAGACAACTGTCTAGATAGGCATATCTTTCAAAAATTGGATCACATTAATGCAAGGTCTTTACCAATTAGTATTACAGGGCAGAATGTTAAGTGAAGAAGCCTTTAACAGCTCCGAATTGAGGGGCTTCAAGTCTGACATCAAAACTGACCTTGGAAGAACGTTACTCTGGTTCTACCATCTTTGGATCCCTTCGAGTCTATAGTCTCTTTCCCGCCATGGATACACCCCATGGGAAGCAAGCAATTTTCCCTATCCAATTTTGGAAATACTTGCCAATCCAACAGAGTTGTGAAGGGTAGGCCAGTAGGGTTAATTGACTCACCTGCATATTTTCCCAGCAAGTCAATGAGACTCTTTCTCACCTTTTTCCTTCTAGTTCTCCAGGACCGTCATCAAACTTTGTTGCATTTCCAAACCTTCTCAGGCTAATTGCGAACTTTGAGGCCTCAGTTCTGTTATGGATCTTACTGGTGTCAAGTATACCAGTCCATCCTTCTCTCATGGAAGTTAATGATTTCCAGAATTTTCACCATTGTTCAAACAGAAAAATTCATCCTAAAAATGAAAAACAGGCTGCCCGGGATAGTATTATGATTTACATCAGTTCTAGTTCTGCTAAATGTGCCTTTGCAGTAATGGGGTTTCTTGACATGGTGACGTACTTTGAGGGTTTCACGAGGGAAAGGATGAGGACCAATGACAACTTTTGACTTGCAGGTGAATTTGGCTCATGAATCAGGCACAATGTTCGTGGTTATAGACAGCAGAATGGGTTCCTACCCTTCAGAATGCGTGGAGAGGTTTGTAGCTTTGGCACTCAGGTGCTGCCAGGACAAGCCAGAACAACGGCCTTCAATGTTGGATGTGGTGAGGGAGCTGGAAAACATTCTCCGAATGATGCCAGAAACCGGCCTAGACTTGTCAGTATCTGAATCCAGTTATTTTGGTGAATCAACTCCCTCATCTTCGCTGGCCTTTGTAAGCAGGGATCCGGTTTCGTCTTCAAATATGTTGGGGAGTGATCTAGTCAGTGGTTCCATTCCCACCATAATACCTCGCTGACATCCTGGAATTAGAAACACTTGTAATTTGATGTACAGTGCTAAAAGATGGTGTAAAAATTGATGTGCTTCCTAGAATTGTTGTCCTTTATATGATCTAAAATGTATATACGCTTGGAAAGATAAAAGCTGATCCTTGTACGTACCATTCAGTGGGCTTATGGTTCTAGTTTAGATTCGTGCATACACAATGTAGTATTGAGTGAGTATAGCTCACTTTATCTCGACTAGAAATCGTCATTATGCAGATGCGCATGATTAACCAAATAATGCACCAACAAAACTAATTAATGACGGGAAATATACGGAAGGAAGGAAACAAAACAAATTGACCACACATAAAGGGCATTAGCGGATGATGCTCGGTCAAGGGTCCATCTGCTAAGGACGAAGGGAAGGTGTGCCAGGGATGGTCGTGAACTTTTGATAACCACTACAGAAATTCAAAGAAAATTTTCATAATTAATGTAAGGATAATGAACACTCAAGTTTTTGAACGTATTTTGATCCTTTTTTTTTTGTAAGTATTCGTGAAATAATATGAAATGACTTAATTACCCCCCAAAAAATGACATCACTCCTCTGTTCATGTGTTACTCATTTGTCTTAATTATTACTATAAATATAAATTAATGTCCACAAAGTCACATTTTTTTGAAGTTAGCTTGTCTTTTCTTTGCAATAATAATCTTCGCATCACGGAAGTTACATTCCTGACTTTGTCTCTGCACCAGGTGGGGTTTTTTTTTTCTAGCTCTGAATGGTTTGAATGCCACTTTCCGTAGTCATATATTTCCAATAACCTACATACTATTCGATATTCAAATACAAAAAGTCTAGTAACACAACTTCCAGAGATAACTGTGTTCAAAACTGTCCGATATATGTTGGCTCACATGCATCGAAAGGCTATAACTACAATTCTATCCGGAGTTGTGTTTTAAAGTGGTGTTCCTAGCTTTGCTCGTTCAAATAAATTCATTCGTGTTCAATTTGGGATCCTTCAATTTGTTGCTTGATTGGTGGCATTATATCCGCTACACAGTTAAACACGACCTTAGGTTTGAAATTAGTAATACTGCTGTCAGCAATACAATCTTCTTGTTTTTGTTTGGGAAAAAGATGGCAGTACTACTTAACGAGACGAATTAGCAAAGGCTTCCGAAACCAAAGCTCAACATCATCACAAGCTGAAGTTCTCCACAAGATTAAAGGCTGGAGAACCATAAATACAAATTGGGAGAAGAAGGTTTTAGAATTAGGATTCTGATACCCAAAGTTGCTCCGTCCGTATCCTGAGGAAACAATTCATTGGACCAGATAGACCCCGCTTTCAACCATCAAAACTAACATATACTGACAACCATACTTAAATTACCAGGAGAAAAGAAGAAGAAAACAAACCAAGCTAACCATCAGCTGTTGATCATCTTCAAAACAAGCTAGTAGGATAATTCCAACATAGAAAACAACTAACTATGGTTCAATAACCCACTTAATGTGGTTTATTCATAGATAGATTAAAAAACAGAGAGAGACGAGAAGGTTAAAACTTATGAAGCTCAGCACAGCCACTTGATTGAGTTTCAAATTACTTTCAAGTCGACTGATTGCTTGAAGAATCCTCGCTCTCATTAAGCAACTTCTCCTTCTTTTCAACCGATCCATCTTCATCTGTTGTAACCACCACCTTCTTCTCTTCACCCACGCTTTGCGAACCCGTTAATCTTGCCAATACCACAAACGACATTCCTCCTAGGACATTGTTCAAGCATCTCAGAACCACCACCGACGACTTAAATGCCACCGGCGGAAGCGCATTAGCTAGCAAAAACTCCACCCCATTCAGAGTTTGGTATCTCAAGTTACTGCTCAAACCCATGTGAATTGCCCAGGTACCTGCATTCAAAATCATAGGTGGAGCCTTATTTGGTGTCTCAAATTCGGGATCCATCTTCTTTCTCAACTTTATCAGTCCATTTGAGAGCGCAGTCCCAACTAGCCCTGCCGCGAAACCCACAGCAGCAAATAGAGTTCCTTTGTACACAAAAGTTCCCAACCGATTGACAAGACCGTAGGATCCAGGTTCAAACATGTGGCTGGTAGGGCAACTGGCGAAAATTGAAGGGAGGGTGGCAGAGGAAGCAGACACGGTGGGTGCCAATAGATACATGAGTACAAAATTGAGAATGCATCCGACAACTAGAGTTGAAAACACAAAATCAAGCTCGTTGAGTCCGAAATTAGGACGAGACGCCATGTCCCCAAGAACACAAGCGGTTACACCAACCAATTCCTCCATTAGAACCTTGAATGGGAATTGGGGATCTGCAGCAACTCTTGATCTCCATCCATTCAAAAAGGCCCCAATCGGGCCAATCCACGAGGAGGAGGAGGAGGTATCATCAGAATCTTCATCTCCGCTCCACCCATCACTGCTGTCACCACCTCCGCTGCTGCTGCCACCGCCATTTCCCCATCCAGCGCCGTCACTGCCATTGCCACCACTACTAGCGCATGGAAGATGGAATTTTTGGAGGAGGTTGGGGAGGAAGGATTCGGCACGGAGAGGGGAAGATGAAGGAGGCAAGGATATGATAGGGAAGGAAATTGATTGGTCAAAAAGGGGACGATTTCCGAAAATCCGATTGGAGTTGTTCCATGAGATAGGAGGAAACTGAATGAGTCGAGCAGTAACAGGCATCTTCACCCCAAGAGGAGCTTCAATTTTAAACCGGATTTGAATATTGGTTCCACCTTTTTCTTCACCACGAACAAACCCTGATAAAATAAACGATTAAATCATGGTATGATCGCATTAAAACAAGAAAGATGTGAACTTTAAGCAGCGCCGGCCCTAGCCGATAGTAGCTTACAAAGGCGTTGCTTCAGGCCCCCAAAGAAATGCTAAAAAGAAGGCGGACCTAAATGCATAGAAAGTACAACAACTGAGTTGAATCTTTGAATGGATTCACTCCTGGTGTGTGGATCGGACTCCTGAAGGTGTGTACTTTTTTACTAAACCCCATATTCTGGTGTTTGAATGATACTCTCCTTGTTTACATGTTCAAATAGGCTTCAATGTAAAAATCTCAATTACACATAGGAAAACGAACAACAACAACAGCAGCAACAACAACAACAAACAAAGAGAGAGACAGAGACTAACAGAGAGTGAGAAAGACGAACAGAGAGAGAGAGAGAGAGAGAGAGAGAGAGAGAGGAAACCTGCTGTAGTTGTTGGGCTGGTAGAGATTCGGATCGATTAGAAATTTTGGGGTACAGGCAAATATATATGTCCCAATAATTACATAAATGTCCTATATCTTGATCCGTGTCTCAATTTACTCCCTGTGCTTGTATTTTTTCCAGTTTAAAGTATCACAAGACTTCTAATCTAGCAACAATACCAAATGGCGGCAAAAACCAACCTTTTGAAAAAATTTGTTCAAAATCTTAAATTTCGAGTAATCACACCACATGCAATCAAATTTTATGGTGTATTAGTGCATGCCCGTGCCTAAAGGCACAGCTCCGAATCGATAGGAAAAAAATTATTCTTGAATATCCCTCTAACCTCTTTAACGCAAAAAGGCAAAAAAAAAAAAAAATTCAACATAACATCCTTTTTCACTCATCAATATTATTAAAAAAAAAAACTCAAAATAATTTAGTTTTTTTTTCCGAAGAAACAAGGGGAAGAATTGTGTGTATTCTTATAAAAATGGTTGTTCCTTTTTCGCGTATGAATCCAAAAATGATTGTTTCTTTTTTAATGTAGGAAAATCAACCTAAAAGGAATCAACTTAAAAACAAATATGGAATTGAATGTAAGGAAATCAAGTTTAGAGAAATCAATTAAAAAATGAAGGGGTGTATATTTATTCATTTAATCTGACGGCTATAACCTTATCAGAAAGTACGATTGAACAGCTATAGATGCTACCTTATTTGTATGCCTAGACATTATTAAAGAAAACTGCTCTGTTTTATAATATAGATTGTTGTGGACTGAAAATCTAAACTACATATCATAATACTGTCATTGTGGTGTTTGAAGATTTTCAAACTAATATGAATTTGTGTACTTGTTTGTGTCCATTGAGACTCGGGAGTGTTTTTAGCACGACTGGAACAAAACCTTTTTTCTTAAACAAAAATCGATGATCAATATGATTTTGGAGAATTAATTATTTCACAAACGTGTCTGATCACATAATTAATACGGAGGCTATAGTTTTTGAATCTATTACGTAGTAGTATATCTCTAAGATTCTCATACTAGAATCCGGAAAAGATCAATGTCACGGAGACAAAGTCATACATTTGCAAAGAGGTATTTTTATTGTATTCATCTCTCTTTTGTTTTTTTGGTATTTTAAGATTTCATGTTTTAGTATTTTTTTAGTGAGGGTTTGTCGCTACAATGATTGCTGAGCAAAACCATTTAAAAAAACTCTACTTATGAAGAAGGAAAGCAAAAGAATTTGGAGTTCCGGGCCCATCAACAACTACTTTTGTGTTGTGGACTTCTCATCAAAAGCCCAATCAAGATTCCTTCATTTTCTAGCCATAAATAAAACTCAATTCCCTCTGCGGATCCAAAAAAAAAAAAACCTCAATTCCCTCTTGCTGTTAAAGCTTCTTAGGGTCTTTTTGTCCAGGTGCATGTTAGAACTTCGTAGGGTCTTTTTGTCCAGGTGCATGTTAGAACTTCGTAGGGTCTTTCTGTCCAAGTGCAGGTAGCCGCATCTTCACACTTACGGCTCTAGAACGGAGATTCTTTGAACCCTAGTTTGTCCGTTCTTCTCCAGACATGACTACCAGCAAAAATAAGTTTTAACAAGCTAATCACAAAGGGAAAAAAAACAATCATAATGCCTTGATATATTCAAGTCAAATACGAACTTAGTCAGATCACTACGATCCTTTTTCATACAGAATCGAATACAAGTGATGAAAATAAATCACAAATCATGAGACATAATACAACTACAAAATTCAATCCATTTGCTTAACACCTTCGGCTGCATTGTACTAACACTGTAGTCCACTCAAGACATGGCTACTAACAGATGAATAAATTCAATGGATAATGAGGCTTACAACATCGGACATCCCCAAACCAAAATTCAAACCCAACTGCCCAACTACATAGAATCAAGCTTTTTTCTCTTTTGTTTTCCCTGATTTGATTTGTCTTTCAAAAATTAGACCAAAATAAAAAGGAAGCTCAACTAGAAAACTCACCACCAAAGTCTGGTAACCTTTTTTTTGGGAGCTATGCATAATTGAGGCATACCCAAGCATTATACCAAGAAGCAATCAGTAGACACAAATTTTCAACACCAATAGATATGTGGGCCTAACGGCCCGTTTTTGCGCGTTTCATTCCGCTCGTATTGAAAGGTGAAACACTACCACTAGGCCCAGGACTCTCTTCTCTGAAATTGGAATTTAGCATAGCTAGCTCACGCAACTGCTGCCTCTTGATAAAATCCTGCGACTCATCCTGCACAAAGAACAAGAATGCCAAAAAAAATGAGAGCGCAGAAATTGAGACAGCCAATCCCATAGACTTTGTTCTGCTACAAAGCTACATACTCCTTGTTAACATGCATGGGCGAGCGGAAATGGATTGAAAAACTGACTTCATTTAAATAAGGCGCTGACTCTGCCAAGGACACTGGCCTGCTCAACAACGGACTAAACTGCCAGAGAATGACTTCTAAATGCCAAATAAATGATTTCAGTAGCCAAAAACAAAAAACGGATTGAGGGAAAGAACAGCGAGTACGATGTTGCTCATTTTCCTCATTTTGCATCTACTCTGCTAGATTTTTGTTATTAAAAAAAATGAAAGCATATATATCTGATGGGAAAGAGCAAGGGAGATAGTTTACTTCTCCAACTAAAAGGAGGAGCAAAATTAAAAATCAACATGTACAGTACGAATTAGGACAAAACATTTTGGTCTAAGTAGACATAATCTCCTTCGAAATTATGTTCAAAGTTTTAACAGAAACTACTTGTCAAGTAGAAGAGTCAACATTGCAGGAACTTAATCATGTGTACTGCATAGTTACCATTCAAAGGGATACAAACCAGATAGTCCAGTGATGGATGCCTCACCCCATTATCCTATCTCCCTTCCCAGTAAGTTATCGTAAATTTGTAATATAAGTCACAAGTATGCAGCCATTAAAGCAGGAAATGAAAAAGTATATCTGATTTCCATAAAGCAGGCTAGAGGAAAAATCAGGTTTGAGATAAATACCACTGGTTTGAGCAGTTCTTCAATGATCTCCTGTGCCTGTCTTAGCCTCAAATCAATAACATTGGCAGGTAAATCAGCTTCGATCAAGATATGGAGCTGCTCATTCAGGTGCTCGTAGCCTGGTCTTCCTCGTAGCTTCTCTTCCTAGAGATTGCAAAAGCACAGAAGCAAAATTAAGCTCACAATTTACCCAAAAAAAAAAATTAAGCTCACATGCTAAGACCACTTCTAATTAAAAACAAAGCAGAAGATATTCAACAGATCTACTTCTCGTATTGTGTTCCCTTCTCCACTGAGTTCTAGCTGAACCCTCATCCAGAAACAGTACTATAATGAACCCAATAAAAAACAATTACCCAGTACGTACCTTGTCTGGGTCCTTTATTGATCCCTTTCCTCGGATGTAAACACGACATCCTGTAGTAGCTTCCACCCTTTTCAGTGAATTCCCCCTAGGGCCCAGAAGACGCCCAACAAAATTAAACTACCTTCCATAGACAAGTCAATGGGTTAGTTACCATTCTTCCCAAAACAAAAGCTTTCTACTCAAGGATTTGGCTTAGAATTAGAAGATTCTGTGAGATTATTCCTCATGCTTGGGATATACATTCAGAAGTTCAATGGGGCATTTCCAATTGTGAGAGAGGTTCTATCCAATCTCTCCTTTTCAAACTTAGCCTCTCAGCCTCTATCTATTACATTTGGAAGGAGAGGAATACTAGAATCTTTCAGCTTATCAGACATGATGTTGCTATTGTTGATAAGCAGATTGTGAATGAAGTGAAAGCCTGTGCAGTCTCATGGAGGAAGATTCCTAAGACTACTGAAAATATTAGGATTTGTCTGGGGTGGGGCATTCCTGAGATAGTGTTTGGTCCAGCTTAAATTTGCTTTCAATTGTCTGTGCCCATTGTTTTATGGGCTTTGCTTTCGCTGTTTTGTATTTGATTTTCAGTCTTGTATTGTTCAATTCCTTCTCAAGGTTTTTCCTTGAGTTTTTGGGTGTTGTCCCATTATAAAATTGCCCTGTTCCAAAAAAAAAAAAAATGATTGAACCTTATGTAACACTAAAAGCTTACATTTGGATAAGTATCCACTGGAATATCTAAACGCAAAATCTTCTTCACTGTATATGAACTAGGACTTGCCGGCGCTCCTTGCCAGTCCATCGTCATCCCCGGGTGTCCACTTAATCTCTGCAATGTCAGTGCCAAAAACCATTGTTTCTTTTCGTAAATTTTTAAGGGAAACAATCAAACAGAGAGGCGAGGACCTTATATACAGGAAGAACACATGACAATCACAGTTCTGTGAACACGCCTACAGAGAGAGACTCCAAAAGTACCAACGCTCAAAGGAAGTTGGACTTGACTTCTACTTCAAACATTTACACAGCCAAATACCAATAACACCGAAAAGGTATACATGCATCAGCACAACAACTAGGAACAGGACAGCGTGTCTTACAAAAACTTCTTTACCGAGACATGATATATTCTAAAATACAGTTAATTTAAGATATCCCTTCCATAGAGAACTCCCTCGCAATCGTAAACCAAGAAAGCTTCTCTCTCTCTCTCTCTCCGTCACCGATTTGTATTGGACCATTGATGGAGTGAGATGGGAATTTTGTTCAGATCTCCAATTGATAAATTCAAATCTCTACCCATCATCATAAATGCATTTCAAGCTACTCCACATCTCAACTTCTGAAGAAACAGAGCAGCAGTTATACACTGAACACCCCCACAGGCTTCAATATTGAACTTTGAAGGTTTTTCGCTAATCTAGCAAGATGGAAATGGGTTTAAAATTCCCGAATGAAGCAAAATGGAAATGGGGGTTAAAATTACTGAATGAAGGATATGTGGTCAAAATAAAACCAAGTTAGCAATTTAGATTAACAAGCTTAAATAATCTGTTTGAAAATGTACTAGAAATTCACAAACAATTGTATCTTAAATTAATGAGCTAGCATTTCTTGTTAATCGACAACATGGTTTGGCCTAAAAACTTCTGCAATAGCGCAAGTTCCACAAGTTGCCGACCACCTTAGATTAGCACAACCACATAACACACAAAAGAAAGATTTGAAGTCAAAACTATAAAAGAACATAATAAAACAGACACAGTGGGAAAAATCACCTCTATTATAATTGATACTATTTCATATATTCACTGTTACAACTTGTTTGGATATACTGCGAAGCAGTGGTGAGATATTGCGGTAGATTAATCAACAAGAACCCCATCCAACTAGCATTGAACAATCATAAACAGGATAAACAGTTGGGAACACTACCAATAAAAGTGTTTCAGCTCATTACACCAACTCTCTAGTTCTAGGCTGTCATGATCCAACATTGTATGTCTGTAAGCAGTATTCATGAAGAAAATGGATGACATCCAACTATTCAATGTAGCTTGGAAAATGAAAAAAAGATGTAAATAAAGATGAAATGATCTTATCAAAACAAAAAAAAATTGAAATGATATACATTAATAAATCGATGCTATAGTGAAACTGATGAGTCCACTTGCCTCATGAGGAAGACCATTCCAGCCACCCAGTCCTGGTCCTGTCACATTTGACATAAGGTTTGAAGAAGCCATGGGACTGGGGCTTCTGTGCCGCAATCTGTCAAGTTCACCAAATCCTTGATTGGGCATCATCCCCGACACCCGCAGAATTTCTGGATACAATAAAGGAGCAGTGGCAATAGGAGTTAACCTCCCCAATCAGTACGGGAGAAAAAATGCACCATAGAAACGGGGTCATTCTAACTAAATAAATCACGAGACAAAAGAATTCGTACAACTGCAAGACCTACAAGCCTGCTCAACGAATGTAAAGGGCCATGCATTAATTTAAAATGCCAAATAAGGGAACAGAATCACTTAAAATTTAGCAAACTCCCAAACTAATGGTTAGTGGCAAGAACGGCACTAATAAAGACAGCTTGGTGGATCTCTTTCCTCAACCTATCCTTCTATAGTTCAATACCGGGCCTACCGGCAAATAACTAGTCGGATGTCCTAGAATGCAAATTGAACTCCCAAAGTAACCACACCGATAAATACTGCTCCAGCAACAGAAACAGAATTCCGACCTCCTAGTTTCCACACCAGCCTCCAGATAATAAAATACAATGAGACCAAAGGACAAGTTTTCAAGTCTACAATGATATAGCTACTTTATGCAGCATTTCTCATACGAAGTAAGCAACCACCAATAACATATAAAGATGCATTTAAATGATGTTGCGATCAGCACATGTAAACTTAAAAAAAGGAATCAAGCGGTCAGAAATCATTCCATCGTCATGTGCTATACAATTCCACCGAAAAAACTGAGCAATGTTTGCCAAAGCTCACATAAAAAGGCAATTATGCTTCGGTAAGACAATTTTATGTACTGCAAAAGCAGTCCAGCAGATGATTCCAAAGATTATCGGAACATTTAGCATTCCCTTGAACATTGATTACATTCACTATACTTCAATTACCAAGACAATTTTTTTCCCCCTTCATGTTTACAGCATTTTTTTGTTGAAGGAGTGGCTTCAAACATAGGACATCTCCACTTGCCTACGGAGATATTAAACTTGACCCACATTGTGAAACAACTTACTTCAGTGTCTCACATACTGTGCCGAACATGATTGACCGACTAGTTAAAAAGAGAGATAAATGAAGAGGGACGCATGAATGAAGATCAAGTACAGGACCAAAAATAAATCATACTATGGCTCATGAAGGTAAACATTGTCGAGTAAGATCAACTAGTACTCTGGGCCGAAAAACAAAGACAAGTCCAGTGCCTAGAAGTTTCTGAAACACTCATAAGATTAACCACACAAAACCTAGAATAAAAACAGAGAAATGGTGATATCAAACTAACCTTGATTCAAGAGTCTGCTACATATTGGAAGGACCTGAGTGAAAGGTGAAATCTTTTGATGCTCCGCCAACAGCTCCGACAAGTAGTGATTGCTGCTGCACACTCAGACAGACACGGACACGTGAAAATGAATGAACCCCGAAATCGATCCAACCCACATGGATAATCTTCAAGTGACTGGAAAGCATATTATCCAAACCAAAGATGAAGAACTATCAAGAAGTGATTATTATAAGAAGCATAAACGTACCTGTTAATAATGTCTGGGGCGCCTCTAATCTGCGGAGAAGCAGCTCTGGCTGGTGAGAAGTTGGGATTGTAGAGACCTGACATCGGATATTTCGACCAAAAACTTTTACTTTCAATTCAACGGTTTAGGGTTTAGCGGCAGTACAGACAGATAGAGAGAGAAGGAAAAGTGGGTTTGGTAGAGAAAAGGAAGGGTCGAAGCTCGAAAGATCTGCGAAATTTGCAGAAAGCTAGAGGGAAAAAAAAAAAACCCTTGCTTATCCCAAAAAAAAAAAAAAAAAACCCTTGATTTATTTATCGGTACATGTGTCTATAAATTTATTTTGACCGCAACATTTAAGATGAAAAGGGAAGAAGCTGGTAGAAGTGGAAATAAAAGTAGAGCTGAATTGTTTCCGGTTTTTTTTTTCCTCTTCCCTCTATATCGTGGGGTGAGTGATGAACATGAAACGAGATTTTTTCAGAGGTGGGGTTAAAAATGGGTGGTTTTCCAATTTCACAGTGGAACGAGGAGGATGAAGAAGTGATTCCTCTTGGAATTCACATTTGTACGGAAGTGTAATAAAGTAATTGGTGAGTGTCACTGTGAGCTACTATGAATGAACAGAGAGAGAGAGAGAGACAGGTGGTGGACATGCAGTAAGTCCCGGGAGCAGAGAGAGAAGTGGTTCCCACACCCTCTTCCTCCGCAGCATGCGGCCAATTACAATTTATGCCGTAAACCAAGCCAGTCCCAGCTGGACCGTATTACAGAGAAAAGTGGCCGACACCAACCCCCAGACAGCGCCGTTTCCCCATAGGCATAGCACGTGGTAAGCATTTTTTGGCCGCTCGGCTCAACAGTGAGAAAATACGAAAGGAAAACAGTGATACGGCTGCGCGTGTTCACTCACCCTCCTCTTCCCTCTACTAGGTTAATGTTTTGGGGAAAGGTTCGCGGGTCAATTGAACCAGTTTCCGCCCAAGCAGATTGACGCCATTGATGGAAAATCAGAGCTTTAAACTTCATAGAACCACGCCGTTGTTTGGGCGAAGTCAGATAATGTGCGAGCGAGTGGGTGCAAGAGCGTGAACGATAAAATATTCTTCAAAAATCTCACAAACAAATTTTGCGGCCAACGGGCTTGTAGTTGTTGCCGAATGATATTTCCTCACTTCTTCCATATAGGTAAAGTGAGGGTTCGATTTTCGCCAAAAGCGCAAGTATTTGGCATGGTGATTTAAGCCTTTTGAGCTTGCATCATCCAGATGTCGCTTAGCAGTACCCATTCTCAAACACTTTAGGAGTATGTTAGACATGGCTTCATTTGTTTAGACTTTAGACTAAAATATTTTTCTGAAAAATGTACTCCGTATTATTTATTTTTTAGTGTTTAATTGTGCAAAAGATAAAAAAAAACATTTTACCAGATAAAACAATATCTTCATATGATTGAAAATGTATTTTGCTTGAAACGATCGTAAGTCATTTTTCGAGTTTTGGCTTTGCTGCTCGACTAAAAATTACATTACTTTACTAGTTTCATAAATCTGAACCAAAATCCTAACCTATAGGGTTTGTTCTAAAAAACTTTTCGTGTAAAGCAAATATCAACCAAACACAGCAAAACTAAAACGAAATTTTTGATTTTGGAAAATCATTTTAAATGAAAAATTACATTGGGAAATTTTTTACAGTAGTACTTTGAAATAAACGAAGAGCGGAGGCCGAAGGATGTCTGACCGTTTGACAGCCCCCGTCTTCAACATTCCAAAAAACAACGATGCTCCCTTTTCATCAGGACTTCGCATCTTGAACATGCGATTTTATTCAAAATGACGTACAACGTGTAATTGGTAGATTGCGAACTCATCCGGGATAATTTTTTGATCGAAACTGTTCAAGTTGTAGAATTTTCCAATAATATAAATGTGCTATAAAATCATATTAATCTATTACTGATTAGTATACAATCGGAGATGATTAAAGTGAATTTTATTTTTGTGAAAATATATTTAAAAAATTGGTCTAAGATCCACTATAGCATGTTTCTAACCCACATAAAGTCCATTGCATTTAAAAAGGGAAATAGTGCCTGACAGATTTACCCTTTCATTCAAATCCCATCCGTTTAGCCCATTATCCCCCATTATCACTTATACGTTTGAAATCACTCAAAATTCTCAGGAAATAACAGTTACGTTGGATCAGTTTCGTATCTAACGTTATTTTACTTATATAACGTTATATAACATTGTATATTCTGCTTTGTAGAGTTACATCTTGATCTCAACTACTTTGTTGAATTTTTTTTGAGTTTTGCTGCACAAAAACTCTCATATAACATTATATTTTCACTTTATTGAATTGGTCCACGCAGCGGCCTCAATGACTTGCTTCTAGTAACAATAATAGATCTCGTAACTTCTTTCCCTTCTTCACAGTCGACTTCACAGGTAACTTAATACTCTTCACCCCTTGAATAACTGCACAAATAACAGCATTTAACAAAATTAGTATGTAACCAACATTGATATAACCATATATACTATCAATCGAATCCCTAACTTAATTCAACCACCTATCTTAACTAAACCAATACGTAACCGATTAGAGTTTGATATAACCATCTATACTCGCAATCGAAACCCTAACTTAATCTAGTCAAACCATTCATATAACCATATATACGAGGAGAAACATACATAGTATATCAATAGCAATGTAGGATCACACACAGTTTACATTCGCAAACTATAACAAAATTCGAATATATATAACCAACCTTTATATAACCATATATACAAGCAAACCTAACCGAACAGAGTTTGATATAACCATATCTACTCGCAATCAAAACCCTAACTTAACTTAGACAAAACCATTTATATAACCATATATACGATGGAAAACATAAACTGTTCAGAGCAGGGTCTGTGTATGAAACCCTCAATCACAAGGGCAAATAACTTAGGGACATAACCTTATATACTCGCAAATAACAAAATGATATATGTAAACAACCAAAAAGAGAATATATAACGTCATATAATGTTACGCTATAACATTTAACATTATATGTTATAACCTAATGTTATATGTTTACATTTGAACTCATATATATATGTATTATGTATAAGCACAGACCTGAACATATAACCATATATATTACTCAACAGCAGCTTAACAAAAGTACAAAAAACATTTCAAAGCCAGCAAAAAAACCAGTTAACCCTACTCAACAACAGTTAAACAAAAGTACAACATACAAAACCCTAACAGATAGGCAAGAGCAGACATGGGATTGGACTGCAAAACACCAACCTAGCAAATATACATAACCATATATACCCAAAATTCACTTTTAGTTTTTCTCAGAAACATACCGAATGGATCGAAGCAAACGGAGGAGATTGACGGCAACGGGGATGAATCGAAGGGTTTCGACGGTGACAAGGATGCAGAATGACGGAGATGAATCGAACGAAATCAGAGATTGATTGACGGCGACGAGGATGTGAAACAAAGGATCGATTACTGATTAGTATACAATCGGAGATGATTAAAGTGAATTTTATTTTTGTGAAAATATATTTGGCAACACTGGATGAGATCCATTTTAATCATGGAATAAATTCACTCCGAGGGGGATGAGAGAGAGAGAGAGAGAGCGCGCCCGCGGGAGAATGTGGTTGTTGCCAAGGGTTTGGAAGATGGGTTAAAATTATAAACGTGAGGTTTGCTTTGTGTTTGTAACAAAGATCAAACTTTTGGAATTTTTTTTTGTTTGTTTAATTTTCTCAAGTATACTTGGTGTTTGTTCATGATGTTGCTCAAACATGAAGCAGAGAGAAGAGAAGCGATGGGGGATGATAGCAGTGGTGTCTCGCCATAGAGGAGCAGAGAGATAGAGATAGAGAGACGGAGTTGCATGGGGTATGGTTGAAAGAAGCAGCACTTACACTTGCAGTGGGGATCAATTCATAGCTCGCCGGAATGCTCTTGTGTGATGGGAAATGCTCTTCAATATTCTTCAATTCACAAAGCTGCTAATGGGCAGGTAATAACTAATAACAAAAACACCCTATCTTTATTTATAGTACTACTAAATAGAATAAATAGTGGAAGATCTCCAGTTATGACATTCAAGCAAAGTCTCAATTTTGTGGTTGGCCAGCCGAAGCACATCACCAAATTAGACCCTCCCCGTATGCCTTTTTCCCACTTTCTTTGTTTTGTTTACTACTATTACTTAACCTTTTATGTTTCGTGTCATTCCATTCACCGAATCACTGCCTCCCTTTTTTTCAATTCTTCCGGCCAGTTCAGCTTTATGGTTCTCCATTGGGGACAAAAAAAAAAAATGGAGTTTTCGCCTATGAGATGGTGTTTATTTAGGGAAAGAGAGTTTTTTTTGTTTTTGTTTATTAGGAAAGAAATTGTAAACGGAATGGGACTTTGATAGATTGAAATGGTTGACGCTAAGGACATGCAACTTTAAAGAAATCAAGGAAAAAGAACTTTGAAATCCAATTGATTATTGTTCCTATCCACTTCGAACAATAATCAATAGGATTTTTATAGGGAAAAAAGAATAAGAAAGCTTTGCCTTGTCTCTTCTTCCTACTACAGGAATGGAACCAAAAAAAGAAAATAGATAAAACTTTTGGTTGATGTAGAATGATTTCAACGCATATCGAGCAGTCATGTAAATGTTAGAACCTATACCTGGATTGTTTTGCCTTCAGTTAATTTGTTTTCACTGGCTCAGGAATCTAGATGTTATACAATTTACAATCTTAACATCTAGGGTTACAATCTAGATGTTTTCACTTGCTTTATGCACTGATGCAAATTGCAATGGTAATATGTTACATAGTATCAACTTAAGAAATGAGAAACTAATCCAAATGTAAAATATTTGCATTCGTTCGATGATTGGTCTTTTCTTTTCCTCTTTCAAGAAATGAGCATTAATATGTATGAGTTCAGTGATGGAAGAAAGTATGCCTTTTTGTGATGGAAAATACCTCTGTTATGGTGAGAGAGCTCGTGTGTATTATCTTGGAGTTTTATTTTTTAAGATGAGGTTGTGTTTATTGTTTATGGATGGTTTTTGCTGCCAAAGGCTCTTGTACAGTTGTATGTACTATGTAGCCTATATCAAAAGATAGTAATACTTATTGAAAAGGCTTAAAGGTGTTGAATTTGGAACTGTCTAGATATCTGAGGTCACAGAGCTACATGATTGAAGAAACTCGTAGGATGGTGGGAAGGAAGAATGTTTCTGGCTCTCTTTCATAGGGAGTTTAGATGAGCATCATCTGTAGAATAGTTTGACGTTTATTTGTTTCAGTGGTTTTTTTGGGCAGGAACGAGATTGTTTTCCATGTCTGAACAAGGAACGTCTTCAATTATTGCACATTTAAACTTATGGATGTCCTTACTCGACATCTTCTAGTCTGGCAGACATCATTTTGCTTTTTACTAGTAATTTTTTTTGGATCTTGTATGTACTATGAATGATTTTCCATGCCCTATTGGCTTGGGCATTGACAATGAACTTCCTCGTTGCCCCGTCAAACTAACTGTGCTAACTAGGCCTTTGGTAACCAAAGCCGTCGAAGGACAGATTGTGAGATCGAAGAACTCAACTTGTATTGTAATGCTTTTTAACCTCTCTCTTTTCTTTTCTTTTTTGTATAAGTACAAATTCTTATTAAAAGTCCAAGCCAAAAATACACAAGTACAGGAGAAGTCCTAACCCAGACCTCAAGCCTAGCACCTACCAACTAAGCACAATGACACAGGAAAATGAAAACCTAAACACCAGAAGCAAACCAGAACGAAAGGCCAGAATACAAGCCAACAGAGGATACAAGAGGAGTCCAACAAGCAACTAAACCAAAGCAGAAACTACTAAAAGATCAACTAGACCTCAATAAAACCCACGAATGCCCCTAGTCTCACACAAAGCTCCTTTTTTCTGAGACGATTTCAGCATGCGAAAGGAGCTGAGAAACTCCCTACCACTAGTAATAGTTGCAGAAGTGAGTTGGTCCTCTGTTGCAGCCAACTGAATAAAAATCCTCGATACTTGCCCTCCAAATGTGATACACTGCAGAAGCCAAAGAACATCTGAGAATTATACATCTGAAATTAATCCCTTCACATTCTGAGAATTATACATCTGAAATTAATCCCTTCACATTGTATCACTTTTAAACTTGCATTTAATACTCTTTCTTCCTTAATTTGTAAATGCTTTTAATGGCGATTAAGTTGCCATGGTAATTGTTATACGTAGCTATTGGCATTGCCTGTATTTAAATCTGGTATTATTTCTCTTCCCCAAACATTTAGGGAATCAGATTCTCTGCTACTTTGGCAACTCAACTTGGTTGTTGATATTATCTTTTATCATTGTCTTGTTGGTTTACTGGATCTTTTATATGTAACTAAATGCGCTCAATGTTCGAGTATTCTTGTTATTTTTTAAGTAAGCAGTTTAATCATTTAGGTTGTTCCTATTTTTGTTTATCTGTAAGCCTGCACACTGCTTCAAACTCCTGAGCACATTCTGGCATATTGCTGAGCCATGTTGCAGACCATAAATGTAATTGATTGGCCGCTTTTTCCAGATATGTAGGAATGTCACATGGCTTGAAATAACGCATTGCAATGGCTTACTCCATATAGTTTTCAACTTTTAAGTTTCCTTCCCTTTGCCTTGGGTTTTAGCTTGATAAGAGAAACATTTTCTTCAGGCTTTCCAGGATGTCCAACTCAACCCGGGTAACTTCTGATTGTAAAGTTCGGTTGGTTACATGCGAGGTAAAACAAATCTACGTACAATTGTTTGAGAATTAGATTATGACCACACCATGGTCTGGCTTGAAAGAGGCAGAGCCTTGGACCTTGTATGTTCTTTGAATCACTTATGGCTACAACATGGTGAGGATTTTATTGCAGTGTATAGAAAATTTCCTCTTATGCACGATGTCCTTAGAACTGGACTTGCATAATCATACTTTATTTACATTTTTTCAACTGTTTAGCCATTCGTTGACCTTAGGTGTTTTTCTGCTGTGGTGCAGGAAGCATTGCCAATGGACTCCTGAAGATTGAAGTGCTTCATTTGATGTTTCAGGCTTTCCATGTACCTTTAATTTTCATTCTCTTTCATTTGTTGTGTATTTGCATAAGCTTTTGAACTTTGGGGAAATGTTATTATCAAGTTTACTTAGCTGGTGTTAACCTTCTGGATTGGGTTCATAACCACGGCTTAGATTTTGAGTCCCTGTTATCTATTGTTTGTGTTTCTATGATGGGGAGTCTTCGAGTACTCTTTTACTGAACCATATTTCCATCTGAATTGAAAAATACTTCTGTCTTATGGAGTGTTCATGAGAGCCTGATTTTTGTTTTGTTCATTTCAATGAAAGAGGTTTCCGAGTGACACCCCAATCATGTGCATTGGCTGCATACTGAAACGACTTGGTTCCTAGCATACGCATCCTTCGATGTCTGAACTTGAAATCCTACACGCAATATGCATGTGTAAAATAACATTTGACAGATAATAAAACTATCAAACCCGATTCAAATAATTGGATAATATTTTTTTCTGCATCGATTATATATCTATCTCTCTGGCTTCTTTATTCCCAAGTTTCAGGTTCTTCTCAATTTCTGACAGTTCCAGGGCCAGGTCAGGAAGTCATAAAGGTGGCAGAAGGAATTTTCCGATCGGCTTCTTCCTTTTTCTTTTCCAATTGGGTTCATCATATCTGTAACTTGGATTATCATTAAGATTCTAATTTGCTCAAGAAAAGCGTGGGGATTACTAATTCCTTATCGTATAATAGTTGCTATCGAATAGTTATACACATCCATTGATGTCGTAATGGTGAAAAACTATAATCTGTGTGCATGCTTAATCCAACACACAGTACTTGTAATACATTTGTAGCCAATCATTCTTGGTTTTCATTGTTAAGCTTGTCATTGTGGACCTAGTTAGTTATATCATAACTCTTCATACGCCAATAACCAAAACAATGAAATGGCATGGTAGGGAGATTGTTGTTGATGTTGACAATTCAGATGCACTCTGAAGATAGCCTCTGTGATGTGAGATAGCGAATGAGTGGATTGAGTTGTTGTTATTATTATTATTATTATTTTTTCATATGTTGGGAGAACTTACACTACTCTATATGTAGGGGGAAGGGGCAAGGACGTGGGGTATAAACCACTACGGCAACACTTTCTCGCCTGTAGCGAAGTTTGGACCTAAGACCTCCCAGTTGAGAGGATTAATGAAGGGGAAAATGACAGCCAAGAACGTGTTTCGATAATTAATACCCGTCAAGAACATTTTCAGCATTAACAAATGTTCTTAGCATGTCCTTGACGGGTATTAATTATCAAAACACGTCATGGATCGTCATTTTCCCTTAATGAAGTGCATCTGGGCTAGAGCCCATTGGGAAGGAGTGGATTGATTGAGTAGGTGAAGAAGTGATTCTGGTCTGGTCTGGTCTGGTCATCTACTACAAGAAGGGCAGATTGGTCATCAATGTGGTATGGAGCTCCCTTGTTTTGCAATAATGGCTTTGAAGATCGATAGTATTTTGCTTCCATTAATGTCTGTACTGTGCTCTTTGATGCATTAAATGTGAACATCCTATAATTGGTACTAGAACTGTAGGCCCCTTTCTCCTTTTTATTGCTACTCCATGTAAGAGCCAAGTAATTTTGCACGGCATGATACTTTGTTTTGATAGTTTATAACTTCATAGAAATGTGGAGGAGAATGCGACCAGGCATAGCAACACTCCTTTGTGCGTGATTATAGGGATTCTAGACCTGCCGAAGATCCCGAAAGAGAGCAAAAAACCATAACAACTACGTCCCACCCAGAGCAAGCGGCCAATGGACGAGGAGAGTGGAAGACAGGGTTGAGTTGAATGATACTCCTACTTAAGTAAAGCTTAAGAGGTAAGCAAGTGGTCAAAGTGCATAGGTGGCATTCAAACTGGTGGACCACGGATATTGCCTGGTGTTGTATCAGATCCAGACCCTAATAACAGATGTGAAGAAGGACACCTCTTTGTCCGTTACCATATTTTTTCCTCAGTGTTTTTAATGAGCCATTGATGGTGGAAGTAGGTGGATTGATCTTTTTCAGTATTCTTTTACTGAAATGTTTACTCCATCACAATATATAGCTGGGTGGCTTACAGGATGAAATTCTATGATGAACAATTTCTCTGTCCTTGGAATAAACAACACTAATTTCAGGGACTTCGGGTTGGTGTTGTGCAGTGAGGTGCGCACCACCACTGCACAACACCATCCCCAATTCTAATTTCAGACACACATCTCGTGTGCATAATTACCATAAGATATGTAAACATAAAGCGGTTGCTCATTTTGCTAGCCAGCAGCCAAGGTTGAAGTCTCAAGTCAAAGGTGATAATCGAGAATGACAGCAACAAAGGGGATCATATCAAGAGGATTGCGAAGCCCCAGCAGTGGAAGTTCTCGTGGTCTTGAAAACTTGGAAATGAGCTAAGCGGCTCACTGTCTGGCCTCCGGTTCACCTCCATTGCTCATTGGCTCTTAACGTGGTGTCATGTCTTCAGAAAAATTTATGCACAAAAATGACTACTCTCAGGAAATTTTACCACTGAAAGAGTGTCCTTTCTATACCTCCAAAATCCGAGGAACTAAAGGGACGTCATAGCCCTCTTTTATAATTTACAAATGTAATTTCTTCTTATGCCCCTAGTTGGGATTGTAATCTTGTGTCTTAATTTTCTAAGTTAAAAAAAATAAATAAAAGAAGAAAGAATGCTCATTTATTCCCTTGTGGACCAACCAACTGTGATTCAATTCCTTTAGTTAATGCTCTACTTACTATTGATATTGATATTGATATGGTAGTCGTCTTCACAAATAAATTCCCGAGTGGAACGTCTGCTGTTATGTTATCATCCAAGGAATAAAGTTGTTGGTTGGTTCCTAACAGTCATTAGTGTATTATTATCGTGTGTTTTCTTCTCCTTAAAACTCTGTTTACTAGGAGTAGCATCTTGGAGCCACGTACACATTCTTTTAAATAAAAATAAAAATATTGGGTAGGGGGTGAGGGGAGCATGACAAAGCATCCCACTTCAACTAACAAGATTATAATTATAATTCTTGGACGGCCTGGTCGCTTTCGGATCGGATGTATTCAGCAGGAAAAAGAATTCCCTTGATCCAAGATTTATTACAGCCAATGGCAATTCATATGTATATGCACAGTTTGATTTTTGCACAGACAATGGCAGTAATTCATATGTATAAATCTGTCGAGACCTTTTTTTTTTATGTGAACTCCCTCCTTCACGGACGACTACTTAGGGGCGTTTCCGCTAAACTAAACGGACTAAAACTCATGTTTTAACACATTTCTAGGCAGATCATTCTCCTCAAATACCATTTAGTTCTCCTCAAATACCATTTAGTGGAAACAACTTGACTATTGTCATAAGCTTGTAGTCCAATAATATAGCGAAAATGCAACATTTAGCCTCGGGCATGCCCACGTTCCGTCAGGACCCTTAACTATCACATGGGATACCACAAATAGCGTGCGGTGGTCAAGGGTCCTAGAACGCCACTTGTTTGTCTCCAAGAGCATCTAATGATTTTTCATCTAGTAGTGAACGGTTAATGATTTTCCGTCTCATAGTTAAGGGCCTTGAGACACAGCGTGGCCGTGCAAGTAGCATCTAATAGTATATACTAGTATATGCATCTGTCACCGGCAGCAACAGCAGCAGCTGGACATGAAACATGGCTGCTTACGTCCTGTGTTCAGTCTGTTGTTGTTTCCTCCACCATGGAAGTAGAGAGTGTTTTGTTCAATAATTGTACGTACCTCCATTTGGATGTTGTCGCACAAGTTAAAAGTCCATGACTTCCAAATCCCAGGACAAACATACCGTCACCATGATTTGACAGAGTATAGTACTTGTTTCCACTATTCATATCATTGGACTTTGTTACGTGATCATACTTCAAACACAAAACAACCTCGTATAGAATAATAATAGTACATCAAAGTTAATAATTAAACCTTCATATCAAAGTCATAGATGTGAAGAGCTTGGAGCGTATCCATCACTTCCCATCCCTACCATTACAATGTTCACACCAGCAGCAAAAGATATTGAAGTATGTTCTACGAGTGTTCCACTACCAGAATGACACCAACAAAATACAACATCAACAATTGGAAGAGAAAACCAGAAACTTTTATTCTTTGTCAATGGGACAGCAAAATTCATCACATTAATGGAATCTTCACTCTTAGCTACAGCCTACTACCCACACCACAATGAATCATCAAACTTACAAAGATTTTTGTGAGCGATAGCAGATTATCATCCTACACAATAACCCAATATAACCCACACTAAAACAAAAGAGCCTAGAATCAACAAACCAAGGGGGGGAAAAAAACAGCTGTGGAAAGCAGGTTTGGTTAGAAGAATAGCTGGTGCAAGAACGAATTCTGAATATGAATGGGAGGAGGTGGCTTGTACAGTATATGACAGAAGCTAGGGCACATATTCACTCTCAAGGGTCGGCTGTGTTCGTGTGACTGTCGCAGCTGGAGCTTTTGTGCTCCCAACCGAGGTCATCTGTAGTGATTCCCCTACTTCTGCAGCCCTTTCCATATGTTGCATTTGCTTCCTTTGCTTGTATCCTGCAACCCACAGTGCCAGGAACCCCAACAAAACCAACGCCGCTAGACCACCAAGCACTGACCCGAGAATTATCCACAGAGTAGTATGGTTCTTCTTTCCTCCACCAGTTGGCTTCGGAGCTCCTGCTGGTGGTACAGGAGATACCGGTGAGGGAGAAGGGGCAATGGACTCGATGACAATAGAGAAATGCCCTTGTTCAAAGGTTGAGCATGTGTTATCAGACACTGGATTGCTGAAATTGACCAAACCATCTAAGTGGAACCAAACACACTTTGCAACCGACCCATCTGGCACCGCTTTCACATCTGAAAACCTAATTGATATGGGTTGACTGGTCGCCCTGATATCCAATTCGGGCAAATTTTTTGCCGATAAGTTTGATGCATCGTAAGCAAGAAGACCCAACACCGGAGCTAAATACATGTAGTTGGCTAACGGGTAATACACCGAAGACCAATTGCCCAAGTTTTGGTAGACAAGAACAAGCCTTGCCACATGTTGCTGCACAACAACACCCATAGGAATCTCAAACTCTTCGTATGCATTGACACCTCTACCCCTCAAGCTTCCTCTCCTCAGCCTCAATGCTGAAATCTTAATCCCGGTTAAATTCGACGGTACATCCCCAGGATAGACAATGCCAGTCCTGGGACGCACAAATGCCCTGTAAGCATAGTCTTGGAGAAGCGAATCTAGGGCACGTGCAGCCGTTAATGAAGAAGCAGGCAATTGAGCCCCAAGTTTCGGCAACCAGAAGATCCATAACAAAATGGAAAGCATCGCGAGACTCCTCCCAAGAAGCCCCATCGATGCTGTGAATTATAAAAAGTCAGCAGTGTGCAAAACAGCCAAGATCCAGACAGAAAAGTCAACTCCCAAAATGCAGCCAGCACTGATAGATCCAGGGAAAGAAAGTACTAGTCTACTACCAGGAACTTATGAACGAAAAGCTTCTCAATGAAGCTTCCAACGGGCACTTGCAAAAAGGTAAGAGAAGTATAGAGCCAGAAAACACAAAAAGCTGGAGCTGGAGAGCTTTAAGCTGTTGCCCCCCCTTCAGATAACTTTTCTTCTTTTGTTGTTCTTTGGAATCCTTCTAAAAGGGAGTAGTAGTAGTAGTAGTAGTATTAATCTCTCTGAGAATCTTTCCATCATTTTCATTGCTCATCTAAGGCAGTTGTTCATTCTTCCACATAAAGGGAAAAAAAAATGTGATTTTGAGATTTGCAAATGACGAGATCTTTTCTTGAACAAGGTTTTAAGCCGCCGAGATGTGCCCTAAGTGGAGCAACGCAGAAATAGTAATAATGCTAAGGCTTTGAGTATGGAACAGAAGTATTACCTGATTTTCTTGCAACCAGGGAAGAAGAAACCCAAGTCTGAAAGGTAATCAATCGTAGAAAGTCGACTCCTTTTTTGGGACAACTGAAACTTAAATCAAGAATGCGCACGAGAAACTTGCAAAGAACCCCTAAAATCTTGCAAGCATCACTTCAACCACCGACTTGGGTTTGATCAGAGCAGCGATTTCCAGAGTAGGCGACCAAGAAAGCCCAAACCAAAACCCTAATAACAGACACCAATCGCTAAAAAGAAAGGCATTTGGTTTGGGGGAGATTTGAGAATGAAGCTTTAGCGGAATCAGGGGGCAAAATCTTGGAACAAAGAAGACCTCCTGAGAATCGGTTCTCCTTTCTTTCTTGTTTTATCTTCCTATTCCGTTGAAGCCGAGAATATATCGCAATAACAAACTCCAAAAGGAAACCGAGAATATTGCAATATCAAACTCTAAAAGGAAAGAGAATTAGAGAAAGAGAGCGGCCGGCTATGAGTAGTGAGTTATCTCTATGTCTGCGTATGAGGATCGAATCGGAAAGAAATCTAGCCAGAAGAGATAAGCTTCGTATGAACTGGCGGAGGGAGAAAGTGCGAGAGAAAAAGACAGGGAGGAGAGAGAGAGAGAGAGAGAGAGAGAGAGAGAGAGAAGTGGAAACTCTCACCAGTTTCCGCCAGTAGAGTTTAATAGGAGGAAAGGAGTAGAAGTATTGGGAGTAATGGTGAGTTACTAAAACTAGTAGTAGTAGTAGTAGTAGTAAAACGGAGTAGTTTGTGTTGTGGAGAAAGAGAAAGCAAAGATTTATGAGCATCAGCCTGCCTGGTGTGGTGGGGTGTTTAATGTGGAATTAAATAAATACTTAATGAAGGGGGCTTATGTATGTAATGGTAAATACTCCTAGGCCTACTGGAATGATAATTGTATATTATTTTTATTCTTGTGAGAGATGTGGCATAAAAAGCGACGGACGAACGTACACCCCCGGTCAAAGCTGCCTTCGGTTTTTGTTTAAAAGAGTACTCCGTCCATACGGGGATATGGACAAGCATAGGGGTCGAAACCCATCGTCAATCAATGATCGATGTAGTGGGTTTTTATTTTGTTTTATAACTGGATATATGGTCCAATTTGTGCACACCCGACTAATTTTAAGAGACTGAAATTAACTATCAGTCAAACCTCTAATGACCTCAACATTTGGAATTTTGGGCTTTGTAGGAATCAAATTTACAACCTCTTTGAGAGACAACCTTTTAGGCCTCGTTCAGTTGCACAGAAATGATGAGAAAATATGAAAAAATCAATTTTCATAACTTTTTTTGTGTTCAGTTACCAGAAAAGTTATAGGAATCACAAATTCAACTGAAAAACATTTCCCTGTAAAATAGGTTTTGTCAAAAGGAATGAATTTCAGTTTTCCTGCAAGATTGCTTGTCAAAAAGAGTCAACTCTCTCTCTCTCTCATAGGGTTCCACTTTTAGATCCGCCGGGGGAGGGGGGCGCTCCTCCCCCGACTCCTTCTCCCGTCTCCCTCTTTATTCTCTCCCCCTCTCCAAGCTCTGGTTTTTCTGATCTGCCGTCTTGCTTTGGCTACCGTTTTCTTCATCTCCATTGTCTCTCCTCCATGTTTGGCGGCTGTCATCCACCCCCTGGTTTCCATTTGATGGGGATCCTGGTTTGGGCTTAATGGGCGAGGGTGGGCTGGCGGCTGTTAGAGGTGGGATCACATGTCTCCCCTTCGATGTACTCTTGGGTATTTTCGGTAGGCCTAATGGCGTGGGGTTTCTGTGGCGGTGATAGGTCGTGGATGTTGCTTCTTGGGCGACGTCTGGGGCTTTTCACGATGTCTAATTAGACATGACGATGAATGGTGCTGTCCTCTCTGGTTGCCCGGTGAATCTTCTCCAACGGTCTTGTCGGGATGGCGGCATCGTTGGTATAGTTGGCGTTCAAGTGGATCTCTTTTCGAGTGAGAAGGCTTTTTACGGTTGTGTTTTGCACTCTACACAACGGTAATGGCTGTTAGAGATTGATTGGTGAGAAATAAGGAAAATGTTAGGGACACATCAATGTGTCACACCCCAATCATACCTCTCTCACATGCATGTGAGAGAGATGTGGTTGAGGTGTGACAAATTGATGTGCCTCTAGTATTTCTCAGAGAAAAGTACAAAAATAAAATGTTTTGATTGGCTCCTTCCCTCTCTCACCCAACTCACTAAAAAATGATGAGATTTGGTAAGAAAAAGGCTGTGCTTTCTTATCTCGTCATTTCTCACCATCCATAGGATCTGTTAGAGATTGAAAATTTTCTCAATTCTCATAATAACGACATCAAATAATTCGTTAATTTTGCAAAATATCCAAGAATTTGTAAAAATAAGATACAAGAACCTAGGAAATTAAAAGAGGAAAGTCCACTTTCACCCCCTGTGGTTATCGCCATGTGCGGATACACCCCCTATGATTTAAAAGTGTGCACATAACCCCCTGTGGTTTTCAAATTGTGCGGATAGACCCCCTGCTGTCATGTTTTCCATCCATATTAACGGAAACAACGTTAAAAGACCGTTATACCCCCATCACGTCCCTTGATTCTTCTTCTTTTTTAAATCTAACCACACCATCCCATATACCAAAAATTGAATCCAAACCGTTGATATTGTAAAATTTGACGAGTACTACGTCTATGCCAAAATTCAAGTCAATCAAAAAATGAAAAGCTTATGGTCAAATCGATTTTGTTATGAAATTAAAATTTCAAATTTGAATTTACTAAAAATTAGATCACTGGGTTACTGATGGCTGATTAAGATGATTTTTTACAGAGATACTCTATTCTTTATTTAATACATTATGAACGACTCAGATTACATTCTAGAGGTGTGTGAGATACACCTCCGTTAATATGGATGGAAAATATGACGGCAGGGGGTCTATCCCCATAATTTGAAAACCACAGGGGGTTATGTGCACACTTTTAAATCATAGGGGGTGTATCCGCACATGGCGATAACCACAGGGGGTGAAAGTGGACTTTCCTCAAATTAAAACCCATAATAAAACCTCAGCCCAGTAAACCAAGTAAAACATAAAATAGGAAAAACCATACCAACCTAAATAAGAAAATGTAATATTCTAGGAAGTTTTAATAATTTTACTAAATTATCGATTTCAAATAATAAACTAAAAAATATTACTATGAAAATTGTGTCTGCATAAAAAATATTCTAGACAATCTTGCCTGTTGTATCGGCCGTGGCGTAAGAACTAGTTTGAAAGAAGTTTTTAATTACTTGCTTAGATGCTATGTCTCATTCGTTGGTATCCATATAAAATACATCGGAACAATATTATAAGCTTGGAGCATCCAATCAACAGTGGCGAAGTCAATATTTTTTATTATTAATAGAGGCCAATAAAGCTACTCCCTCCGTCCCTTTTTAAATGTCCTGCTTCGTAACTCCAACTTATTAAAAAGACATCATCATTATACATTTCACATCAACTTTTTCCTCCACTTTTCCTACTTACCCATCATCATTACACTTTTACTCACTAACTTTTCAAAATGGAATCTACTTTTGGGGACAAAATAGACAATTCACCAACGTTTACCCACTAACTTTACAAAATGGACACTTATTAAGGGACAGCCCAAAAT